>CM022945.1:17532579-18132579 GCA_012931725.1 Litsea cubeba
GTGGTGTAGAATGAAAATTTTAAAATAATGAGGGGGTACTTTTGAGATTTCAATCAATCAAGAAGGCCGTAAGAAGACGTGTTCGTGACAACGCCTTGGGTGGTAAGAACTAAGAAAAGGCCGAAGGAACGAAATACGGGAGAAAGATAGAGGTGTTTTGGGGATTTTTCGAAACAGAGGGAAAATGGTATGCTGCGTTTCTGGGGATTATGAAGTTAAAGCGGTGGAAGGACTTTTTTAAGCGCTGATAGTACGAAATTGCCCTCTATCGCTTTATTGGCGTCTGTTCCACGCGACGGAGGGAGTGGGTTTAGCGTGCCACCCGCGTACGTGGGACGGGTGCGGGGACGGGTGCGACCGTAGCTTTGAATTTGGTGAGCTAATTTCAACAAGATCCGGGTATTCTTTAACCCGTTTGCATATATTAATTGAAATATTGTTTATAGAAGGTCTTCTGTGATCCCTACATCCCACCATCAAATAGATAACACCTAAAATAATATAATTATTTTTTTTAATCTTGTGTTCTACGTGTAAAGTTCAACTGCAAATTAAAAAGAGTTTGTTTAATATAGCTAACTAGCCACAATAATTCGGGCTCAGCACGGATTAGTCAACATTTGTAATTAAATATTATATATTAAAAAATTCATAGATTTTAGAAGAAACAACTAATGAATAGGAAGGTTATGAGAGTATCTTATTATGCCATTTCAAGAGCAAAGTAGCAGAAAGAGGAGAATTTGAGTAGAAAGGGAAATGCATAAACTTGAATTAAAATGAAGCTTTTTCAATAAAGTAAGTAGTTGCATGAGTGGGGAGAGAAGTTTTAAAAACTGAAAAACTTGCGGCGGTTCAAAATTATAACTGCGGGTCAAAATCGAATTCAAAACCTTCTAGCTTAATATATTATAATGTGAAGAGATTTAATATATTATAATGTGAAGGAGATGATTATCTTGAGAGGTAAAGAATATTGTTCAGGGCCCGACTAATGAGTTTTGGGAAATAGGGAGTATTTTAATGAGTTTGATTTTTATGTATGGCCCCATTTGGAATTGACATGTGATGCATGGAAAAATGGTTTTTGATGACCCTGGTTTATATTATAGTCATGGAAAACAAACTCACATTGTTGCCCTGTTTTTCCCCATTACTAGCCATGGGGAAGTTGATCCTCAGTTTACTTCGGAGAGCACTCCACGGCAGATGCAAGGAAAATTACCACTTGCATATCATATCATGTAAGAGAAAAGACGAGGGGCTGGGAAAATAATAAGAAATAACCCTTTTTGTTAATAAGATTTTCATCAAATCTTGCATACCGGTTCCTTCAATAATTTTATTTTTTCAGTGTCCCCTCCAAAGCACATTTTCTAGTTGACCTGGAGAGACACAAGCAGTGGTTGTATTAGTTGGGCTTGTCCAAATCTGACACATTTTGGGGTTTTGTTTGTTGCCAAGAAGTCCTATCAATATCTGCAACGGATGGGGAAGCTAGTACAAATTAAAATGGTGATAAATAAAAGGTTAATTATAATTTTGTCTATCCATTTTACAAAACATACCAAGGCCCCCTTTTGTGTAGTATAAAAGTAGTAAAGCAAATGCCCCAGATAAATTTGGAAAAGCAGCAAAACTTGCATCAACATGCTTCTGGAAAAAGTATGGATATACTATGGAGGTGGATTCAGAAATTCTCTAACCATATTGTTGTGAATCCATCTATTAGACTAACATTTGAAATCCAAGCCCCTCACTGTCACCATCCCCCATCATCGGATCTCTTTTTTTCAATTTTTCCTTCAATTCCTTCAATTAGAGCTGCATCCATTATTAGATTCATCACATATAAGATGCGCTCACATGTTTTACATATGAAGTGGTTCAAAATCCAACTCAGAAATTATGGTTCCAATCTGCAAAGGATTTGAATTCTTTACCACTTCAATGAAAGGAATCACTTTGCTGCTTCTAGAAATACGACAGCCGGCAAAGTTTTTATCCCCCACGCACCTTCAAATCGTGAAAGTCTTATCGGGTCTAACTATTGGAAATATCAGCTCTATTTAAGTTTAGAAAAACTCTTCAATTTAAGATCACCTGCATGACTGCAACTCTAGAGGAAAATAATGAAGGTAGTAGATGCAGCGGAAGCATGGAGATTTATGAGAGCTGGCTACTACAAATTAAATGTGATAAGAACAACGTCGGCTTGAATCAGGCACTGGTGTGGAGACACCCAAGAAGAGCTTAAACAGGACCAGAATGCACCCAAACAAGACCAAAAGAAGCATCAAAAGCGTAAAGTGCTTTGTGGCGAAGTTCCTGACATTTTATAGCATTTGGTTTTGGCTAAGTCTCTGAACTTGTTACGCTTCCAATTCTTCTTTTGGTCTTGTTTGGGTACATTCTGGTCCTGTTTAAGCTTTTTTTACGGTCTCCACACCAGGCAGTTGACACTGTCCCTATCGCATTTGTAGTAGCCAACCCTCATAGATTCGTGCTTCCGCTGCTCTAATACCAATGAAGCTCTAATACCAATGAAGGTAGTAGATGCAATGAAAATACGGATCTATGAGAGCTGGCCACTACAAACGCGATAAGGACAGTGTCGGCTTGCAATGAAAACACGGATCTATGAGAGCTGGCCACTACAAACGCGATAAGGACAGTGTTGGCTTGACGGATCTATGAGAGCTGGCCACTACAAACGCGATAAGGACAGTGTTGGCTTGAATAAACGCGATAAGGACAGTGTTGGCTTGAATCGGGCATTGGTGTGGAGATCTGTGACCGTCTACGTATGGGGATCAATCACGTATGATTCACTCTTTAAGATCCCGGGGCAAGGGCAAAAATAGACACCCTGGATGTAGAAGTGAATTGTTAAGAGTAGTACCTCATGTCTATATATAGTCATTTGGCTAATAAGTGATAATATCTCTATTCAAATTAGAATTGAGAGATGATTAGGATAAAGTATTAGATCAATCTCTCTCAATTTGAATTTGAATGTAGATATGATAAAGAGATACAGAGTGATAACAGTCGGGCTATTCTTATCCATATCACCATGAGACTCTTTACTAGAGGTGTATCTTTGTGAGTGGGGTCCACCCAAATGTAAACACCAGCGGACCCATCACAAATGCCAACAAATGCCAACAAATAACTCATCTTCATATTGGATCACATTAGCTATGTTCAAATGAGGGCATTACCATCATTCAAAAAGGTATCGACCCACCATCTTAATAGCTGAAATTACTTCGAACTTTTTTTCTCAGGTAGTCGGTAGTCCAGTTAATGTGAAAAGCCAGTGACTTGAACAAATTCCTTTACCCATTTTTTCCTTCTTTCTTACCTTTTTTAAGTTAACAAACGTGGTTACTTTTGGACAGAGAAGTTTAGTGCCGCGTACACCTTTAAATACCAGTTTGAGTAGCCATCAATACGATCCTGGCAATGCATCCGTATAAGCATTAAACACTTTAATTATGCACACGTTAGCATGCAGAAGTGTAGGTGGCCAAACTCATCAAATTAGCACAGAGAAAATGAACGACTGACCACTTATTAAGATAAAGATTGAGAATAGTTTACTTTCATAATCTGGTTCGCGTGATGCCAACAGCATCAAGAAAATGCTGAATCTTCTATCAATCCACACCACCTCAGCTAAAGATCTACAAGAAACCACAAAATTATTTTTTAAAAATAAAAATCCGGGTAATGTGTTTTGATCATTAATGTTTTTTTTCTCATTGTACCATTGGCTACAATAATGGCCATTATATATAGTTTCACCTTATGGTAATTGGTCTTGAAAGTCAGCATTACTGTGAAGCACATTTAAAGGTATGAAACATATATATATATATATGATGTGTATAAAGGGACATTTATCATAAAAATATTCTTAAATAGGGTAACCATAGTTGATGATTCTAAACTTCTATAATGACGGCTAAGGACTTCCAACCCAAATCATCTTTTTTTTTTTTTTTTTTTACCGTTTGGCCATTTTTTTGTTGATGTCAACATAACTAGTTCCCCATTTTGTCATGAGTAATATTTGTTAACAACAACAAAACATTCATCAACATTTACATAAAATTGTGTTGACATCAACCAAAATGTCTAGTTATTTCAATTAGTGACCCTGTGAATTTGTTGACGTCGATAGAATATTCATCAACATCAACATAAAATTGTGTTGACGTCAACAAAAATGCCCAGTTAAAAGTATGAGTGACCCTGTGAATTTGTTGACATCGACAGAAGATTCATCGACATCAACATAAAATTTATTTACTTCAACAAAAACACCCAGTTAGTGTCAATAAAAATTGAGTTTTCCGTTGTTTAGAGTTTTGTTGACATCGAGCAATCTCTCTCTCACTATGATTGGGAAAAAAAAAGGGTAGGGCATAATTGATCTCCTTCTTTTCCTTCCTCTCTTTCTTCTATTCTACTGTTGCTGTTGATTTGGAGGTAAAAAACGTTTTTCTTTTCTTTTTTTAGGATTATGTTGACATCAACTAATCAAGGGCAAAAATGGAATGAAATATTGGATTTTGGGCTGGAGGTCCTTGGCCGTCATTATAAAAATTTAGAATCCTCAATTGTAATTACCCTATTTAATGGGATTTTTGAAGTAAATGTCCCGTGTATAAATTATAAGAAACTATTATTATATAATGGTATTTTTCCTTTTCACCTAATTCTACATGGCACATAGGGTTAGATATTTCAATGACATTCATTCTCTAGAACCTTTCATAAAAAAAAATTAACCAAAACTAATTCGATGAAAATGATTTGACCATTGGACCACTGTTACATAAAACATCTTTTTATAAACAGTAGCTTAGATGATCAGGTGGGCTTGGCAAGTTGATTTCAAGATCTTTATCACTTCAAATTCACACATACATAAGGTTTTGACTTTTGATCTCTACAATTCCTACCTTTAATTACGAGGAGTTCTGCTTTGTGGAGGGTGTGGATAAAAATCTTGCTTGGCCTCTATAGTTACTTTTCGTGTAAAAACCCTTCTATGAAAATTGCTAGGGATTTGGATGAAAAACCGCTACAACTTCTGATGATACAACCAAAGGGATGGGTTGTTGGTTTAAGTGACCTTATTAAAATCAAGAGAGTTACAGAGTTATATGAAAAAAAATGAAGTTGATTTACAAAG
This sequence comes from Litsea cubeba, assembly GCA_012931725.1. Taxonomy (NCBI): domain Eukaryota; kingdom Viridiplantae; phylum Streptophyta; class Magnoliopsida; order Laurales; family Lauraceae; genus Litsea; species Litsea cubeba. The sequence goes on from CM022945.1 coordinate 17,537,786, forward strand.
ACCGAAAATTGATGAATGAAATAATGAATACCGACCTAAATAATCATTTTGAAGAGTTTTATCCAAATCCGTGAGGGGGAGGATATAAAGTTCATAATTGGGCTTTTTGATAATTTAAATGTAATTTAAAGATGCAGCAATAACGTAGGAATGGTGGATACACCTTCCTCATCCACTCAATGCGTTTAAAACTCTTTTATTTTCTTTCCCTTTCAGCTTTCACTAATTCCTCCTTTTTCAATTTGGTGGTTGAGAACTCCATGTATAACAATAGCTGCCCTCTCCAACGTTTCACCAACCTTTTTCTTTCCAGTGATTTTGTTTCTATTTCACCTTTTTACACCTCAATACGAAATGTAAATAGAAGTTAGGCAGGACCATAGGAAAAGTAATCTCCTGTAATATATTTTTTTGCGGAAATTAAAAAAAAAGAAGAAATACGTTCTCAAACACATTTTCGATGGTTTTTGGATTTCATAATAATTTTTTTTTATAATTATTATTATGGTGTAGGTATCCTAAGGTATTTGATCCAACATGACGAATTTCCTTGGTGAGGCTGCTCAACTTTGAATACAAAACATGGGAAGCAAACTCTTCTTGGAGGATTATGATGCAGGTGCATATCTGGACAGTGTGCCAAAAATAGGTCTTAGCTTTGATATCAGGTGAAGACCGGGCCATCTTATGGTCATCTATTGTCGGTCATTAGATGGTCACATCATTTGATAGGTTAAAGCATCTTCAACAGCTCCTTCAAATTCAAGGTGGACATGCCACCTTGGATATTTGGCATGTAATGAAACTCCAACGGCCATGCAAAAAATGATATGACATTTAACATGTTGGAGTTCAATGTTAAATTTTACATATGGGAAGGGGAGATGTCAAATCTTTTTTTAGATTATTTTATTTTACAATGGATCATTGAAAATGGATTGGGTAGTCACTTTTTGGAGAGTAGGAACATCTCCATTGAAATTTAATGGCTTATGTGGCATTGATCGTACATTGATGTAGATCCACTGCAACAGATAATGCTCTACATTTAGAGCGGCCAGGGCCATGCATGCTCTATTAAGGATGGGAGGTGCGGGGGGATTTTGTTTCCAGGAGGCAGGTGATTAGATAATTAAGTTTTAGCATGGGAGTGTATATCATTCCAGAAATTCAAGAGGCTCTAAATAGGAACGTTAACGCTCAAACTAAATTTCCCTTTCTTGATTGGGGTACATCAACTTTCACTTTACAAGAGATAGCTCCATTGTAAGAGGTTAAAAAAAAAATTAATAAAAATTATAAATAATTTATTTTATTTTATATTCGAGATTTAAATGAGATTTAGGGCTCACTTGCCTGATTGGTATTGATTCTTTTTATTTAAATCTTACTAAAAGTAAGTTTCAACAAGGTCAGTGAAAGATATAAGATGTAATTAATATAGATGAAAATCTCATTGTCTTAAAAATTGATCTACTAGGATAACAACTATGTAATCATTTTTTAAGGAGGCGGCTTTTTTTCCCAAAGGTATGACTGTTGGATGGCTAAATACAAATTTTCAACTTTATTCCTTTTTTCAGTCCATTTTTTATGGGAGAGGATTGCTTAGAGTTTTCTAGGAATTCAATTTTTAGTATACAACTGGCTGTTAGAATTGGAATTGAAAGTGCCATTTCCACCTTTGCATATGAAAATTTGTCAATTTGTCAAGTATCATCTAAATCCTGTTAATATTAAATTTACTTTTTTCTTGGGCTTTAACATTATGACTATTGAAGGAGGATTCAAGAGACAAAAATACCCAAAATTTAAACATGTGTGGTTGACACAAAATTACAGATCAATCAAAGCCAGAGAGGTACAGACTGGTTTTCTTTTCCGAGTCATATGTGCAAAACCAGTCTTCACCATGTGGATGATGCTTGCACGCTTGGTAAATTCTCCTATAAGGCACTTCTTTTTATAAATAAAGTAGGAGTTAGATATGAAAACAATTGGTCAATTACTCAGTTGATTCTAAATTAATTGTCCTTTAAGTCTTCGTTTCTAAAGTCTTTTATGTTTAGCGGGGGACATGGGGCACATGGGGCACATGGGGGCAATCATCCCATCAACGCGAGATTGACCATGTGGTCCACCCATTGAATGGCTGATTCATTCATTTGATTAATTGACTATGGACTTGGGGTCCAGAATTTAAGGCTCTATTTTGATTTTCCCAAACAAAAAACAATGAGGAGAGGAAAAGCTAGATTGATGAGCCTGAGTCGACGCATGTCATAGCGTAAACATGGCATTAAGTGGGCCATACCACATGCAGGCGGGTTTTTGGTTTAGTTATCTATCAATAAACCCGATTATTCGGACTTTCCTGCCTATAACTCTCAAGTGATGGCTACTTGTGCACAGTTCATCAGTTTCGGTTCCACCTAATTCTACTATATTAAGCAGAGAGGTTTTGAGATTAGATTATGACCATCAATTGTAATTTTGAATATTTTCAATTTTCTCTATAGTTATTTCATACAAACTATCTTTGAAAACACCACTCAGTTACTCACATCTCCTCCCACTTTCACACTTTTGAAATTTTTGCATACTTCCATTTCTATCCATAACTTCATCATTCCCTTTCTTCTTTCAGCATGGTGACATTTTCTTTATTTATTTTTTTTCTATGATTTATGACTATTTTTTATAATACATAAATGTCGATCATACCTATGCTGAGCATGAGTTATTATGCTAGTATATATTATCATCAGTCATGTGTTGGCATTTAGCCAAGGAATCGAGATTATATGAGGGTTTTGTCTGCAGTGACCCGACGGACTATGATAGGTTCACTCACCGTCACCATGAACTAAAGCCTCAAAGGATCCGGACTCGTATCCAACTCCCACTCAACTCAATTGACATTTGGGCCCACGGTTCAATTGATCATGGTTAAAATATATCATAATTTTAAAACAAAATACTATAATCACATTTATTGTCATCAATCTCATGGTTCATACAAATTTTATCTTATTTTTCTAGGGGCTAGGAAAGACTCGCCCCCATATTCTTTGATTTGGATGAAATTTAATTGAGCCCTGCTAACCCATGGATCGATCCATGAGTTAGTCCATGTAGACTTTTTGAATTTAATTTACTTTCATACTAAATGCACTAAAGTGGCATGGTGCTGATATGGTGTCAATTGCGTTTCCATCATGTAGTCCAGCATCAGGGTGAGACCCATTTCAATAAAATTAAAATCCGAGAATATATCACGTGAGGACATGAGATTCATCTTGAACAATCAAAATTATCTATACGTGAGCCCCACGATGAAGTTTCCATTACGGAGATCTGGACTTATTTTGTTGCATCCGTCTCGTGGAGCCAGCTAGAATAGCAGTTTATAAACCATTTTTAATATCGGGGTTTAGGTACCAAAATCCCCATAAAAATATGGAAATGAAAAGCAGGTTCTAACACTAGGGAATAGGGTTTGAAAGTAACGGTTGGTGGCATGAATGTCACGCTTTACATTCATTTAATCAATAAATGAATGTTATTAATTAGAAGAAGATTTAATTAAAGATATGGTGGCCATTTTTATACCACCTAACTTTTTTGTGTGGTTACACCCATTTCCTCTGATTGTCTATTTCAAGGTTCACACTCTTGTCCCCATAAAGTCATTAATTCATGAAGCATCATGACAACCATTTAGATGGTTATGATCTGAGCAAACTATACTACTCAATGAGAATAATTACCAACTTCGCAGTGAAATCTATACACACAAACCTCTAATTGAAGGTGGGGGAAAAAATTGGAGCTTGAAAATGTTGGATTTGTATCGAGTCTTGTGATTAAATACGGATCTAAATATCGCTATTATATAGAGTGAATGTCACAGTTGGATTGAACCAAAATAAGATATAACTAGTTCTTGTTTGGTTTAATCACACCTAGTGAAATAATATAATTGAATGGGGAATGTCACTTCTGGGCCTATAACGTGCCCATTAATTGTTATCACAACGCATAGATTGAAATCCAAGACTTTGTATAAGCAGGCCACGAATATATAGGTAGGAGTTGGACACAAGATTTTCCTACGAAAGATATGTGTAGGTGTTATAAGCATTTTAGGCTTAAAAGCGATCTTTGAAAGGTTTGGTAGGGTAATTCCTTTTCATCATAAAATGGCAATCGTCTACCTAGTATGGTGTATGGTATTTTACGGAAGGGTCAGGTTAGATAATATATATATATATATATATGAAAAATAGTTAAGTGAGAATTATTATGTGAAAATTTTTTTGTGGGGCCCAACTAACAACCCATCCAAATCTAGCAACCAATAGGGAATCCTTTAATAGTCACTAACCTCAAGGATTGACACACATCCGAATGGACTGAACCGTTGGATTGATGGTTGAATATTTTTTTTAATAAGAAGCAATTAAACTTGTGGGTTACGGATGAAGTGGTTAGGAGCATGGGTATGGGGTAAAACTTGATACTTGTGGTGGTCTCACATGAATCTTTCCATCCCCCCTGGTTCCATCCCCAAATGGGGCTCACAATTGGGCCCCACAAAAATGTTCTCACATAATATGTAAGAACATTACCCACTTGAATATTACCCATATATATATATATATGTTTTAAATACATCCCTCATTGTGGAGTTCACTTGGATGCAAAGCAACCAAGGATATCACAAGCTGACAGATTTAGAGGTAGATCATGGGAGGGCCTATTATTAGTGTGATTATATGATCCTAACATTTAATTTCAAGGCCTCAATGTTATTATACATATCATGCTGACTCATTGTGATAAAATCTTATAGTAAGTAATGACTAGATTAGTGTCAAAGTCTGAGGGCAAGCCTCACAGAACTCAAAAAAGGCTAACACACTAAATTCATCAACAGGGACCATCTCTGATATCAAAACAGTTCAAATATAATCTTCCTCAGTTTGGTTATATATTAACTAAGTCTGACCACACCTTCATATTGATAATGCAATATTCCCACTCTGAATAAATCCGATTGTGAAAATATCTTGATTGAACTGAAGATTTTCATGTATTTAACAATAGCAAGAAAGTCATATTCAACACAGGCCCCAATTTATGTATTTATCCAACTGTACTCAGGTTGTTCTCTAGGCCTGGCCTTTTGGTAAAACTGTCCGCGCAGTGTGGTGGCCAATGGTTTTCTTTTTCTCAATCAAAGGAAATAAAAACCTGTGAAGAGTCGCATTTTCCATGTTTCATGGGCATTTACGTCAATTCCTGAAATTTTGAACCATATACAGTCATCAACAGGCACAAGGAGGAGAGAAACAGAGAGCCTCCTCAAACGCTCTCTCTCTATCTCTCTCTGTCATTTCTCGCTCTCTCTCTCTCTCTCTCTCTCTGTCATTTCTCTGAAACGCGAAAGCGTGACTTCTTTTTCCGCGTATTGCGTTTCCTTTCCACTCTTCTCTGTCTTCCTTTCCCGAGAATCTTCCGCATCTCCACTTTCACTAGCATAGCACCTGCGTCCGGCTCTGCCTCTATTGATGTTTACAGTCAAATAGCAGACTGGCACCTTTTTCTAGCGCTACAAACAGAGAGAGAGAAAGAAAGAAAGAGAGAGGAAAAGAGAGGTGTTTTGTGTGTGTGTGTGTGAGAGATAACAGGGAATGGCAGCGCCAAAGCAAGACGAATTGCATCCTCATCCGGTGAAGGAACAGCTGCCTGGGGTTGAGTTCTGCATCACCAGCCCTCCTCCATGGCGTACGTCTCCTCACTACAATTCCATTCCATCCCCTCCCCTCCCCCAGCGCACTTTAGCATCCCTCTCTCTCTCCTTTTGTTTCCGTTTCTTCAGCTTGAGACTTTAATGTCTCTTTACGTTTCCATCTGATTCTAAGCCATTTTCAGCCGTTGATAAAACCTTCATCGTTGTCTTCTTCTTTGATCGTTTATCTTCTCAGCTTTAATAGATACATGTCTTTCATCACCATCTTCTTCTTCTTTCTTCTGCTCTTTTTGCTGCGTTTTCATTAAATGAAATCTCAAAGCGTCTTTTGCTGTGTTTTATCGGAATTGAATACAAGTTTTGCTGCATTTAGCTTTCGCTTGGATGTTTTGAACGATTTTATGTTATTGAGCAGATCTCTTGAGCATTTCCTGTTTCCATCACTGATTTTTTTTTCCCTTTTGTGTTCATTTCATCCTATTCTGATATTGAATTGAAGTTTCCTCTTTAATCCATCTACTGCCATTCAGTTTCTGTAGTCCTCTATTTTGTAGAAAATTGAAGAATTGATTTCTTATTTTGAATCGATTATTCGATTTATATCTTTGTGTTTCAACTTTCAAGAATTTATTTCTAGATTTACTGTGTGTGTATATCTTTGAGGTGGGTTATTGTTGGTGTTGGATGTGAGCTGAAATTTGTTATTTTATTTATACTCTCAGTAGTTTTTCAACCTAGTCATATGGGTGGTTTACCAAACCCAGAAGCAGATGCTGAATATTTTATTATTCCATGAATATTACAAGCTTGTCCTTCATGTTTATTTTTTATGCTTTTCGCTTTTGGGATGATGGCCTCTGTGACATCACTATCTTGAAATATTGCACAGTATAGACAATGTTAGCGCCCCACCCCCAAAAAAAAAAAAAAAAAAAAAAAAAAAAAAAATTTTAAGATGGGTCAAGATGATCTCATCAATTTTTACAAATATATTTTTTCTCAATCAGAGGAATGATTGCTGATTTTGGTTTCTATTTAATGTCTGTAGTGTATGGAAGGAATGATTCCTGTTTTTAATCAATTCTATAATTCTATGGGCTGTATGTCATGGATTTTGGCATTATTTCAATAAGTAGAAGTGCTTTTGTCTTTTGGGAACTTCTAATCATTGAAGGAATACTGACTTTTCCTATGTATTTGATTATAATTACATTGCAGCGGAAGCCGTCCTTTTGGGTTTCCAACACTATATTGTGATGCTTGGAACTACTGTTCTAATTCCCTCCATCCTTGTCCCTCAAATGGGAGGCGGCAACGTAAGGATTTGTACCTTGACAGTTTCCTTTGATTTGGAGTTTGGACTGTCTTTTGATGGAAGGTGGAATATTGTACGGGTTTTGTCATCCAGAAAATATTGCAGTGTTATGACTTATGACCATAGCCCATAGCATGGTGGAAGGTGCTCAATGGCGCAAGCATAATAGCACTACATAATAACACCTTGACAGTTTCCTTTGATTTGGACTACTTTTCGATGTCACCATTCTGAAAAATAAAAGAAATACAAATGCAGTGTTATTATGTCAATTCAATTTGAAGCACCTGGTGGAAACAATTTTAGGTGATGTTGCTGCATCTTTTTCATGCCTGAGGATGCATGCCATAAGTACAATATCAAAATAATGTAATGTTAATGTCTTATACTGCATATTCCAATGTAGTTTTAGATTTATACAAACTCCAAACTGTTATCTACGGTTATTAGTAGTAACTAGTAAATGAATTAAAATGATGTTTCCCCATTTGTAGGACGAGAAAGCTAAAGTAATTCAAACCTTGCTCTTTGTCTCTGGATTGAACACCTTGCTTCAGTCCTACTTTGGTACACGGCTTCCTACAGTTATTGGAGGTTCATTTACATTCATCGTTCCAACAGTTTCTATAATCCTTTCAAACAAATACAACAATGTTTCAGACCCCCATCAGGTAATCTTTGCTGGATTGTAGCGTTTTCCCATTTTTAGTTTTCATTCAGTTGTTTGGGAGTTTTAAAAGCATTACTTAATTACCTTTTGCCATGTGATATTAGAGGTTCCTACAAACCATGAGAGGAATACAGGGGGCTCTAATTGCTGCTTCAAGTTTCCAGATAATTATTGGATTTAGCGGACTTTGGAGAAATGTGGTAAGGTGGGTTTCCAATTGGATCAAGGAGGTTATGCTTATGAAGTAAATCAAGCCATGTAACTTGTTGAAATTTTAGAGCAGAATTTTAAAATTTTGTTTTTTGTTTTCTGGTTAGGTTTATGAGCCCACTTTCTGCTGTTCCCATTATAACTCTAGCTGGACTTGGACTTTATCAGCATGGGTTCCCAGGGGTGAGAATTCAAAACATATTTTTTTTTGTGTGTGGTCAGAATGATTTTAAATATGGGGCATGATCTATTTGTCAATTTTTTTTTTTTTTAAATTCACTTCTGTGCTGTTTTGTGAACTTAAGTTTTCAGTGTTATCATGTCCCTCAATTGATTTTATTGCTGCATTGAGATGCTTTTAGGACTTGATGAATTAGTTGATTTATTCAGTGGTGGTTGTTTCTGATGGTGTCCATAGGTGGCAAAATGCATTGAAATTGGACTTCCTCAAATTGTTCTATTGATACTCTTTTCTCTGGTAAGTGGTATGTTTGGACTTTGTTTTACCACTGTTAACCCTTATTCCATGGATTAAAATAGTTTCTGATGCATAGCTAGAACTTTGGATGGGTGGCATGATAAACGTGCCATCCCGATGTGTTTCCTAATTTTAGTATGCCATATCTGTCCTAAGAACTTAATAATATTTATGTTCATTTCTATTTCTCACGTCTTTTTTTACATCTTTTCCAAATCCGTATCTAGTTCATAAGAATGCCGTGACAAGGCAGTAATGATTCAAAAACGTCCTAAAAAAAAAGAAGTGTCTGTACTGTATCACTTGACACATTCAATACTGTAGTGACCATGACATGTTACATTCCAGCACTGAAATTTTAATCGTTGCTCCAATGCATTCTTCTTGTTGCTCCTGGAATTAGGTAATCATTTTTTTAATGTTTTCTCCTTTTCTTCCCCGTCTCCTAAACAATATCTGCATGCTGAATTATGAGAATGGCTGGGATTTGGAGGTCACTTTTGGGAATTATGGTTGACTGAAAATTAACTCATTTGGAAGGTCAACGCTATACCTTTAAGTGCCCGAAAATTTAATGGTTCTATAGATGCTGGATTTCGGTGATTCAATCCAATCGTGAATTCCTTCCGTCACTCCAATTGGAATCAAATTGGAAATATTTTGATTCAAGGGGGATAGGTATTATTGAAGGACTGGATTCATCATAGGTAGGCCCACAAAATTATCCTAACTAGATCCTAATTGAGAGGGTCCTACAACTACAACACCATTTGTCATGTATATAACAGTGCTATCTTTAGTGGGATCATAGTAATTTTGCATTCTATTGAAAAATACATGAATATTTGCATTTCTATGGAAAATGATATAAAATGGAGTCAAACAAAATAACTTGGAAAAGGCCCATCCATGATCAAATTTTGACATTTTAAATATTTTTCCAAATATACTTTCCAGAAAACTACGAAAGAAACAAAGATCCTAATAATTTCTCTTATTAATGCATGCTTATATCACATTTCTCTACTGCTTTCTCAATGAAGTGTTTCCTCTAGAATGCATTGTTGCAAAAAATTGTCAAGGTCTGTTTTAGAAGTTAAGAAATGTATCCAATTTTTTGACCTTTGTGTAAACCATGTTGAGTAATTTTCAATTTTCTAGTCTATTGTGACTATACTTCTCCCCCAACTTTTTATCAAAGCTGAGCTGTTCCTATTTCCTCTGCCATCATTTTTTTTTTCAGCATAATCTTGTTACTTTGTCATGAATTCATCGCTCACCCTTCCTTTCCTTATGATGATAATTGTGGCTAATCTACGCCTTTGCAGTATGGTCCACAATTGTTAGAAGGGAGGAGAGCACTTTTTGATCGGTCATCTGTGATTATTTCAATTGCAATTGTATGGGTTTATGCATATATTTTGACTCTGGGTGGAGCATATAAGACTAGGCCTCCATTGACTCAATTCCATTGTCGCACTGATCGGGCTGGGCTCATAGGTGCTTCTCCTTGGTAAGCACATCCACTTTTTGGCTCAACCAGATATTTGTTGAATGCTTAATCTTGGTATTGCATCCACGTTGTCGCAGTCTTTCTCTTTGGTTTCTTGCAAATGGAATCTCCACCTTAAGACTACTTCATCAAATTACTTGGATGTTATTTTGATAAAATAAATTGAATTTGGATACTCCTGAAATATAGTCCTTTCATATAACCTATAGAGAAAATCATGAACTACATGGATTCAGAATAAATTTTGCTGTGGAGATTTTCTCTTCTAAAGCAATGCACGAACAGCTCCTGTTGGGTGAAATGTTGTTTCACCATGCTATGTGAAACTGTAATCGGCTAATAATTGAAAAAAGAAAAAAAAATTTAGGTTCTTTTGGTGCTTGGTGAACGAGAAATTTTTTTTAACTTGTAAAAAGATTAGCTAAATTCTATTTGTTATCTCTACACAAAAAAGAAGAAAAAAAGGTACAGAAAAAAAAGCTGTTTGGTTTTCTAAGGTCTGAATAGAAAAGTTTCCTTGTACACGATGGCCCTCTATTATTGTTGGCATTCTATGCTAGAAGAAATATTCATCTGTGAAGAAAATTACTGTGGGGCCCACCTTCGATTAGATATTAGTGCTATCTGCTGACTCTAATCAACTATTTGTGCCCCCATAGTTTGAATATATAAGTGACTATATAACCATTAAACTTTAGGGCCCTTAAATAGATGATTATTGTCATCATACCATTCTGATGCTTTTAGGTACATCTGTTCTACATTAACAGCTTCCAATCCTACCTAAACCTTGTGATTGGCCTGCATTAAGGTGGGCCAGAAAAGGATTCACAACTTTGAGATTTGCAGAGGTTCCTGACCAAATTTTCCTCTTTGTATTATATTATATATTGTCCTTCTCACTTCGTTTCATAATGTGAACAGGATAAGGGTTCCATATCCGTTTCAATGGGGTGGTCCCACCTTTGATGCTGGAGAATCTTTTGCTATGATGGCTGCTTCATTTGCTGCTCTCATTGAGGTTTGTTGTGAATTTTTACCTCTATCTTTTCACTTGATCTTGCTAATTTAGTATGGTGATTCTGAATGTTGTTCTATTTCTTGGTTCCCTACAATGGTGTTGTCTAGAAGAGAAACAACTTAACTTTGCTACCTGAATCTTACTTATCAACAATCTAATTTATATCTGTTATGGTCTATCTGTTTTCTGAATAACTTTCATTCTCTATTGGATACTGCATTTCTATTTCCAAGCTTAAAGAGTCAACAATAATTGTAGTACTGTCAAAGCGTAGCGTTTTCTGAATATTGTTTTATTTTCTCGTGATTTTTTATACTCTTATTGGCAATTGTGTGACACCAAAATTGGTCTTCCAGAATGTATTACCGTAAAAATTTGGTTGTTTTCTTTTCTGAAATATTGACATCTTGATTGTCTTGCTCAACGAATGTTACATTACATATGCAATTAAATATAAAACAGATTGATTTTAAAAGCTAGCAAAAAGTAAGATCACTTCAATTTAGTTTTGAGCTAAAATTCAGAAGTCCAAAAAATAGATGGGCCTTTCTGAAAGAGTAGGGCTCTGCTGCATTTTAATAGCACCAAGGTTTTGGTCCTCTGTTTTGAACTGACGTACATCATAACTGTTTGGGTGTCCTGTGAAGTTAGTGTAAAATATATATGGGCCTTTCTGAAAGAGTAGGGCTCTGCTGCATTATAATATCGCCAACGTTTTGGTCTTCTGTTTAGATGCGAGGTACATCATAATTGTTTGGTTGTCCTGAGAAGTTCGTATAAGGCCTGAAACTGCTGCATTTTCTTGACGGGGGCTTGTTTTTGTTGGTCCTTGGGCTTTCCTAGATACATATATGCATGCCTAAAGGCCTGACATATTTAACAGAAAGGGATATTGTTTTCGCAAATGGAGTGGGCCAGGCCTATCTTTTAGGCTTATGGGTGGTTCTAGCTTGAATGTTAAGCTCCATGACTAAACAGGGTGGACGTGGACAACTTCATCCAGGTCTGACCTGCCACTCGATGAGCCTTATGTAAGTGGGATCAATTTCTAGCCCAAATTGAGAGGTGACACAAAAAGCCCTTCTAATGTGGTTTCCATGTCCCTCTTTGTAAAATCAATTAACATCTTTTTTTATGAAGAATAACATGTCACTGGTGATGAGAGAAAGGAAATACTAGAGGAAACGAATTAGCCAATGAATTGGCTGCGGTTCAAATTCAATGTGCTTGCCCAATCCTTATAGATTTGTGTCCCACTGTATTTGGTAAGTATCTTACAAGCATTATGTCCTTGATTGGGGTGATTTCCCTTAAATTGGGATCTCATCCTAATCTTACATATACGCTATATTTCAATATCTCAGTCTTACAGAAATAATGGTCCCCCACTGCAGTTATGGTGGTCCTGGTCCCACATTAGTAACCACTAACGAGCAATTTGTAGACAATATCACTGATAGAACTTTCAAATAGTGCAAATTTCTTCCTTTCTTCCTTCCTTCCTTTTTTTGAATGGTGAGTTAGTGAAAATTTCCTATACCTTCTTAGTTTTCTTCAAGGTTAATTATATGTTTCAGTCTTCACATAAGCTAGAAGTCTTTGCCAATTGACATCTATGGAATCATGATAAACCATAGGCTAGCTTACTTGCAGAAAAAAAGAAAAGAATGGTTTGTAGTAGCTGATTGTTTTATTTTTCTTGATTGGCAGTCTACAGGTATAATGTATGCAGTGTCAAGGTATGCAAGTGCCACACCTGTGCCGCCATCCGTTTTAAGTCGTGGTGTTGGCTGGCAGGTATCAAGGGAAAGCTTTTGATATAACCTCATTTAGGGGTGTAACGGTTTGGTTAACCGTGTGTTTTGGGAAAACCGTTAACCGAACTGTATTTTACGGTTTTCAGTTTTTAAAAACCGTAGCAGTAACCGGTCCTAAAAAACCGTTAAAAAAACCGAACAGCGGTTAACTGTATTAGACGATTTTGTTACTGTTAATTGTCACTTAAAAGTTAAAAGGGGTTATTTAAGTTATAAAATTACACAATACCCCCTTTCTTCTTTCACCTTTTTTTTTCTTTTAAATTGGGGTGTAATGGTTCGGTTAACCGTGTGTTTTGGGAAAACGATTAACCCAATTGTATTTCACGGTTTAGTTCGGTTAATAACCGTGAGTCGAGACTAAAAACCGAAATCGAACCGTTAAGCACGGTTTTCCGATTTTAATAACCGCAACCGTTGGCTAGTCGGTTTTTTCGTTTTTTTTTTTAACACACCTAGACATGTCTCTTCTAAAAGACTCCTCAACCTAAGGAATCCAGCGCATTGAGGCCTGGTGTCTGTACAAGTGGGGTACCAATTTTGTGGTTTAGATCATTGATCTGATGGCCCCATCATGTATGGATCATATCCCCATGGTAGCTCAGACTGGACCATCCCAGACAGGAGGTCATCTTGCATTGGCTCTTGACCATTGTACACATCTTTCTTGACTGAGCTGCCAGGCATGTGTTACTGTTAGTAATGCCCCCATGGGATATATATTTCAAAAAGTCTACATGGACTAACTCATGGAGTTAGCCCATGGACAGATCCCATGGTTTTGGGGGGAAAATCATGAGGTGAGTGATTTTCCCCCCAAAACCATGGGATCTGTCCATGGATCGATCCATGGATTAGTCTATGTAGCAGGGCTCTATATATTTTGGGTGGGTCTAGCCATGGTGTGTCAAATCAAATCAACAGTCTGGGTCATAGAGCCATCCACACTGCTATAAAATGACTCCAAGGATACTGTAGATGTCCTTGGGTTGAGGTGCACACATATAAATTTGTACTCTCTCTGAACTTTCAATTAAATGTTTGACTTTCAGGGTATAGCAATTTTGCTGGATGGGATGTTTGGTACAGTAAATGGCTCTACTGCATCAGCGTAATGAACTAAAATTCTTGGGAAGAGAAGTGAATTTAAATTTTTTTCAGTGATATGCCTGATTCTTTTAACATATTGTTTCTACAGTGAAAATGCTGGTCTCTTGGCATTGACACGAGTTGGAAGTCGAAGAGTTGTTCAAATATCAGCAGTCTTTATGCTTTTCTTTTCTGTATTGGGTATGTTATTCCTGTTTGCCTATTTAGAACTGAACAAGGTTTTCAGGTGGATCTGATAATATTGCTTTTTACAACCAGGGAAATTTGGAGCAGTTTTTGCTTCTATTCCATTGCCCATTTTTGCGGCTCTTTACTGTATCTTCTTTGGCTATGTTGGTACGTATCTCATGTCTTGCAACGTCCATCAATTCCATGTATCGAATATCACTCTTTCCTTTCTTTGCCATGTTTAGGCCTTTTCTTGTGTTGTTTAGTGGGGATGCTGGTGTGGATACTGAATTTCTCTTTTTTTTTTTTTATTTAAGAGGCAACAATAAACAGTTTTTATTAAATTAAAAAAAAAAAAACTAGTTCAGAAACATTTGGGCAATACGCGATCACCTGTATATAAGAAATTATTGGTTTATATTACAGTGGTATAGAATTCTCCACAATTATACATATATCATGGTTTGATTGCTTTGCATTTTCTTAATTCTCTATGTAACAGATATCACCATTACTTTTCTTTTCCACGTTGAGACCTCTTCGTGTGTCATTTACGGGATGCCTGTGTGGATACATGCTTTTTGTTAGAGGCAACAAAAACAGTGTTATTATATTTAAAATAAACTATAGCAGAAACATTTAGATAATATATGATTGGGGAATGTTCATATGCATCTTTCCCTCACCATAGAGTGGGGGACACTCCCCCTTTTTGCACATAAAAAGTGTATTTTGTACCTCACCCTATGTACTTGAAAAGTACATTTTTTACTTGGAAATTTTCAAAAAGGGAAGTGTCTCTCACCCTATGGTGAGGGAAAGATGCATATGAATGTTCTCCTATATGATCATGTGTAAACAGGAAATTATACATCTATGTTACATTGGTAGATTAGCTGTCTTAGATGCCTCAGATTTTGCCAGCAAATCAGCTTCCTTCCTCATTCCATTCTCTATGGATTTGAGCAAATTACATTCAGTTGGTTATCATTCTGATCTCCTTGCTCTTGGAAAACAATTTCCATCGAGGTTGAGATGATCCTTTGCCCACCTTATTGTATTGAGAGTCAATCTCAACTGATATCAGATTTGAACATACACTTTTAAAAAGTTTGATCTCTTAATTGCCACAATTTCTGCTCTTTTAATATCTAACACCAATTAGGTCTGAGAATTCCAAATGCAGCACCCCTTTCAGATCCTTTATAGTTCGACCAGCCCCATAAGGGCTGGGTTTTCCATTGGTCTCCCATTTATATTAAGTCCCCCTGGCTAGGAAAGAAGAAAATCCAATTAAATTTTCTCACATTTGGAATAGAGCTATTCAGATCTCAGAATACTTTAAACTCCCTTTCTAGACCCAAGCCAATTCCCTTTGAAAAATTCACTTTATTTCAATCACCATTTAACTCAATATGGAGTCGTCGTCGTCGTCGTCGTCGTCATCATCATCATCAAAGCCTTGTCCCAACTATGTCGGGATCAGCTACATTATCTCAATATAGAGAATCTTCCTTAAAAAATCTTTTGTTTCTCTCTTTCGAGTTTCAAGTTCCTTGAGCAGTTTCTTAAATGAAAGACCCCTGGCAACGCTGAATTTCTTTTAGCTGTATATGTGGCTATGATGCTCCGATATGGCAAGGACATGCCTTGGTAATGCCAGAGACATGGATTTTTCACAAAAAAGTGAAGTTTTGGATATTCTATGACACAATGCATTGTCTATTTTGAATTCTCTGTGTGTGGTGGGGTGCGGGGTTGGTTGTCTACATCGTGGATTAAGGTTAACAAGACTGAAATCAGTACAACAGCCCTCATGTATGTTGATCGCTGGACCTGTATTTTAACGGGAAAGTGCCTTAGCCATTGTGCTAGAAGCATGGTTGGCCTTCGGAATCATTTATGCATCATCACTGTCAGATGTTCTCATGTATGCTGATGTGCGTTTATGTATCTTTTTAAGTTCATATGGTTCTTTGTTCGGGACTCTGGGTACATTACATAGAGATAACATGACCTTGTCTATGGATCTAACGGAGGACATGGCCCTAAACAGATTTGATTGGCGTCGTCAAATCCATATAGCCGACCCCACCTAGTGGGAAAAGGCTTGGTTTGGTTTGGTTTATTATATCCTATGAATGAGGAGAAATGCCGCTCTGGTTCCTTCCTGACTCATCACTTTAGCTTGATAAATATTGTTACCTCTTCTTCTCTTTGTTCTTTTCAAAAAGATCCTACTGTGACCATGTTATTCCTGGTCTGACATTGGTGCTTTCCTGTCATTTTTTTTGTTTGAATTTCTATCGATTTTTGCTAGGGTTCTTTGTTGAATGTTCTTGTGGTTGTGTATACTTATCTTCATGTGGCTTGTGATTATGGTGCGTGTAGCTTCGGCCGGGCTTGGATTCCTTCAGTTCTGCAACCTCAACAGTTTCAGGACTAAGTTTATTTTAGGTTTCGCTTTCTTCATGGGTTTATCAGTCCCACAATACTTCAATGAATTTGCATCAGTGGCTGGATATGGACCTGTTCACACTGGTGCTAGATGGGTACGTGGACAATTGGATTAATTGTATCTTTTCTTACTATAATTCCTCTGCTGAGTTGTGGGGCTTGAGGACCAGGTCATTGATTGGTCTAGATTGTGGATAGGTATTAGGCAATGCCCTAGAAACATCCTAAAGACCTTGACCTATGATCAATTTGTTACAGGAGATTTTTGGGGCCTCGCCTTAACCATTTGGGCCTAACAGATAAACATTTTTACTTACAGGATCATAGTCCTAACTCCTGCGGAATTTTGCTTATCAAAGACCATAAAATTGTCAAGGGAAAAAGACCAAACGACCCTTTAATTCATCTACCTGTTGTGATCTACCCACATATTGCGGTCGGTGGAAAGTGATAAGGCCCTTCCTGAAATGAGGGGACTTTTCTTGCTAAAGCATGTGTTCTCAATGGTACAAGCAATGGGACTGGTGGACTGGTCCAGTCTACTTGAATGTATCACAATATTGTTTTGTTCTGTTATTAAATGATAGTTTCTTTTCTTCAGTTTGTTCCTACACACTTAAATCATTGTTGCTCTTGTTGGTTTCCAGTTCAATGACATTGCCACTGTGATATTTTCTTCACCGGCAACAGTTGCTGCCATCGTTGCTTACTTCTTGGACTCCACCCTCCTTCGCCATGATAGTGCGACCCGGCGAGACAGAGGCTGGCATTGGTGGGAGAGATTCAGATCATTTAAATCTGATATAAGGAGTGAGGAGTTTTACTCACTCCCTTACAACCTCAACAAGTATTTCCCTTCAGTCTAATTGGGAACCTGTCTGACCATCTTTCAATATACCAATCAGCTCACTGGTACCTGCCTCACCCGATCATATTAATCGAAAAAAAGTTCCATTTGAAGCTCTTCTGTTTTCAGCACAATAGATTCTGAAGTAGTGATGTGAGTTTTACTAAGTCTGAGTTTTGGAACTGATTCCATGTGGGTGGGGCCAGTTTTTATGGATTATTTGCCATTTATAAGATACTTATTTTTGGGAACACCTGTAATTAATCTGTTCACTTTGTTATTGGAATTTATGCCATTATCAGTTTAGTTAAGCTTTGTGAGACTTCTGCGGATGGTGCTTGTCTAATAAAATGGCTTAACGGCTTCAAACTTGATCAATTTTTTTGGTTCTTGGAAAAAAGCCTCGGCTTGGTATCCTGACCAAATGATTCCATGGTTGGCGCGTTTCAAGCCTTTGCCATAACCTCAAGGGGTAGCTCTGTTGGCCCAGGACCACGGTTTTCTTATCATTGGGTCGACTAGAATGGATGGATCCGGCCATTGATCAGAATTAGCTCATACTTGCTTCCTGTTTGATAAGCTGAATTTCTGAAAATGGGACATGAAATTATTGGTAATTTTTTTTTTTTTTTTTGCTATCGGAGGGTTCCCAACTTTTTGGGTGGACTAATCCCTCCGGGCCTAGAGGGAAGCCAATGTGGTAGCACTAGTGGACTCAACCTTCGATTCCTGAAGAAGGGGGAATCGGGGGGACGATACCAAGACCTTTAGCTCCGAAAGAGGGAGGAACCGTGGTCCTGACCACTCGGCCAACCCCTTGGGGATAAATTATTGGTAGATGGGCACAAGACGTAAAGAGTATCCATCCTAAAAGAAACCAGATCCGGGTGAAATTGAAAAAACGAACTTTAAACGGGGCAGTCTCGGACCTATCTGGGCCTTGACCTGGACTTGGACTCTTCCATTATATATGGACTAAAGCATGAGTTGGGTCACAAGACTGACTTGAAGGAAGAGATTTACAGTGTACATTTTGACAAATTTTCTTTGGTCTCATAAAAGAATAGCCAAGGGCTATTTAAGAGTACATTTAAATAACATAATCACACCAAATGATAATCTTATCACTTTATAACTCTCATCTAATCTAACCCTAATCAATCATAAATGATATCTAAGCTAATCTAAATCAAATATGAACTCATTACATATCCAATCTTCTTTACAATATTTTCTATTATTGAATACACCAATGATTCAATGAGTCTTGACTAATTATGAAGAAGGAAAAGAAGTTTAATATATTTTTTGTATATTGAGGTTGTGACAAAAGTCTTATACCAAGTGTTAACCTACCTAAGGAAACCTTCTTCCTTGATCAGGGTTGGGATTGACAGTTATAAGAACTGACACAGTTTTAGATAAAAGACCTAAATATCTTAACTCAGTTTGATTTCATGTGAGAGATGTCAACCATGGAAGCTATCTCCTCACTTGGATAATAAATGAAAAATAGGGAGAAAAGAGGACAATGGTCTTCTTCAGTCTAGAGAACGAAAGCCTACCGCAAATTACCTAGAAATTTATTTTGGTGGGCTTTTAGATAAAATGATGGTCCAAAGAGATATAGGAAGGAGGGCAATTACTAACCTCATAGATATTTAATGATCACAACCTTTGCATTTGCATTCTCTATCAACAATGATGATATATTTTTTTTTACCGTTGTGTTTTGGCTGTAAGTTTACCAAGAATCGATTGAGTTAACCAAGTTGTGAGTATTTCAAATATTTCATCGACTTGAGTCTAATTGGCAAAATGGACTGAGTCTTTTAAAGCATTAAAACAATAACACTCACTGACTCAGTTGAGTAAATGATCTTTCGGGTTAAGTTGACTTAGGTGCGTCAGAACATAATGATTCGAGTTTTTAAACAACCTTCCACATTTTCAGTTTTAGCTACTGTGAAAAAGTAAATAATTTGTAACTGATATTAAATTTTCTTCGCTAATCAATCCTACCAAAATTTGGAGGCCTTGGTAGAGTTAGTGGACAACACTCCCCCTTGGGTGAATTAGGTTAGCGCACTTGTAATATGCACATGTCAACGCAACGCCATGTTGTTCCTTTCGAGATTTTAACTCGCGATCGGTTGACTTTGATACCAACTGAAACTCCCTTCCCTAACTAATAATTTATTTATCTCTACTAAGGATTGGTTAGACAACATTAGAGAGACTTCCCTTACCCTCACCAAAGGATTAGTTTAAATTTGAGTAGGTATTAGGTTGTACAAATTGAGATTATTCCTTGATGAATCTCATGGCGATTTGTCTCAGTGCATTTATTTCTTCGAAAGTCTTTATGACGTTAAACCCGTGGGCCTGGTGGTGACCATGCAATGAAGCCCGCCATAGTCTATCTTATTATGCTTCCACTATTATCACCGTCACTGTTTCCTCTCTCAATAAAATCAAGTATCTTTCTCTCATCTATCCAATTATCAAGCTATACAATCTCGCCATCTTCATCAAATTGTACATGATCAAAAGCTTGTAGAAGAGATCACAACAGATCCAATTCAGTGGACCATCGACACCGATATATTAAAAAAGGAGTGGAATGCGAAAATGATTGATCCATAGATAGACAATGATCACCAGGACATCAGCAATGGCTTTTCTTTGAAATCTACCATTTTGTTTTTCAAAAACCAAAGGGTTCATAATTTTTGTTAACAATCGCTCATGTGATTTCGAAAGGGTATTAGGGAGGCATAAAGGATTGGTTAGGATATTGTTATAGGAAGGGATAATTAGTTATTACCTTGTATAAATTTAGATAGTTACTCGGTGCATGGTTTTATTCAATGCATTTATTTCTTTGAAATTCTTTAACGAATGAATGAATTTGCCAGCAAAAAGTTCATAACTCCTTGCACTACTAATTAATGCTATTCTCTTCCCTTTTCTCTATTAATATTCATCCCAAGGTGATAACTGATAAACACATTCAAATGCAAATTTGAACTAGCCATGGCGACATTGGGAATGATTTTTTGTGCTCTTCTTCTGCTCTTCACATCTTCAGGTGTGTCTGGGTTCTCTCCGATGTGAGCATTACAGTTCCAATTCTAACATGGGCTTTATAATTTGCCTATTTTGTTTAGCACCAACCTGTTTGTTCTGATCAACTTTCTTTTGCTAATGTATGTGCCGCAAACAATAAAAACAGTATCAGGAGCAGACACGAGCGGGGTAAGCTCTTTCGTTTAGTACAAGTTTTATTCATCGGGACATGGTCTAAATTTCTAAGGGTGTGCTTGGTTGGACTTGTTAAAAGTGGGCCTTTTTTTTTTTTTACTTTAAGACCCGGTTGATCCGTCATGCCAGAATTTGGCCCTGAACCAACCAAGGCCCAGCAGTCATGTCTAGGCTAAAAGATAAAAAAAGCTGTCCAATTCAACAGTAATAAAAGATTCAGATCAGGGCTTGAACTATGTTTGTTTTTTTCCCTTTGTATAATATTTTAATTTGAGGTTTCCAAATTGAAATAGCCATACTGAAAATGTCATTTATGAGATCTATATATACGGATCATTCTGGGCCTAAAGCAAATGGATTATACCCGATTGGAAGTTAGGGGTCCAGTGGATGATGGGAGGGCTTTTGGTAAAGTTGAAAGGGCTGAGATTGGGATCCACTCTCAGGTCTTGTGTTTGATCTAGTTTTTTTTGTTCTTGGATAACTGAAACTGAGATTCAAATTGATATAATTAATAACAAATAAGAAGTTTGTATATGATTGTTGTTGATAGGCAGAGTCTGCATCCGCAGGGAAGTATTGTGTAGCGAATCCAACAGCAGATGAGAAGGTATTGCTGGGAAGAATACAGTACTATTGTTCCTCCCCACTAATAGACTGCAAAGCCATCCAACCAGGGGAAGCCTGTTTTGAACCAAACAACACCTTCTTCCATGCATCTGTGGTCTTCAATATCTACTATAAGTTTAGCCATTGCGCTGAAGATCAGTGCCACTATGGCGATGGTTCTGGGATGGTCATAACCACAGACCCTTGTAAGTATTACAATGACTGTATTATCAAATGAAACGCATTTCTTCTGTAAATGCATCCATTTTTTTATCACTTATTATTTACTTGATTTTTCGCAGCAACTCCAGAGTGTCATTTTGTTTGAAGGACTGATGGTTGAAGTGTGAGCATGGACACCTCCCAATTATAACATCAATCATGAACAATAAAGTTTCCAGAATTCCAAATTAGTGTCCTCTCTTTGCTGTTGATGAGATGATCTCATGTAGCCTTATTACATACATGGTTGTTTCTAGAAAATCATTTATTTTGGGATTCAAGAATATTCATGAAGTTGTTCCTAGCTAGTGACTTCTTTTCTCATTTTCATTTATTTTGATGAGGTACACTAGTGGTAAGGAAGACTAATTCTAAGGGAGTACTAAAAGGCTAGTAGTATAAGATGAGTATAAATCACAAATGGAATGGATGCATTCATTGTGCAGTAGTATAAGCTTTTTGAAGCCCATTCCGTTAGAGTTATGGGGCTTAACATTCAGACCTGGGTCAGCCTATATATGGGACCGAAAGTTGGGCCTTAGTTTAGCTCATTTGCCGATTGCCTGGGCCTTCATACATATAAGGGCCTATTCAAGAATGTTTTAGCTATCGGGTCATTATCAGGCCCATGCCCATGCCACATACTGTTAATAAATTGGTTAATTGTTTGGGGTCTGTCAGGTGCTTCTCTCTTGTTGTTTTATCTTCAAGAATGGTATGATCACTACTACTTCTGTTATATCTCTCAACTAAAATCGGGCACAACAGTAATTGGAAATAGGACGTGATCAGGTCCGTTGATCCATAAACTAACATGGCCAGACCGCAGCTAGCATAGAGTGGGTAGCTTTATAATCTTTAAAGGATCAATTGTTTACACATCATTTGTATAACATGCGCTGGTTTACATAGCAAATGAGGTGTGAAAATGACACAATTTTAAGTCTCTCATTTACATACTGCACGATAAGCAGAAGGGGTGGATCAGGGTTGTCATAGGGGAGTGTCTTCCAGGGCACATTGCAGGTTCGAATGCCTTCATCCACTTTCTTTTCTCGCTTTTGTGCGCTCCAAGTTTGTAATTCAAGCCGTTCATCTAAATCTCTATAGAATTTAAAGTTTTTAAGATAAAGTATAAACAAATATCTATACTTATAGGTTTAATTTTCTGCACTTCTGCGAGCCCCTAATTTATGAATTGAATTGTTCGATATTATCATAAATTGATAATGTTATACTAGCAACAGTAGTTGTCGGTTGAGTTAATGAATAAAGATTGATATAAGGAAATGATGCATTCATCATTGTAATTATAGCAAGTGATCATTCTTAGCAACAGTAATTAGCAGAAATTTCCACCACCATGAAAGAAGTGACAACATTATGGTGGGACAGCCCCCGCAGAATCACAGGCACACCTTCCAAACTCCACCATGGGTGCTGTTAAATCTACAGAACCCCTGTCCCTGTTGTGTAATGTGATGAGGCCATTTAGCATTAGGATTCATTTGTGTAATCAACGATATTAGAAAAGCAAATTTCATTTAACTAAAATCTTATTTCTGTGGTGCCACATTTGGTGTTACAAGTAAAAAAAAAAAAAAATTTAACGACATCATTTAAGCGTGATTCTAAACATGTGACATCTGCATTTCTCTAACCAGCTGAACAACAACATAGGTTTCTTTCACTTTTTAACACTTTTATGAACATTTTTTTTTAAAAGATTTCTAGGAATCAATTCCATGGTGACAAATGGGCCCTCAACGCCTTTGTTCACACATGAATAGGGTGCTCATGAGCTGGGTTAGCCCATGTGTTGGCCTCCTCTGGGTTTGGATGAATTCTGACCTACCTTGGCCCAACCATGAACACCCCCAAAAGTCTTACAAACCATAGGTGGGGGATGGGTCTCGTGGGTTTGAAGAAAATATTGGTGGCTAAATTAAAAAAAAGCTGGCTCGCTCATTGTCTACGCCTGAGGATGTGGTGCACCATGACTCTGTGGGCCACCTGCTAGATCGGTTTTGATCTTAAACTGGTTAGCTTAGATTAGAGTGTGAGCAGGGAGGCCTCTAACTGGATGGATATATTAGTCATCAATGTGGTCGAAAGTCAAATGCTTTCATAAGTGCCTCACATGTGCTGCTGTGAATGTGGACGCTCCTCCGTTACCCACTTGTGGGGCCTACTGTCTCCATCTAGTCAAAATTATTGGCCGATTGAGTCAAGAGTAGCTTCTGGTTTCATGATCGACATTTATTGGGATATGCCCATATGATTGTTGGCCGGTAAAGATAAGTCCTACATGAAGTCGGTTGTCGAATACCGAGAAAATATTTGTATGATCTGAGAGGAGATATTCTCTTTAAAATTCTTTAATTTGGCATCCAAACGCTATTTTGAAAATCACATGAAAGTTACAAGAGTTTGCTTTTTGAATTAAAGATTTTGATAATTCCAAGAGAAAACACGGTTGATCTAGGACCACAATTTATATTTAAAGATTGTAGGTTCGAAACTGTACTATTATATTGGGGGTAAAGGGGAGTTTACCTCAACTTTTTTTCGGACTCGGAGGGATTAGTCCAATACAAAAGATTGTAAACCATTCGATAGCAAAAAAAAAATAATAATAAAAAATTAAAAATTTCGGTAAGAACCTTCCTGCTTTAACATGCTTTTCAAGTGGGAATCGATTATAGAGGTATTCATGGTCAAAACAGGCTCAAAAAAGGAATGCTAAATAAGTGAGGTATGGAGGTGGGGATGTCAACTGGACGAGTTTTGGGTGAGTTGGGGTAAACCCAAACGGAATCCACTCTAAGCTAAATCCGCCCCGTTTGGAGCTAAGAGCCTCAAAATTTATAGAAGAATAAAAAAAAGTGTGGTACAGTTCGAACACACAGTACCACTTGCACCATATTTATTTTAGTATAAACATTATTATATATATAGGGTAGGGTGGATTACGTCAATAAAATTCAAATCCGCTCCGTTCCAAGAAAACCACTATTAACCCACCCTTAATAGGAGTGGGTCGGGGCAAGTTCTCATTTAAACCTGAGCCATCGCCATGCCTAATTATTCAATTTATACGATTTTTAGGAATTTGGCAACACAAAACAAGTAGATCCTGGGAAATTAAGGATGTAAATAGGTATCTGATTCTCCGATTATCTGAAGGTTCCGACCCATTAAAAATCGGGTCTGAATCCTTATTTAGGCCCCGATAAGTAAATGGGTCCGGGTCCAGATCTACCTTGGTTCGGACCCGTGGACCCAAGATCCGGACCCGTGGACCCGAGACCCGACAGATTACCTCAATTTTTAAAAATCTCTCTTAAATACTATATTTTTTTAATATCATTCTCTATCTAGACCCGGACCCGGATCCAGACCCGTCCCGTATATGGTTCTGATTTCGGTTCCGAAGCAAAAAAACCGATTCCAGATCCAGATCCGGTTCCACCTTCTCCTTAACGGTTTCGGTTCCGGATCCACCATGGACCTGGATCGAAACCGACTCATTTACAACCTATGGGAAATATTTTTGATGTGCTCGTTACGGTGGGGGCATGACTTAATCCTCGAAGCTACTTTGAGACCCATCTAACCTGAATTGAACTCGGCATGCTCCCTTATTGAGTTGGTCGCATGTAGGAAAATCTTATGTAGGAAAATCTTGGCCCATAGTTAAATGGGTCGACCCCAGCCACACAAATAGGGTAGGGTGGATTACGTCAATAAAATCCAAATCCGCTCCGTTCCAAGAAAACCACTAATAACCCGCCCTTAATAGGAGTGGATCGGGGCAAGTTCTCATTTAAACCTGAGCCATTGCCATGCCTAATTATTCAATTTATACGATTTTTAGGAATTTGGCAACACAAAACAAGTGGATCCTGGGAAATTAAGGATGTAAATGGTTACCCGATTCTCCGATTATCCAAAGGTTCCGACCCGTTAAAAACCGGGTCTGAATCCTTATTTAGGCCCCGATAAGTAAATCAGTCCGGGTCCGAATCTACCTTGGTTCGGACCCGTGGACCCGAGACCCGATAGATTACCTCAATTTTTGAAATTCTCTCTTAAATACCATATTTTTTTAATATCATTCTCTACCTAGACCCGGACCCGGATCCAGACCCGCCCCATATATGGTTCTGATTCCGGTTCCAAAGCAAAAAAATCGATTCTATATCCAGATCCGGTTCCACCTTCTCCTTAACGGTTTCGGTTCCGGGTCCACCAGGGACCTGGACCGAAACCGACCTATTTACAACCCTATAGGAAATATTTTTGAAGTGTCCGTTGCGGTGGGGGCATGACTCAATCCTCGAAGCTAGCTACTTTGAGACCCATCTAACCTGAATTGAACTCGGCATGCTCCCTTGAGTTGGTCGCATGTAGGAAAATCTTGGCCCATAGTTAAATGGGTCGACCCAGCCACACTTGTTGACTTGTCTAGACCGTCTCGCCTGCAGAACCGCGATATAAACTATAGCTTTTGTCTTGATGTGGTTTTTTGTCGATAATATAAATGTATGGGTGTTGGTTTTTTGCGTGGATCCAAAATAATAAATTTATAAAGGTAGACAAAAGAAGCTAAACTGGTACTGTGGGTTAAATTGGCTGGACCCATGCCGATAAACTTGTATGGTAGAGACTCTCCATCTTAAACCAACCTTTTTAAGACTGAATCTAATCCATTTTCACACCTAAAACCCCATCACACTTGCTAGGTTGTAATCAGGATCTCTAACTAAGGTAGACAAAAGAAGCTAAACTGGTAATGTGGGATAAATGTTGGGGATGTGCAACCAAAGTCCCACATCGGCTAGAATTGGGAAAGATCATGGGCATATAAGTTGGACTAAGTACTCCATTGATATGAGGCCTTTTGGGTAGAACCCAAGAACAAATCCATGAGGGCTTAAGCCCAAAGTGGACAATATCATATCAATGTGGAGTTTGTGGTGGTCCACTATCCTAACAAGTGGTATCAGAGCTCAGGCCCAGACTTAGCCCGGAGAATCCTCAGATTGCCAAACAAAAGGTGGTGGGCCCAGACTTAGCCCGGAGAATCCTCAGATTGCCAAACAAAAGGTGGTGGGCCTAGTGATGCGCAGGAAAAGCGCAGTACTCACGATTGGTGGATCCGTGGTGAGGCTCTCGAGTTGGCTCTTCTCGATGGAGCGGACGGATGGATGATCGTTTGAGGGGAGGCCCGGTAAAAATATCCAAAGATATATGGTCCTTTGTTTGAGGGGAGGATTGTTGGGGATGTGCAACCAAAGTCCCACATCGGCTAGAATTGGGAAAGATCATGGGCATATAAGTTGGACTAAGTACTCCATTGATATGAGGCCTTTTGGGTAGAACCCAAAAAGGCAGAACCCAAGACCAAATCCATGAGGGCTCTACCCAAAAGGCAGAACCCAAGAACAAATCCATGAGGGCTTAGTCCCAAAGTGGACAATATTATATCAATGTGGAGTTTGTGGTGGTCCACTATCCTAACAATAAATTGGCTGCACCCATGCCGATAAATTTGTATGGTAGAGATTCTCATCTTAAACCAACCTTTTTAGACTGAATCTAATCCATTTTCACACTACAAGAAAAAATACAATTAGCGGCGGATAAAAACCGCCGCTATATGTATGAAAACTGCCCCTAAAGCCTTTAGCGGCGGAAATGTGTCCGCCACAAATTTTGTCGCCGGAGAGTGGTGTCACTAATTGTATTGGGCAGTATTGGCTGCGGAACAGGAACTGCTGCAAAAACAAAATCAATAGCGGCGGTTATAAAATCGCCACTAATAATTATATTCCGCCACTAATCAGCCCATATATTTTTCCTCTTTTCCTACTACAGAACCGCTGCTAAATGTGGACCTTGTAGCAGCGGATAGCATAAACCGCTGCTATATATACACGTAGTACACACACTCTCCCCAAACCTCTATATGAGAATGCAAGAGTTTTCAGCAGAAGTAACCATTCAAGTAGTGTTGGATATCAACCATTGGACCATTCCACAGCTTTGCCAGTCATACCTGGAGGACGGCATGGAAATTTAGGGCATTCTGAAGGGAATCGTTATTCACTTAGTGCTCGTTATCAGGGAGTAACCAATGCTCTGCAAGTGATGCGGCGTTTCAATCATGCTGACACAATTAATATTAGTGCTGAATGGGAAGGACGTGATTACGATTTCCTATCCAGGGAATTTTAACTAATGATTATGTTAGGTGTCTTGAAGAACATTTGACCATTCTGAGATTGGCACAACTGAGGATGTGACTTGGTCCTGATTTTGAGTAGAGGCAAATCACTTTTATACTCTAGAGACCTAGTCACCCAGATATGGCTTGAACAACTAACATATTAACTTAACTAGATTGTGTTTACATAGAGCACATGTTTTGAAGTGTCTTGGTACAACATATTAACTCCACTAGACTGCACACTGTGTGCATGTCATGTTGTTTTGAAGTGTCCTGATATTAATATAGTAATTTTGTGGGGAAAGTCGAAATCTTGCTGCTACTGGTTTCTTGTTTGGAAGTGAAAGTTGGCAGTTGCATGAAACAATAACAGCTTTTAATGTGTTGATTTTCTCTTGATATCATTCGGCATTTTTCCGTTGTTTTTGTAGGGTGTGTTTAGCAGCGATCTTTTCCAGTGCATCAGATACATATTTTGGGACTTGTCCATCAGGCTTTGTGATTGCAATGCTTCAATTATACTTTTGGATTTTGTGATTATGGTGCATAGTTATTTTCTTGATGAAATGTAAATTATATAGTCATGTAGATATCTGCTCCTTATCCACTCGGGCCACTCAAGAATCTCCACTGGACCCATGACATAAGAGCCTACAGGGGAGTGCTGCTGCTGAATGGAAGATGGTTGTGAAGTTGATAGATTGGTCTGGAAAACAGTAGAGAGGAGATATTTAAAATGGTGGTTCCTTCCCTCCATCCATCAGAGTTGATAATTTTCCTTAATGATGGATGATCTCCTATTTTCCTGTCTCTTTGTTGTTTGATCGAAGATGGTTGGGTGGGTACCTGCTGCTATTTCTTACTAGGGTTACAGTTCTTCCCTGGATTGTTACATATGGGTCTTTCAGTTACTGGAGACCTCTAATAAACATATAGCATAGGATCTAAACCTAGATTAGAAGACATGATGGTATTGGTTTGCCCTTCTCATTTGTGGTTACCGCCACACAAGATTGAATTCCTGCAATCCACATCTAAGAAATTTCTCTTGGCAGCATATTCAAAACATTTGCAAGGAGATAAAGTTACTTCAAATCAAAGAAGCACACACTCTCCCCAAACCTCTCCTTAAACCCCCTTTCTCTCTCTCAATCTCTACCACCTCAGAGTATATGAGGTTTAATTGTGTCATTACTTATGTCATCTTAACTGTACCCAGCCTCACCCACACCCATTTCACCCAACTAACTGCCATCATCACCAATAGCCCAAGAAAAGACCTGCACCGCAACGAGACAAATTAAGTTACAACAAAAGATAATAAAAAGGCAAACGATATAAAGATATAAGTAGAATTAATGATCATTTAACTACCGATACAGGAGGGACTATTTATGTGACTAACCCATACAGGAGGGGTAAATAAAAAAGGGGAAGGTGAGTGGACGGATCAAGATGCTGCATCAATTCAAATGCAGAAACATGTCCCAACGGATAGGTGTGGAAGAGAACACAGGCGACTTCTTTTGTGATCACCTTGTTACATGATCACTTATCTTTTATGTATATATGAACTGCAGCAAAAGTAAGTACACTAAAAATAAAAGGAATGCCAAAGTAAGGGCTGAGCTAGTGAGCTTCGATGGCCCATGTATGGATCAACATTGAAGCACGAGTCACTCGATTGCATCAGAAAATGTAATTCGTTCGTCATCTCTTGGGTTTGAGTTTCTTAGTTTGAGTTGTATAAAACTCAGCCAACCAATATATAACACAGACCATGACTCAGTTGAGGAATCTAAGTTGGAGGAGCCAAGACCATCACTTTAGTTAAGATTTGAAGTACCATATGATCACAGTTCAAAGAATATATTAAACTTGCTAATTGGTTCTTTGTAAAACGATCAACAAGAAGTAAGAGAGGAGTGAAGAGGTTCTTTGTCAAGTTCTTAATTATCAGTGTCAGCAATCTTACTGTTCTTTTTTTTTGTTCCGGTAAGCAATTAGATGGTTAACTCTGAGTTGTCAACTATAGATGGGCACTCCAAGTAATTTGTTGCAATTAATACAATGCGACTATCATCACTTCTGATCAAGCCAAGCTAGTTTATAAAGTTTTACTCCATTATCAGTGAAAGTAACAGTGTTACATGACAGCTTCTTATTACATACTATAATGATTCAAGCTTGGTCATGATCAGAACACCACCACCACCCAGATTATGTTCTCAATGACAATAAACATAATAGAGAACAGAAGCTGCATAGTGATGCACTCCCTGCCATGATCTCAGATCCGATCACTGAAAGCATATCTGCTACCCTCATTTTGATATATGAGCAGACAGTGCAATCATCTCCTGGATTCATTCTTCTGTCCATATTCAGATTTCAAAGATTTCAGCTGATTTTTCTAAAGAGAACTAGTGGAAACACACTGATTCTTCTGTCCATAAATTAACCTGTTTAGGAAAGTAGTCATAGTTTGGTTGAAATGAAATAACCATTTTCACACCCCTTCTTGAAATGAATCCAGCTTGAAATGCAACTAGTCATAGTTTGAAAAACCAAGAAATCAACAAAACATACCACAAAATATATATCATAATTAGACCCAAAGGTACCTGAAATATATACAGTCAACCACTCAACCATCATGCTGGATGTCATTAGGAGTAGCACCGAAAACCTAGTACAAAAAAAAAAAAAAACAGTCATTTGAGTACGAATTTTAAAAGGAATTAAATCCAAATATAAATGATTCTTAAATCTATGGTATGCTACCCACAGGCACAGACGAAGACGACGATGGGCCACTCCCAGTGAAGCTCTGCATCCATGTCATCAATTGGTTCAATTGGGTTCGCATTTGGACCACTTCCTCTTGCAAGGCTATCCTCTGAGATCTCTCCATCTCTGCTATCCTCGCCGATTCAAGAGCTGCAGCTCGTGCTTCAACAGCTGCAGCTCTTGCTTCAGCAATTGAAGCTCGTGGGCCAAAGATATCAGAGGGAGTGACACCTAACCCAAATGTACGAACCCGGCCACGTCTATCTTCTCCCATCACTTGGGTGAAGATGTCATCTCGTGTTGTACTGCTTTGTGAGCTTTCCGGAAGTTCGCTAAGTCTTTCATTAAGTTGTCTCTGCAATTCAGAATTTTGGGCTCAGTCAGTTTTTCAGTAAAACTCATCAATTCTTGCACACAAATGTATTCAACCAGCAGTTGTCTGCCCCTTTTTTTTCTTTCTAACATTCCATTTATTTAGGAGCAGTCATGCTCATTGATACTAAATAAAAAAATGCCCCATGTTAATGAAACTGCAGGAAATCGTTTTCTGAAGCTATTGAAATTGATGAGGGCTATAGAATAAACGGACAGGATGACAGGTAAAGGTCAAGCAATGTTAAGTAAATATCAAATTAGTGAAAGATAATGGTTAGGTAAGAGTTTAGTATTTTTAAATAAACCTAGCTGTAGTCATCTCTAATGAAAGAATGCAATAATCCTCTCCTGATTGTATTCTGTTTGTGTAAATTTATAATACACTCTTTATAAAACATATCCCTTGATTAATGGAGATTTTCCCATTATCAAGGGAAACAAATAATACAAATGAATTACAGATTTGATAAAGAAATCCAAGAACATTGATGACATGCATGATTCTGTATAAATATGATTTGCAGTGATTGCAGCAGCTAATATAATTAATAGCTTGAGTAATTCATGGAGTGATTCTAGAGACTGGTTTATTATCTAACACACGAAAACATTGTAAACCCTACTCTACAAACTTATAGCCAAACCGAATCCATGCCTACCCAACTCATTTTCTAGACTCATGATCCTTCAATGAAAGAATGTACTTACCCCCTCAATACTATAACCTTTTTCCTATAATGTTGCTTGAAAGTTTCATTTACTCCTACAATTTCTAAACCCAGTTGTCCTGTCATTATTAGAAGATGACTGTGTGTCTCCCAAGACACCCAATTTCATAACTTGCATTGCAATGCAAGGATCAAACAACTACCTACAACTACAAAAGCCAACTACTCCCAAGACTTTTCTCATTCCTTCCCAACATGGATGAGTCCAAGCCCTTGGCAGCATTTTTTATCTTCTTCTTCATTTGGGGTTTCATCTTATCAGGTAAAAATATTCACTATACATGTGGGTGTGTCTGGATTTATCCTACTTGTGGTTAAGTTTGGTCTAAAAACATGTTCTGACTCACCTGAGTCTACGGGTCTCAGTCTGTCAAGGAGTCATTCTATTTGTATGAAGTGTGGCCAAATCTAACCGTGTAGTAGGCTAGATTCATTATTTCATTGGCTCAGTGGCCTTCCTTGTCAGAGTCGAGTTTCCGAGTTGTTAAATTGGGATGTATCTCAATTTGCAATCAGTTCTAATATTTTGGCCGAATGAGTAATCATCACCTGATCTGTTTTGAGTTACAGAAACACATTTGGTGGAATATTGTTTTAATTGACTTTGACCAAAGGAATACTGGCAGCTGGTGCTAACAATGTATTTGTGCACAAGACGCAACAAAGTAGTACTCCAATTATTACTGGGACTTCTAGCAAACATATATGTGCAAAAATATTCAAAAAGATAGTGATTTGTGGTGCATCCAAATGCACCCTTAACCCCGAAACGTCACTAGCTTCTTGTTAAATGTCAGTAGTTTTGAATCACTGCAAAGTTTGCAGCACAATTCCTATATTCAGTTCTAATGAAGCCTACAATCTAATAATTTTTTGGCTGCGAGCTGTGGTTATACAAAAATGCATCCACTTCAGGTTATTAAAATATGGTACATTCCAGACATAAAAGTACATGGTAAATGCAAGCATGTTTGAGTGCAGACCATATGCCCTGCCCCTTTTCAATCCGTATGCTTGCACTGAATGTATCAAGGAAGGTCTGGCCCTCGATCTCTGGCGATTAACATAGCTAATTGTTATTTGTCATGAATAATATTAATTGGGGAGAGCTGAAATGGAAGGGAAAAGTGGGTTTGGAGGGTGTGGTGAGGATGGATGAGACATGACGAGAGGAGGGCCATTTGTGGGTGTGGCAGTGGCCAGTTGGCCATTGGCAATGAGATGGACAAAAGGGCACAACAGAAAAAAAAAAAAGCCCCAGCTTTCTCTAATACTCACCTAACACACTGTTTTCAAGATGGTACAATTCACAATATAAATCAATCAATATGTAAAGAATCTGTAAAAATAAACGAGTTGCATCGGCATCCGAATAGGAGGCTGTATAAATCAATCAATATGTATAGAATCTGTATAAATAACGAGTTGCATCGGCATCCGAATAGGAGTTTATTATAATACAGAAGCAAATTGTCATACGAATCGAATCTATTAGAATATTGGTGGTTCTGCTCGAAACCAAGAGTATATTCAATATATATAGTTTCTGTGTTTCTTTATAATTGTAATGCCTTTAAAAGGCAGTGTAGTGTAGGCCTTCTTCCACACAGCTTTTTTTATTTTATTTCCTACTTAAGAGAAACTTGAAAGGGAAGCTGTGTTTTCAATTTTCTAATCCCTGGACCTAGTGTGAGAGAATCAAGATTCTTCCTTTCTCATCTATTTAATTAAAGTGATTCTTTTCCTACACGATACATTACTAATCAAAATAGGAATGGCAGTGGTATTTTTGCACAAAGTTTGGTCTCCTTAGAATGTTTGATCAAAACAACCTACAGAAGCATTTCTGACACCTTTCTCTTATACAGGCCTGTGCACTAGGCCCAAAGTTAGTCAAAGCACCTCCTCCTCAACCATCATGAAACAGAGCAGTGGATTTAATATGGTCAATCATCCCCCTAAGCTCTTGACCCATCACAACTTAACCAGAGGAGTTTCTTTCCAATTGTGCCTATGGTCAATTAATTTTCTACTCAAGAAACATTCAGGTCAAAACGGAGCAAAGACCAGACCCATCCGATTGCAACATTGTCCATTAAATATAATAATTTGCAAAGCATCAAAGAATATAGAAACTATGGTGGAAGATGCTAGCAGAACACTTTGTTCTTAGAATTTCCTTTTCTTTTATTTTGGGAAAAAGAGAGAATGCAATTGGTTTTTAAACCCAAATAATGATTTTAGCATGTTCAACAAGGATTAAACATACCATCACGTCCTCTGATGCTTGATCCACGAGCTGTCCATCTCGGCGTGTATGAGTCATTCGGAACACTTCCATCCGGTCCGGCACCTGCCCATCGGGATTTCGTGCCCGCTATAATCATTTAAAATAGTTAGATTAAAAACAATGAGATCCATATCAAAGTATTATATTAACAACAATGATTTAATTAAATAAGAAATTACCGCTTCATCGCGTATTCGGGCGAAACTTTTTGTTCCGGCCGTATGACTCATCGTCTGTGCCTCACGATTTCTAGAATTTCTTCTACTTCGCGCCTATTTATGATAACGCAAACATTAGTTTTTCGAAGAAAATAAACAAAAGTAAAAGAAAAATCAAACAATTCGGCTAAGAAATCATAAAGTTCTTATTTATTTCATACCACCCCCTCCTGAGACCCCCAAAACCTAGCGAGGGACACCCATTGGTCCGGATTCACTCTAGCAGGACAGTCCTGCAACCGGTCCCGAATGGTATGATATGGGTTATAGTATTTCTTCTTCAATGTGGCTTTCCAATTCCTCCAGCTGCGGCTTAGCGCAATGTGAAACCCATCTCTTCATTTTCTCGTTATTGCCCAAATCAAATTTTGCCTGTAAGACATGCATGAAAAACTCGACATTAGTACAAATAAAACACATGCTATTATCATCATAATTGAATCAATTACATTAATACCTGTATAGCCTGCCACATATCCGTTGTCCGCTCTGCAGGCATTCTCCTCCAATCAGAATAAGAGAGGGGCGCTTTCTGTCCATCTCTTGCAATGACGCCGATATACGAAGTCAAAAGTCTCTCATTCATTCCAATGGGCTGCCCATATTCATTACATTCTACCACGATACGCTCTCGCTGATTAGTGAGAGCGATGCATCGATTTGGGCCTCTTGTCCTCCTTGCTTGAGTCCCTGTTTAAAACACAAGTCATTGGACAAGCATCATACAAAGCTGAAATTACTTTTCAACACAACAAGATTTTATTAACAATACAAGACAATAAGCATAGGTATCACTATCAAATGCATATAAAGAAGATCGAATTCTATCAACAACATTGGAGGAAAAACATAAATTAGCACTGTTTCTATTTACATGTCTTTCAAAACACAGTCACCATAAAGCTAACAGAATCTGAATCTGTTACTCCATAATCTGTCACTTAACATTTGAATTATTCTAAAAAAAATGTTTAGAAACTAAATTAAGCATTTATTAAATTTTACATATTTGTTAATTAACCTGCATTCATAATGATTAATTTAAGTTATAAAATTTATACATCCAAAAAAGAAAGAAGAAGAAGAGAACCACACGCGAAGAAAAACATCCTTTTAATATTCTTTCATATATAAAGAATTTGACTTAGCCTTTATCTAAAATGAAGTGACCCGGTGGAGTCACGAGCCAATTCAGTGAGTTGTACAACTCTGTTATTTAACAACTGTAACTATGCAGAGAGTAGGAAATATTCATAGTAGGATCCAGCCCTTACAGCCTCAAGTGAGGGCCAGGCCTAACCCATTAAATAGTAAGAAGACTTAACTCGTAAGTTTAAAACTCAGTAACTTTTCTTACCAAAAACAAAAAACCTCAGGAACTTAGAGCCAAAACCAAGCAAATTAATTGAGGCAAGTTAGCCGAGTCTCAGGGGTCCACCGAGCTGAGTCAACTCAGCCAAGTCAGGGCAATTCAGAATGAGTTTTACACTATAGTCGGACCTATAGTCATTTTTTTTTTTAGGATATGTAGGCCAATTACAGCCTGTTAAGACTTCAGGTCACACAATAGGCCCAAACCAAATATACAGCCCAATTAGAGCTTATAAGCCCGAACAACTTATCTGACCCGAATCTACATGGATAGACAGTGTCTTGGAGTAATAACCCCCTTAGATTTATCAGGTGGGGGCAATTTTTTTTTCCCCTCCATGTGAAAAATCCAATGGTGACTACTACCTGAATTTGAATGAATTTTTTGTAACATGCCATACCATGAAAATGGAGCTTCATTTAGGGCCTTTTTATTTCATGTAATTGAATTCCTAGGATTTTATTTCTATAATAATTAAAATGAACCAGAGGTACATGGAAAATAACAACAATGAGTGTTGAATACAAAAAGGATTAGCAAAAGAAGAGAAGATTATTAAACCTAAACTTCCTATGAAACTATTTTTGAATATATGTAATTACCTGAAGTAGATGCCTGCGTGTCCATCTGTGTTGGCCGGTCCCCTGCCTGTGATGAAGATGACATATCTAACATGCGCACCATTGAGCTTATATTCAATAATAGTCACTTAGTAAATTCAAGGATTTTTTAAAACACAAAAGAAATACTTGTAGCTAACACACACATACAAAAAAAAAAAAAAAGATGCAAGGACTTGGGAATTCAATTACATGTTACAAAAGTGGAGTTATTTATTTACGTTGACATCCCATTTCAAATATCTGAAATGGTGTCAGAATCTACAAACTCATTGTCATCAAATTCAGAATCATCTCCCTGGTCCTCTATCGTCGCTTGGGTGCCTAGAGGTGTGTCAATAGTTGTCCCAGGTACATCTGCCCTTGCTTCACTAATATTATCAGCATCAATACAAATGTCTTCTAACCGTTGAGCATCATATGGCTGACTTTCCAAGTATGTCTCCTCTTCATTTGCATTAAAAGAATCCCCATGCATGTCAAAAAAATCCCTAGGTTTTGTCATAATAGCAACGTGCCAATCAGTTTCTACCGGGTCTTCCACATAGAACACTTGCAAGGCTTGAGAGGCGAGCACAAATTGTTCATTGGTGCTTAATAATCGCTTCAAATTTACAAGCGTAAACCCCAACCCATCTATCTTGACACCCCTGCCTTGGGATGTGACGTCAACCCAATCACATTTGAATAAGACCACCTTTCGCTCTTCATAGTAATCCAATTGTATGATATCAGTCAAAACACCGTAGTAGGTAATATCTCCTATGACAGGGTTCATATCCTTAGTACTTGCAAAGCTCGATGTCTTTGCAGTAACCACAACTCCGCTATTTTGAGTCTTACTTCTCTTATCAAGATCTTTTGTGCGGAACCTAAACCCATTTATCACAAACTTGGAAAAGCTACTAGCCACCTTACTAGGACCTCTAGCCAGCAATCTGAGGTCCGTAGTAACCCGTCTGTCACCTTCTAGTCGCAAGCAATCAACCTGTGTGGTTACCACATGTTAGTCACGCACCAAAATTACATGTATGAACAATACATGTGACACATATATACTGATGATATCTTCTTACTTACATGAGACTCAAACCATTTCGGAAATTGATCATTGTGCATGCGTTCTCTATCAATTTGTCGCTTGTGACGATTATTAGTGTAGATCTTTTTACGGTGTTCTCTATGTAAAAAAAAAAACGACCTTCTATTAGAACAATAGGTATGATATTATATTTGATTGCTTAAAAAAATTAATAACCAAGTTGAAGTAAATGTCTTACTCGACAAATGGGGCCACTTCAGTGCAATTAAAGAGAATATACCGATGCATCTGCTCCCATGCATCCTGCATCAAATTTATCGATGTCTCCTTCCCAAGTGCACGACCTAGCTTTGAGAAAATCAATGACATTTGATTTGTCTCAGTTGCACCGTGATCATAATTCCTTGGTGCACGAGTTGACTTTGTCTCCACATCATGCAAATACCTTGAACAGAAAGTCAAGCATTCTTCTGCAAGGTATCCCTCTGCTATTGAACCCTCAGGTCGACTTCTATTGCGCACATATGACTTGAGAGTAAGCAAGTACCTATAGATAATTAGAAATAAGGTATTGTGAGAACAGTTTTTACAAAAAACACTATCGTTTCTACATTGTTGAAACAAATACAATGACATTAACACACACCTCTCAATGGGGTACATCCATCGGTATTGTACGGGTCCTGCGATCTTAGCCTCTCCTGCCAAATGAATTGCCAAATGAACCATGATATCGAAGAAGGCCGGTGGAAAAATCATTTCAAGATGGCACAGTGTTGTTGAGATTCGAGATTCTAATCCATTAAGAACTTTGACTGTAGTGATTTTCGAGCATATTTCCCTAAAGAAATTGCTTAACTCAATCAAGACTGCACTGACATTCTTTGGCAAGGCCCTTCGCACTGCTAATGGAAGCAATTGCTGCATTAAAATATGGCAGTCATGACTCTTCAATCCAAAGATTTTGCGGTCTTTCAAGCGCACACAACGTGATATATTAGCCGCATAACCATCTGGAACCTTCACCCGAGATAATACCTTACAGAAAATATCTTTCTCTTTCTGAGCCATTGAGAAGCATGCAGGAGGCAAATATGTTTTATGCCCTTGTGCATATGGATGAAGCGCGGGTCTTATACCCATTTTTTTCAGGTCTAGACGGGCCTTTAAGCTGTCCTTTGTTTTTCCTTCAATATTCAATAATGTCCCAACTATACTGTCACATATATTTTTTTCAATATGCATAACATCCAAGTTGTGCCGTATCAAAAGATGCTCCCAATATGGTAATTTGAAGAATATACTCTTCTTCTTCCATCCAACCTTTCCGTTATCATCCCGTTTTCTCTTCTTACTAGATGTATTGGAGTTATGCTTTCCGAATGTGGTTTTGATGTCACGACACTGATGCAAGAGCTCCGTCCCAGATCTTGATGGAGGAGCGGATCTGAATTCCGTCTTTCCATCAAATTTTGTTTTATCACGACGAAACTTATGATCGACATTCAAGAACCGGCGGTGACTCATATAACATAACTTTTGCCCATGTGACAAGTAGTAATGAGAAGTGTCCTCATTGCAATGAGGACAAGCAAAGTGACCTTTTGTACTCCATCCTGATAAGTTTGCATATGCAGGAAAGTCACTAATTGTCCACAACAATGCTGCACGCATCTGAAAGTTTTGATTGGTTGATGCATCCCAAGTGTGAAATCCATCCTCCCACAACTCCTTCAACTCATCTACCAAAGGTTGCAAATATACATCAATGTCATTCCCCGGTCCACGAGGACCAGGAATAAGCAACGACATTATAAAAAACGGTTGCTTCATGCACATCCATGGTGGCAAGTTGTAAGGCATCAAAACAACAGGCCATGTGCTGTGGGCAATACTCATGGTACCGAATGGATTGAAGCCATCGCTTGCTAACCCAAGTCTAACATTACGAGGCTCCGCAGCGAAATTTGGATATCGGTCGTCCAGACTTTGCCACGCTTTGGAGTCAGCAGGATGCCTTAAAACCCCGTCATTGGTGCGCCCCTCTGCATGCCATCTCATTAAGGAAGCTGTTTTATCTGACATGAAAAGCCGTTGAAGCCTTGGCTTCAAGGGAAAGTGACGTACAATCTTCGCAGGGATTTTTCGTTCCTTGAAAAATGAAGGTGATGCACCGTCATCATTAGCTTTCCACCTTGAAGTGCCACATATAGAACATGCAGATTCCTTAGCAGATTCTTTCCAATACAACATACAATCATTAGGGCAAGCATCAATCTTATTGTAACCAAGGCCCAATTCTCCAATGATCTTTTTGGTTTCATAAAAGGACTGTGGCAAGGTTTCGCCTTCAGGAAATGCTTCTTTCAACAACTCAAGCAACATGGTAAAAGACTTGTCACTCCATCCATTCAGGCACTTTATGTTGTATAATCGCACAACAAAAGCAAGCTTGGTGAAATTCTTGCATCCCGGGTACAACTCTTGGTCCGCATCTTTTACCAATTTATAAAATTTCACTGCTTCTGCATTAGGTTCCTCTTCAGGTTCTTGTGAACTAGACTCGGGATCTTGGATTCCAAATGCCGACCGTAACATTCCGTGCATATCATCAACTTCATCCGGTACATCTTCATCCAAGGTAACATTACTTGACCTTTGATGTGGTGATGCAAAAATTTCCCCATGAAAAACCCAAACACCACGGGCATAACTCTTTTCAAATCCATCACATATCAGATGTACATATACTTCATCCCGAGATCTATAATATACATTACTGCAATTCTTACATGGACATTTGATCCTTTCCCTTGATATTGCGTTAGCAAATGCAAAGTCAAGGAATTGTTTGACCCCTTCTTCATATGCAATGCTCACTCTCGACTCAAGAGTCCAACTCTTGTCCATAATGTTTTTTCACAACTAATAGACTGTCAATCTGAAATAAAAGAGAGTAAAGTCTTAAGTGATTAAATTTAAGTTTAAGGAAATATCTCTAGTGACCTAATTGTTAGTACTGTGAATAACTAAAAATGAGATGAGAAATAAAAAGTTCACTATATGTATTCTGCCCCATTCTTAAGATGACCATCCAACTATTACCATTTCTAGAATTTATCATTTAATTTTACTTATTCATTGATCTTGAAGATCTTGAACAAAAATCTAATGAGAGAGAGGATCTTTTTCATGTGAGATGTGAAAAACTAGAGTCTTTTTAGTGATAGATTTGTGTCTTTTGACTTCTATTTACATCTCTTTTCTTATGTTTATAGTTTACACACATGCACACACAACAAGTTAAGACCTCTGTTTCATTTACAACACTAGAACTGGAAGTGCTATGAGTAAGGTTTATGTCTAGTTTATGAAATATTGCTCACAAAGTCGAGCTCAAATAGATAGGATAAGGTTGTGTTAATGAATAATGATAATCAAGAAGGCATTTATATTACATCAGGAAGTTGACATTCTTTCTGGCTCGTATAAATGAGGACCATTGGAGAAAACTGAGCACCTGCATAGTGCTAGCTGTAAATACAGAGGCCCTACCAGAGAGATCAAAATTGTGGTACTTGGTGCAGACCACAAGTGCATCGTGGACCACCTGCAGTACAGAACCCATGTACATAATTATGTGATTCATATAACCATATGAATGGTATGGTAGGCTCAGATCCACTTTGTTTCGCTGCAAAACCAGTGAATTCTCCAGTCCACTGTTTGTAGGTAGAGCACTGTCAACATTGTCCCAACCATATATTTGCATGGATGGGACTGACAGGACTGTCCCCTGACCCTGAGTAAGCATTCATTTATCTATGGTTCCAAGTGGCCAGGCCAGGCCCACTACAGCTGGGCTAGACTTCCTGGCTGGTTTTAAGATCATGGTCTGACTTTTCCAATGGGCTGTGGAATTCAATGAGACAATTTACAGGGACAGATGATGAAATCGTAGGATGCACATGTTAAGTCTCACATAAATTGAATAACAAATTAAGATTAGTATTCAAAGGGCTGTAAGTATGACATCTATCATCTTTAGTTTGAAAGGCTTCTTATTAAACATTAGTAAAGATTCCTGAAATAACATTGTCCTCTTTGTTAGTTAAACATTGATATAAATTTATCATCCTGCTAAAGTCTCTCTCCATATTCTCAAGTTTTTCGGATAACTCTATCACCTCCTTACTCAAACGGTCATAATGCATGATGATGCTTTGGATAATGTTTCCAAATGTTCTAGACAGAACTAATCAAAGTGTCTCTCTCTCTTGAATTAGGTAGAAGAGTCCATCAAGAGCCCACTTTATGAAGTATCCGGAAGCGCCGACATCATCACATGGGTTGGCAATGTACTGACATTGTTTTTTCGTACTGCCTAAGGAACTTAGGCTTATAAATATATGGAGGCCTTGCCTCATTTGAACATAAGTCAAGTAAGTGATAATTGCAATAGGTGCTCTTTGTTGTGTGCTTGTGGGTA
Organism: Litsea cubeba; assembly: GCA_012931725.1. Taxonomy (NCBI): domain Eukaryota; kingdom Viridiplantae; phylum Streptophyta; class Magnoliopsida; order Laurales; family Lauraceae; genus Litsea; species Litsea cubeba. The sequence goes on from CM022945.1 coordinate 17,579,398, forward strand.
CGCCCAATTTCCAACACTCTTAACTAAAATGGGCAGGACATTTTCCTGCAGTGGCTGTAAGTGAGACTATGCAGGCACTTGCCTTTAGCCACACAGTCAAGAGCTGCATTTATACGTCTCTTCACTAAATTTGAAGATCATTGGCCCATGGATGAATCCAGGGAAAGAAAAATCTTTCATGTGCTAACCTTTAAAACACATTGACCCTGTACCCTGTACCCTGTACCATGTACCAGTGACATATATCTTTCAGGTACTGTTCTTAGTTTTGACCAAATCCAAAGTAATATATACTATTGTACTTATCAATGCATAATTATATTGTGAATGTAAGCAATCATGGTACACCAAATAAAAAAAATCACAAAACAAGTGAAAGAAATAAAACAAAAGTGCAAGACTTGTGTGATTTGATAATGTGCCTAAGGCCTTGGTGAAAGAGAACAGTTTTTCACAATCTCTGAGTAAATAAGGCTTACAATTTGTGGTTTTGTCCCCTCCTAGCTCTCACCTCTTATAGATTAAATTGGTTTTTATTTAAACCATAAAAGCCCCCAACTAAGGGACTGGTGTATAGTATCACCCAGAAGATCAGTCACTATAGAGTCAACGACAATTTTCACAACATAATAATGAGAATGACTACTGAACCGAGCTCTTCACACTTTGATCAGTCAGTGATGTATATCACTCAAAATGGAGTGCATATACATAAGAGGGCATGCGATTTGAATGTCTTAGATAAAGCAAAGGGGAGCCCCACTTGAGTCATTGGAACTTGCCTCTTTAAAAATCGTTTCCATCCCGGATAGATCGATTGCGATGGGTTCTCCAATGGTTTGATTTTGGAGTTGAATCAACAAGCAGAGAGAGGATCTGAACTACAAAATTGAAAACCCTAAAGCACCGATTCCAGATCAAAACCAAACAACCAGACATTAAAATAGAAACAAAAAAGAAGATCTGAAGCCCTAAAAATATCTCGATCAGTTCAGAATTCAAAGAATAGCATCTAAAAAAACTTGAGACCTCAATCTAACTGTTTGGAGAACCTAAAACACCTCATCAGTTTGGAAGCCATACAAGACAATCTATAGATATTGCAAGCATAAAAAAGAACAAACAGATAAGAGGGAGAAAGAATACCTGTGAGGAGATCCTGATAGCAGTTGTAGCTCAAAATCACATCCGTTTAGAAGATCCTTGAAGTAAAAGGAGCAGAGGATCGAAAAAAATGCAGGGACGTAGCTCAGATCTGCAAGCTCGAAAATGTCGATCACTACCTTCTTCTTCTTCTTCTTCTTCTTCTTTTATGGAAGATCTTGAAGCCCAAACAAAAACCTCACAACTCGAAGCTCCAAGCAAAAACCAAACGATTACGGTTTCGAGGGCAACAGAGATCTCAAAAATTAGGGTTTTGGGGAAGAAAGAGATCGCAGAGAGTAGGGTAGATTAGGGTTTTGGGGAAGAGATCTAAGTTTTGGGGAAGAGATCTCGTTTCGGTTTGTGTCTGGACGAGGGAATGGGGGGGGGGTTTGTGTCTGGACGAGGCGACGGGGGGTGGGGTGGGTTGGGTGGGTGTGGGTTTTGTGTTCTGGACGAGGGAAGGGGGGGCGGGGGGGTTGTGGTGTTTGAAATTAAAAATGGTATAGAGGGGGGGGGGGGGGGGGGGGGGGGGGGGGTTTGGTCTGGACGAGGGAAGGGGGGGCGGGGGGGTGGTTGTGTTTTGAAATTAAAATGGTTTATAGCAGCGGAATATAATTTCCGACTGTAGGTTTATACGTCCGTAGCGGAATATACTTTCCACTATTTACATCATATACGTGCTATATTTACATCATATACATTCTTTATAGCAGCAAAATAATATAACCTCCGCCGCTGTATGTATGTATTTATTATAGCAGCAACATATATTTTCTGCCACTATACCAAACACTATACTTTCCACTATTTACATCATATACGTTCTTTATAGCAGCAAAATAATATAACTGCCACTATACCAATTACTTTCCACGCCTCCATGTATATATTTATTATAGGAGCAAAATATATATTATAGCAGCAAAATATATTTTCTGCCACTATACCAAATTACATGTATGAGTTAACTTATAGCAGCAAAATATATTTTCTGCCACTACATTAATAGCAGCAAAATTATATTTCCGCCGCTATATGTAATTAATAGCAGCAAAATATAATTTCCACCGCTATTTGTATAAAAATATAAATAATACTTAGATGTAGTGACAGATATATAAACCGCCGCAATAAACCGCCGCTAATTGTCCCTTTTCTTGTAGTGACACCTAAAACCCCATCACACTTGCTAGGTTGTAATCAGGATCTCTGACAAAGTGTGGCAGCAGGTGAATTTTGGGTTGGTTGCGACCAATACCAAGATGCAAATGTGTCGTTATAGGCTGTTGTTTAGGTGAGTGAGACATCTGGAGATGCCCAACTGGGTCCCTTTGTGATCAATCTGATCTTCACATATACTGATCCCCTTGAATGCCTCTAATTTCATGGGTTCTACACCATAGTCTAAATAGGACTATCAATGAATTGAAAGGAACAAAAAAAAAAAAAAAAAAAGAATTTTTAGTGCAACAATAATCGTAGAATTATTTTGACCACAGTAACCAGGATTTTAGATGTGGGTCCCTGATGAATTGATATTGTAGGCTTAGATAATAGACTCAATCATGTCCTTGGACGATCCAGATCCAGTGAAATAATGGCGTTGTGGGGTGTGACAACAACACGTGCTACAGAACCTTGGAGCTGGTGGAGGGTGACGTCCTTGTTTGGTCGCAGCCCTTAATGAGAGCCCAGTCATAAGGTCAAACAGTCAAACATTGCTTTAATTCTAATGCTGTAACAACTAACAAAGGAGCAGTTCATCTGGCCCAAGTACCCTCTCATAATTAAATGAAGACAAAGAAAAAACTACTTTGGATTCTAATTACTGTTAGCGTTAGGTTATGATCCTCCATTCCCTCTTTAAAAGAGGCACAGCTACACAATCGATCGTTGAAATATCAGAGAGAAAGAAAGCCAAAGGTCCCACCAAAGCACCCTTTTCTCCAAAGCAGTTTCAATTTACAGGTGGCTGCCATTTACGTGTTTCTCTACTCTCTACCTTCCCCCACCCTTTTTTTCGTTACTATCGTTTCTACTTATTATATTTATACTTTCTCTTGGATCTGATGAAGTTTTAGTGGGTCGGAAAGCATGTGATTAGTTTCCCCCCCTGATATAATGTTTTTGTGCCGTTTCCACTATCAACAAGATGCTTATAAAGACCATTCATTTCACATTAATATATATATATATATATATCAAAAAGTCTACATGGACTAACTCATAGAGTTAGTCCATGGACTAATCCCATGATTCTCATCCAATATTGGATGAGAACATCCAATATTTGCATGAGAACCATGGAGTTAGTCCATGGTTCTGTCCATGAGTTAGTCCATGGTTGTGCGGATAAAGATGGGTCAAAAGTGTCTCAGGCAGGAAATGTAAGTCGCTCAGATGAAAGTAAGACCATTGATTTTTGTAGTTATTAGAGGATTTTTTTTTTTTTTTTGTAATACTATGCCCGGATATCCTGACCTCCAGGGGATTCTCCGATGTCCTCTTCCAAATCCATGGGTAGGACCACCTATAAATTCAAAAAGGGTTTTTGACGATTAGGGTGATTTCTCCAATCCTACTCTATTTTTGTGATATCTCAAAACTTTATTAGATTATTAGAAACGGGGATCCAAATACAAAGAAAAAGTATGCTGTTTTACGGAATATGACATGATCAATAAGGTGGTAGTTTTATAATATCACAACAATGGAATAGTAAGATTTTTGGAAAAAATATTTCTATTTTGGTCACTAGATGGAGATCAATGGGCTAAAAAAAAATGAGATAAGTTTAAATTAGTATTCCGCCTTATTATGTTTGGCACACCTTATTCGTGTACTATACACATAGTTAAGTTAGAGGTTTGACTCGTGGTCAATCCCGTGACTGGTGGTCCTAATAGTTCATACATGTAAATACATTTTGGGAGATTAAATTTGAGCGCTTGGATTTCATGATTAGGGCCCACTGATGGATTTGGGCATCAGGATAACCCTGATTCCTGCCCGTGATGAGAAGGTCCAAACTGTACAGTTGGTGGGCTTTCACGTCTTGTCCGATTTTCTCTCTTCTTTTTCCTGCTCTAAATTTAAAGCATACATTGGCATGCATCCATCATCTTTGCACTCGCAGCATTATGGCTCTTCCAAACCGTCGGATCGCCTGGATTTCAAGTCTGATTATTTTTGTTCATGCCAACATTAAGAACTAGTATTGAGCTAACGATTTCGAGCCAAGTATCTTCCTTATCACGATCAGTTGATCATGCTCGGAGAAGATAAAAGTAATTATTTTAACCAATTTGGAATTTATGTGAACCACACCAATAGAATTTTAGGGATAAACGAGAGAATTTATCATCAAGGAATCCCCATATTGTTTGGGTAAGCCGTAAGCCTGATGAGCACTTCGATTAGAGTTGACCCCACAGTCCAATCAATCATATGCATCTTTTTGATAATGTGAGTTGCTAGTAGGTATTAAACATGATTAGTTTGAAGGTGGGCTCCATTCCAATTGGATTGTAATTTGATTTTACTATCGCCTCATTTTTGAGCTGCTTGAATTTTAAAGATGGGCCATGGTTCATCCATGTAAGTCAAAATGGATCGATGATTAGGACCAATCAAAATGATGGATGTATTGCATTGAATTTTCAGGTGGCTGAGGAGGTTCTCAAAGTAGGTGGAAGAAGTCTTGGCCTAGGCAGGTATTCTAGGCAATGGAGGCCGGCCTTACATAGCATAGCAGAGGTAGGGAGTTCATAAGTGATAAGACCCTTTGCTCTGTCCACAAGAAAGCTCGTCTTTTTCCTATCTATATATGTAGACTTGTATGTACCTATCTATCTTCCATTTGTATTTGATGTACTTTAGATAAGACTCCAGAGACGCGTACCATGCAGCCTCTCTATAGTCTATTCTGATAGAAATAGGTTACCGACTGGCTGGCTGTATTTGGAAGATTTCAGTTTTCTACGAGCGTTCGACTTTTATTACAGGCTTATTCCTTGTCTTGTAAGGAAAGATGCACTGCCCACGCCATTTCCTTCCGCGTGCCATATGATGTTTGCGTGTACAGCCGTTTTGATTAGTCATTTCCACAACTCCTTTGATGGCAGTGACTGCTCTGTGTCATTTCTTTTTTCGTTTCGTCCCCCGACATTGGACAGGCATTGACCTTAGGCTAATTTATGTGGATAATTTGAACGATTCAGCAGCAGCTTTCCAGTCTCCGGAGGACATGTTGCTGGGTCTTTGAGATTGACCTTAGGATAAATTATCTGGATAATTTGAACGATTCAAATCCTCTTCACCAGGCTTTCTAGTCCAGAAATTGCAGCTAAAAATAAAAGAAATTTTAAAGAGAGAAGGGCTTTTTGTTCGGAAGAATTATGAGAATTCTTGTCCGGTCAAATTTTGAAAATTCCTAATGCCGACTCCAATGTAGAATCTCAAATGCTTAACCCCCACTAGCATTTGGAATGCTCTGAATTTTTGCATTAAGTAGAGTATTTGGAATGCCAAGGGGACAATATGTTACATTATAACATAAATGGACAATATGTTACATTATATCATAAATTCCCAACAAGTCCAATTCTTAGATTTTGCATCAAATAGGGTATTTGAAATGCTTAGGGACAAGATGTTACATTATATAATAAATTTCCAACAAGCCCAAATGCCTCTAACCAAATTGGCCCTAAGTTATACCACATAACAAGGGGCGTAAATTGTGCCGGTTCGCCCAAGTCGAGTATGACCTAGCGTGAAAGTCAACGGCTAATGGCCCGGCAAGGACTGTTGACTACGTTGCCCAGTCGGACATAGTCAACGCCATGGGCTGTGTTGGGCCAAGATACCTACGCTGCAGCCCGTCCTAGCCCGCCCCAAAATTTATATAAAATAAATGTAAAACAAAATCTCAAATAATTAAAGTTTTTATTTTCATTTGTAAATTAGCAACGATATTTGTGTATTTATTTTACTAATTTAAGGTTTATTTCAAATTGAGAACCCAAAAAACCCTAATATCTAAACTTTATTTCAATTTATATAAAAAGATCTAGGATGGGTCGTGGCTGAGCTGGGCACGGGCCAACCCAGGCAAAGCTAGGCTGCCCGTCAGCGGGCCGTGCCATGCCGGTTGGGTCCGTTTTACACCCCTAAACATAACTATACAATGTAATGATAATCATAACAAGTAGAGAGCATTATTAATAATATGAAACATAGTTGTATATATAAAAAAAGATAGTGTTCTGACCCTACTTAATTTTTAATTTACTGGAACATTTTACATAAAATTAGTTAATAGTAAATAACATTAGTTTATATATATATTAAGATCAAATTATTGATTAACAGAGACGAGTCCTAGTGAAGGGGGAAAAAAAAACAGAGAAAATTGGTAAAGATGTGTCATTGAACAAAGAGAAACAACGCTTAGTTGCAACATTATCATAATCATGCATATTGAAGCAACCATAAAGCGAGGCCCACCCAACTTTGCGTGATTTATAAAAACTTGCCCAAATTTTAAAAAACAAGCATTGAGAAATAAGCAATATATTTTCACATAGCAAAATAAATACTAAAGTGGAGTGCAAGATTTTCAATAAAGCAGACCTCTTAATGTATGACACTCACCCGAAAAGTCCACGGCCCATGATATAGCATCCGTGGAGAGTGCATCAACTGGGTTAGCATGTAGGCGGACTAGGACATAAAAATGTGAGAAAGTCCAGATGGCCTGAAATCCGTGCCCGAGCTGTGGCACGGATTCCAGGGGGGCTGTCGGATCTCAGCTGGACGCTGGGATCCAACAGCCCCCCCCCCCCCCCCCGGAATCAGTGCCACAACCCGGGCACGGATTTTGAGCCAGCTAGCAGGGCTCTAAAAATGTTGACCTAGCTCGATTCAGAATGTGTGCGCGAAATGACCCTGGTTTTTGTTAAAAATTGTATCCGGCGTGCGTGTAGTGAGAATTTTGGGAAAACAGTTGACCAGCAAGGCTGCTGCTTTTTGTAAGTCTGAGTTGTTGATGTAAGACTCCGTCTCGAGTCAATTAAGATTAATTATAGATAATCTAAATTATAACTAATTAATCATATTTAATTAGACTAAGAATGAAAATTGATCAAATGACCTCAAATTAACCTAACAAAGAATTAATTAGGCTTAATGAGATGATAAAGAGTGAAATCAAATGATTTATATGAGTTTTAGACTCAAACATTGAATTGAAGGACTTTTTTGTAAATCTGAATTTTCACGTATTTCGTCGAATACGGAAACTCTTGATACCCACACATGTATCTTGGCGAGTACGTTAACTTTCGTAAAAGGTTTGAACTCGTCCGACGAAAAACCAGTCAAGTGACCCATCATTTGACTTAATTTGAAATCAAGATAGAGATGGAGGGGTTTAATGTAAAATTAAGCTTATATAAGCTTAAGTAATGAACTTTTGTGTTCATTCAACTCATTGAAACCCTAGGCACATCTTTTCTCTCCCTTTTATCCTCTTACTTCATTTTCATCTTCATCAAGTATCAAGACAAGGGTTTTGCAAGTGGTTTTGAAGAGCCTTCATCATCTTCTTCATCTTCCTTAATTCACTTTCAATTGTGAAGTCTACTAGCTTGGATTAAAGGAGGTTTTAAGCTCAAGCTCAAGCTAAGCAAGAGGTTTTCCTTCAATTAATCTTCATAGAGGCAAGTACTTACATGTTTATGATTTATAATGTATTTAGGACTTGTTAGGACCTTAGGAAGCAAAAATCTCAAGTGTTAGCTTCAGAAAATCCGAACTCAGAAATGAGTTATGGGTGCAGTTCGGCTAACCGAACTGGAGCTGTCGGTTAGCCGCAGGCTAACCGAAAGCTGACCGACGTGCATATTTGCCGTTTTGTTCACTCTTTGGAAATCTGACCGAACTGAGTTCGGTCAGCAGAAATGGAGACTTCGGTCAACCGACAAGCTGACCAACATTCCTGATGGAAATTGGACATAAAAATTCACTCTCTGAAAATCTGACCGAACTAAGTTCGGTCAGCCGACGTGGAGCTGTCGGTCAGCCGACAAGCTGACCGACGTTGTAGAATGATTCAGATTTATGCCTGATTTTTTTGTTTTGAAGCCTAATGTGTATAGGCTGGTATTGTCAATGTCTAAGGCTTCATAGGTGTAAACTAAGTTTTCCGAATACACAATATAATACTTTTAAAGGGATATTCATAAAAAATAGCACGTGTATTGGAAAACAGATATTTTACTCATTTGATTGGTTTAGAAGTCAAATAGAAATAGAATTGATTTTCCGCCTTTAATACGGTAATTGAATCCCTTAAATTCATATAGAGTTGAATTGACATAATAATTGAATTGAATGAATAATTCCTACTGCAGTAGATGTATGAGGCGTTCAGGAGCCTTGTGGAATGCTGGTGTTTTCTGATCAAGACACTGGTAATTTTCACCCATTTGATAAGTCACATAAGTCATGTAATAGAAAGTGAAGCATTAAAATGAAATGAGAGTTTAGTAGATATCAACCTAATGATATTACTTGACCATATTGCTTCCGTTGAAAGAACTCAATTGAATTGAAAAGGATGTCATGGTAGATATCGATCTTATGATATTACTTGACTCAATATGTTGGATTGTCTAGAGCTGTTATATTGATGAATCGGCAGGTTCTTCTAATTGATAACATGTACTATCATAGATAGGTATATACTTGTTGAACCTTCGTGTTCATGGTACTATTGATAAATGTCACAGGCCTAGATGCCCATGCTGGTCCTGTAAAGACCGCGCCGCCAGCGAAAAATGCCCATCCGATACCTCCAGGAGATTTAATCAAGTGGATATGATCTCGGAGTGCGAATGAAGTAGTGTACAGTTTCTATTGATAAATACTTTTGTAGTTCATTTTGGATTGTAAATAGTATTCCCAGCACTGTATCTAAATATGCAGTGGTTAACTTTGATAAGAAGTAGAAGGTTTGAGTTCATCTTTACTTTTCATGTAAAGAACTCTTATTGTATTATATTTTCGTCAATGTATATCTTCCGCGATTTTATACAGTTGACAGGTTAATGTAATTAAGATCCCTTGTGAATTTCGTTTTAACTTATGTTAATTTGGAGTTTACGGGAGTAAGTTTGAATTCACAACTCGGAATTTATTCAAATTAATCAAATCTCGGAAACGGATCGTCACAGTAGATTAGCATATGATAATGTACATCTCTCTCTCCTTTATTGGGTGATCAATGGGCCCAAAGCCTGCCGTTTGTCCTATTCCTTCCTGCCCAAAGTTAAGACTTTTATCATTGTCACCAGGATAATTGAACTGAGGACACATAGCGTGTTCGATGAGGCCTAATAGCCAATCAAAAGAAGGTGCACGGTTTATTCTAGCCATATATATATTTTTCTTATGTAAGAGAAGTTATCGAGCTTTATTAATCGGCGGAAACGGTTTGGACCAATCAGGGTGCTACATGGGGAACAGGATGTCAGCTGATCTCCTTTACCACAAACCAAATTAAGCATTTTCCCACTAGGTGGGGTCCGATATATGGATTTGACGACGACAATCAAATCTGTTTAGGGTCAAGTCATCCGTTAGATCCATGTAGGCAAGATCATGTTTAATAGTTTCTTTCCAACTTCTCTTGGGTCTCCCTCGCCCTCTCCTACTCTTGGCAATCTCCATGCTTTCACACCTTTTAACAGGTGCCTCCGTTGGACGACTTCTAACACAGCCGAACCATCTCAGTCGATTTTCTCTCATTCTATCTCTAATCGGTGCTATTCCTACTTCAATGAATTAAAAAAAAATCCTCTCCCCCATGCGGCACCCCCTAATTGGTCTAAACTGGAGATCTGGATCCTTAATTAGCCTTTCAATTTGAATGATAAATTTAAAAGCAGTGGTGAATGAGGTTAATTCTTTATTCTATCAACCCCCTTTTATAAGATTAGACTTGGGGGCTTCTACTACAAGCCACTTGTTCTACCAAAAAAAAAAAAAAAAAACTACAAGCCACTTGTAGCCTATTTCCGCGGCAAAGGACGTGGTTTTATATAGAATTTTTTTTTCCATTTCCTCACTCCCACCTAGCCACCCTTTTTCTTCTCCCTCCACTCCCAATTCCCCTGCCCCACATACATACCGACCCACCCACCCAGTAGTTTTCCTTAAAGAAATACGCAGCGCACCAAACAACATTAGCACCAATTCATCGAGGAAAAACTCTTTGCACCAAATATGAATTTCTAACTTCCTTGTAAAATCTTTTCTGGGGTATTTAAAAATCATAAAATTTATTGATGTGACAATTTCATCTTTCCAAAAAAGTTACCTCTACACATACGTGCCCGTGGCGCAAAATACCCATTTGATCTATAAGAAGAATTTTAGATCTAACCATTTGAAAGGGAAAAAAAAAAAAAAGGCTTTCGACCAGGCAGATCAGGGAGTCCTTTCATCATAGCAGGTCAATATTCAACACTCGTTCAATTTCATGTCCCCCACTGGTTGAGTTTTCTCTTCTTAACCCCAAATCTCTGTCTGCAGTCTCTAATTTCTTACCTGTAGAGAGGGTGGCATCAGTTTGTTCATGGATGAAGGTGCATGTATTTTAAACGAGAATAGATTAAATGGGGGCCAGGGTGACCAAGAGAGAACAAAAACGAAAAAAGAAAAAGAAGGGCAGCATGTGGGGTTTTGACGTTTTGTCTCCTCCTAATTGGCGTGTTTGGAAATTAACTAGTTAAGTTCAAATAAAATGAATTCAAACAAGAAATAACAAGGACTCATATCAAAAGTACATAATTTTAAAATTCCATCCGAATTTAAAAAAAAAAAGAACAGTAAAAAAAGCAACATCCTTTCTTCATTAAAAGACAAAAAAAACAAAAATTCACTTTTCTATTTAGAAAGTCAAAAGGATTTCATACCAAACAACTAAAAATTAAACATCATCATAACACCTCTTGATTTGATGATTCACCCCACTATACTTCAATTCACCGTACATTCCAACAAGCCCTTGGCTGTTTGCCTTGGACCAGGCCCGGGTTTGCCAAAAAAAACCCTGAAGTGTTTTATTAGGGCCTGATACATTGTGTGTCAATAGGACCCATCTGCAGTACCCAGGGTTCACAGGCAAAATCAAAGAGGGCCCCAGTCCCCACATTTATCAGTACAGCTGGGCTAGGGTCCTCCGCCAGATTCCGTGCTCGGCTTCAAATGTGGTGCACCATTCTTACCAAGAAAGCTTGCCATGTGACGACAAAGCAGGTACAAGAAAGTTACCATGTCTCTTTACCATCCGTAGGGGCTTGGTGCATCATAGAAGGGGGAGACATGGAGCTGCAGAGACAACTGATCGACAAAGGCAACAACCAACAAGCCAACAAACCCCGTCTTTGTTGATGTGGTTTAGTCAAACAACTAGCTTAGCTCCACTGTATTGTAGCTTCATAGAGTTGTCACATGAAGTCATTTTTGTCATAATATAGAAGAAAAGCTTTCGATGAAATGGTAGTACTTTGATGTGGCTTCTAATGACTTAGATGTATTTAGCGTACATTAGAGTATCGAAAAATGGTGTTTTCTGGAAAGGAAAAATAAGATGAGGGCTATTTGTGTTTTAAAATTTAGATCCCTTTAATAGTTATGGGTTGTAATTTTCACTGAATCAACCTCAAATGCATCCTATCTGTACATCAATTCTCCTTTTAGGGGTTGTTTGCATTTAATCATGGGATACGTAAATTGGTGTCATATTTGTGAAGCTTATTATAATGTTTGTCAAAATCATTATTTTCACATGCGTAAAGAGTACATCCTATGATTTTAATATCTTTGGATTTTTTTGACAATTTTTTCAAAATCTATTAAAATTTGAGATATACAACTAAAATGACTTCGTTACACAATATAAACAAACTTAATCATGCATGACTGTTACGAAAGTGAATCAATTACATACGAAAAAAGTGAAAACAAAAATCATATTGTAGGGATGGCAATGGGTAGGTATGTTATGTCTTTTTAGCATTTATACAAAGGATATAAACAACCCTTCTATTTAACAGGCCTTGAGTTAAGCTCATAACTGTTATTATAAATGTTATTTGCCTGAATGAAAATACTTGTAAAGTCAATGTAAATAGAAAGGATAAGGCTTTGCAATGATGATGAGTTTTCAAGGAATGTCCAAAACCTTGCAAAAATCTGGATAGCTACAACAGTTAAATTATTCTTCCTTCCTTAACTCTCCTAAGGTCAAATAGAGCACATATTAAGAGGAGGAAACCTATCTAAAAATAAATATTTTCTAACAAAAATAATATTCGACTTTATCATTAATTTCTCAATTCCTAATATTGAAAGCTCTTTCTATTGACATTTTGGCACTTGCAGTGCTCCCAAGCAGGTGAATGGGACACATCTCAAGTGTTGGGTATCTGAACCCATGTTGTATGTACCGTCCTTGTCCTTACCATTCCAGATGCTGAAAATATGGGACTCACTGCATGCACAAAATAATTCAAATACATTTAATTCAATGTACTATTGTCCCCTCTCCTATTCATTACTCATTGCTTTCAAAATTTCTCAATAACACATTGATCGGACCAGGGAATGTACATTTTTTCTTCATGCAATTACATGCTCGCCCTTTTGGTCCGAAACTGATTCTTTCTATTTCTATCTGATTTTGGCTAGGGGTGTGCATAGTTTGGTTAAAACCGATTAACCGAACCGGACCGACCGACCGTTAACCGAATTTACCGGTTATTCTTAACCGATCGGGCGGTTCGGTTAAAGATGTTTAAATATTTCGGTTAACGGTTCGATTAACAGAAAAAATTAACCAAATTAACCGAACCGAACCGAAATTATAGCATACTATATTAATATAAAATATATATTATGTGTACATGTATATAATATGAAGATCTATTAATACTTATATAAAAAATTTAAAATAAATATAACATACATTAATTAATAAGTATTAATTCATGTTACCAAGTACCAACTTAGTAACTTACCAAGTTACCATGTAATGTAGCACCTTCAATATATTATATATTTATATTTATCAAGATTGCAGAACTAATGGACCAATGGTTGCACCATTGTAGAACTAATGTTTTCAATTCCTTAACAATTAATGATTGCATGGTTGCTGCATGTTGCATGTGTATAGAGTGGCCTTTGGGCTTTGGCCCAAAATAAAGAAAATATAAGGCTTTTGTGAACTTAGCTTTTGGGATTTGACTTTGGCCCAAAATAATTGGAATTAACCGAACCGACCGAAATCCAAACCGATATTTTAGGTTAACCGAACCGATGGTTAATCCGCTAAAAAATTTTGGTTTAGTTAAATGGTTGATATTAACCAAAAAATTTTGGTTTGGTTAAAAATATGTCAATAACCGAACCGACCGACCGATGCACACCCCTAATTTTGGTGCACATGAGGACAAAGATATCAATATTTCATTATCCCTACCACGGTGGATTCTTTTCCAATTTCCAAGATATGAACCGTCCAACAAGGGACCTCTTTATTTAACATTGGATGCCATCCACGTCTGCAATCATTTCTCTCCAACCCATGTGGGCCGATAGAAATTGACCCAAGGGAATAATGGCAATGGCCTTCTCCTGTGTCCATGGTCACAAACCGGGGTGGAACAAAAAGTAACAAAAAGTAAATTTAAATTAATTAAGCTATGCTCCACGTGATCACAATCAGGGGTGGAATTAGAAATTTTATCTAGGGGCGTAAAAAAATAACTTTAAATAAAATTAAAGATTTTACTAATAAAAAGTAAAATTAATTAATTAATTAAGCTATGCTCAACATTCTTTCATTGAGTTGAAATCATCGCTTACACGCACGTGTGTGCAAAACACACACATTTGTTTTTTCAATCGGATGTTCTCATATAGATAATCATTAGAAAAATGACTTCTTTATATTTCTTCACCCTAGATAAACTTTATGTAATAGTGAAAAAAAAGGAGGTGATTTTGAGTGGGTTAGATTTAAGTATAAGCCCTAATAATTAAATAACAAAATGATGCATGATGCATTAGTACGTCTAACATATGCAAATATATACTAAAGTATAAAAAAGGCTCTCAAGATGGGTCTAGGGTCCTTTCTTATACATGTGACTTTCAGGTGCAATTTGAAATTTTATTATTTAAAAACACAAAGAAAATTAATGATATCATCCCATATCTAAAATCTAAATCATTCAAACGCACAATCCGATAATTTATATCTCTTTAAAATAAATCTTTTCAATCCGATTTACTTTGACATGGAAAATAATAATCAAAACACAAAAACACAACTATATTTCTTTATCTTTGATAGATAAAACTCCAATTGAGTTAAAAATCTATGCAATAATAGAACACAAATAGAAATTAATTACGAGTGGATTATATTTCAATTTGAGCAAAAAATATTAAAAATACATATGGCCTATAGTGGAATAGTACATCCACCCTGTGTAAAAATATAAATTTGGTAAAAAGAGAAGTAAATTCCTTTCTTCCTCCTCTTTAGGTGTATATGAATTATGCAACAACAAATTCTTCCGAAGTCTCCAACAAGAAGCCCAAAGCCGTGCTGTCTCCTCTACCTGTCTTCATCACAAGATTTAGGGGCAGCAAGTCTAGATTCGTCAAATTGAGAAACTACTTCTCCAATCTCCATGAAGCCTTTTTTTAATTACTTATCCTTTCATCCTTTACTTTCATTTTCTTTTCATTTCCTTCTTTTCTTTTTAAATTTCCCAAAATCAGCAATATTTTTTTGTTTCCATTTTGGGAGACTCAAAATTAGACCAAAATATTTTTAAAAGATGGAGAGGCCATCCATTAGATGGAAGGGCCATAAGCATCAATATATAATGACTTTTGGATCCTTGGCGGGGGCCATGGCCCCTGCCAGCCCCCCTTTAATTCAGTATTTTGGTATTATCAAATTTAGGACTTCTTAAAAAGGTTACTATTGAAATAGGTAATTGATATTGGCACTCCCTTTTCTCCCTTTTTTTTTTATGGAGGCACTCCAAAATCTTGTGAAGGAAAATGAGTGCCTCCATAAAAAAAAAGGAGTGCCAATATCACTTCTCTTGGAATATATATATAAGAATATATTTATTTGACGTGGTAAGAAATATGAATATAATTAAAAAAAATACATGTTACAACTCTTTTTGGAGTATTTTGTTACTATTTTATTCTACTTTTATAGCATTCCTCTTGTAATAATTTCAAATTTAAGAGGTGTTAATTAATCATCAAGAATTATGATGTCATGGTAATATTGTAAAATATGACAATATGTTTTTTTTTTTCAAATGCTTCAACAATTCAGTCTTATTTGGTAGAAGAAAAATTTATAACAAAAAGAACGTTCTCCTATGGGGACCACTTGAATACTACCTTTGATCAATGTAACCCCTTTATCAATTTTACACTCATTGATCATTCACTCATTATTTTATTAATTATAGAAGAAATTATTGATTAAGATGCCATTAAACTTTATTATTATTAGTTTTGTAGTGCTAATCTTATTGATTCCCCCTTTTCCATAAGAAGATCTTTCCACCTTCCCTCCTTGATTAGAAGAGATCTATCTTGTGGGGCCAACATCAGGAATACGTTATTTATATGTAGTCTGCTCGGCATAAAGTTCAAGTTGTTGGATTGATTATAGAGGATTTAACCCAAAAAATCCCCTTAGACTTGTTAAGGGCCAAAAACACCATCAATATGTTATATAGACTATAGTAGTCCCAAAGGCCCTATTTGATATATATTTTTTATTTTTTCTCTGAGCAGGGATATCCCTGCTCTTTTACCTTAAAAGGTCCCAAACCCAAAACCCTTTTCCCCATTGTCGTTCTTTTGCTCATTTTATCTAAGCAGAGACTAATCTTCTTTGAGCAAGGATTCATTGAAGAAGAAAGAAAGCAACAGGACTTTGCAGATCCCCTAATTGAAAAAGGGCAAACCAATGAAAAGAAAAGTGCTTCATCGACGCTTGTATTAGAGAGATGGTGATTATATTAGAGAGAGAGAAGTGGATAATAGAAGGGAGATGGATAAGTTACAACTATGACGGTCGCATTCTCCTTCTGATTTGGTTGGTCATTTCGTGTTCTTTTTATTTGAAGGATTCCAGCTTCAATGTAGTGGAAGGGAGTAGAAGATTGGAGAAGAACAAAAGGGGGAAAAAGGGTTTTGCTACTCCAATCTTCGTGTGGGCGTGGATATCCTCGCCTCCCTAGTGCTGTCTCTTAGAGTGGTATCAGTTGAGGCGGGGATATCCCCGCCCAAATTAGTACTGTGAACGGGGATATCACTACTTCTGTTAGTGTTGTGAGCGGGGATATCCCCAGCTCAACTGATACCACTCTGAGAGACAGCAATGAGGGAGGTGGGGATATCCCTGCCCACACGAAGACTGGGGTCGCAGACCCTTTTCCCCCCTTTTGTTCTTCTCCCATCTTCTACTCCCTGCCACTACATTGAAGCTGGAATCCTTCAAATAAAAAGAACACAAAAAGACCAGATCAGAAGGAGAATGCGACTGTCGCAGTCACAACTTATCCCTTATCCCTTCCATTATCCACTTTTTTCTCTCTCTAATATAATCACCATCATCTATTTCAATAGTACATATACATTGCAGAGAAGAAAGAGGAAAAATAGTGGGGGTGGTGTACAAATTGACCCCCCTAGGGAGTACAAATTGCTGACTGGTGCACTTGGATGATGGATCCGGACCATCTTTTTAGTTGAACACTCTGTTTTAGTGATGATGTTTGCTTAGGGAGAAAGTTCGCTACCTTTTCCAGATGAAGCTAGACAAATTCTCGTCTCTTATTCTTCATTAGTGTTGGTAATGCAGAAGAAGGATTAGGATTTTGATCCATGGGGTGGTGAGCTTGAACGTTGTGAAAGGGAGAAGAAGATGAGAGAATAACGAAAAGGGGAAAAAGGGTTTTGTGACTTTTTAAAGTAAAAAGAGTAGGGATATCCCCGCTCAGAGGGAAAAAAAAAATCAAACAGAGCTCCTGTGATCACTATGGTCTTTATAAGACATTGATGACGTTTTTTGGCTTCGACAAGTTTTAGGGGATTTTTCTGGTTAAATCCTGTTGATTATATTATAAAATGACTCTTTTCCTACCATGCCAAATTTCATTTTTGCAATACATTCGTCCATAAAATTTATTGGGGATTAATAAATGCGCTTCCTTTTACATGTCTTTTGATGGAAGCGCTCCATCAAAATGCATGTAAAAGGGGAGCAACTCCATAAAAAAAATGGAGCGCATTTATCAATCCCCAATTTATTATCCAAAGCTCAGTCATTTTGAGTTGAGGTGGCAAAATATGACCCGACCTGCCAACCCGATCCGCGTATTACCCGCTTAACCCGACCCGTTTAATAGGCGGGTCGGTCGCGGGTCAATTATTCATGACCCGTCATGAAGCGGGTCGGGTTAGGGTTGACCCGCTTAACCCGCTTATTTAAGATAAAATTGAATTTGATTATTTTAATGCATAGGCTAAAAAAAAAATGGACCTTAACCAATTCAACCCCATGCTTTTTATTAATGGAAAGCAAGGTAATGCGCATCAAATGATTGTTGATATGAGATTAGACCAAATTTGATCTTAAAAGTCAGTTTTGGTCAAGCATGGAACCATAGATGAGTCGATTTATTTACTAGATGGATGTGGGTTATGCGGGTCGACCTGACTCATATAACCCGCAGCGGGTCGGGTCGTATACGGGTCAGGTCGGGTTGACCCGTGGTGGGTGCGGGTTAGGGATTTCTGACCCGTTTAATAAACGGGTCGGATGTGGGTTAGACTTGTGTAACCTGTTTAATAAATGAGTCCGACCCGTTTAGTACAATCCAAACCGATTTGCCAACTCTAAATTTGATAGAGGCGAAATCAACCAATAGATTTGATTTCGCGTTGGAATTTGAAAAATGAAAAGGGTCCATGTGCCCTCCCAATTCCCGAATACATCACTTTGCACAGAACAAAAGACATTTGAGAAAGAAATGAAGGGAAGAAGGGGTTTCCCAAAACGAAGATATCTCTGTGCAGCGTGAAAAAAGGCGGGATCAAAGCGACAATCATGCGTCCAGCCAGCATCACCCGCGCTCTACGACGTGGTCCATTTAATATGAGAACACGGGGCACGGTTTTACTTGTCCGAGATCTCTGCAACGCCTACATTCGCTACGACTGCAGCTTGTGGCTCACTCACGATGTAATCAAATATTCAGGACATTTGCACGAGGATCATGAGCTAATGCCATGCCAAAAAAATCAAATGATTCTATACTTCGCCTCTAGGACCTCAATTTCGATTGTGCAGTGTAAAATTTGATAGTGACTAATAAGGACCTGTTTGTTAGCAGGGAATAAGTAAACTCAAGATTTGCTAGGTGAAAATCGATTTTGAAAAAAATAATTAAAGAGGTGTATGATGAAAAGTACGAGGAGAAATTGTGAGAAAATGCAAATGCACATGTTTACGGGTTCTGGTTTGGGGATGGCCACCAACAAGATGGAGACGTTCCCAAAACATTTCATTGTTATTTTATAAATAAGGAAGATATTTTTACGAAAAAATATCTTTCACCTTAAATGAGAGATTGGTGGGGACCGTTACATCTATATCCAGTGCCAGTAGTTAAAATGTAATGGCTTCCACTCCTATCTCTCATATAAGGTGAGAGATATTGAGCATCTCCCTATAAATAAAACCATTGGCCTTCCCCATTATATATAACAAGATTTATATAAAACTCATCCCTTGTAAGAATTAATACTTATGTCCCCTTATGATCAATTCAGTCCTCCAATGTGATGTAATACTAATAAAAAGTTAGTTCAACAATAAACATGATCAAAATTTTTTATAATTAAATAAATAAAAAGTTTACATGGACTAACTCTGGAGTTAGTCCATGGATAGACCACATGGTTTTGGGGAAAAATCACCTATTGTCAAATGATTTTTCCCCCAAAACCATGGAGTTAGCCCATGGATCGGTCCATGGGTTAGTCCGCCTAGTAGGTCTCTACATTGCCCTTACTCATGGCTGACAAAGGGCAATCATTCATAAAGTTGTGGGAAATAATAAATCGGGTTCAATCAACAAGAAGCAGGATCTAATTTCTGATTAATATCACGTGCTACAAGTTGTTAATCGAAGGTGGGCCCCACTCGCTAAAATGTAAAAACATATCAACGTTTTACTCCCAAGTTTCTTTTGTCCGCCAGCATTCAATCGTGCCTCGTTCTTTTCCACTTTTCATGCAGAATGACCCTGGAAATGACAGACCAACAGGCACACATCATTTCATTTCATGGCTCTATATTATGATAAGTAGCTCTTGATTTGGTCACAGACCTAAATCCGACCTTAATCTTTCTTCCCCAACCCACCAAATAAACAAAATACAAAACAGAGTGGGGGAATCGCACAGAACTGTTTTTACATGAGCTTTCGGCGCTTGTTGCAAGGCTCGACTCTGCTGCTTGCCCTGTTATTATCGGAACCAGAATTTTGAGAGTCCCAACTGCCACATGCAGCTACATCGAGCACGCCGATTGGGCTCGTTGGTGCGGCTTCTGGTTCATCATTCTGACAAGTGTCCATTGGTAACCCTTTCATTAGTTGCTGACAGCGGCTCACCATCTCCATTGCGTCCTACACCCAAATCCCATTAAAATTAATCTTCTTTAAAAAAAAAAAGTTCACATTTTTTTAGGTTAGTCCACCAGAAGAAGAGAATGTAACGGGGACCATCTAAGATACCTTACTCAGCAACTCTGAAAAAATTCCGGCATTTTCATTGTATCGGGCCGATATATCGGATATTTTTTGCGACGCACAAAGCACAGCGGCAGCTGCTACAGTCGAAGGGCGATAATCCAAGAAATCAACAACTGCTAGGAAAGTAAAAATAACGGGAAAACTTAAATAACCGCATCATTTAGAAATAGGCCTAGCTAATTACGAACTTCGTGTGGACATGGAT
The DNA here is from genome assembly GCA_012931725.1 of Litsea cubeba. Lineage (NCBI taxonomy): Eukaryota > Viridiplantae > Streptophyta > Magnoliopsida > Laurales > Lauraceae > Litsea > Litsea cubeba. The sequence goes on from CM022945.1 coordinate 17,599,687, forward strand.
ATGGGAAAATTTATAGATTTGGTACCTGGGAGAGTGCTGAGAATGATGTAAGAAGCACGAGAGAAGAGGCGATTCAAATCGGAATTCCCAAGTTTTCGAGCGAAACAATCAACAAAATCGAATGGGGTTATGGCCCGCAAACGCCATTTGAGCTTGGCCATCACACAAAGCTCCATGCGTTGAATCGTATGAGGGTCAAACAAGAACCTTGGCTCAAATAATTGAAAATCCAGGAGAAGCAGATGAACATCTGTTTCCTCCATTTTAACAGCAAGAGACAAGCACGCAATTGAGAGAAGATGAATAACCCAATCTCCACTCTGCCAAGAAAAAAGCCAAAGAAAAACAGAGTCTTGTCACATGACCAAATAGAGGTGAAGGCATGTTAGATATCTAGTAGAATCATACCGGAAGGGAATAAGAAGATAGGAAACGGTCGAGATAGTTGACAGAGACACACGCCGTGACGGGGCGAAATCTGTAGTGCTGATGGACCTGCAAAATGCAAAATCTTTGTATCATTTCAAGAAATTTAGATACAGTATCAATGGACCTCATCGTTTTTATTATAGATATTTTGCCTTTAAAATCCATTCAACTGCATTTCCACGGGCAGTGATGTCGATTAATGAATGATCTGGGGCAGGCATGTGATGTATCTCGGATTTGAAGGAAGTGGAGATCCATCCATAATCGTCCTCTGATGATGAATCAGTGGTTTTGGGTGATGGTGGTAGATCCACATCGCACCCGGAATCATCATCTGCATCTTCGGAGCAGTAGAGATTACTGTTGGAGAAGTCGAACATTGCAGGAAGTTAATGGTAATGTAGGTCAGTAGTTTAAGGTTGGAGAGTAAGACATTATTCTGTTCGTCGTCTGGATCTTCTTCTTCGTTCTGTTTTGAGACTTCCGGTCCAATTGGAGAGGAAGAGAAGATGAGACTCAAAAGGATGTGATGAGAGTATAGACTACAGATGGAGAAGACATCTCCTTCCGTCGTTATTTATACATCACGGGCTGCTTCGCGCTCTTCGCGCTCTTCGCGGGTAGTAAGTTTTGGTAGGTTTGCGGCACATAAGTGTTGATATCTCATGTTATAGGGCAGAAAGATTGAAAAAAGTGAATGACAGAAAAACTGGAACCGCATGCGGCACCATTGCTGTGGTTCCTTGGAGGGGTCTATATTTAGAATATGAATCGACATAAATCATTGTTCCTGATCACACTGAAAATATGTGATTAGATTAATCTAAAGGTGTTGATATCACCTACTCGAGTTAAATATGATTTCTATTACAGCATAATGGAAGAATGATTGAGATATTTGTTTATTTATAGGTGGTGTTTGCCAAAGAGGACCATAAAAAATGGTCTGGGTACTATTTTTGGAGGATTGAAAATTTCTAACATAAATCTGACTAGCAAAAGATAAATGGGTTATGATCTTCTGCTACCATAAAAATTACAACATTGGTAACTAGCATTTGATTTTTAATGGATGGAACCCAATTGTATGGGCTACCTTAGGTTTTAGCCCCATTGGCTAGGGTAAAAAAAACAAGAGGACGGTTGTTTTTCCATTTGTTTGAGCCTAATATTTTGATTGAGTTTCAAGAGTTTATTTATTTATTTGTTTATTTTATTTTATCCCAGCTTAAGGGGGGTTGGGACCTTAGCCCTCTAATGAAGGAAGTAGACCTCTGGTGAGGTATTACAGTCTCAAGTGAGGAAGGGTGTCTGTTCGGGTTCAAATACATGACAGACAGGTAAGAACTGGCTTCTTACCACCAGGGTAAGAGGCCGTTCTTTAGAGTTTTTTTTTGCTTAGAAGTTTTTTTTTTTTTTTACTACACATTGAGTATTCAACCGATAATTTTGGGTGGTTCAATAATGTGCCGTTCACAAAAGTAAAGATTTAAAAAAAGTGAAAAAAAGAAAAGGAACTGTTTTACATTTTCTTGCACTAGAATGGAACCTGAAGGGAAATTATGGTCTCACCCCTTATTTTTATTCCAAGTAGGGGTGCACACTGATCAGATTGGTGCGGATTGGGATAAATCCGTCACCAATCCGTTACATATGGATCGACGGATTTGGAATTCGTCACCAATCCGTGGCTCTTAAAATCCGATCCGATATGATCCGTGTAGGACCGGATCGGATCAGTTCGGATTAATCCGTTCAATCTAATTTTAAAAGAAAAATATCAAACATGTTATAAAAAAATTACATTTTGACCCCTTAAATTTTTTTCTTATTTTAAATTTAGACATCTTAATTTATATTTAAACCCCTTATATTTTTTTTTATATTTAATGTCATTGATATGATCGGATTGAATCCGCGGATTGAGGGTGAAATCCGCCACTGATCCGTTGCTAACGGATTACAAAATTTGCAATCCATCACCAATCCGTTTACTTTCGGATAGGATAAAAATCCGAGAATCGGATTGGATCGGATCGGATATTTGAATCGACGGATTTTTTGCGCACCCCTAATTCCAAGCGCCATTCATAAAGACAATTATATGATTCTTTCATTTGTTAGGTTACACAATTTTTTTTGTTTTTTTTTTTCTCTCAAATGATCCTTTAATATTAAGGACATCTTTTTTTTTGTTATATTTCCCTTAGTGCGTTAAGAGTGTCCACAATAAGTAAGAAGTAGGTAAGAATGATAGAATGAGCTAAAGCAAAAGGCATTTGACATTTCAAAGTTCATCAAATGTATGGTTGTGATTCGCGCTGCAGGTTTATTGATGGTCCTACTTATAATTTCTACTATTTTACAGCTAAGAAGGTTTGGTTTCTCTTAGCAATCGTACTTGGTCGACTGCCTTGATTCTCCAATTTTCAAGTCCTTAATCTGGACTGTTTATCTGCCATCAAGTCGTGCCATTTTCTTGTCAGTGGGCCACTGGTGTTCGAGATGTACATTCCCAGCTGTGAACGAAATCAAGTCCATCAGAGGGCACTAATAAACAAAAGTTACGAACTACGCGGCAGAGGTTCTTTCAGCAAAAGCATTAATTAGTACTTTGACATAACAGAGATATATATTTTATAAGAAGGCTCCTCTAAGTCCGAGTTTAGGAAGAAAATTTTGTAACCTCGTATTTGTGGGGCCCACTTTTAAATTGCACATATCCACTAATTTTCGGTAAGATCCGAATTTATTGGACCGTTGGATTGACTATATATCAATCCGAATGGATTGTTGATCATTAAACTCTTAGGCCCATATGGAGATGATAGAAATTACTGTTGTGGCTGATTTTTTGTAGGGAGGAAGATCCTAGGGAGTCCTGAAATCCCTCCCACCCCTATCTCCATGTGGGTCCACAAGTGGGCCCCACCGCACACTTGAGCTTACTGAGCCTTGTCCTATATTTTATTCATTTTAAATTTTTTAGCTGCCATTTTCTTGTCACTCTCTTCCAAAAGTATTTTCTTTCTTTTCATTCGGTTATATACTAGTTGTAGGATTATTGAGGTACAACTTATCTTAAAATCAATAGGTGATGAAAAATAATATGATAATGTTTTTATTGTAAGGACGAGGGGGGCGAGGGCTCGACCCTAATTATGATCTATAAAAAATGAGATAGGTTGTTCACCTCAACACATTCTCTTTCCAAGAAGCTATAAAACTTGTTATATCCCACGGCAGGGGACCCACACTCGAACTAGTCGAGAGTCGGCTCTGATACTATTTGTAACGCCCCACCCTATACACATGCATGATATTGTCTGTCCGCTTTGGCACGGTTTTGTTTCTGATGGGCTTCAACCCATCAAAAGGCCTCATGCTAGGTAAGGGTGTAAGCTCTACATATAATCTCATTCACTTTCCTCTCTATAGTCGATATGGGACTCCAGGGCGTCACACAAACCATCTGCCATGTTGCTTCAATGCTCTACTTTTCCTTTGGTGGTGAATTGGACGCCTCAAGGTGTGGTGGTCCTTTCCATTGCCGATCCGCGTGCAAGCCTCCTGCATAGAGTAATTATCTCGCAAACCTTGACATGTCACATGGGAGGGCAAACATCCATTTATGTTGACTTTTGTTTTTCGGGCAGAGTTTTAGAAAATCTGTAAAAGAGGCTTTATTGAGTCATGAAGTGGAAATGGTCAAAGGTAGAGATCTTGATTGAACCAGCAATGTTATATCATTTAATTTGAAAAGTCAATTGGTGAGTAAATATTTCCCACTAGAGGAGATCTTATATTAGGTCCCCTTAATGGAACTTCACCTTTAATTTTATTCTTTTAGGCAGCCCTTTGAAATTGTACGTAGAAATTTAATTCCATGTGAAAAGGGCCTAACTGTCTCACTATGTTAATAGAACTCATCTTGCGTATGAAAGTTTTGTGAGCTATCCACAGTAGACATTGAGCATAGTGGTATGCTTAGATGTGATAATGGGTGAGCATCACAACAGTCTTCTATCGAAGAGTTGGCCTGGTGGTCACGAGTAATACTATTAACTTGAATATTCAGGAATCGATGTTTGAATATGTATGTGATATCGAAGTACCAACACTACTCAACCATGAGAGTATTGACCTCTTCTATCATAGTTTGTTCTAGACTTCTTGCATATATTTTCTTTATTAATTACAAATTTCAGCCCAATCAATGGTAAGTTTTTTCCAAGTCTAATCTAGTGACTTGTCCCCCTACCAAGTTGTTGAGTAGATGACATTTATGTTGAGGGGTGGGCTCTGCTAGTGAGACAAGATCTATGTTGAGAAGTATGCTCCACTCGAGGTAGACTATTGAAAAGTATTTATATTGCCTCTAATGACATATTGATGTTTTGGTAGGAATGGTTAGCTAAGGAAATATAATATGATTTTAGAGCCAACCTGTTGTGAATTTGAATCCCATAAAGAACACCTCAATGCAAATATATGCGTATCGCCAAAAGTGCGTCGACCGAGTTCTATCATTTGAATAGATTGACGAACATAATTTAACTGCGAATTGCAAATTTCATTTCTTTTTTTTTTCTTTCCTCTGGATTTCTGATTGCGAGTGATGCTTTTAAACTTGAAAACTTAGACACTGATTTCTAAACACATGTTTGATATTAAGGTGCCAGCACTAAACAATAATTAGTATGGTGGTGATCTAATTGGATTTTTAGCAACAATGTCCAAATAAGAAAGTGACGATAGCACTGAATCATGGAAACTAAATAGGGAACGACAATTGCATAACATTTGAACACTTATATATATACTTCACTTTAAGATCCTTATTAATTAGGGGATATTTGAGATTTCTTGTGGGGGAGATATCTAAGAATTTCAAAAACTCTCCCGCAGTCGAGATCACAAATGTTTGAGCAATTACTTAAGGGTTCTGAGCATTTTGAAAGTTGGATATTTAGAGATTTGAAAATCCTATAAGTATAAAAAAAAAAAAAAAAAACTGAACATCCAAAGAGTTTTGCAAATAAAATAGCGAATTTCACATGGCTTTAGAATAGGCGATGATATGCAGTAAAAAAATATCCAATAGCAAGAATGCCCATCATCATTCTTCCATACCAACAAGCCCTAAATCTTACTTAACTACATGATATAGCCAACCTCATGTAAGAATTCATGTTAATGTCTAACCTATATTTACCTTATGCCTCATATAGATTTTATAAATTCTTATATGTAAACGATCTCCCTCAGTCAACTGGGGCTAGTCTTTCCGAGATTAACCCACTTCCAAAACTATGGTACAAAGGGTTGCATTATACTTTGATAAGGGGGACTCCCTTTTTCCTAGTTGGGCCATGCAGAAACGTGGCTGGCATGAAGCTAGCAGAAAGCAGCGGTAAGCAATTTCGTGCAAACTGTCAAAATTTATGGCTATTTACAAGCAAATGCATTAAAAGCCAGGTTCACCCGTGAGCATGTGCACTGCAATTCCCCAGTCTAACTCTAACAATGCAAACTCACTCTACCTTTGATTGAAGTAGGTGTAATTCATTGATTGAGAACTTACTCTACCTATTTTCTAAGGAGGATAACGGGTGCTAGTACTTGCAGGGTCTAGATCACTGCAACTGAATCAACAAGGCTGCCAAGGGATATCAAACTTCAAAGTACACCATTGCCAGACGAACAACCCAAAAGAGTTGGATATGGAGCCATGTTTTGCATCCTTTGATAGTCAAATTGTTCTACTGATTCATGGATCTGGACTCGCTGAGTTCCATTTCTACAGACCAGTTTATCATATGGTGTGGGTAGGGGTCCGCCAACACCAAATTGGCAAAAATATCTTAATCTACACCAAATACTGGGGAAAGAGGGTGGTATAAAAAATAGCTTGTTTCTTTGAAGAGATAAAAGGCCAGGAATGTAAATGCAATGTAGTTATCAGACCCCAGCTCTTGTTTCCATCCTAAACCATGAAACAAGGAAGAATAAATCCTGTCTGTCCTGTTTTCCGTTTGCTTTTGTCTCTCCTCCATTACAACGCACTCATATGGTCCCCTGCTCAAGGATGGGATCGTTCTGGTAAGTGCCTTTCTTGCTCCCAGATTCTCATATCTCAATGCCTGTTTGTGGGATTTACCACCTTCACCTGGGCTACAATTACCCCACCCCGTCTCTAAAATAAGTTTAACAGGACTTGTTGCAAAACAATATGTAAATCTGATTATCCCTAGTTTCGTGGTGGGCCTGCTGCGAAAGAATATCTTCATTTGATCTGTCCAGTCTCACCATCGGGTGTGAGGTTTCTTAAGAATTACACATCTTAACCATCCGTTCCATCGGCAACATCAGTTCTGAATCTGATCCCTGCAACACTTCAAGCTGTGAGTTCGGATCGAAACACACCGTTTCATTTAAGAAGCGCATGTTATAACCTTTGTAACAATTTGGCATGGAGGGGGTTTTGTTTCACATTTTTGTCATCTAACATCATGTTTTGATTAGAAGCCCTAGCATTTCTTTATTATTATTTCTAAGGGCATGTTTCTTTCTTGTAAATGAATACATAGGATTGTACTTTTTAAGGTGACCATCCAATAATGTCCATCTAATAAACTCTCTTTTAATGAAAATAAATGAATGCGAAATGAAAAATGAATACCCAGCTATCACTCAAATAATTCAATATATAAGAAAGTCTGGGCACACTTGTGTTTGTACTTTTCCATGAAAAAGTGTGGAAAGTGGAAAAGATTTTCCCCATTTTAATAAAAATCATGTTTAGTGCGACTACTTTTATATGAGAAAATGTGCAAAAATCTGCTAAATTCTCAGTATTTCTGGGAAAAGCCTTTCTTATAGTGGCTGGAAATCTGTTTCTTTAAAAATAAGGAAAAAATCCACAAAACTAGATTTTCAAGGCCGTGCACAAACATGCGATTAAAGTCCCATATGCATTTTCACATTATAACCTTCATCTCTCACTTTTTTAATAATCTTCAAATAGAACTCATTCCACAAAGGTTCTCAAATATTTAATTTCTATATATTTTATTCAAACAAATATAACTTAAACGCCTTTTATCCAACCCTAATTTTTTTAGTGCAGTTGTCAGATTTCTACCACTGTTTATTAGAGCAGTTCCTAGCTCTTTGTAGTTTCCTTGATGGTGTTCAATGCTTCAATTCCTATCATCCCACTGCGCATCAATTTAACACGCATTTACTATGCATAACTCTTCGATGCAGTTTAAAGTAGGCTAAATTTTAGACTATAAAGTAAAGTTCTGTTCGAAGAATTTTGAGTGACATTACCCTCCTTTCCAGTGTCAGAACAATCAATCACATGAGTATAAAGGCAAACGACAATGGGCATCATCAAGTGGAAATTAAATGCCACGCGATGACAATGCATAACAACCTCACAAGTGATGGAAGGGACGAATACCATGCTTGAACAATATTTGTTCAGCAATAGAAATGGCAATGGATCATTAATCCATTCTTGCTCAGAACTAATTAACCTCGAATCACAACCTAATATTGTGGGTCCACAATGCAATTTGGAAATATCAGCCGCAAAGGATGATGTATTTGATGACCGAAGTTTTTACTATTTACATATGCCAAACTTCATTGGATGACTTATGTGGTAATTTGACATTTTGAAATTTGATATTTCCAAAAGTAATAAGTCAACCCTATATGCTTAATATAATATTTTATTATTACAAAAAATTACATTAAACATAAATTCTCTCTAATGGTCCATTTTAGAATAAAATAAACTAAAGTAAGATTTAACATCTTCCTTTTCTATATGTCAAATTTGACGTTTCACTCCCACCTATCGATCAAATACCGAATCATTTTTGGCATGGCTTTTGAAATATTAGTTTATGCAAAAAAAATTTAAGATCGCATGTCCAGTTTAAATTTGAAGGAGGTGTTGTAGATATTCTAAACATCTATAAGCACCAACTGGGCATTGAAGGAACCAGGCAACCATATAGTACCCGAGCGAGTTGGCATTGGCATGTAAATAGATAATGGATCTGAAGGAATTCATGGCAGTCAGTCAGGAAAGGATGTGTGTCTGTCATGTTCTAGCAATGAAAGCCATTGTTTCAGGTACCAATTACCATGTAAAGTCATTCAACCCAGGCGTGATATGACCGATCAAGCTCACCCACCACATCATAGTGACAACTCCTATCTTTACCATTCTAGCTATTCTCCCTCTTGTCTGTTACACTCTTTTATTACAATTAGTGGTTGCTCATTTGGTATGGAAGCCTTCTGTCACCTGGCTATCCAGGATCAATTCCATCTTGTGTGTGGCTTATCTTCCAACTTAGTGAACTCTCCTCTTCAATTCTGTGGGCTTCTTTCCTTATTTCGTGGGCTCTCTTTCCCACATGTGTGAGCTATTTTGGATCCCACGGCTCTTAACTGGAGTACCCATTAAAAAACACACTACTGTGAGACCACAGCCACTAAGACCCTTCTCATTGGGAGAAACTTGCTTTGTGCTTGGTTCAATACAAGCTATGGAAAATATCTTACTACTTTGTGTTATGGCTTGTCCAATGGCCCCAATCAGTGCGAGTCCATTTGGTTCTGGGCTAGCCAACTTTCCAAGTCAAGTTACATGGTTGACTCGTGGTCATGTCATGTCAGCAGTTAAAAGACTAACGTTGAATAAATAAATTTGCCAACAATTATAGACCACTTACATGACACCTATGTTTTTTGGCATACAATTAGTTAAATATCATTACATTCAGGAGTTGACATCACGGATGGTCAATTTATTTGCAATGTTAATCACTTGATTGAGAATTTCAAGATTTAACCGAAAGAATTAAAAAAAAAAAAAGCTTAGATGGTTCGCATCTGATGTACAGATAAGAGCTGGTAGGTATTAATAGATTGTAGGATCCATGTGTGCATAAGTAATTATTATGATCATGGAGGTCTTTGGTAACTTATTAGCACTTTTCTTGTTTGCCTACATTTTTAGTTTTTTTCTTTATTCAAGTGTATGTATAATAAATCATCAAAAACTTCCCATTTAAAAAGAAGTGTTTTTGCCCCGGCCCTTTTGCCTTATGCAATAAAATAAGACAAAATTAGCGAAAGGTCCCTATAAGTGAATGCCCCTACAATGCACTTAGTTTTAGGAAGAAATAATTGAGTAGATTAGCTTGTTTAAAGGACTATAGATTGATTACCCAAAAAAGGAGAGGAGGTTAACTAGTTATAAGGAGGAGATAATGGAACTTTAGGTGAAGTGGGACCTACTGTTTGGTAATTTATAAAGTTTGCAATGGACCCACATTTGGTAGGCCATGCATGCACAGAATTGTTTTCTTAAGATTGCCTATTTTTCGATCATAACCTTCTATTTTTTATTTTTTTTTGTCCTTTTCCCCCCTCTATCTAGCTTGCATAATTCCCATTTGGTGCTATCAAGATGCCTTCCACGTGCACATAGATAAGCAGGTCCCACATTAATTGGAAAATAATATGCAATATAGCAATTGCCATCATCTTTCAATCTGCAAGGATCGGAACCCATCTCATTTCTGAAGTTGGCCTACACATGGCAATCGAGGCTGTTATTCTGTTGGGGTTCTATGTGAATGATTTACACATAAAAGTCTATTCCTGAGACTCCATGCCTATCCATACATGTCAAAATGTTATAAGAAGAGATAAAAAAGGAAGCATATGTTTTGTTGCTCTTCCATATCTTTTCTTTATATATCCTTAATTAGGCTTTTAACAAAGAGAAAAAAAGATGAGCCAATCCATTCCTCTACTTTCCTATTATTTGTTGCGACTCCAAGTATCCAACTCTTCAAAAGAGGATGAGACCGTTAAGTACACTAGATCCTTCGAGTTTTTATCTATCTGAATGGATTGGATAATTAGATCGAGGGTCAAAAAACTTTCTTTAATACAAAGTCATTAAATTTGTAGGCCATGGATGAAGGGGTTAGAGACATGGGATTGATAAAATGATGCACATGAATGTTCATATATATATATGGGGGAGTGCTATATAGTAGCTGAGTATTTTTTAGGAGAAAATGCCCCTCCTAGTTGGGCCCATTGGGATGCATAATGATCATGGAAGTCTATCGAATGAAAAGATCCATATGGGGCCTATCTAAATACAAAATATTGAGTCTATAAAATCAGCCCAACCTTTTGATCAATGGCCCTAAGACTTAATGGTTTAGAGGCATCATTTTATTATGATTTCAATCCAACGGTGATGAAAAGTTGGATGAGTGTCAAATTTAGACTCGTGACTATTCATGGGAGGTTGTGTGTTTGAAAAGATTAAATTGACTCAACATGGGCCACATGACAAAAAAAAAAAGACGGCGAAAAAATTGGTGTTTTTGAGAATTTCCATATATATATATAGGTATGTCAATTCACTCTAAGAGAGCAGGGCACAGCCCTTCAAATGAGGGCTTTTGTTTCTTAGGACAAGCTCTAGGGACTGGCTTTGATAGTACTATGCCCGTTCCAGACCTGGCCCTATAACAATGGCTCTGATTGAGTTCAAATGGCTCCGACTCTGCTGGTCATCGGTCAAGTCATTACTTCATCTAATTGGGCTTGGCTGGAGAATTATAAATTACTTTATCTAATTGGGCTTGGCTGGAGAATTATAAATATATATATATATATGAGCAAGGCTCTCCTAAACTTAAGCTTATGATATGATTCTGTAAGCTAACGCTTCTAGATAGGATGTGTGTGTTAACACTATGTCCCTTTGAAATATAAAAAAGTTATTTTGCAGCTTAGGGTTGGAGATAAGAAGCTTGTCCACTCATGCTTATAGGCAGCATAGTTGCCGCTTTGGCCCAAGTGATGGTTAATCCACGTCCTCTTGTACTTATAATTATAAAGTCAAGCGGGCTTCACTGGCTACTGGGGCTGTCAATCGGACCCTCCAATCAGACTACCAGGTTTCACCCTAAAATGCCAAAATGAGAGCCACTAGTTTTCTTCTAAAGCCCAATGGCAACGGTGCCTGGTTCTTATAACTTTATTTATTTATTTATTTTTGTCTTCAGGCCTTGGACTTGGCCCAAGCATATGAGAATTGAATAAGGACTTAGACAGTGGAGGCTCTCTTGAAGGCTTTTGCCCACACTGAGCTCGGCCTGTATATGTGGAGGGTAGGGCGTAAATAACCCGGGGCTGGTCCGTCACTTTGACAGCCCTAATGGCATGTGAACACTTAAAACTAGGTACACTGTTCTGTTGGGGCTTTACAGTCATTGTTGGTATGGACCAATCTAATAGTCTATTGGGTCATAAAACTGATCCTTTGTCATACCAAACTCCTGGGCTTTCATAGAAAGCATTTAGACCTTTGTTTTGAACTAAAGCAGGCTTGACATTAGAGCTGGCCCTTTGAGGCTTTTAGTTTCTCCATGGACAGAACTTAGAATGACGACTGCAGCTTAGCTGACCCAAGGGCAATAAAGCCTAGGAAGAGATGGGCGCTTACAGAGAGCATTGGAGTGAGTTGCAGACCCAGATAATACTAACATTCATACTCATATTGGAGAACTCATGCTGACTCGGACTTGTCCAGCTCTAAAATATTGACTCAGATAGAGTCAATTCAAAAACTCTGAAGAGTCAATTTTTTTTTTCAAAAATATTTTTAATATACATCAATTACATATAAGACTTAGATATACATATATTTACAAGTGTTAATAAAAATAAATTCAAATTAGTAAGTTTATTACATTTCAATCAATCAGTTTTAAATTTCTTACTCCAAACCTCAAGCATAAATTACTTATATTTGACTCAGCCAAATTTACCCAATTTTTGACTCAGTTGTTCTTCAAAATGAATAGACTTGGCAGAGTCAAGAGTCAACTCCCCAGATTTTTCAAACCTTGATTATTTCACTCATTGGGGGGAGAAATATGAAGGAAAAACTTCCACTCACAGGCCCAGCCAATCAAGTGGGCTGGCACTCAATGGACTGTACATCTCCAGATAACTAATATTTGTACTTACAAAGTCCAAATGGGTTGGACTGCGTCAAAAGTAGTTCATTGGGAGACCATTTAGTCATTCGACTAGCATTTATTCTGGGATCCAGCTAAAAGGGCTAGACACAACCCTTCTGTTAATTACTAGTGATGGATAATGCCCGTTTTACATATCTCCGGCTGCATGGGTTGACCATGATTGGGCCAACCCAATCCTTTTTGTTCGTTTAAAATTTTTTAGGCTGGGTTCGCCATCATCTTAAGAGATTGCTCAAATGGGCCCAGACTGAGCCTGCAGTTGGCGCACACTTGCAAACCTAATTCATGTGGTGATACCATTAAGTACTAGTCGATATCACAACACTCAATATAACCTAGCAAAAAATGCCCGTGCTTAGTCGGGCAAATATAATTATAATCTTAGATATTTTATCTAAATATTAAAACTTTAGAAAAATTCTGAATAAGGATATTTCTTGGTATAAATTATATTGTGAGGTTCAAATTGCAATAAAATTAACCCCTATTGTATATTCTCACGACTCCCAATTGAAATAAAACAAAAATTCCTGAAATATTCAAGAACCAAAATGCCCATCTTTAGTAACAATTTTTGTTTTCAAACAATAAATCTTCTAGTGCCCAACTTTCAGATCCAAAAAATCTAAGGCACCAAATTCTGAGGAACCCCAGCACTATCAAATTCCTGCAAATTGAATTGACTTTAAAACTGTCCAAACCCTCGCCTTCAAGTCATTTTCAAAATCTGAAGCAACCAAAAATCATGATTTAAAGTATCACTCTCCAACCATGCAAAAACTGAACCTTTTAGAAATTGTTGAAATATCATGTCTTCACCCTTGTATAAAAAGATCACCTATTAGGTCTCTCCTTCCTCACATAGTCACATGTGAGAGTCTTTTTTTCCCCATGTCTCTCTCGTCGCATGTGCAAGTGTTCCCTCCCTAATGTAGTGCTCTTACCTTGTGTGTAGGTGCTCTCATGTGTCCCAGCTGGCTTAGCTGAGGTACCAATAAAAAAATCTCTACCAATAAAAAAATCTCCTTACATTCACTTTTCCTAATTAATTGATAGTCCCAGGTTTCAGTGTACACTTAGGCCCTGTTTCTTTAATGGAATTTCTGCCAGGAATTCATCATATCCAGGAATTCATGGACATGATATGACAAGCTCTCTCCTGGAATTTTTGAATTCCATGTTTCTTTGCTAGCATTTCTGGATTCCAGCAACATAAAATATTTTTTTTGACCTTTGGGAATCCAGTAATTCCACTCCCTATACATTTTTGTGGAATTCCTGGATGCTTAAGCCCAAAGGGGCATCCAGGAATTCTACTTTATCTGAAAATTCAAAAATTCTCCAAATATAAATTCCTAAAATTCTAACAAAAAAACATGCCCTACTATATTATCCGTTTTGGATTGAAGCTTTGAAACAATCCATTATTGAAGTAAGAGTTTTACCTAATATCCTTGAAGTGAAGGGTAAAGTCAAAGTAGCAGGGCTGGAGCTTTTTCCATTTTGGTTTCAACTTTTTTACAATTGGGAGTTCGGACCTTTTTCATTCCTGGGTGCTTATTTTATAGGCCTGTAATTAGACGTAAGATCAGGAAAGTTCTATTAATACCAGGGATAGCCATATGGTCCTCAATCCTCATGCTCTGGGTTCAATTATTTCAGTTCATTTGATCACAGGTACAAGCCCCACGTGCATGTTCACTTTAGGTCAAGGGGCGGAGGACGATTTCAAGAAAATCAATGGTCCAAATTCTACGAACATGTGCTTCTAGCAGTGTAAAGACCGTCAGTCTCTCTTTGTGACGTCAAAAGTTAACAATGAAAAATAGTAACCATAACGATAAAATGATAAAAATGTGTGAGATAACTCATTGTTTGATCGCAGCCCATTCGCTGCCATCTTCCACTGCCATCTTATTGTATTTCAAGCTTTTCATTCGCCCGCATAGCTATAGTATGGGAGATGTTTTGTCATCCTCGAATGCGCGCACCAAAGGAGATTATACTAAACAAAAGCTCAAAGCTCTTAATATGTAATGAATTCCATTGGATAAAATTTGGATGGATCTCATGTTTTGATTAGTTATGAACTAAACCAATCGCAGTGGGTTTGACTGGTGTCATGCCCATGTTTGCCATCATGACGGAGATGCATTTGACAATTTTTACAATGACGATAGAAATGAGAGCATTTGTATAAGAATAACAAAAAGAAATGGTGCAGTGGTGATGCGCAGGGGAGATGGAGATGCGCAGGGGAGGCTGCGCAAGGGGATGTGGTGGCGCTGTGAGGGAGGAGAAGTGTGAGGTGGCGGTCCAAGTGGGTGTGCAGCAGGTGGGTTGTGTGCAGGTGAGGGGTGCAGTGAGAGAGGAAAAGAGAGGGAGAGAAGAAGGGAATGAAGAGGGAGGTGCTGGTGTCACAGGTGGGTGCACGGGTGTGGAGTGTAGTGCAGGTGAGATGCACAGAGATGGAAGTGTGCGCAGGGGAGGAGAAGAAGAAGAGAAGGAAAGAAGAAGAAAGAAAGAAAAAGAGATGGATTCAGGGGGTGCGCAGGTGGAGAAAGAAGAAGATGTAGAAGAAGGGAAGAAAAGAGAAAAGGGAGAAAAAAAAGGGGTGATGGTGTGGTGTGTGCTGCTGGGCAGACATGTGCGTGTGTGCAGGTGTGGGTTGCAGTGAGAGAAGAAAAGAGAGGGAGAGAAGAGCGAAGAGGAAGGGATGAAAGAAAAAAGCAAAGAAGAGGAAGATGGGTGATGATGCAAATGCAATGGGTGCGAGGAGAGGAGGAGGGCCTACCTGGTTCCGGAGTCCGAGGGTGAGAGGGAGACGTAATCCACGCGAGGAAGATGGAGAGGGTGATGGTGGCGGTTGGCGCTGCCTTGGGAGGAAATGGCCGAAGAGAGGGATCTGTGCAGGGGGCTGTGAGACGGAGATGGTGAGAGGGAGATGGGGATGAGATCTGGAGAGAGATCGGCTAGAAGATGCAGGAGAGGGGTTCTACGCGTGTGATGGCTGCTGCGGGCTGTGAGTGATCGAGTGGGATGAAGATGGATCGGGTGACGATGGGCTGCGGAGTGCTCTGCGCAGGTGAAATGGGGTAAGGGGTTGGCGTGAGATGATGATGAAGAAGAGAGGATAATGGGTGAGAGAGAGGTTCGGGGAGTATAGGATCTACGCATCTAAGAGGAGATAGAGGGGGGGAAAGCACTCTTCTTTGATTACTCAATGTTTCTTCTGATTACATGATCCTTACAAATGAGGACAGCACCTCTTTTTATACTGGAAAAGGACTTAACAAACATAGGACAGGTGTCCCACGATTACATAAAAGAAGGAGTGATAAAGGGAAACTACAAACGAATTGCTCACAACGTGTAAGTGAACGTTGTTGACAAAATCAACTTGTAGACCAGTCAATATGACCGTTTGAGCATCTACATTTGAATTATTTTAACACCTCACCTTAATTCAAATACCTTCAACACTAAGCATTCTTCGTAATTTGAAAAATCTTTCTCTCGAAAGAGCCTTTGTGAAAATATCAGCAACTTGTTCCTCTGTGCTACAGTATTCCAACTTAATCTCTTTCTTGGCCACAAGCTCGCGAATGAAATGATGCCGGACTTCAATGTGCTTTGTTCTTCCATGGAAGACTGGATTTTTTGTCAATTCAATTGTTGACTTGTTGTCACAAAATAAGATTGTAGCTTCTTCTTGCTTTTGCTTCAGGTCACTTAGAATCCTCTTCACCCACACAGTTTGACAAGCTGCACTTGTTGCCGCAATATATTCAGCTTTAGTTGTAGAAAGTGTAGTAGTTTGTTGTTTTTTTGAAGCCCATGATATCAATGCAGACCCAAGACTAAGCCCATAGCCTGTAGTACTTTTCCTGTCATCTGCGCAACCAGCCCAATCACTGTCAGTATAAGAGACAAGTGTACAAGTATTTGATTTTTTATACCTGAGTCCGAGATCCAATGTTCCATGAATATATCGTAGAACTCTCTTGGCTGCACCCATGTGAGCTTTACTTGGACTGTTCATAAACCTTGAGATCAGGCTTACTGAAAACATTATATCTGGCCTTGAATGTGTGAGATAAATCAAGCCACCAACCATGCTTCGAAATTCTTTTGCATCTGCCTTTTCAACTCCATCCTCTACCATAAGCTTCTCATCTGTATTCATGGGTGTTTTAGCTGGATTGCAATTTGACATATGAAACCTTTTCAACAAGTCTCTTGCATATTTTCCTTGGTGCAAAAAAATACCATTTGAGTCTTGAATAACTTCCATCCCCAAAAAATAATGTAACGGACCCAAATCTGTCATTTCAAATTCAGACATCATATTTTTCTTGAATTCTTCAATCAATTTTGAAGAGTTACCAGTAAATATCATATCATCAACATATAAACATACTAGGAGAATTTCATTCACACCTTGCACTTTCACATACAGGGTTGGCTCACTTTCACTTTTCTGAAAATTGCGGCCCATAAAATATTTGTCAATTCTGCTGTACCAAGCTCGTGGAGCTTGTTTGAGCCCATACAAAGCCTTTTCTAATTTGTACACCTTTTCTTCAAACCCTTTAATTTCAAAACCAGGGGGTTGTTCAACAGAAACGAGGTTTAAGGGGGTTTGAGGGAGTCCAGAGATCTAGGACTCCTCTCTCCCTTATCCAGGTGATGGGCCATGCACTCTAGCCCAGGTCGTGGGTTAGATACAGGTTGGGTTCAGGTTTGATGGGTTTGGTCTTGGGTTTGGTTCAGTTTTGAGGGGTTTGGTTCAGGTTTGAGGACGGGCTTGGTGGGTTGAAGTCTGGGCATGGTTTGATGGATTGGATTGAGTCTGGACTCAGGAAGATTGATTCGGGCCAGAAGGTGGGCTGCATGGGTTAGATATAGGTTGGGTTCAGGTCTGATGGGTTTGGTCTTGGGTTTGATTCAGTTTTGAGGGGTTCGGTTCAGGTTTGAGGACGGGTTTGGTGGGTTGAAGTCTAGGCATGGTTTGATGGATTGGATTGAGTCTGGACTCAGGAAGATTGATTCGGGCCAAAAGGTGGGCTGCAGTGGGGTTTTAGTGATTGCATTGCATGAGGATAGGGATTTAAAGGGAAATAAAAAAAGAGAAGGGCAATTCCGGAATGTGGCATTGCAAAAAGTTTGAGGTTCTACCACGTGTCCTCCTACCAGGAAGCCCACGCTCGCCACGTGGCGCTCTCCCACGAAAAGGGTGTTACTTTACTATATATAACTAGCGCGTCATGGCCCGCGCCCAACGCGAGCCTTTAATTCATCTAAGGAAAATCAATTTAAATTGAAAGTAGACCCTGAGTAAACAAACAAACTACATTTAATACAATTATATAGGAAATTCAAGAATGATCACCATCTTTTGGAGAACCCCAGGGCCCGTGTCCAACGCGAGCATTTAATTCATAGTGGGAAAATCCAATTTAAGTTAAAAGTAAACACCGAGTACATAAACAAACTCCATCTAAAATAATTATATATAAAATCCGGAATTAGTCATTATCTTTTGAAGAACCCCTTGTACCTTTATCCCTTCCCATTCATGGGGCATGGATATTGGACACAGAGAGAGAGAGAGGTTAGTTGAAAGTAAATTTAAACATAAATAGGAACAAATAGATTGTCAAATGCAATTGGGAGGCATGCTTTTTTTAAAAAGGAAAATTTATTAAAAAAATCTTATATATAAATCTAAATCAATCATCAATATCAAAACATTGAATCATATTCGAGATCAAACTGACCGTGTTCTTAATGATATCAATTGCGACGATGCTAGAGCTGTCTCTACTATATAACATACATTGAAATGCAGTCGGAGAGGAGACTGATGTTTACACTTCATTATGCAATGGAATAACTAACAATTCTACTTTCATATACCATGCATGGATGTTAAATGAACCTTATAAGATTGAGAAAGAGAAAGCAAAATGGAGTGCAGAAAAAATATACAAAAATTTAAAAGCAAATATCTTAATGATTAAGTAAATTGAATGAGTATAAAAAAATGATATAAAAGAAAAACATTTAGTAAAACATAAGAAAGCTTCTTAATTACATACCGAACATATAAATTACCGTATATTGTGTTTTTTTTTATGTCAACTTAAGTCTCAATTGTAATTCTCCACTTGTTATTCTTGATCTCAACCATCAAACATACGAAACTACACATTTTGGAAAATTATTAAGGGGTAGCAAAATGATAAAATCTCAGGACAATTTAAACAAATATAAATGATGAAAAAAATGACAACTTACAAACAAATAAAAAAGGAAAGAAATAAACTTCTCCAAAAAATAAAAAAAAAATGAGATTAAGTCATCCTTAATGATTCAAGGAATTACATGTGGGCCATTAACTCAGCCGCTAAAACATTTATATGACATTATTATAAAAATTGTACATGAAGTGGGCATCCTGTTCTATTTCTTAAAAAAAAAAAAAAGAGGAGTGGGCATTTTGTTTGAAAAGAAAGCTCGAATTTCTACTTGGACTCATGACTCAATCATATGAAGGCTACATTCTTTTTTACAATGACAATTGGTAAGATACAATCCTAATTCCCTAGGCTATAGAGGCCTTGGATTTTGGTGGAACTCGATTCCCCTCCTATTTTATATGAGTTTTTTTATCGATGATAGTGTTATAACCGCGCATTAATCCAATCCGGATGGGCCTCTATTCCAAGTCACAACCCGGTCCAACACCCGGCCGAAAAGCCAAAAAAAAAAAAAAAACCATTAATGTCTTCTTCAGTTCTTCTTCTTCTTATATAATGCGTTAAAGATGAACCACAAACAAAATCTGTAAAAAGCGAAAAAATCTTAATTATACCAAAAATCTACGAAAACAAGAAGAAATTCCAACTTTTACAACGAAGAACATTGCCTATGCCCAAAAAAGATCAACCAAGAATCAACTTCTGTAAATGACAGGCCCGTGCCCAACACGGTCCATAAAAGATAAAAAAAATATTCCATTATAAAAGTAATATGTATGCATATATATCAAATAAAAATGTAAACAAAAATATTGAAATATGGATAAAAAAAAGATATGTGAAGGAAGTAATATAAGGGAAGCAATAAGGGAAAGATAAATAGTTGGATTGATTAGGTGGGCCCATAATGATATAGTGCTCTAGTCCAAGCTATTATATATTATATAATAATAATAATAATTGTACTCACGTCTATATGCCTAATTTAATAATTGATTATGGTCAATGGTCAAATGTGTAGGGTTTGGTATGCTTTTCAATTTTTTTTTATTTCTTAATTTCTTTTAGCCCTCAACCTTAATTATGCTTAATTTCTTTTTTATAGGGTTGGCCCTTTTTGTTGGTTTAATAATTTATGGGGTTGTTTCACATTTGATTGGTGGGAGCCATCTATTAAACCCAAATAAATCAAATAAAAACTTTATACTTCTATCTCATTCCAATTGAAGAAAGTATATTGATCACTAAAGGTATGTATTCTATTTTAATCCAAACCACTAAAGATAATTCATGAGATAAATTATATTGATGAAATTTAAAATGGGAAAATGTGAACTATTTATTAGTGGGTCCATTTGAGGAGTGTCGTGATTATGTCACCCACGGTTAGATTTTGAGGGCCCATAAAATTGCTACGATTTAATCTATTAGTATATTGATTTTTGAAGGTGGGGCAATGAGTATCTTTGGTGCTTTCCCATCTGGTGTGGGTCTTAACTTACAAATAAAATACATATAAGTGATGAGCCCATAGGTGGGCGATGAGCCCATAGGTGCTTTTCCAAAGGAAATATGTTATTCATTGATGAGCCCCACTTGAATGAAATACATTTAATTAAAAATGGGCCCTATAGACGTGTGTGAGAATGATCGAGGCACCATCACTCAAGGGCCTCACAAGATATGTAAGGTGTTATTGCACGAAGTTTTGGTTAGTCATGCAGTAAGAGACTCTTACCAGATCTGGGGATACGTTTCCTATATAATTTGAATATACCGACTTTCCTACCATGATAGACCCCACCAGATTTATCCTTCGAAATGCTTGCATTGTATTAGGGTTGTAAACGGGTCGGTTCCGGGTCGGGTCTAGGGTGGAACCGGAACCGGAACCGGTTTCTAAGAAGGGGAACCAGAACCAGAACCGGAACCGTTAAGAATAATGGGAACCAGAACCGGAACCGGAACCGTTTGTGAGGCGGGTCTGGTTCCAGTTCCGGGTCTAGACTAATACCTGTTTTTTTCTTTAAAAAAATTATACTTTTTTCACATTTCAATTGGATTACGTACCTACAAACACTAATGTGATATTTTGTCTATCAATAACAGACACTTTTAACCAAAAACTCAAAAATCACATCCAAACAGGCAATGAGATGTAGAAAAATAGAAAACTCTCTGTTCTCACATAATAAAGTTACCTTATGTTAGTATATATTGGGTCGGGTCTCGGGTCCACGGGTCTGAGCCACTGTGGATCCGGAACCGGAACCGTTTAGGTATCGGTTCCAAAAAAAGGATCCGGAACCGGAACCATTTTCTTATCGGGACCAAAATAAGGACCCAGACCCGGATCCTAACAGGTCGGAACCTTCGGGTAATCGGAGAATCGGGTACCCATTTACAACCCTACATTGTATGCATCATTAATCTGATGGTTAAAATAAATGCATGATTAATCCGATGGTTGATCCAAAATCAATTGGATTGGTCGGTAACATATTCGCAATGGCAGCTGTCAATATCAATTGGATGATGGTGATGTTCACTGGAAACTAGGAAAAAAAAAAGAATATTTAGAAAATTTTAACTTTCTTATAATTACTACTTTATGATAAGCATATTGCATGGATAGAGTACCTTATATGCTATGTTGTATGGAAGGGTTGTTTACAGAATTTGTATGCTATGTTGCCATGTAAATAGGAATGAGGAGTTGTCTTGTAAGCATAATGATAATGTGTAGTTGGTTACAGAGCTCTTATCGAGAGATTTTAGGATACTTGTTGTTGGTAATAGGCATCTCATTGAGAGATTTTAGGATAATTCAAAGGAAGTGATTTCCTTGTAGAACACACGAAAAGGTGTTGCGTTACTATATAAAATATATAATAATATAATAGGGGTCAGCTCTCCTAGTCGATTATCGTTGTTTTTTGCATGATGAATGCCTCCAAAATCAAGATAAATTCAATTAGAACTGGAATTTTTCAGTTCCATCATGCAAAAAACAAATATAATCCATTTTAATTTGTGGGACCAACACTATTCCAGCTTAGGATAAACTATTCTTCATATTAGGAGAGCCCTACTCATATATATATATATATATATATATATAAGTCTTGCAATATGAGTAATTTTAAGCAGTTTATATTAATTTGAATTTCTTGTTTTTCTAAATTATCTCTTTTCACTTATTTATTTATTTATTTGTAGAAACTCCTTTTATTTGTAGGGAGACATTGAAAGAGAGATTCCCATCACCTAACATTGGAGTTTTTCTTAGAGATCGGTACAAATTGAATTAACTTTTTCAATTTACAAAGATTTAATAGGTGTCAAATATCAGTAGTTTTTATTTTCTAAAACTTTTCTCATATCAAGATAAACTAAATAGGATAATATTCATGTGAAAACTAGTTCTCAAATATTATATGAGAACTTTTTTATAGGGCCCAATTGTGGGCCCCATTTGGGTATGGGACCGATGAGGATGAAAAGATCTATGTGAGACCACCCAAGTATCAAGTTTGACCTCAAACCCATGCCCATAACCCCTTCATTCATGGCCCACAAGTTTAATGGCTTCATATTAAAAAAAATATTCAACCTTCGATCAAACGGTTCAATCCATTCGGATGTGCCAATCCTTAGGATTAGTGAATATCAGGGGTTCCCTATTGGTTGCTAGGTTTAAATGGGTTACTAGTTGGACCTCACAAATTTTTTTTCATATAATCGGTGAGAACTAGTTTTCACAATTTTATTAAAATAAGTTATTCTTTTATTAGGGCCCGTGCTCTGTGATGCTAGTGGCCTGCCTCTCAACCGATTTCAATCCCAGAGGTGGTCCACTTGTATTGTTTGTTCCATCCCCTTCCACATCTATCCATGTATTTATATCGCAAACCAATGGCCTGGATGTCACGAGACCTGACCTCTTAGGGCCTGTTTGGATAGGCAAAAAATAGAATAGAGTGAAGTTAAATGGGCCCTAACAGTCTAAAATTTCAACTTTACCCCGTTTGGATGAGTTTTGCCCAATAGATGAAGTAATGTTGTGAGCCACATGTACTCCATTTCACTTTAACTCTAAATACTTCTATTTTTTTGAGTAAAAGTGAATTATACTCCAAACATTAACTTCAAAATAAGCATCCAAATAGAGTGAAGTGAAGTACTCTACTTTAATTTCAACCTACTTCTCTTCACTCCACTTCACATGTTAAATTCACTTCATTTCACTCCACTCCTCATTTATCCAAACAGGCCCTTAGGGGCGTTTTATACCAGCTGCTTTATGTGAAATTAAAAAGTACCAAAAATGAAAATGATTTTCCACAGCTTTGAAAGTTTCAGATTTGATCCTCCAGTCCAAAACTAGCTTTATGCGGAAAAAGTTTTGGCCCAACATGACGGATATGTTTTGGCCCTTTTAGACCCTTCAAGTCTAAGTCCACGGACTGAACCAAAGTTGAGTATAATGTTCAATTGGGGTCCTAGGTCGTATCCTTTTAAGGCTGAGAAGGCTGGGTAAGGTCGACATTTGGAAAGTGGATTGTTTGGTAACTTTACTCATAGAGTGAATTGAAGTGAAGTAAAGCCTTTTTTTTATAAAAAAAAATTACATAAAAAGCATTTAATTCAAAGTTCCCTCCATCTTTTTTCTCAAAAAAAAAAAGAAAAAAGTCACCCAGCAACCACCTTTCTTCACTAAAATATAAACTTTTTTTACTTTTTCGTACAAAGAGTAAAATATTTTTTATACCAAACAACTAAAAATAAAATACGATCATAATTCATTTATATTTTATTATTTTTTTAAAATATTCTTTACTTCAATTCACTTCAAGGGAGATGAATGTGAATGGCAACGTCAACGTGATTCATGTCACCAGCCAACAAAACCATCTAATGGTCGTGGGTCCCACGCAGCATTGGAAAAACAAAAACTAACGTTTTCCATGGACCTTTACACCAATGAGTCTCCAATCTTTGATGTGACCAAACCACACCTCTCTGGTTAGGCTAGGGTTCATTGATCGTGTGATGATTGAAAGTGTACCATTAGTGAATCCAAACTGTTGATCAAGCACTAGATCAATGAATCAGCACCTTCTTAAGTCTCACTCCATTTGGAGTCATTTGGCTGTGTGGGGAGTGGAGATGGAGAATTGCTTCCTAGGAAAATTAAATGGACCTAGGGGCTGGGGTGGCCATGGCCCCTCTAGAAATTTGTATATCCCTCTTGCTGTATTGAAAACTTTCACTTATTTAAAATAGTCCTCCAAAAAAATTGAAAAAGCTATAGGAATTTTAAGTGTTTTTTCAACAGTGGCCCCTCCAAAAAAAAAAAATTCTTACATAGTGCCCCCCCAAGACAAATTTTCTAATTCCGCCCCTGCGCACCCGTGCGATTTTAAAAAGGTTCATGATGGGCTATTTGCCGTATGGCCCATGCCCCACCCATGAAGATGAAAAGTCAAAAACCTATTAACCAAAGCGGAAAAACCCCTCCATTGGAAAGGTAAGATTATGTTTTTGTAATTGGAGAAAATGGGGTTTTCTTCTTTCTTTTGAGTGTTTTGAGCTTTTCTACAATTGCTACAATAAAGCTTGATTTTTAGTGATGATAGTTACTCTAACCATGGTGTTTATTTAAAGAAAAAAGAAGAACACGGTGAAGTTTGAATGAGCTACTTCCCTCGTATGTAGCCAATGAATGAACATGCTGGAATGATGTTATATACCATGTTATACAGTCCTCCACGAACCAATCAAAGGTCACGAGCTTTGTTTTTTCCTTTAGATTTGCATTTTAGACAAAAAATAAGAAAGACAGGTGGTAAATTTTTTGAGGATTTTACAAAAAAAAAAATAGATAGATGTCCAGTGGGCTCAAAAGGTAATTTTTACATCCATTGCACCAGATCAGTCATTTTTCACGAAATAGTGTTTATAATGTCCCTAGCGACCCTAGTTTTATAATGTTAAGGGTCGTTAGGGACTCTGCGATGTACACAATTCTAGTTGTAGGAAGCCATAACCGCCTCTCTCCTCCACCAACAATCACCCTCCTCCTCCTCCTCTCTTCTCCTCTACCACCAATCCCTGTTAGATCTCACACTCCCTCAACCCCGATTCCCAACCCAACAAAAAGGGTGGTGGAGGAGAAGAGAGGAGAAGAGAGGAGGACTTATCTGGATGTGTCAAAGAGGCAACCAAGAAACGTCAAGAGGAAAAAGAAAGTGTCTCAGGACATGCAATCTTTTCGGCATTCCTTATCTTGGTGGTGCTTGTACAATTGTTTCAAATTTTCAATCATTTTTGGTCATTAAAAGGGAGCCTCATGTTTATAATAAAACTGATGGCACCGAAAGGATGCCCTAGGTTGCTGGTTCGTTAATTGCAACTTAGCACATAAAGCCTAATCTACTCAAGTTCACAATTCTATTTGTCTGATATACTGTTGAAATCTTATTCTCTAAAAGAAGCACAATAAAGCTTAACAAAACCATTGATGCACATTCCCAAAGAATCAAACCAAGGAAAGAGAGAGAGAGAGCCTGAACAACATTGTGGTAGCAAAAAATGCTCCCTAAATCCTATCGTAATTCTTTCTTGGGTTGAGGGAGATGGGATCTGTGAGGGATGGGTGGTGGAGGAGAAGAGAGGAAGAGGGTGATTGTTGGTAGAGGAGAGAGGCGGCTATGGCTTCCTGCAACTGAAATTGGAAGCCCTGACTGCTGAGAAATGAGGAAGAGATCTATTGTTTGAATTTGTGTACACCGTAGGGTCCCTAGGGGCCCTTAACGTCATAAAATCAACGTCACTAGGGACGCTAGTTGAAAGTACTAAACGAAACATGAGGAAACACGCCTATTTTGTTGTACTTTGTATACACCGCAGAGTCCTTAACATTATAAAACTATGGTCGCTAAGAACGCTAGTTGAAAGTGTTAAAAAAAAATCATTTCATGAAAAATGACTGATCTGGTGTAATGGGAGTTAAAATTATATTTTGAGCCCACTGAACATCTAATATGTTTTTTTTTTTTTTGTAAAATTCTTAAATTTTTTTTTTTTTTTAACCAAACTTGAACAAGCTGGAGAGCATTTGCGATGCGCATGTGGGGAATTCAATTTTGAAAAGATCCTTGAGCCCTCTCGCCCAAGCACCCTCCAAATACATTACCGTAAGTCGTAACCGGCAGGGCCAGGGATATTTGAGAAAGCAAGGAGTGGGTTTCCCAAAAAGGAAGATGATTAATTGCATGCAACGTTAAAAAGTCCGGATAAAGGGCAATGGAAAGCGGGGTTTCCCAAAATGATTACGAGGGTCTGCAAGTGTGAAAAAGGTGTAATGGAGGGACAAATATTCCTCCAGTTATCCGCTGTGCTCCTACTTCTATAAACATTTCATACTTTTTGAGGATTTTACCTAAAAAAGTATTTTAGAGGGCCACTAATCAAAAGAGGTACCCATAGTATATATGCAATCAAAATAGTATTCCAGCCCGAATATAAATATTTTTTATTTTTTTTCTATAAGCAACCACATCGTCACTTATAATCGAGAGTTAGTATCGACGAAGTCACTTAATCGCCTAAAACCCTATTTTCTCATTTTTCCTCTTCTTCCTCCCATTGCCCTCATTCAGGCCTTTAATGAATTTCCGTAAGATCACCCATTAGCATATTGATAATATTATACTCTCTCTATGTGAGAGAAGAAAGAAGAAGAAAAATTAACATGCAAGTATACCTTTCATTCATTCTACAGCCTTCCTCACTTTTATCTCACATCCTTCACAGTCCATTCTAACTCGAATCTCCACCGTCTGATTCCATCCACAACAAGTTAATCAGTCAACGTGGGGAAAAAAAACCAAAGATTGAAAAAGACCCACCACATGAAACCATAAAATGTGGCACTGAAGCAGTACCAATCACTATAAGAAAAATGATAAGTGGGTTTCACCCACCAGCAACTGCTTTCTTTTCTTGAACTTCTTATTGCTACTGCTGCTTGAGAAATCAAAGATACCAAAGACATAATCCAAAGCACCCATTTCTCCTTTCTTACTAACAAAATCGAATAAGACCCAGATGAGGAGAATCAATAAAAAAGCTGATTATGTGTTAGCTTGGTTGTACAAAGAGCTCGTTTGAAGTGTTACTTATAGAAGAAAGGAAGCATCTCAGAAACCCTGTGTTGGGTCCGTGTCTTTACCGTAAAGATTTCTTATAATGAAATCGCCATAGAAAGGGGGAAAATGATGGGAGGAAGAAAAGAAAAATGAGGAAAATGGAGTTTCAGGCAATTAAGCGATGACGTCGTCACATGTTTAAATGTGATATTAAGCGACGATGTCGTCACTTGTTTCATTTATTAATAATAAAAAAATGGAGGGGACCACTTCCGTGCCATATTTACTAGTGGCTCATTTTTTGTTT
This sequence comes from Litsea cubeba, assembly GCA_012931725.1. Lineage (NCBI taxonomy): Eukaryota > Viridiplantae > Streptophyta > Magnoliopsida > Laurales > Lauraceae > Litsea > Litsea cubeba. Next base: position 17,626,940 of record CM022945.1, read on the forward strand.
AATTGCCATCTCGATTCCTTTTTTATGTAAAATCCTCTATACTTTTTTAGTGTTTATAATTAGTTAGAAAATAAATATTTTCTTCTTCAAAACTTAGCGACGATATCTGGAGGGAAGCGCTTGTTTACATATGTTGGAGAAATGAAAAAAACTAGGGATGGCAACGGAACGGGACGGGACGGGCGGGGTGGGGGCGGGTATGGCTATGCCCTTCCCATCCCCGCCCCCATCCCCGCTATTTTGGGTTCGGGGGATCCCCGACCCTGACCCCGATGGGGACGGGTAACACCCGTCCCCGCCCCCTTGCCATCCTAAAAGAGAGAAAGAAAAATAGAAATGAGATGGGTTAGGAGGGGCTGATCCACGTTGGCAGCAAGGGTGAAATGAGAGATAGAATGAGAGGATGAGGTGGATGGGGAGCTCAGTCATGTGGGCAGCAAGGAGGATGAGGGAGGAAGAGAAATAAAGAAAGAAAAACAGAGAAAGAAAGAGAGAAACAAAGAAGGGGAAATGGGGAAAAACAAAGAGAGATGGAGTGGGTTGGTTTGCCGGAGATGATGGTGGCCGACGGTGGTGATGGTGGGGCGGCATCGGCCGGCGGCGGCGGCAAGACAGCGAGGAGAGTGAGGTGAGTGAACGAGAGAGATGAGAGGAAGAGAGGGCTGTTGTTGGAGTGAATGAGAAAGGGGGTGGTCCATCGTGACCTAAAGAGGGGAATGGGGAGAGTGTAATGGGCCAGTGCATAAGATAATTTTCGGGTCGGGTTCGGGGCCGGGTATGACACTACCATACCCTACCCGCCCCCGGGCTGGGGGGTTCGGGCGGCCCCATAATCGAATTTCGGGTAAGGTCCACATGGATTTTTGCCATCCCTAGAAAAAACAAACAAATTTATAGTACTGCCAGGAACTGAAAATTACAAAATAATGTTGCTGATGTAATATTCCAATTTCCCCCTTTTTTTTTATTTTTCTCTCGACATACTATTTTATTTAGATAATGAAACTTTCAATTATAAAAAAAAAAAGAGACGTTGGTGGAGAATTTTGCCCTTAGAATTGGGAAGAAGATAGCCCAGTGGCAAGGGCAACTCAGCCTAAACAACTCTTACCAAAAAAACTCAGCCTAAACAATGTGCAAAGGATCAACCCTTGGTGATGGTGGATCACATCGGTGAAAAGTACTACAGTGGAGCATAAGGGTATAAAAAAAAAACCGTGAAACCGTCTAACCGAACCGAACCGAACCGAACCGCGGTTAAAAACCGTATTTCACGGTTCGGTTACGGTTACGGTTAATGAAATCCAAAAACCGCACGGTTCGGTTCGGTTACGATTTTCTATATTAACTTAATGCAGTTAACCGAACCGAACCGTAAAATACGATTCGGTCCATACCATTATACAAATAAAGGAAAAAAAACTAAGGACCGAATGAAATATTTCTTTAAGTGTTACGTTAACAAAAGAAACCTAACAATTTCTCTCATCCGTTTCTCGCCTAAACCCAAACCCCCTAATCTGAAACTCATATTCTAATCCTCAATCCATGTCACCAATTAATTGATCCATCTAGATTAGATTTTTTTTTTTTTGAATTCTTAACTAATTTTTTGCTTGGTTAAAATCAATGGGTTCTTTCTTTGTTTTTCTATTTTGTTCCCTCTTATCGTATGCATGATAAATGTTTGAGAATATGAATGTTTCCTAATTGAAAGTTTAAGATGTTCTTTGTGGTCTTTGTTTTTTTTTTTTTTTCATGTTCTCCTAATTTTTTTGATACACATCCATTCACAGTTTCAATAGAGTGTTCAACATGCTCTGTTGCAATTTGAAATTTAAAAGTTGGCATTATATTCTAGCCGTTTGTCTATTAATTAATATATAAAAGGGTTAATCTACTGGTTAAGCATGATTGGATTTTTCCACGGTTAATAACCGTAACCGAACCGTCTAATACGGTTAACCGCGGTTCGATTTTCTACGGTTTTTGTCTTCACGGTGACGGTTACGGTTAATGAAATCCAAAAACCGCGGTTACGGTTCGGTTAACGGTTTTCCCAAAATAACCGGTTAACCGAACCGTTACACCCCTAGTACTGGAGCACATGTGGAGTGGGGATGAAACCTGTGACTATAGATTTGGAGAGATTAGAACTAGGATAGTTTATCATTCAACAGTTAAAAAAATAAAGAAAACTGAAAAAAAAAAGAATTATGACCTAAATAAAGAAAAGATGAGGTGGAGAGATTTGAATCTATGTTCATAACATATGCATGGGGCTGTCAAAATGCCACACGACCCGTTAACATGACACGAACCTACACGATATTAATGGGTTTGGGTCGTTAACGGGTCAAACCCGTCAACATGTTAAATTAATGGGTCGTGTACAAATTAAATCAGTAGCCCGTTAACAGCCCGCTTAACCCGTTAAATTTTTTTTAGTCCTTAAAGTGTAGCTAGAATTAATTTATATTCATAAAAAAGAAATTAAAATTTATTATTTTATAGTGGGGTTTTAGGTAGGATCCACTCGAGATCCTCACTTACAGTTTCGTGTGGCTTATAAATTTTTCTCCTTATATATCTTTGTATGGGTTTTCTTTTAATTTTTAAAATGACTTAATTACTTAATGGGTTAACTGGTTGGGTCGTGTAACCCGTTAAATTAACGGGTCATGTTCGGGTTGAAGTGATTTTAACACGAATTCGTTAACCCATAATCCGAACTAATTAACACAACACAATTGACAACCCTACTATGCCAACACAATCCTCAAATTTGAAGATATCCTTGCTAATTTCTTGAGAAGATAAATTGTTTGTGAAAACTATGGATATGGGTGCATTAAATAACGCATAAGGGAGAGGAGACAATCCGGCACCTTCCAGTCTTGCGCACGAGCTTGAGACGAATCCAAGTCATGTGTAGAAACCCAGATTGAAGAAGCTAGCAACACGCTTGCTAAGTTTTCAAATCAATGGATTCAATCAATACATTATGGGACTGGTCGACAATTATAGAAATCAGGCTTCACCATAGCCCTCTATATTTTCAGATTATAAGATCTCTTCATTATATGCTCAAGCTTTAGGAAACATGGTGGGGTGGCTATATGATTTCTGCTGAAATGCCTTTTAAGTTATATTCTCAAGAGACCACGGCTCCAAACAACTTAAATTTGATCCTCTTAAACTTCACATCAAGATCAGAGTACATTCCACTGGATTGGATCACATTTGCATTCTACAAATTCTATCCATTACCATACATTCCATTTAAAAAATTGAATACATTCATTGTACAACTACATTCACACTATCTATGTTCTTTATACAACCACATTCATGCTCACTTCTAAACAAACCTCATACATAAAGTAAGCAAGTGTACACAATTTAAAATCTAAGTACATAGTGAAACTACCAGTTGGTAGGTCACAAGGTGAAACTGCTGGTTAGAGCCTTTGAGTGGATATAACACATCTATATATATAAGGATTAAACATAATTAGTTAAGGCTCTAATCTCACATCAATTAATACAATAAATACCATTAATCCAAAAGATCTTGAGATCTTAATTAATTCGGATTAAAAATAACCAAGAACTTAATCAAAACCCTAAAACAGATCCATCTGGGCGCCACTCCCTGGGTGCCATGCTGACAAGATCCACCTGGGCACCACTCCCTGGGCGCCCAGCCTATTCATTCCCTAAGAGGCTCTATTTAAAATTTAATCTAATTAATTAAGACTTTAACCAACCCTAATTAACACACTAAAATACTTTTAACTTGAAAGACCTGAAATCTTAACCAACTTAAACTCGAATCTACCTAAAAGATACAAAACTAACAAACCCTAAAAGATCCACCTGGGCACCACTCCCTGGGCGCCCATACTCTCCAATCCACCTGGGCACCACTCCCCTGGCGCCCTGCCTTCCAATCCACCTGGGCACCACTCCCCTGGCGCCTAGCCTTCCAATTCATCTGGGCACCACTCCCCTGGCGCCCATCTTATCCCTTTACTAAGAAATCTCTAATTGAAACTTCTAATTAAACCAACCCGAATTAGCACACTAAAACACTTTAGGACTTAAGAAACCTAAGACTCTAATCAATTCACCCTCGGATTAACTTAAAATCCATCGAACCAAATCAAACCACAAGGCAGTCACCTGGGCACCACCCCCTGGGCGCCTAGCCTATCAATCCACCTGGGCACCACCCTCTGGGCGCCCAGCCTGTGAGCTCCACCTACACTACTCGTTTCTTGGAAACCAATCAATTAAAAACTAAACCTAATTAACTTAAATCTAATTCTTTCTCAACTGAATACTAAAAGATACTTTTCATCCAAACGCGTTAAACCACAAAACCCAACTTCGAATCAACCTAGAACGTCAAAACCAAGCCGAACCTCAAGACAGCCACCTGGGCACCACTCCTTGGGCGCCCAGCCTGTCAATCCACTTAGGCACCACCCCCTTGGCGCCTAATCTGTCAATCCACCTGGGCACCACCCTCTGGGCGCCCAGCCTGTGAATTCCACCTACCCCGTCCATTCCTTAGGAAACCATTAAACCCAATTAATTGGAACCCGATTCATCCCCAACTGAACACGAATAAACACTTTCCATCAAATCCTAGACCCTTAAATCAATTCAAACCTGAGATTGACCAAAGAATCACAAAACCCAACCGAACCATAAAACACATCCATCTGGGCACCACACCCTGGGCGCCCAGTCTACTCCTTTTCATAAAAACCCTAAATTCACAACTTAACCTAATTAATTAAAACCTCAAACCAATCCCAATCAACATAACATAATACCTTTAACCTTAAAACACTTGGAACCTTAATCGATTCGGACTTAATACCCAAAACCCTTTGGAACCGACCAAACCATAAAGATTCCACCTAGGCACCAATCCCTTGGCGCCTATCCTATCAATCCATCTGGGCGCCACCCCCTGGGTGCCCATCCTGCCAGTTTCACCTAGGCACCACCCTCTGGGCGCCTAGCCTACATTTCAACCCTACCCGACCAATTCAACTAAAAATCAATAATTAAACACCTTACAACTTAAACTAACTAAGACCAGAACTTAAATTAATCTCCGGACCCACAGACCAATAATTAAATCCTATCCGGCACAACACAAAATCACAGGCAAACCACCTGGGCACCACTCCCTGGGCGCCCATCCTGCCAATTCACCTGGGCGCCACCCCTTTGGTGCCTATCCTTCCACTTGCACTAAAACACGAATCCTCGTTTTATTTCAAAATCCGGACCCGCATCACTTTGACATTAGAACAGCAGAGACATTAAAACATTCCTCAGAGTGAAACATAGCCCTTAAAACCCCCAGAATTCTGAAAAGAGATCGAAAAGTCTGAAAAGCATAAACTGTTAGGATAGGCTCCACCCCCTGGGCGCCTACCCTGTTTTTAATCTTGAATTGTGATTTTCGACTACTTTTTAGAATTCTGATTTAAATTAAAAATAACATAAGTTTAAAATATAGAAGAACACATTAACCAGATCCTTAAAACATCTCTAAACCACTCTCAATCAAAACCACAACTCACAACAAATCGAATCAATTAAGATCTTACTCAACAAACTGCTTAGGCGCAGGAACTATCAAACTTAGGCTATTTACACCCTAGGATCAAATTGGATTACCTTGTTAGGTAGTTTAGAGCATTAGGCTTCTCCCCATCACTCTTCCTGTTCCGTTAGGGAATTGGGAAAGCTGATGTGGGCGGTCTAGGACCTTAGGTTAAGGTTAATCCGATGATCAGTAATAAAGCATTAATTACGTAAATCCAAGTAAATCCCCTAGTTAGGCCCTTCTAGCCCCATATCAAAAATCCATAAAAACTATAAAACCAACAAAATAAACCCAAAAAGATTTTCCTTTATTTCTTCCTCCACCTCATGTGCCAAATATTTAATTGAACTTAATGATAAAAGGAAATGAAGAACTGACTTCTAAAATTGAATAAATGAGAATGACGAGATGAGATGAGTGATTTCACACACACTTTTTTACTTCGGCCCATCGGCCACCCTTAAACAATCACGGCCCATCGGCCACCCTAAAACAAACACTGGCCCATCGGCCACCTCCAATCAATTACGGCCCATCGGCCTTTCATTTTTATCACTCGTGTATCGCACACGAAAAACACAGAAATCACAAGTCAAAGTCTCATTTGCATCATCATTTTGATTTGAAAAGTCAGCCTTTAAACCTTATTTTGCCAAGGGATCTGAAGGGGGTACCCGGGAACGGGGCCAATCCTCTTCTTAAATATTTGGCACCTCCCCCCATTTATTTTCTTTATTTTACTTACTTTATTTTACTTGGATTTATTATGATTATGCTGTGTGAGGATTAACCTTTATTTGGACTTTAACTCATGACCCTAATTTGACCCTATATTAAAAAGACCCAAAGAGACCCAAATTAATGTGACAGGACAACCGTCGTGTGTTGCCGGCAGCACATTAGACGAGAGGAAGAACCCACCCACTTATTTTCTCCCCACATTTCTTCGGCTTTAGTCGAAGAACGGTGTTACGGCCGTATCCGTAGCTGGCGATCGTGATCCATTGATTTTGAGGATAGTCGGAATCCTCATTTTCGATGTAAAATTTAAATAGCATATATAGATGAATAGAGATTTCCCCACGCAAAATGCAAAATTCCCCTTTCTTTTCCTTTTTGGGGGGGGGTCGAAATTCACATCCGACAGCCTGGCGATCGTGATGGGACCTCTTTTGTTTTCCTGTCACTTATTTGGGTCTTTCTGGGATTTTATTCTAGGACACGAACATTCGATCAATGATCAGATGCCCGTGTCCCATTCAGTTTAAGGTTGTTATGAGTGCAGTCCGAAAATTAAAACCTAAGGTCCGATTGGACCGCCCACTAAGCCTTCTCTAATTATAACATAAGAAATAGACCATCATTAGAACTTTCCCTTTCATCACTAAAATAAAATTCCAAAAAAAAAAAAAAAATCTCTCCTCTTCCCTCCCTTTTATTTTGAACAAAAAAAAAATATTTCTCTTGGTGCTACATGATATTGTTTGATAATTGCTTTGGAAATCGAATATAAGATGGCCTATCAAAATCCACATCGAACAATTACATCCCAAAGATCATACATGCTCGACTCAAATTACCAATCTCACACGAACAACATGACTCAAGATTTTGAAAACTTAAATAACTCATACACGAATATAAACCAACACTACCACAACGAAACACAAAATTATCGATACCTTTCCAACCAAACTGTAACGACTCAAACCTCTTCCCTCAGATCTATGCAACACTTTTATGCAAACGAAGACTTAAACAATCATGCCTCTTACGAACACACAGGACCAAACCATGGCTTGATCCATCATCCCCAATCATATCAAACTACTTCCCAACTGACTCAACAATATTACGCTCAATCAAATCAAAACACAATGCACACAAATTTAAACAATCAAAACATTAATCATGACATAAATCATAATTTACAACTTAATGATCAACGAATCTACATCCAAAACACACAGTATATAACAACAAACCAAATTTCAATCCATCCCGATCAAACCTACCAATCCAACCAATCCATCCCATCCAATCAAACTCATTCGCCCATTCAAACCAACCAGTCCATCCAAACCATCCCATCCAATCAAATTCCTTCACCAATCGAAACCATCCAATCTCATCAATTCAATCAACTTATCCAACCATCCATAACTATGCATCCTTATCCGACCTATCAACCATTCCAATCCACGCCATCCAATGAAAGCCATCATCCCACCCATCCCTCACCATTCAACCAAAAAACACTACCTGCCATAATCGTTGACCAATTCCAGCCACGCCCAACCATACCATCTAACTCAATCCATCCACCAATCCAATCTCCAACTATCATATATCAACAATCCACCCACGCTCCGACCGACCAACTTAGTCAAACTCCAAATCAAAACCAAGACAAAAATTCACCCACAAATGCTAGAACCCAAAATCCATTTTTTTCACGCAAAACCAAAGTATCTCGAAAACAGATCCAGGAAGAGTTTGCTAAAATGGTGGACATAAGTGAGCTAGAGTTGCCCAATCTCGACTGGTTTAAGAGCATCACTCCGAAAAATGATCCATATGCAAACACAGGGAAGCCCCTAGAAGAACAATTGATAGGTGGTGAATACCTAGAATGGGAACTTAGATTAATCTTAGAAACTCTAAGGAGACTTATGACCGAAGAGATCAAGATCCCAACGTTATGGAAAGGCTATGAGGTAGAAGAGGGGATACGTATCCTTAGAACATACTTTGCTCCCTTCCATCAACCCAAAGGTGAAGAAATCATAGACACACCGTATCCCATAACTGATAGCTCACCAGATCATGTTCTCAAGAATTGGACCAATGATCCTCCATATTTGACCACTTCAGCCCCTGAAGTAACCTATTATTCACCATATGACCAAACTTCTGAATCTTCCGACGAGATCTACGATCCCATCTTCAAAGACATGCCTCCTGAGAAGTTTTATGATATGCTTAATGAAAATTATGAGCAATATGAAACACCTGGGTATGGTAAAACTCAGATCAACACACAACCAATGAACGAACTAGATCAATCACAAGCAGTCATCCAATCAAAAATATCAAAACCACAAATGCCACCCCAAACACAACCAAACAAAGATCATTCGACACAACAAATAAAAGACATAACGATTCAACCTAGGATGCACGAGACAATTCAACCTAATGTCCCACTTGAGGAATCTAAATTCATGACGAGAATGAAGATACTTGACCATCAAATGGAACAAGTGGATGAATTAATTAAAGATTTTGATGTCATAAGATCTGAAACACACGAACCAATCAGGTTTGAATCGAATGACTTAGAATCAAGTGTGGAAACTCATAAACTGGTTAAACCATCTTCATTTGAAATAAAATACCAAACCCAAACAAACAAGATCACACAAGATCCAAAACCTCAATCTATGACGAATACCACTAAAAGACATAGACCACAATGCAAACAAAAGAACTTGGATCCTACGCCATCATGCAAAACCCAAATCATGATCCAAAGAAAAATAAACGTGCAACCAAATGATGAACAAAATTTCCCTAGACCAAAACAAATGCATCTTAAACCCATCCCAACACCAGTTGAGCCAATAAAGAATGAAAAAGAATATGGAGTTGAATTTCTTAGTCCCAATATGTTTAGTGAATTGCAAATAGACATAGAGAAACTCAAATATGAGGTTAGGAAGAAGTCGATCTTATCGAGCATGCCACTAGAACGAGCAAATCCATCTGAACCTATCATAGGAACCAAAGCATTACCTGAGAACCAACACCAGGAGATTGTTAGGCCTTGCACCGAAATTCAACAAGGAAGCTCTCACATAGGTCACACCATCTCATTAGAAAAGACCCTAGAGGAGGAACTACAATCAAATGATGTCTTGACTAGTGAGCCTCATAGGTCAAACCCTCTTAGAAGATCAAAGGATAACGATGTAATTGAACCAACCTTAGAGGACAAGCATGACTGCTACAATGAGATAGAGCCTAATCTTGTATTAGCCCTTATTAAGGCCCATTTAAATGCGAGACTAAGACTTCAGAGTATTCTAAAAGGTTTACCATGCCCGCCCTTGACCAATCCAATAATCATGAGCCAAGATTACATAGAATATTTTGAGAAGAGACAACTACCAAGAGTTGATCCAACTCCGACCCTTCACCTAGAATGGTACCCTGCCCATAAAGTGCAAAATCCAAGCACAACAATAGAGATCATTCCCGAACTAGAAAGCCAAATAGAGTTTGACCCAATTAGTTTCCACGAAAGGAGTGAGACCACTCCCGAAGCTTTAGGAAAGACTTTTGGAGACTTGACCATAGAAGAACTTTCGGGTATTTACCCAAATGTGCCACCTATGATTCCAATTGTCCCAAAGAATAACATAGAAATCCTCACGACTGAAGAAAATCTTGTCCCACATGACCACCCAGTAGTGGCACAACCAAAATTTAAAAGTTACACCCTTGCTCAAATACTCTCACGATGTAAGTCTGCTAGGTTACAAAGAAAATTTAGAGCACGCCTAACAAAACATGGACGAACTACATTTAAGGAAGCTAGACGCACTACAACAAAACCTAGAGCCAGAAGAAAAAGGGAAAATCACATGTTTCACACAAAAGATGAGGGTCAAACAATTAAGAAAACAAAAGACCAAAGATCATCAAAGAAAAATAGAAAATCATCTTTTAAAGATCCCAAATCGACTAATTGTTTAAACTCTTTAAGGCCGAAGCCCAAATGGCGGAAGTCTAAAATATTTCAACGCTCTCGTTTTCGGCGAGGGCAAACTAAAGATCCCCGATATAAGAGCCTTATCTTAATGCATCAACGAGTGAAATCATATCCATATTATCAAAGAAAGAAACATAATGAGACACATATAAAACCTTTTAACATGAGACCAAGGCCCAAGTGGCGGAGGTCTAAAATATTTCAACGGTCTCGTTTCCGGATGGACCAAAATAAAAACTCATGGCCTAAATGCATTATTCCAACATCTCAAAAACAAAGAACATGTCCAATCTATCAAAGAAAATACCAAAATAAAATAAAATGTGTTATCATCAGACCAAGGCCTAAATGGCGAAGGTCGAAGGTGTTTCAACGCTCTCGTTTCCGAAGAGAGCAAAATGGTAAGACCCATACTAGACACCCACTGATAAAAACACGTAGGTCGAGAGGTCTTAAACGCGCACGTTTTCGAATAGTCAAAATATTCAAAGTGCGCAACACACTAGCACACACAATGGAAAAACATAATCATGCTAGGCAGACCCTGAGCTCCAAGTCAATGAAGGGCTGCAAGTTCAAACAAGACCAAATAAATTAGTTATTACTTAGGATTATTACAAAAAAAAAAACATAAAAATCACAAAACCCTAAAAACAAAAAAAAAATTTCAAAAATTACCAACCCAAAAAAAAAGTATAAACAATATAAAAACACAATTGTCTGATCATCACGGAAGGCATAGGCAAGCCAGACTGGTGGAAAATCCCTCTAGTAGAACAATCATGACTAGAAAATGTCATGAGTGGGACTAACAAGACAAGCACCGAAACTTTGCACCTTGCTTCATAACCGAGACTTCCCCAAGAAAACCAATTGTTGGTGATGGATGGATGTTTCTAAATTAATGGGTACTAAAGATGGTGACTTGATTGACCGCATTACAGATTCAAGAACTAATCAAGGCATTCAAATTAACTACAACAACTAAGGCATTTGTCAACATTAAGGCTACCTCTGTAGTCAAATTCATCAAAAAGAATATAATAGCCCAGTTTGGCATCCCTGAAGCATTCATAACAGACAATGGCCCACAATTTATATCCCAACAAATGAACGAGTTGTGCACAAAATATGATATAAAACTGCATCATTCAACCCCATATTATCCCCAAGCAAATGGTCAAGCCGAAGCAACCAACAAGACCTTACTGAAGATCATCAAGAAGACTGTGCAAACCGCCAAAGGTAGTGATTGGCCAGATCGTTTGGTCGAAGCGTTGTGAGCGTACCGGACTTCCATAAGAACTCCTACAGGAGAAACCCCATATTCTTTGACCTATGGAATGGAAGCAGTCCTTCCTCTCGAAGTTCTTCATCCATCACTGCGCATCCAGCTAAATGAAGATATAACAGAAGACCAGAGGAGAGAAGCATTGCTACTTCAGCTAGACCTACTTGACGAGAAAAGAATGAAAGCAGCAGAGCTTGCACAGGTATACCGGAAGTGAATTGCCAGAGCCTACGACAAACATGTCAAACAAAGAAAATTCAAGATTGGCGACTTTGTGCTAAAGCGCATCACTCCATCCCAGCTTCCGCATCCTAGAGGTAAGTTACGACCCAATTGGGAAGGCCCTTACGTAATTAAGGAAGTATATCCTGGAAATGCATATAGACTAGTGAATGCAGAAGGGGAAGAGCTCCCCGATCCATGGAACGCTATGTACCTGAAAAGGTACACGGTATGACCCCTCCTTATTTCTTGCGGAGTATGACCCTCCTTGCTCCATGGCGTAGTTGTAAAAATCTCGTAGGAGGACCGAAGAGATGCACTCTGATCAAGCTTGGAACTCGAACACACACCAACACTTAAGAATACACAAAATGGTGAGCCTGCCTCACACAAATTTCTCACGGTCAAGGCCATCCAATGTGAAGGTTTGTAGGTAAGTTTGCCCATGTCATGAAGGCTTTTTAATCGTATGTCAAAAAAAAAAAAAAGGTGTTTAGTTAGGATTAGTCTTGAAAAGAATAAAAAGCTTCATGACTAGTCTGGGTTCGTAGCCTTTTTAACCCGAGCCAATAAGCCCGTAGGGGTATTTACATGCCTAGTGCCCTAAAACCATCTGGTTTGGGAGTCATTGGCCTAATGCTCATTACATGGGTTAATTAGAAAGCTTAAGGGGCCTAGACATTGCACAGTCTAATGCGTAAAAAAAAAAGAAAAAGAGGTGTTTAGTTAGGAGTCCTGAGAAGAAATAAAGTTTTGTGACTAGCTTGGGTTCGTAGCCTCTTTAACCCGAGCTAGTAAGCTCATAGGGGTATTTTCGTACCTAGTGCCCTAAAGCCGTCTGGTTTGGGAGTCATTGGCCTAATGCTTGTTACATGGGTTAATTAGAAAGCTTAAAGGACCCAGGCATTGCACAGTCACATGTCCCAAAAAAAAAAAATTTCTATTAGAATTAGGCTCGCTGGAGTGACATGGGTACTTATCAGGCGAACTAAGCAGAAGGTGGTCTAAAACCACAACACTAAGGAAACACGGTGACTCACCACCCCCACACACGAACACAACTCACAAATGAGCCCCCAAAGGCGGTCAAGTACTTTCTAAAGTTCAGCTGAAAAGACTAAGCAGCTACAAAGAGGGGCCTGTGAGGGCTCGACCTCCAAAGGATAGCTAGGGAAGATTAATTTGCCACCAAGGTGACAATCATGGATCGAGAGGCTAGTCCACTTTCACGCTCTCGCCCACGGCCAGAATGAACACTAGTCTTATGCTGGGGCATTTTATATATATATATATACATACAAATATATGTTTATTTCACATGGCTTCCCAATCTGGGTCCTCATCGCATACACGATTGCCACAAGCACTCACTAGCCTTCACACACTCACCTCATGCATGCTTTACTACTAATAACTTTTAGTTGGATGCAGGAAAACATATTCCCTAAGGTACCAATTCTATCTTGTTATTCTTTAAGCTTGAGTGCCAAAATGGTCCCCTGACATTTTTACCGAGAAAGAAAAATGCTACCTTAGCCAAACGATGCAGGGGGCCCAAAAATATTAAACTAATAAGTTCGTTTTGAGACCTTGCAGGGAACCCAACCCCAGTCACATCCAAAACATCCCACAAGCTGGGGCATTTTTTTACGGGTATTGTTTTGTGCACAACTCCTCATGACTTGAAAAAAGTTAAAGTGATGGTAACCAAGTTTGGGATATATAAATTATGTATGTCATGATATTCTACGATGAATTTGATTGTAGATGTATGCCATACACATCCTTTTATGATATCATATATTGTGAGACTCGAAAATGCAATTTGAAAATGCATTTATCTTGAACCTCTGCCTATGTACTTACGGCTGACAATGTGAATGCCTTAAAACATAGAATTGCTTAGGCCACAAACATCACACACCCAGGCACTCCCCATTGTTTGAAAACCCTGAATCTCTATATTGCTTCTCCAAGTCAAAGTTGATATGATATTTTATTCGCTTGGTCTATTATATGGATTTCATTTTGTCTGTCTTAGGTCCTAATGTTCTTTTTTCACGAGAATTATGCTAGAGCACGAATTTTGAGGAATTTTAGAAAAATTTCGACAGCACTTCCCCTTGTTTTTGGACCCCGGAAAATCTCCGGATACAAAAAACCTGTTACCTGTGAAAGAAGTACACTTCATATATTCCTGACACCTCACAAAAGCTCCTCATCAATCAACCACACATGCCTAGTACACACTATCTCCATTACACATACATAATACACATGTGCACAACATATACATCAGATCAAGTACACACCGTGAGCTAAGACAAGATGGAATGACATAGATACATGACCAACACGTATATGGATACAACATGGAACACATGGAGACGGATCCTGGACAGATCAATCAAACAATGATAACCCTATGGAGCAGCTCCCTCATGACGAGCCGATGAAGCAAAGGAAGATGGACCAGGAGCACGCTGAGAAGGGGCTCGGGTCGAGCTTGAAAATGCATAACCTCTCTCCTCCGCCCTCTGGCGATACCGATCAAGGCGCCTCCGCAAGTCGGCAACCACCTCATCATGACTTAGCTGCATGCGGTCCATGCGCTGAGCGTATTGATCATGAATAAGAGCCCTCTCCTCGCTCAAGCTGAGGGGTGGAGGAGCGGAAGCAACAATAGCACCGCTCTGCAAGACGACATACAAGGAAGCGTTACATTCAAAAACTCGAAAGCAGGAAACATGGAATTTAAAAGGAAGGGTGCTCACCTGCGCAGAGGTCTCAAAACTCCTGAGCTTGGCACGTAAGTCCTCAATCTGCACTCAACAAGATTACGAAGCATGTCAATGTTAGAAGAATCAAATCAAATAATTACAAGAGTAAGGTTCATACAAGGTTCATACCTGCGCCGCTGAAGCAACTCTTTCCGCAAATGCCTTGTCACGCTCGCTATGAAGCTCTGCCTGAAGGTCACAAAGAAATATGGTTAAGAATTACTCATTATACGCCTTGAATACAAGGGCAACAAACTGAGACCCAAACTTCGCTAACCTGTAGTCGATCCACCTCAGCCCGCAGAGTGAGGAGATCACTCTCCACTTGGGTCCTCATGGCCTCAGGCATGTCCCGCTCCTTGTTACCCTGCATAGTGGCAAAGGTCATGAACATCAATTCAAAATGAACAACTAACCCCATGACCTCGTACCTCATGAGAATCTGCCAATGCGTCGATAATTGCTTCATTTTCCTGGCGGCGCTCCTGTTATTAAAGCAATGTGAGTAAAGAAGGTATAAAAGAGATAGCATGTGGCCAATTAAGGTTAACAATTCTCGTACCCTCTCGGCTGACAATGAGGCCCTCAGTCTCATGACCTCCGCATCCTATGAAGTACCAATCATGCCAATATGCCAAGAATGATAAGGATTACTACAGAAGGTGAACATTGTTTGACACATGCACTAAACCAAGTAGTCATACCTTTTTCTCTACTAGTTGGGACAATCGAAGTACCTCCCCCTGAGGATGGACTCCGCATCGGGTACTACTCCCCCAGATGTCCCCTGTCATACATGAGAGTTACGATTAGAGAAATAGAAGAGGCATATATCTTTGAGATTACGAAGTTTATAACCAAGATTGGAAGTCCCATGAACCCTCACCTCACATTGTCTTTCAGATGACGGATGTGCCTGCCGATGCCCTGCTCCAGCCGGTATCTTCCCCTGAAAAGTAAAGGAAGAAACAATGTGATTCACAATGGAAAGAAGACAACATTAAAGCAAACAAACTCCAATGGTTACCCGAAGAGATGATGAAGCCTCAGCCGCTTCCGCGCAATTACTAATGGAATATGAAGCCCCGCAAGAGTACGACTCCGGGAGTATATACCGATGCAAAGCTGTCTTCCAATATGCCTCATAATCACTCCAGGCACTAGCATCCACGCCAAAAATGGCCTTCCTCCCCTTTGATCTCCAATTTTTTTATTTCTCTCCGGCAAGGATGGCGGCGCTTGAATGTTTTCAGACCCCACCCTGGGTATGACCGACGCATGACAGACTTTTTCGAGGGAACAACTTGATGGTGTCCCAATTGGCGCGCGACTCGGCTGACGACCAATCTAACTGCTACCTGAGGGGCGTGGAGCCATATGTCCCTCTCAAATAAGGCACGCCCCTCCTGGACTACAGCCATCTCATCATCCGGTCCACCCTGATACGGCTGCCAAATCACCTGACAAACCGAGATATATGCAGCAAATGAGAGCTGAGAGCGGTAAGTGTTTAATGTAGCAAGTGGATAAGGGACAATACATACCTCATGATTTTTCAGTTCATTCAAGATGAACCGGTAACCTTGCTCACCTGGCCTCATCTTGAGGGCTTTAATACGCTCGGCCATTTCCGGAGGCAAGATGTCAGCAAAGCCTCGTAAGCTTGCATTAGGGTACCACTGCGAAGCCCGGGGAACGCAACTCAGCCTCGCGGGCAAGCGCTCGGGCCGACACTGGACGATGTGCTCCCAGAGCCATACCTGCTCGAAGTTAAAGCTCGATTATTACAAAAGATGAAGCATGAGACATGATAAGAAAAGAAGACTACTTGAGGTCACAACACATGCAATAAAGATTTAACCTGCAAGATCGGCACAAACCCTCGAAGGCTCTTGCATCCAGGCTGAACGCGGCACCTCGAATCTAGACTGTGGAAAAGAAAGGCAAGGGTGGCCGCACCCCAAGCATAATCGCCAACCTTATCCAAGTCTTGCACAAATCGAATGAGGGTACCGGACGCTCTATTGCCAGTTGCATTGGCAAAGAGGCATCTCCCCAAAAAGAATAATAGAAAGGCCCTGAGATGCTCATCATCACCCAACCGTGTTGAAATCAGCCTGGGTCTCCTTAAGCGGACCTCAGACTGTCTCCCCTGTTTTTGCTCTGCACAATGCCAAATGGACATAAGGAATTCACCCAGTAATGGAAATAAGGAGCAAAATAGTTACCAAACATTTCAGTACTCACTCGCGACTTGGAACACCTCACATGGTATCCCTACCCTCCTTCGACGGGTATATCCATCGACTGGTACCTCCCGCCAATCGTACCCTGAAACCAAAAGAGAAAGTATATGAAGAACAAGGTTGAAAAATACAAGGCATCCGAGATCGGTTGAAGAAAGCCAGATCGAGCATTTACCCCTGGAAGGCCCGGCATCATCCCCCTTGTCACCTTCATCACCTCCCTCATCAATATCGATAGCGGCGACCCGGCGAGGCCTCACCCCCTCATCCTCACTATCCCCGTCATCAATCTCGTCATCTCCATCGTCAGACGCGACAACCTCGCCCTCTGACTCATGGAAGTCAGCATCATCATCACTCCCATCCACCTCCTCATCACTATCAATGGCCTCCACCACTGCTACATCATCATCAGCGGGGCCACCTGCACCTGTCAGAAAAGTTGTGGATACTATCAACAAATGGTAAATATAAAATGTGCTAGTCTCATGGAGTTTTCGACTCAAGATCCAATTCGAAAAGGGAGAAGGAACTGAATTTTACCAGCGTCGACCCTAGCCGCGGCCGCTGCGGGAACTGGACCTCCCTCATGACCTCCGACCGGCGGACCTCCCAAAGCCGGTATCCTTGCCCTCAACTTGGCAAAGAAGTCCGCCTGGTTCCGAGCCCACTCTGAAATGAAGCGAGGAGAAGTGATTAGCAAAAATAATGGAATACAAAGTATACAATGCTAGAAAGGCAGTAGTGGAATACTTACTATTTAGGATCCTTCTCCTCTCTGGGCTATACGCCTCTCTCAGCCACTCGGCATCAATCTGACCCACACCAGATTGGGGGCATGCCCCGAACATCCTATGCAGACGTAACTGAGTGATGGAGGCCTTGGCATCATTTGCCTTTGAGAAAACGGGGAGGCCCGTCACCCTCAAACCCCAGCACCGCGCGATGTCCTCCAATGTGATTGTCATCTTCCCTGGCGGGAAATGGAATGTGTGTGTCTCATCTCTCCGTCTCTCGGAGAGAGCACAAATGAGAGCACGATCAGTGCGGAAGGCGACGATAGACATGAAGTCTCCAAACCCCATCGCTCGCACCCGATCCTTCAGGCGATCGGGGAGCTCGATCCACCAATCCCTCATCTGTATCCAACTCACCCTAGCCCGAGCAAAAGGGACAGGCTGCATTGCAAACAATAAAGGGAAGAGTGTCAATGATAGTGGAGACCAACAAAGTATAACATTTATAAAGGCAGCTAAAAATTTACCCGGCCAGCTCTTATCTCATCTGCGAGATGGGGCTTCTTCTCCAACTTATCCTCACCCTTTGTTTCTTTCTCGGGGGAGCAATGACCGGTTCCGCCTCAACCTCTTCCAGAGTATCCATCGGCGTAGGATCACGCTTAGTGGCCTTCTTAGTCCTATCCATCTGACAACCCATGCCCAAAGTTAAAATGAGAGGTTAAGCATGATAATGTATTAGTCCATATCAGCATCAGAGACAAACTGATCCCGAGATGGTAATTTGTGTTTCTTGATTTAGAGGTAATGAACCTCATTGGCTAAGTGATAAATAGAAAGGAAGCCAAAAGACCATGACCCTTTATCCAACCTAAAGACTAAAACAAAACAGATCCCACTTGCCAAACTAGCCTCATTAAGACACATGTTACAGACCTACAATGAAATGAAAATACATTCAATTCGGCCCTGTGTCTTTCACCCAACAGATTTTAAAAAAAAATGGAGAAATGGTTTTTGGTGAGAATAAAAGTAAGGGCTGAAGTGTTGAACTGAATTGGGATAATGAACAGCACTAGTGAGAGGCAGAAAGGTCCCATAAGCTAAAACCTGAGATTAGCCCAAACAACAATGGAAACAGAGGACCAGCCTTCTGGCTTTAGCAAGATTCCAGCATGGTTACCAGTACCAAAGTGATAGTTCATTCCGATTTACCAATGGAGGTAGCACAAACGAGACAGACAGGTCAGTCAATTCAATTTAAAATATACCATTGACTCGTATGTTCATGCATCACTCCAAAATCCAAATCCATGCATTTACCTGCATTATATGCTAAGTAGGGTGCACACACAGATTAAAAAAAAAGGGAAGCAAAACAGGCACACACACAAAAGAATGACACATCGTCAAACTGAAACATTGTCCCATCACATGAGGTCCCGTTGCATGCACATTAGTCCCATCACGCATACATCTAACATTGTGCACTGCATCTCATGCCATCTCCATCAATAAAATTAGAATGATTACCTCTGCAAATTATAAAACTGAGTACTAACGAAGAAAAATGCAGAATCTTTTAGTGTTTGTTCAATGCAGGATCCGAAATCGAAAGCAAAAACACCAAGGTGAAGGACCTTCAAACACACTGATGGAGATTGATGACAAGTTCACAAGCTTCGGCAAATAAACAACGAAAGAAAGCAGCAACAATCCATAACATCAGATTTATGGAAAGCTCTTGAGGTAAGTACCCCTAACTATGATTTTCATGATTTTACCTCACGTCTAGAAATTGAGTCGCCGTAGGCCTCCCTTAAGTGCTTATAATCGGTACGGCAACCATAATACCGTGTTTTCACGAATTGTGTGTTCGCTGACTCAAATCTTAATGTTGGAGGACGGAAACCGTGTAATTCGAAGCTCTCCATGATAAGCACAAAAAGACGATCGAATCTATCCTAGGTTCTCGTCTAAGCTTGGGTGAAGACCAAGATCCCTAGAGAGTGACGGTTATTCCGGTGACCGTCTTCCATTGATTTAGCTTTTCGATGCATACCCGAGTTTCAAAATCAAACATCTCTTTAAAAAAAAAAAAATGCATCTCATTCTCACATGCACTCACACTATTGCTTGAACTATGTTTATGATTTTCACTAAGATCCCCATTATTGCTAGTTAGTTTCAATTATGCTTTAAACATTTGACTGTGGATGAAAGTCAAAAGACGTTATATATGACCATTTGAAATCAATTCTATTGCAAGAACAAATGAAATTCTGATAGTGATTTAGCTAATCGAAAGATCGACTTCTGATTCAGACCACTGGGGCACAGTTCCCACCATCATTTTAAATTCAACAACTGGGGCACAGTTCCCAACCCGCCACGTGGCAATACCACGGGCACCGAGGCACAGATCTCGGGTTTCCAATCAAATCAGTAGGCACGTAACTTCTTCTTTTTTTCTTTTTTCCCCTGAATCAGAACCGATCCTAGAAAAGTGAACCTCACCTTTGAATGAGTTTGCAATTGCATACATCCATAGGTAGCCACTCCCGCGAGCTCAAAACCTCCCGTGAGTCATGAGTGGTGTGTCTACTTTCTTTGGAGCACAACTCTCCACGTGCTGTTCTCCAAAGAGGGGCATACTGTAGACACCTCATTTGGCCCCTATGATAGCCTTAAACACCTGTCATATATAGCGATGCCCCCATTTCACTCATAATTGAATGATTAATGGCATAATTTAGATTAATTGATGACAATGAAGATGCTTTTTGATAGTTTCAGACTTAGTTCAACGACTTCTAGAAATTCGTGAGAAGAAAGTCGAATCGCATTGAGATCTCGAGTCCAACTCACCTTTCACGCAAGGAGCGGACCACTACACTATTCAAACGTATTCCAGACCACTTAAGACATGCTTAGGCCAGTTCTTACAAAGATTACACCAAGTTTACCCAAATGCCATCCGATTACCCTAAGTTAGGAAGCCAGATCCATTGATCCAGAGGTCCCCATCTTTTCTCAGCCCATAATCACTAGGACAGTTAGACCATTGGATTCTTCACTTCAAGAGCTTTCCGACGGTATGTAGAACGTCCAAATCCGATAAGCGGATCAAAAGTTATGAGTTTTCGAAGTTTGCCTTAGAAAGAGTAACAAAAATTCATCTAGGCACCACCCAAGGGGCGCCCACCCTACTCAAATTCACCTAGGCGCCCCATGTGTGGCGCCCTCACTAGTCATGGTCACCTAGGCGCCCCATGTGTGGCGCCCACCCTCCGAAATCACTATTTTGACCTAAAATGGACCGGAACCACTCAACGTAGGGACCAAACTCCGAAAATGAATTGACTCCACCTAGGCACCCCATGTGTGGCGCCCACCCCACTCTTTATTCCATCTAGGCGCCCCATGTGTGGCGCCCATACTCTTCAGCCCACCTAGGCACCACATGTGTGGCGCCCACCCTATTATTCCACAAACTTAACTTAGGGCAGCCCGTAACCACTCCAAACAAAGACCCAAACAACTTTCCATCTAGGCACCACCCTTGTGGCGCCCACACTCTCCGGTCCACATAGGCACCCTGTGGTGGGCGCCCACACTGTCCAGTCCACCTGGGCACCACCCTTGTGGCGCCCAGTCAATTAAGTGCTAGTGTAGGTCCCCTCAATTGAACATCTATCCATTCTATTCCGACTTCAGATGGGACCAAACTTTGAGAATGATCCGAACCACGTAGGCTCCACCCCATGGGCGCCTACCATGAACCAGTCCACATAGGCGCCAGCCCTGTGGCGCCCACCCTATGCAGTCACCTGGGCACCACCCCATGGGCGCCCAGCCTCTTTTCCAAACCCTAATTTATCCCAAAACACTTAAGCCGCCTTGGGATGCGTGAAACCTTCTAGAAACACGAACTAATGAAGCCCTAGCCCTCCTAAACTCATCCCAAACCTCTATTTAAGGATCTCTTAACCTCATTTACAGGGGAGCTACCCTAAAAAGAGAGAAAAGTATAGAGAATAAGCAAAAAGGAGAAAGGTAGCCACCATTAGAGAGAAATCTTCAGATCTAGAGGAGAAGAAGGGGAAATAGAGGAGAAGACTTCCATATCTTCAACTAGAGCCACGGTTCTTCGCGTAAGCCTCGTTCTAGGAACTTGAAAAGTGTGATTCAAACCGGTATTCCTAGATCTTTCTATTCTTCTGCTGCATTTTATCATCATCTTTGTTTAGAAACATGCTTAGGATCATTCATGCATCAAAGATCTATATTAGTTCTTGATAAAAATGGTATCAGCATCTCATCATATTAATAACATGTTTAGATTCATACTAGTGGTGTAGATCTGTATTGATTTCGTAGTTCTAAGTGCTTAACTAGGTTAGATCTCGCATTTATAGCATCATCATCCTCATTTAGATCGAGGAGGTCGTGAAAAGCCTATCTCAGAAGGCTGGGCGCCACCCACTGGGCGCCTACCATCTCTGGTTTGGCTAGGCGCCACCCTCTGGGCGCCTACCCTTCCGAGAAAGGGTTTGGGTTTTAGATCTCTACTCGTTACATCATTTTCTCGTAGATTTGTTAGTTGCATCATTAGTAGTTCGCATTAGGACATCCGCATCAGTTACTAAATATCGAAAATTGTGTTGAAAATCTTAAGACTATTGTGCATTCATTGCGAATCTTTGAAAACCCTGACTGAGCAGGGTAGGCACCACAGGTGTGGCGCCTAGGTGGACTGTTCCACCTTTGTGCACAAGTTTCGATCTCTCGCATTTAGTTCATTTAGAAATCGCATAACAATGATATGTTTGCTTGTTTGATATGTTCTGAACTTCAAATTATTGTTTTTATCACACACCACCATATCATCTGAAACATAAAGTCATAAAAAACCCAAAAAAAATCATAAAACATAAAACTATTTCTTCTCTTCCCTTACTCTCTAGTAAATTAGAGGAGAAACCAAAAACAAATTAAAAAATACAAAGAAAACCCAAAAATAGTAGGTAGATAGCCTAGATTATCAAATCTCGTGCCTAAGTAGGACTAAACCCTAAAATATCATAGTTAATTAACTTAAGAATTGCCAAATCATTAAGAACCCTAGAACAAACAATTTAATTAATTTGGACTGAAATTGGACTAAGGAATCACTAAGATTGTTTAGGGAACCGCTTCTCCTCTCTTGAGCTTAACTTGCTTATTCACCAAAGGTCCCTAATTAAGGATTAAACATAATTAGTTAAGGCTCTAATCTCACATCAATTAATACAATAAATACCATTAATCCAAAAGATCTTGAGACCTTAATTAATTCGGATTAAAAATAACCAAGAACTTAATCAAAACCCTAAAACAGATCCATCTGGGCGCCACTCCCTGGGTGCCCTGCTGACAAGATCCACCTGGGCACCACTCCCTGGGCGCCCAGCCTATTCATTCCCTAAGAGGCTCTATTTAAAATTTAATCTAATTAATTAAGACTTTAACCAACCCTAATTAACACACTAAAATACTTTTAACTTGAAAGACCTGAAATCTTAACCAACTTAAACTCGAATCTACCTAAAAGATACAAAACTAACAAACCCTAAAAAGATCCACCTGGGCACCACTCCCTGGGCGCCCATACTCTCCAATCCACCTGGGCACCACTCCCCTGGCGCCCTGCCTTCCAATCCACCTGGGCACCACTCCCCTGGCGCCTAGCCTTCCAATTCATCTGGGCACCACTCCCCTGGCGCCCATCTTATCCCTTTACTAAGAAATCTCTAATTGAAACTTCTAATTAAACCAACCCGAATTAGCACACTAAAACACTTTAGGACTTAAGAAACCTAAGACTCTAATCAATTCACCCTCGGATTAACTTAAAATCCATCGAACCAAATCAAACCACAAGGCAGTCACCTGGGCACCACCCCCTGGGCGCCTAGCCTATTAATCCACCTGGGCACCACCCTCTGGGCGCCCAGCCTGTGAGCTCCACCTACACTACTCGTTTCTTGGAAACCAATCAATTAAAAACTAAACCTAATTAACTTAAATCTAATTCTTTCTCAACTGAATACTAAAAGATACTTTTCATCCAAACGCGTTAAACCACAAAACCCAACTTCGAATCAACCTAGAACGTCAAAACCAAGCCGAACCTCAAGACAGCCACCTGGGCACCACTCCTTGGGCGCCCAGCCTGTCAATCCACTTAGGCACCACCCCCTTGGCGCCTAATCTGTCAATCCACCTGGGCACCACCCTCTGGGCGCCCAGCCTGTGAATTCCACCTACCCCGTCCATTCCTTAGGAAACCATTAAACCCAATTAATTGGAACCCGATTCATCCCCAACTGAACACGAATAAACACTTTCCATCAAATCCTAGACCCTTAAATCAATTCAAACCTGAGATTGACCAAAGAATCACAAAACCCAACCGAACCATAAAACACATCCATCTGGGCACCACACCCTGGGCGCCCAGTCTACTCCTTTTCATAAAAAGCCCTAAATTCACAACTTAACCTAATTAATTAAAACCTCAAACCAATCCCAATCAACATAACATAATACCTTTAACCTTAAAACACTTGGAACCTTAATCGATTCGGACTTAATACCCAAAACCCTTTGGAACCGACCAAACCATAAAGATTCCACCTAGGCACCAATCCCTTGGCGCCTATCCTATCAATCCATCTGGGCGCCACCCCCTGGGTGCCCATCCTGCCAGTTTCACCTAGGCACCACCCTCTGGGCGCCTAGCCTACATTTCAACCCTACCCGACCAATTCAACTAAAAATCAATAATTAAACACCTTACAACTTAAACTAACTAAGACCAGAACTTAAATTAATCTCCGGACCCATAGACCAATAATTAAATCCTATCCGGCACAACACAAAATCACAGGCAAACCACCTGGGCACCACTCCCTGGGCGCCCATCCTGCCAATTCACCTGGGCGCCACCCCTTTGGTGCTTATCCTTCCACTTGCACTAAAACACGAATCCTCGTTTTATTTCAAAATCCGGACCCGCATCACTTTGACATTAGAACAGCAGAGACATTAAAACATTCCTCAGAGTGAAACATAGCCCTTAAAACCCCCAGAATTCTGAAAAGAGATCGAAAAGTCTGAAAAGCATAAACTGTTAGGATAGGCTCCACCCCCTGGGCGCCTACCCTGTTTTTAATCTTGAATTGTGATTTTCGACTACTTTTTAGAATTCTGATTTAAATTAAAAATAACATAAGTTTAAAATATAGAAGAACACATTAACCAGATCCTTAAAACATCTCTAAACCACTCTCAATCAAAACCACAACTCACAACAAATCGAATCAATTAAGATCTTACTCAACAAACTGCTTAGGCGCAGGAACTATCAAACTTAGGCTATTTACACCCTAGGATCAAATTGGATTACCTTGTTAGGTAGTTTAGAGCATTAGGCTTCTCCCCATCACTCTTCCTGTTCCGTTAGGGAATTGGGAAAGCTGATGTGGGCGGTCTAGGACCTTAGGTTAAGGTTAATCCGATGATCAGTAATAAAGCATTAATTACGTAAATCCAAGTAAATCCCCTAGTTAGGCCCTTCTAGCCCCATATCAAAAATCCATAAAAACTATAAAACCAACAAAATAAACCCAAAAAGATTTTCCTTTATTTCTTCCTCCACCTCAGGTGCCAAATATTTAATTGAACTTAATGATAAAAGGAAATGAAGAACTGACTTCTAAAATTGAATAAATGAGAATGACGAGATGAGATGAGTGATTTCACACACACTTTTTTACTTCGGCCCATCGGCCACCCTTAAGCAATCACGGCCCATCGGCCACCCTAAAACAAACACTGGCCCATCGGCCACCTCCAATCAATTACGGCCCATCGGCCTTTCATTTTTATCACTCGTGTATCGCACACGAAAAACACAGAAATCACAAGTCAAAGTCTCATTTGCATCATCCATTTTGATTTGAAAAGTCAGCCTTTAAACCTTATTTTGCCAAGGGATCTGAAGGGGGTACCCGGGAACGGGGCCAATCCTCTTCTTAAATATTTGGCACCTCCCCCCATTTATTTTCTTTATTTTACTTACTTTATTTTACTTGGATTTATTATGATTATGCTGTGTGAGGATTAACCTTTATTTGGACTTTAACTCATGACCCTAATTTGACCCTATATTAAAAAGACCCAAAGAGACCCAAATTAATGTGACAGGACAACCGTCGTGTGTTGCCGGCAGCACATTAGACGAGAGGAAGAACCCACCCACTTATTTTCTCCCCACATTTCTTCGGCTTTAGTCGAAGAACGGTGTTACGGCCGTATCCGTAGCTGGCGATCGTGATCCATTGATTTTGAGGATAGTCGGAATCCTCATTTTCGATGTAAAATTTAAATAGCATATATAGATGAATAGAGATTTCCCCACGCAAAATGCAAAATTCCCCTTTCTTTCCCTTTTTGGGGGGGGTCGAAATTCACATCCGACAACACCTCCTCTTTCCTTCTTCCTCATTCTTAAGGATTGTTGTGAGATTGAGATCGGTTGTAGAGAACAAGAGAGATTGTGATTTGAGATCAGTTGCAGAGAGCAAAAGAGAACAAGAGATAGATGAAGAGATGAAAGGAGAAAATGGGGAAACGAGGAAGAAGACGAATGGGGAATAAAGTTGTTTCGATCACATAGGGATAGTCGATATTGACTATTGCGCTAAAAGACAAAAAAAAAAGGGAAACGTGAATTTAGGGCCCAATCAGTGTGATCTTTTTTAATGAGGCCAATTACAATAATACCCTGTTTATGAGGGTTTTTCCCGTTAAATCCCCAATAAAATATCTTGGTATTTTGAAATTTAGATAAAAAATATATATATTTAATTTTTTTTAAAAAAATAAAAAATACATATATAATTAATAAAATATATATAGTTATAGAATTTTAAAAATAGAGGGCCAGCCCCTCTTTATTTTTTTTTATAAAGCATAGGCTCCAACCCCTTATGAAACCCACCCCTAGGCCTCGGCCCTTTTAATAATCCATGCTCTTTTATGCTATACCTCAAGCCCCGAGCTAATTATGCAATATACCCCAAGCCCCGAGTTAAGGAGGAGAAGGAGGACAACAGCGGCGGCATGGGCGACCATGATAGCAGGCATAAATGGCAGAAGCGAACGAGTACTACACTATCTCTCCAATTCCTTCTTAATCTTTTTTTTTCCTATGCTATTTTTAGTATTTCATGGGAAAACACGAAAAAGGCTGATTTGAAATTCATGATTTTTGTCCAAAACACGAATTGAGAAGTTTTAAGTTTCATTCTACTCAAGTTAAACGGAACATAATTTTCATCCACTATAGATGAACTAAAAATTTTCCGTGCCTGAAGGCACGACGCATTGGACCTAGATATGCCTCAGACCAACCGAACCTAGGTTCCATGCGTCTCGAAAGCAAGTCCAACCATAAAATGGATTCCATCAAAAAAAAAAAATCCAATTGATTGCCAAATGATATAATTCCATTCATTCATGAAATCTTTCACCCAATTTGCTTATCTCATCTTCTTAGATCTTGGTCCCATCTCATCATCAATGAAGTAGTGCTTTTTTTTTTAAATGAAGAAGGGATGGCAATACCTGTAAATAACTTAAACTTGCTAACCCTTTTTGCTGTTGATGAGGATGGCAAAAACTTGTAAATTTCTTCAACTTTTAGCCCATTTTCTTTTAAATGAAAAAGGATGGCAATACTTGTAAATAATTCTAACTTGCTGCCCCCTTTTGCATTCCCCTCTTAAATTCAAGGGTCCAAAATATCCCTTCGATTTATGTACATAGATCCAAGGTTTAAAATGTCCCAGGATTCAAAACCTGAGCTCCCAGTGGGCCCTATAAAAAAGTTCTCACAGTGACTCCGTGAGAACAGTTCTCACTGGATCAAATCCCATCAAAGTGTTCCCTTTATTTCCATCTATTCCACCCTTATGACAAAATGAAAAGAAGCATTTGATTATTTCCTACAATCATGGAGTTGAAGCTTTGTTCCATCCCAGGCATTTTTATTACAAACGTAAGTTGTGCGATTAAGTTTCCTATTCCGTTTTGAAACCCACTGGCTATAAAAATCAAATGTCGAAAAGTGATTTAAATTATTAATTTACTATTTTTATAATATTTTTAATAATTTAGGATAAAATTAACTAGCAAAACATGCCCGTGAGAAATATTAATGTTTAGTCAAGATTATAATCAAAACATTTTTATAAAAAAATATATAAATAGTTAATTTCAAAATAGTGCGATGTGATCATCATATTGCACTGCATAAGAAAATAATTGTAGGTTTGAAAAATCAGAACGGTATACTTTCAAAATATATAAAAATGGGAAATCTTTATTTATAATTGTCTTTCAAGTGTTTTTTTTTATTGGGTTATAAAAACAAAAATTCCTTTATTGATCAAATCTTTTAGTAACAAAAAATAAATAAAATTTCTAATCTACTATAAAATTAATTAAAAATTGTAACTTATATCTAGAAGTCAGAGGGCCGATCATACAAAATTTTATCGAGCCTTATGGAGCATTTAACACAGAATATTCTTTAATATAGTAGTTTAAACTGCAGTTTACCTCCTTTTTACCTTTGTTGAATCAATTTCACCATCATTCCAAGGAATTTGATTCCACAACGTAAACAAATGGAGCGTCATACTTACCAGAGATGTCTTGTACACCTCAAAGAGTACATGCAAAATTGGAGCGTGCGTTTGTGGAATCCCAAGGTCTGAGATGAAGTTATTTAACCAAAGCTCCAATCTATATCATCTAATTTATTAAAACACAATACGATGAATTTGGAGAATTTTGGCCGATATGAGGTATGTTCACCTAATTGGGAGATTTTGTCCCATCTATGATGTTATTAAAGCTGCAAGGCTCATAACGAATTTGAGATATGAATGGTTTAAAAAGGCCTATAATCAATTCATGGTAGGCCCCCACCTGAATTTAGGCACATTTCAGACATCAGTTATAATAGAAATAAAAAAGAAAATGCACTGTTATATCATAGTAGTTATCAATTCAAGTCTATAGGTGAAACAATGAGTCAGCATAGGAATGCTACCAAATGAAAATAATAAATATATAATAATAATTTCATGGTATATACACTTGTTTACTATTTATTGAACTTATCTAAGGGCCATGTTTGCAACGCAAAGTGACCAAGTATTTGTTAAGAGTGTATCTTAGGCCCTGTTTGGTAGGTCTACTAATTTTTTTATAGACCATCTAAAATAGAGTCTTTAAAAATAGAGATATTTAAAATAGAGGCTAGAATAAAAAAATGTGTTTGGTAATGCATATATCTAAGTTAAATAGACCGTTTGGTACACCCTCTATTTACTTCTTTTTAGAAGGGTTTGGCTCTTATTTACAAGGGTAGTTATGTCATTACATGAAAAAAGAAACTCATTCATATGTTTCCACCCTACATATATCTTTCAAGAGCATGCAACATAGACTCATAAAACTATAGCCTGTAACTTATAAATATTTTAAAAATTAAGACATCACACACCTTCATACAAAGATAATACAAAACACCCTCATTGTCAATACTTTACCTTCCAATAATAATCCATCAAGCCATTATATCAATCACAAATATTCATTCACTTTAATCCAATAAAAAACTAGTAGCATTACATAAGATGAGGAAATCCATGATTAGGAAGATGCATCTCGCCAGATGGCATCTGCAATTGAATTCCTCTTAGCATCCATCTCTGTCCTATCTGTGATATCAAAAGTAGAGGTGTTTCCCATATCTTCCACAACATTAGTGTCAGACTCTACTCGGACGTCTTCACTAGAATATTCCAAAAATAATTGATCATCCATATCTTCTTTTCTAATGAAATTATGCATCGCCATCGCTGCAATTACAATGCTCCGTTGTATTGGAAATGGGTAAGGAGCCATCCACTTGAGGATAGGAAATCGAGCCTTCAATACCCCAAAGCTCCGCTCGATCACATTCCTTAATGATGAATGTAATCTATTAAAATGTTCCTCCCTAGTACGAGGAATGGCAAGACCTTGAAAATCTGGAAGCCAATAACGAACGTTTCGAAATGGAGAAAGAAAGCCTCGCATGTTTGTGTAACCAGCATCAACCAAGTAATATTTACCTAAAGATAATAAAATGCAAATGCTAAAAAGTTAACACGCGAGAAGAATGTCGCAAAACATATTTGATAAGATATCAAGCACTTATAAATGCTTTCTTACCAGGTGGAGCATGTGGAAACTTTAGCCTTTCATCAGATATGGTGTCCAAGAGAATTCGTTGATCATGAGCAGTACCTTCCCATCCACATACCACATATGTAAAGAGCATGTCAAATGTACATACTGCCATAACTTGTTGCATGCAATCACCCTTTCGACCTCTATAAGGAATTTGTTTATCTGCTTGGATAATGGCATGCACAAGGGTTCCATCTATTGCACCAATACAATCCAATAAAAAATTATGAACAATAAGATAAAATTATCTTTACATTAGAGAAAAGAAAATAAAAAAGCCGTCAATAATATGGAAAATGAGTAATACCTTAAAATATGGCTCAAAACGTGGATTCAAAAGTATCTCCTTATGCACTATATCCAATGAAGGCGGCTTTATCATGTCTTTAGCAAATAACATCATTGCTTTCAAAACTTGACGAAAATGTCTGTGAATAGTTTCCCCCGAGTGTTGGAATCTATCTTGTATCACTCTATTTGTATGGGCATGTGCAATGATGGTCATGAACATGGCTAGTTGCTCCTCAACACATTCTTGGATTTCTCTGTTTTTTATTTTATTTTAGGGGCCTTGACAATCTGATTGAATCAATCAAAACTGGCTCAAAGTCTAAGAGAGAGATATTTTTAATTTCAGATAGCATGTGGTTGCAGCAATTCACCCACAAATCACCACCAGACCAGACATCCACGGTGCTTCTGATAAATGCTTAATGAGCTATGCATTTTGGTGGTTGCTACTTTCTATAAAAATGCATGCTTCTGATATATACTTGAATAGCTATGCATTTTGGTGGTGGCTACCTTCTAATATGCATGCTGAGATGCTGTTATTGCTTCAGCTGGATGAAGATTTAAGCTCCCCTGCACCACCCCAACAATTTGTGGATGACCACATAAACAATTGCATAAACAAGACCACCCTCAAATTGAACTTGACACGACACCACCCAAATATTAAATCCAATACCCTAAACAAGACCAAATCCCCTCCTCCCCCAATCATTTCCCACTGCATATCTCACCAAATTTCTTTTAAACTTCATGAATCCAAACAACCCCATCATCATCTTTGTGAAATCAGAGCCAATCCCACCAACCAAGCAACCCCTGCAACTCCCCATCATTTGTCTCCATTTCCAAATCACACAACCGATCCCATCCTCCATCCTTATGTAATACCATCCCAAACTAAAACTCATCCCCAACCCTTTCCATCATCATTCAAACAAAAAAAAAAAACAAATCGATTGAACATGGACAAAGATAGACAGTAGAATGCATATGTTCTGCATAGAGAAAGAAACAAGAAGAAAAAAAAAAGAAATAAACAAGAAGAAAAACAAAAAAATAGAAGACACGTACAGGCTGTTTCTTCTTCTCCGGTTTGCTCCTTCAAGGTCTTTCACGTTGAGAAAGAATGAGATGGGAAAGGGTTTCTTCTTCTCCGGTTTGCTCCTTCAAGGTCTTTCACGTTGAGAAAGAATGAGATGGGAAAGGGTTTCTTCTTCTCCGGTTTGCTCCTTCAAGGTCTTTCACGTTGAGAAATAATGAAATGGGAAAGGGTTTCAAGCTGACAAAAAACGAGAAAGAGCTAGGGTTTTATGAAAGGACTTTCGTTGCCATTAAATTTCCGTTAGGGGCATTTTTGTCATAAAAATGGGCTCCGCCTCTGCTTGAAAAAGTGGCATTGCCTCTAATTTCTAGATGCAAAATTTTGGGCATTTCATTTTTAGAGGCTTTGCCTCTTTTGTTCTAAAGTGTGCAGAGGCAATAAACCATTGCCAAACAGCTCTAAATTTCAAAAGCTCTATTTGCTTTAGAGAAATAGATGTTTAGAGGTAAAAAATAGACATGCCAAACGGGGGCTTAATACTCTCTCTCTCTCTCTCTCTCTCTCTCTCTCTCTCATTACAATTGATCTTCTTTATCTAGATTATATTTCTATACAAGTGAAGTATCGTAATGAAAACCATTCAAAGCATTCAAATTTTTAAATAATATTTTTTTTTCTCTTTTAAAACATTTTCCTTTCTTTGTTGAAACAATCATCCATCATATTCCGACGTTGTGATTGAGCTAATTACATGACTTCGCTTGGCGGACTGGCATTCTAAAAATAACATGCATCTTCCGTTTTTTTCACTTTGAAATGATGTCCATGGAAGAAACTGCAATCAAATCTATCCTTTAGAGAGAGAGAGAGAGAGAGAGAGAGAGAGAGAGTATTAAATAACATGCATCTTCCGTTTTTATCACTTTGAAATGATGTCCATGGAAGAAACTGCAATCAAATCTATCCTTTAAAATCCTATCATATTTGGGAGAGAAGAAGGGAATTCAAAGAGAGATACATTGAGCTATGGAAAGGGGAGAAAAAAAGCATTACATATGTGGAGAAATGTGAAAGAGTAATAGAGGAGTTATTCAGTGAAATAGAGATAAGTTATCATAACCATATGATCAAAATTAATTAAGTGGTTAGAATTAATTGACAATTGAGAATTGAAATTAGTCTAAAATTCATAAGATTGAAGATTTATAAAATATTACAAATTCTTAAAAAAATTGATCATATAACAAGGTTCTTGTAAGTCCAAGGTCTAAAAAAAGAAATCATCAGAAGCAGTCTATAGTATTCATCGACAATCTTAAAACAAAAAAATTTGTGTGTTCAACCTGGTATGATAATGGCGACATTAACAATCTTAAATCGAAAAATTGGAGAGTTCAACCTGATAAGGTGATGGCATCAGCTATATCTTAAATGGAAAAATATTGAGAGTTCAACCTGATATGGTGATGGCCACATATTTTAGATGTTAGAAAAAGCCAAAAATGCCAGACTGGTAAAAGAGCTACAAAGATCCCATGCAGCCCTTACCCACTATTAAGAACTTTCACACAGTCGCTGATGAGATCATAGGTGATTAGGGTTTTATGACAAAATGTTAAGAATTGTCTTGTTATTTTTATGCTATCCACTTTGCATTAATGATAACGTTAATTCACCAGGCATGTTACCACTTTCCGCTGATTAAGAAATTGATCATGACACAATAAAAATAATAAAAATTCATCAAACTACTATTCTTGAAAACAATTGTTGGTGTTTGAGAGAGAGGCCTTTTCGGCTTGTTATTATCTTAGGACCTAAGCTGAATAGCGCTTTTTGTAGTGCTGAGTACTGACCCACGATTAAACCAAAGTCAACAATACACTGAGATTATTGCCTGACAGCCTCAAACACTAAAAGCCAACAATATTTTCTGAGCAGAGCACCTAACACGGTTACATAAGTCATACACTAATGTCTCCAAAGATAATCAGCATGATTTGTAAAATAAGCCAAAGAAAGATCTTCAACATAAGAAGAATCAAATTTAAATAAGCTTAAAATGAAAAAAAAAAAATCCCCAATAACTCTAATGCAAATCAGTATAACACAATACCACGAAGTCAACGTTATAGGAAGAGGTGAAAGCATAAAGCTAACACAAGTAAAGCCACAAAGCTGCCATCAGATTGTTTCCTCAAAACATTAGAACCGTGTAATTGTAAATGCTAAGCAAATTGTATCAAATACACCATACAACAGCCAAATCATAAGATCAATAGCCAATAGTAGGGGTGCTTTTTTAGAACTGGAAGTTATTTCTCCACACCCTTATTTGACTCTACAATTTTAAATGAGCTATAAACTGGCTTCAACCAGACTGCTAAATGCATTTTTATTTGATCAGGTGCATTTCTTGGCTCCCAAACTTGGAACTCACTCATTGATATGATTGTAATTAATTAGGTATGGTAAAGCTCATTGTTGTAAACAATATACAAATGGATGGTATCATGCCTCAGAGAAATATCTACTAAAAAGTCATAAATTGAAATCAAGGGTAATCTCACAGGGATGCAGATTTACTTCAAACAGTACAAAAAAGAAAATCAACTTGTCACCTTTTGCTGAACAATTTAACAATCAAGATCACCAATAAACTGTAAATAAAGAAAACACATATTTAAGAGAATTTCCAGCCTCCTCAATGCCATCTCTACCTGAGAGCGACCAAAGAACAATAAACAAATAACAAAAGCTCACTAATACTAAGATAATATTTGTGGAATCTTCTAACAATATGCTTGTAATAACTGTGAACAAAGTCGATAAACTTAGAATACCAAGCAATTGACGTTTTGGAAGACCAAGCAATTTAGCCCACTATAGATATGTTCATGATGACCATTGTCCCAGAAGATAGTCCTGATAAATCAGAGAAAGTTGCATACTCCGTTTACACTTTACACCTGAGTCACAATATGAGAATGACATGGTTTGGGACAGCCCCATGATATGCCTTACTGTTGACTAACTATACTGTTTTAATGATCCCATCAATCAGGTCATGTACTGGACACTTCTTTACTGTAGTGTTTGGGTGCTTTTATTCTTTTAAGGTAGGTCGATTACATTAGAGGTGGTCTTTAATCTAAAACCGGTTTATATTGTACTAAAAATTGTAGATTCTAGAGAGTTTAGGATGCTTATTTTTCCTTAAACAAAATCATCTTCTTCCTCTTCTATATGATTATTGGCCTTAGTGATTGTTACAGATCCCTAAACTAATAATAGGATCTTTGATTGCTTTGAATGTAATAAAAAGTAGTAGATGTAATCTGATATTCTACTTCTGAAGGGAAGATAAAAGGTATAAAGGATGAAGAAGAAATATTAATTTATAAACTACAAAAGAAATCTGAGATATGGGGTAAAATACCTTCACAATCAGGGTCAAATCATCATTGGAGAAACACCATTGTCTTCTAAGTTTTACCACTGAATGTAAACATTAGCTAACAAGCTAATTATCAAATACAAAGGGCACACTTCAACAAACACATGGCGTTTGATTATAGGTTAACTCAAGACTTGGGAAGTAAAATTGCAAATGAAGGGTTCTTATAAAAAAAAAATGAATTAGAGATAGTAGCATGATCCAGTACCTCTGCACCACGGCACACCAGTGACGCTGCCATAACCACCATGGTTCATCTTCGTGATCCGACCCAAGTTTGCGCAGCGAACTGAAATCTTATTCTTGTTTGATGTTCTGGAGCATGGATATGGAGATATTAGGGTGCGAAAGAGGGAAATGAAGGGACTCAAGCGATGGATAGATAACGGAGAAGAATTTTATCAGGGTTTTTGTTTTTCTCGGATTTGAATTTTGCAGGAACAGAGAATCCAATGCCGGGAAAGAAGGAAAGGTCGAAATGCGTAGATAGCAAGAAGGAGAAATGGAATGATATAGAGAAAGAGGATTACAATATTTGAAACTAGTTGTGACGCAAAAGATTACAACAGAATTAGAGAAGAGGAAACAAAAGAAGAGAGAGGAACGTGGAGTTTTTAAGTGTAAGAGAAGACTGTGGAGGGACTAGGGAGAAGTTAGATTATAGAAATTGAATGAGAGGAAATTGATTGTGGTCAATTTAAGGGATAATCCAACGTCCCTTTAATGGAAAATATTTTAGACGAACAATCAATTTCAAGATGATCCAATGGCCTCTTTATGGAAAAATGTTTCAGAGGATTTAACAGAGTCAAGATCGAACGTTTTAGACGAGCAATCAATTTCAAGATGATCCAATGGCCTCTTTAATGGAAACACGTTTAAGAGGATTTAACAGAGTCAAGATCGATTCACAGTCAAAATCAATTGAATCTCAATTGGAAACATTAACTCTCATATATAATAATTGTGTTTTGTAATTTTATAAGTGTGTTTAGATGTTAATTAACCAAGTCTACACGTTAGAACAGTGTTATTTGGACCTAGTTTAGCATCTTAGAGGATTTAGTTCGGAATTTTGGAAAAAAGTCAAGGGTATTTTGAAAAATTTTAAAAATAGACATCTACCAGAAAAATCCTCTTAAATAGGGTAACACAGTTGAGGACCCTAAACTTTTATAATGATGGCCAAGGACTTCCAACCAAAATTATCTCCTTTTTTTTTTTTTCGTTTGACCTAAAAAGTATCCGAAACTTGATCAAACTCAAAAAAGGTTGGGGTTCTTCCATCAAAGGGGCTTTTAGGGCGTGGTGTATCCAAAATGGGGCTCATTGGTTGATCATTTAAGCACGGACAAACTAAGGACCGTGTCCAATATCAGGTAAACTTCTCCAAGACTTAGGATAGAGCAGAATACAACAAAAAAAAAAAAAAAATGACTCAGATAACACACCTTGGTGTGGAGACTGGAGAGCTGAAAGTCTCTGCAAGAAACTTGAATTCCTGAGCTGACACCAGCTCCAATCCAACAACCCATATTTCTCATCCAACCCAATTGTCCCTTCCCTGAAATAGTACCTTCCTTGTAAGGCCCACAGGGCCCAGTCCAGATCCAATTCAGCAGCGACCCCATAAAAGCAATTTAGGAACCTGTTGTCATTAACATTAATCCCTCTCTGATCAAACTCCAAACTCACTGAAAAACAATGGCCACCCCTGATCCAGCAGAAAACCTCCTCTTCTCATTTGGATGAATGTGGCATATAACTGATATAAGAGCATAGGTACAATTAAATATAATTAAATTTCAACTCAACTATTACATGAACGATGTTTCTTTTTTTTTTTTAATATTAACTTTCATTAAAACCAAATCAGAAGGTTTATACTGACCAGGACAACAGAAAAGAAAAACAAACAATGATACAAAGTTTTAGACCACCATACAGAGCAAACTACTCAATGACAGAGAAACCAGAAAAAAAGAGGAAGCTTTAGAACACCATACAAAGCTTTATTACCTGAACAATGTTGCAAACACTGTATTGATTGCTCCCATTCTTGATAAGGCAATCTCCATATCAACACCATCACTATCACTTTCTTGAGTCTAATCCATAACAAACCACACGAGTCAAGACCAACAAAACCATTAAACATTTCAAGTTGAAACTTGAACTCTCGGAGAGATTTTCGCATAGCTAACCCAACATGGCAGGAGATCAATGAGGATATGCAAAATCCAATTTGAAGTCCCACATCATAGAACAATAGTGCTTAAGTACAGATAATTGACAGTGACTACCTAGAAAAACAAAAAACAATGTGTTAGGTATTTTTGTATTGGCTAATTCATGTCAGACAAAACCTTAGGAGTCTTTGAGTTGTATGTTTTATTTAGAAAAGAACTCCGAAGATAGAAGAGGGAAGGACTCCAAGAAGTAAGGTCTGAAAGCATTAGAAGAAGAACGCTGGAAAAATAAACTGCTGAATTCCCGCAACAAACAGTCCAGCAAGGAGTCCGCTCGAGCGACCATGAATCCGCTCGAGCGAAGGCGAGACAGAGGCATGTCCGCTCGAGCGAAGTAAGAGTCCGCTCGAGCGAACAGTGCGCAGAAAACGGGAAAGTCTCTATTCTGATACGAAACTGTTTCCTTTTGAGATTCTGTTTTCCCAGTCTGAGTCCTACTTGTGTTCTAAGTATTAGGCACGAAATTGGGGCTATATATAGGGTGTTACTCTCAACCCTATGGATACCACCACCACCACTCTCATTAATCTAAGACAGAGAGATCATAAGAGAGAGTTTATTCTCTAGAGCCATTGAGAGATCGTTCTGAAGGCTGCTCTAGAAGGTTGTTGCTGCTTCTACTTTTCGAAGGAGAAGATTGTTCATCTTGTGTGTGCAAGGTGCGAGGAGATCAAGTAAGGAGAACGGGGCACGTGGATTTCGTGTCAGTGGATTCTTTGCAAGAATAACTATAGTCCTGAGGTCGAGGTACAGACTGAGGTACAGGAGCTAGTGAGTATATCTTGTAACTGTTCGTGAACTCTTGATTTCTGGTTCGTGGTTTTTCTCCCTGGATAGGGTTTCCACGCTATATTCTGTGTCTGCCTTCTTGTGGTGTGTGATTGGTAGATAGCTAGTTCTATTATCTGATTGATTTATTTCCGCTGTGCATTGATTGTTAATTTGAGAACTAGTAGTATTCCATTCTAGTTGTGGCCCATAATTTTGGACTTTCACAATGTTACATGAAGACATGTAATTTATAAAAACACTCATCTATCAGCATTGAAATCATCATTGTAATAGTTGGAAATCTATCCTACTTCAGTTATAAAAACTATTTATCATGAGGAATTCTACAATGCTCTAAATGACCTTTTTATTTGTTCTAATGCAAAAAATGGGCAGATCATAACACAATCAGATGATGAACTTAATCATAATCATCATCAACAACAAAGCATCCTCACATCAATCCAAGATCAAGATTAAAGAGTACTTTTAGTAAACTCTAAAAACACAGTCTGTCTAATAAGTGTATATTCTGAAAATTAGTGTTCGAATATCAATATATTTTGTAAGCCTGTAAAGCTGTGACGAGGTTGATGATGATGATAGAATCCGGGAAAAGAATGGTCTTCTTGGTGATTGCAAGACTTAGGCTCTGATACCAATTGGCGCAACCCCGAGTAAGTACAAAGCATCTTAAAGGCACTATTAGTACACTTTGAAAGACAATGGAATTGAAGTGGAAAGCCTTTTAAAAGATTTTGAAATATTAAAAAAAATCAACAATATGATATTCACAAATTCTGTTCTCCTATAAGCAAAAAGAAGTGGGAGTCTCCATCGTACCCCTACATAAGTAGGGATACCCATGGGCCAGGCCTTTATTTATATTTTGGGTCATTTAGTATTAGGCCGGACTTGGATTAAGTGGTAAGAAGCCCAAGGCCCAGCTTAGGCCAAATAATGCGTGCCTGTAATTAAGCACTAAAGTCAAGCCTGATTGACTCAATGGGTGGGCTTCGCTGGATACGGGCTTGTGTTTCTAAAGCCAAGCTGAAACTAGATATGCCTCAGCCTCGGCCAACTTGACCCATGAACACCTCCATCCATAAGGCAAGAGGCCCCCTAAGTTTCACATTCGGGTTTATGACATAGGCACCAACCTAATTCTACATGCATCTCGCTGCGAGACACAATTTGTGTCTAGGGTTCATCATCAGGTGGAGGAATCCTTTTTTACTTTTCTTGGTACATGATGCACGAACTTGCCCTCAGGGGCGAGGACACTTACCCCTTGGTGTATGTTGATTTGACATGCGCAGTGTTTCTACAGTGTCTGCAAATGAGATGAAACTTGACCCAATCCTGCCAAGTTGCCCCTTTCCACTTCTCTATTCCGTGAGACCCGTTGTGTGGTGGCACCATAGCCTTCACAATAAATGTCATTCTATGAAAATTTTTCTCCAGGAGCACACATCCGGACCATCCCTTGAATTTCACCTGATCCCACTATGGCGATGGCATCATTCCAAATGGATAGGGCGGAGGTGAAAATCATCTGCAAGTTGACAGCTTCCAATAGACACAGGTAAACTCGCCAGTGATATGGTACGGCATGTGAGCAAAATTTATAGGGTAGGGCAATGTGTGCCAGCCATGACTGGACTAGTTTCATCCCCATGGACAAGATCCTAGCCTGGATACTATAGGCCCAATAACTAAAAAGGGCCTTTACTAGGAGGAAGAAAAAGTGCTCCCCATTCAATGCTAATCTTATAATAGTATTTTCCTGCAGTACATTTTCACCATATATACGGATTTTTTTATAGAAAGCTCGTTCGCAAGCACATGCTGTTTATTTAATGGGCCTAATATCCAGTGCATCTCAATATAGGCCCAGCCAATTAGTAATTCTATTAGGCAATCAAGCTAGCCTTGTGTTGAAATATTATCAGGCTTTTCAGAAAACCCAGGTCCTTTACCTCTCAGGCAAATATAAAATCCCATTACACATCATGTGGACTGAAAAATTAAGCCATACCCAGCTTACTCCAAAGTAACAGGTTCAACGTTATCTATTTCATAAACCAACCGATATACTGAAAAAGTTCAAGTACTATTACAGTTTCTAGGGACCATAGTTTTTCAGCAATTTGCACACAATTGAATTTCATCGTAGCAATTCACTTGGAGATGGCATCCAAGGGCTGCTTGTCTAGTCCCAGTGCAACCATAACTTCCAAATGTGAAGCCTAATTCACACCGGCAAACTTCACTGGCTGACCACCTCCATCGACGGTATCCACTGTGCGTTGGTGTTAAGTGGCAGAGCCATTGAAGGCCATATGACTGAGATATTAAGAAGCAAATTGAGAAGAGGAAGAAGAAAAAGAGAGATTTTCATCATGGCTTGTTTTTTAAGAAAGAAATGAAGAGAAGAGGCTTCCAGGTGTATATAAGTGCAAAAAAAAATCTATTATCGCAAGTCGACAAAGTCCATGAATGATACAATTAGAGATCTTTGTCTTTGACATACTTTCTTAACTAATTCGATCTGGTTTGTAAATGTATACATGTATATTATGTATTTGACATACTTTTATTGATAGAGTTGCATTTTCCAAGAATGATAAGAGTTATAGATTTGTCTGACATACTTTCCTACTAATTCTGGTAAGTTGAAAGTATCTTTGGATTTACCAATTTCCCAACGTTGATAGATTTTTTTGTACCCCCAGCCGTAGAGCCCCACATGAGTGGGAAAAGGAGCCGTGGGTAGGAGGGCCTACACAAGTGGGAAGCTTTAAATGAAAAGGGTCAAAAACAAAAAAAAAAAAAAAAAAAGAACGGAAGAAAGAAAGACAACCAAGCGACGATTTGGAAACACCTGATTTCTCTCCCATTACATACTACTAAAATTGTATCCAAAGTATGTACCTTTTATCACCAAAGTCGGTTGGGGAGTTGTAACTCCAGCCTTCTGTTTGGTCACAAGGCACTAGCTTGGAGTGGGCTCAACAATTCCTTCCGTACCACACAGGCTCCAGTTGCCTGAGTGGAAACATAGATTTGTCTTGGTCGCCATTGAAATACCAGGGCATGCATTTTAGGAAAGAAAAAAGCATGTTTTTCTGTTCGTCGGTCTTATGCAGCATGTTAAGAATATCTAAAAATGTTCGATCCTAAATATATCATTTAATGGCCCTTTGTTTGATTGATATTGAATTCCTAGGAATTCTGAGCTGTGCTTTTCCATATAAGGTCCCAAAATGGAAGGAGGAAAAGTTGAAGTCGAGAGAAGGCTATCAAATAGACAAAGATTTGGCCAAGATCTGATCCTTTTAAGCCTGGCCCATGAAAGGTTGGGGGATGGATTATAATAGACCTCTGCGACCCTGGGGCCATGTTGGGCCTAATATTCAACCCATGAAAGGTTGGGGGACCAGTAAAATCAATCAGATCCAGACGGACCCTGCTCAACCCTGGTCAGACTTAGTCTATTCCAGACCCAATCCCCAGGCTCATAAATATACATGGCCCTAGCTGTATTTTATTGCGTTTGCGTCTGACCCAGATCCATTTTCAAATTGTTTGGGATCTTCAGGCGTTGGACTCCAGAAATCAGAGACAACCCATCAATTGTAAGATTGGGCCAAGACCTAGTACATTCCACGTCCGGCGCAATCAAATATTGGGTATGACATATCCATTTTACAATCTTAGGACTTGATCAACAACATACATTGGGAAGGAGGCTGGATGGTGGAAAGTCGCTGCAAGAAGCTTGCATTTCGAAGCTGACCCCAGCTCGAATCTAACAAGCCATATACCTCATCCGTCCCAATTTTCCCCCTCAAATAGTAGCTTCCTTGTAAGGCCCACAGGGCCCAGTCCAGATCCCTTTCAGCGGCAAGCCCAAAGAAGCAATTTAAGAAGTTGTTGTCATTGGCATTAGTCCCCCTCTCAACAGCTCCAAACTCACTGATAAAAAAGGGCCACCCTTGATCCAGCAGAAAACCTCCAGCTCTCATCACATCCTGAACATATTTGCCACAACCTTCGTCTGGGTTTCCACTATACCAACTGTACGAGTGCAGCTCCAAACTCACTTTAAATGTTCATGTTCACACCCAGACTCAGCTCCTTCGTTCATGTGCCGGTATATAAAAAAAAAAAAACTAGTGAGGCTGTATGACGTTGCTCAAATAGGCCATGTTGACATTTGTTATTG
This sequence comes from Litsea cubeba, assembly GCA_012931725.1. Classification (NCBI taxonomy): domain Eukaryota; kingdom Viridiplantae; phylum Streptophyta; class Magnoliopsida; order Laurales; family Lauraceae; genus Litsea; species Litsea cubeba. The sequence continues at coordinate 17,669,014 of CM022945.1, forward strand.
TGGCTCAAATTAAGACTGGGCCCAACTGAATTTCATATTGGTAGGGTCGAGATTGGGCAAGTCGTCATATCTATTCAATATTCTACAATGATTAGTTGGATTTGGGCAGCGCTTATAGTTGCATAGGCTGGGCTTTGTCATATTTTCCAGAGTGAGAGATAAATGACTTGGGCCTAGGCATATTTATAGGTAATTGCCTTACTATAAAAGCCTAGCTCAAATGGGCATTTTAACACAAACAGATGTCAAGTTTTGTAAATGAGTTGAAGCAAGGCCTAACTTTCAATCCCCTGGATGGAACTGGGTCAGCTCACAGCGCCTTAAATCAAATGAGCTAGTGTTTGACAAGCTTCAGCTGATTAACCCATCCTGCCTTACCTATCAGTAGCCATTTATCCAATATATAAATAGAACAAATAAATACAAAGTGAACACTGATCTAATCAGAGCATCTATACCTGTAACAATCACCAGCGTTTTGTTTTGGGCCCACGAAGCTCGTTCCTAAGGCTAATTAATGGCAACGACATTGGTTGTTATATTCATGGAAGCCATATTGGCTAACCCGCTGGTCCACAATTGTGGGTCAAAATATTGGTCTCCAAAGAAGCCATTACCGTCATTATTACTGCAACACCATCAAGGGTTACTAATTTGATTGTCTAGTATGACCATTACATTGTTATCACCGAGTTTTGAGACGACCTCCGGGTGAAAAAGATAGAAAAACAAGAAAAGTAAGTACTAAACAGATTATGAAGCTATAAATAATTGGGCCTCAAATATTGTCAAGTAGGGAAAAACAAAAACAAAAACTGACCCCAAATTGATAGAATAACGCTTCAATAATGATTACGGCAAGGGAAAATCTAGCAGACATTTTTTTTTCTCGAACTAGGATTTGTATTGTGGATTAGATCGCATTCAGTATGAATGTGCTTAATGCCAAATCTTTTTTTTTTTTTTTTGTGTCTGTCGAGGTCATCTATCATCGAGGTCATCTATCATCCACATACAAACTAGGACTCCACCGATCTAATACCATCGCACTAGAATATCACAAAGCAATCTGAAGGGGTAGGGGTAGCTCAGTTGGCCTAGGACCACGGTTTGCTTCTGGAGGTTGAGGGTTCAAAATTGCGCTACCACACTGGGCCCACAGGGGATTTACCCTGCTTCCCCTTGGCCCGTAGGGATTAGTTCGGCCCAAAGGGCTGGGACACCCTTCGTTATTAAAAAAAAAAGAATATCACAAAGCCTGTATGAATAAGGTTAACTCGTTATGGATTGAGATTTTGATTATTATGGATTGAAAAATATCTATGCCACCAATAGGTTGATTAATGCACTTAGAGAGGCAAAGATGTATAGTTTTGTCGCCAATATTGTTGTGACTGGTCTATGAATAATTCTTCAGAGGCTGTAAAGACTGCTTATGATTTGTCAGAAGTGAGTATTGGTTGCTATATTCGCTAAATTATGAATGTATTAAACCAATTATTGTTGTTTGAGATTAGATCTAGGAATAAGTAACCATCATTATTGTTTCACATTTTGGATGTAAGTGGTCGAGTTATTTCGGTTTTCTTAGGGAATTCATGGTCATCGATAATCATAAATTGGATAATACAAAGAAAATTTGCTATAAATCATCGCTGCTGTCATTGTTGATAGTCGTGGACATAAATTGTTGATGTGAGAAAGTTGTTCTTTGGAGCCATTAAATATAATTCAGATTGTTGTACAATAAAACATTTGTAATATAATCATTAGAAAGAAAATTGTTGTCGATTCGAATGTTAGATGTATGTAATAATGAGTTATTGTAGCTGATTCGGGAATTCTTGGTCATCAAGCATTGTAAATTAAGAAATTTTGAGAATAAATAATTGTGGAAGATAGTTGTTGCTGTAGAAAGTCAAGAGAACTCAAATGGTTGCTTGTATTATTGGGTGCGGAGTTTGCTTGTTGGAGTGTTGATCGAGAAAAAGATTGGTGTGGATAGAAAAATATGAATGCCGTCCTTTGTTTGTTAGAATTTCCTTAGATTCGAAAAGATATACAAATTTGTATTAATGCTACAAATGGTTAACTCAAGAATTCATGTTCATCGAGAGTCGTTAATAGTAGAAAAGTTGCTATAAAACATTGTTTTCGTTGTTGACAGCTGCGTGTTAATTATTGACGTGAGAAGGTTTTTGGTTAGAGCATTGATTGTAATTGAGGTACATTTGTATACAATCATTGGTTTAACCGCTGTCGTTGATTCATATATTGAATGTATGCAATCATGAGTTATTGTAGTTGACTTAGGAATTCACGGTCGTCCAACATAGTTGACAAGTGAAGTTTACGTAGTTGAGTATCGGTTTAAACTGAGGTTGTTTTCTTTTTATTTGTGTCTGTCATGGACATCTATCATCCAGACACAAACCAAGACTCCATTGGCCAGTGTACTTTGTAGAGCTAGAATATCACAAAGCCTGCATGAATAAGGATAACTTGTTATAGATTGAAATAAAGATCGTTATGGATTGAAAAATATGTCTGTCACCAATAGTTTAGATTAATGCACTTAGAGGGGCAAAGATCAATAGTTTTGCCGCCGATATTGTTGTGCCTGGTCTATGAATAATTGTTCAGTGTGTGTAAATATTGTTTGTGATTTGTGAGAAGTGATCATCAGTGGCTGTATTTGCTAATTTATGGAAGTATTAAACCAATCATTGTCGGTTGAGATTGTAGATCTAGGAACAGGTAACCATTGTTATTGTTTCGCATTTTAGATGTAATTGGTTGAGAGTTATTTCGGTTGTCCTTGGGAATTCATGGTCATTGAGGATCATTAATAGGAAAAGACAAAAAAATTGCTATAAATCATCGTTGTTGTTGTTGACAGTCATGAACGTAAATTGTTGATGTGAGAAGGTTATTGCATTGAGCATTGATTGTAATTCAGGTTGTTCTAGAATAAAATATGTGTTGCTCATATTGTTGAGTGCGGAGTTTGCTTGTTGGAGAATTGATCAAGAATAAGATTCATGCGGACTGAAAAATATAAATGTTGTCCATTCACTCCGTTGTTCGTTAAAATTCCCTTGGATTCGTAAAGATGTATTGTTTGGTATGGATGGTGTAAATTATCATGAGTTATGGTGGTTGACTCCGGAATTCATGGTCATCATGGGTTGTTATAATTGGAGAATTTTTTTAGCACGACATCGTTATTCGAAGTCGAGAGCATTCGGTATAAAAGACGAGCGATGTTTGCTTGTTTGACCACTAGTTGAAACTAAGGTTGTTTTTTTATTCTTTGATCTGTCAAGATCATCTTTCATTTAGGCACGAACTAGGACTCTACCGGGCTAGTACTTGGAAGCACTAGAATATCATATAGCTAGTTCGAATAAGGTTAACTCGTTATGGATTGAAACTAAGGTTGTTATGGATTGAAGAAAATGTTTGTCACCCTTAGTTGGATTAATGCCTTTTGATTGGCAAAGATGTATAGTTTTGGCGCCCATATTATTGTGACAGGTCTATGAATAATTATTAATGATCCATAAGCATTATTTATGATTTGTCAGAAGTGATCATTAGTTGCTGTATTTGCATAAATATAAAAGAATGTGACCAATGGTTGTTGGGTGAGATTGTAGATCTGGGAATAAGTGGCCATTGTTGTTGTTTCTCATTTTTTATGGAAGTGGTCATGAGTTGTTTGGGTTGTCCATAGGAATTCAAGGTCATCAAGGGTCGTTAAAAGGACAGGACAAGGAAAAATTGCTATAAATCATTGTTGTCGTTGTTGATTGTCATGATAGTTAATAGGGTATGTGAGAAGGCCGTTGGTTGGAGTATTAATAGTAACTGAGGTTGTTCTGGAATAAAATATTTGTATATCACCATTGGTTAGACTGTTGTGGTTCATTCATATGTTGGATGTATGTGAACATGAGTCATTGTAGTTGATTTGGGAATTCATGGTCATTAAGCGTTTTTATTTTAGGAATTTTTTTTATGAAAGTTATTTAAGAAATTTTGATAATAAATAGTTCTGGTAAATACTTGTTGTCGTTGAAAGTCATGAGTACTCAAATTGATAGAAGCTTAGGTTGTTTTGGATTAAAAAAATGTGTTTTGGATTGGCAAATATGGCTAATTTTATAGCCAATAATTGTTCTGACAGGTCCATGAATAATCGATCATAGTATGCAAAGGTTGCTTATGATTTGTGAGATGTTGACATTTGTTGTTGTATTTGCTTAATCATGAAGGTAGTTGACCAATTGTTCTTGGTGGAGATTGTCAATTCTAGGAATAAGTGACCATTATTGTTGGTCACTTCACATGTTGGATGTAAGTGGACCATTGTTGGAATTCACGGTCATCAAGGGTTATTAATTGGAGAAGTCTAAGATACATTACAATAAATGGTTGTTGTTGATGATGATGATGATGATGATGGTAGTGAGCTTTATAATGGTTGATGTGAGAAGGTTGTTAGGTTAGAGAATTGATAGAAACTAAGGTTTTTCTTGATTAAAAATTATGTTTTGTATTGGGAAATATGTATAGTTGTTGTTGTCGTGAGCGTTAATTGTTCAGAAGGTTGTTGGGTTAGAATAACAATTGTAGCTAAGGTTGTTCAGGATTAAGAAATATGTATGTCATCATTGGTTTGGATGTGGTTGGATTGGTGAGATGGTTAAAAGATGTCTTGTCATCCTTAGTTGGTTTTATGCTTTTGAATTGGTGAAAAGAGCATTCTTTCAGCCAATAATTGTTTGAGGCACATGTGAATAATTCATCGAAGCTCATGGAAGTTGTTTATGATTTCGTGACAAGTGATCAAGGGCTGTTGCAATTGCTAATATTTAAGGTACTTAAAATTATCATTAAGATTGTGCATTTTGGGAGTAGTGACCATTGTTCTTGTTTCCTATTTTGGATGTAAGTGAGCATGAGTTACTGTGGTTGATTTAGGAATTCGTGGTCAAGAGGGTTGTTATTTGGTAAATTTCAAGACTACATAATTGTGTAAGTTTTTGAGAGTTGGCTACTTCATGTGGATGGACAAAACATGGGAATACTGTAATTTTATATTTTTTAGATTGGACTGTAACTTGATGAACAAAAATCCGAAGATGAAGAATTTGGAATACTCAATCGGATTTCAGCAGAGAAAGGGAGCAAACATTTGCAGTCCGATCGATCGGAACTCTTGGCCGATCGATCGGACCTGAACACCTCTCAGTTATGTACAGGCGATTGATGTCCGATCGATCGTTCAAAAAATGCTCTCAGTTATTTACAGTCCGATCGATCGGACCCTTTGGCCGATCGATCGGATCTGAAATGATTTCAGTTATTTACAGACCGATCGATCGGACCCTCAGACCGATCGATCGGACTCGATCGGACAGCGGCGAACTGCAGCCTATTTGAGTGGATCTCATCTTGTCTTATCCGAATCCCACTCAAACGAGATCTATCCCATTCGTTTCAGAAAGCCTTTTTAAGGCTTAAACCTCTCAAGAAATGTATCCCTGATAGAACTTAAAAACCCAAAACTATTTCTTGAGAGATGGCTTTCCTCCAGAGAGCTTTTGTGAAAATCATGTGCTGAGGCCTTCATCTCTTCTGGAGATTCAACCTCAACGTATTTGCTGATTCGTCTTGTTTAAGGCGTGGAGATCGAAGTGCTGGAGAAGGTGAACAGCGTGTTCGTCGACTAGATCTACTACAGTCTTAGGTTGCGTTCAACTGTAAAGGGGTAGTGAGTATCTTGTAACCTTCGTTTCTTTTAGTGCTTTGATCTTTTTCGGACCAGGGTAAGGTCCCGTGGTTTTTTCCCTATTCAGGGTTTTCCACGTATAAAATTGAAGTGTCCATCTGGGTGATTATTAGATTAATTAACTTAGATTTCTTCTTCCGCAAACTTATATTGAAATCTGTGTTGGGACTTATTTATCATTAGGATTGATTCGTGATCAACCCTTTTGGTATTTTAATTGGTATCAGAGCTGTTCACACTAACTTATTGTGTGAGATCTCTACAGATTTTCTGTTATGGACTTTAATAGAGATGGGACTTCTATTTCCAAACCTCCTCTTTTGGATGGATCTAACTATCCTTATTGGAAAGTTAGAATGACAGCATTCCTTCAATCCATAGATGTGGATGTTTGGAATTGTGTGGAATTTGGCTACACTAAGCCTATTGTTGTTACTGATGACAACAAAACCATTGAAAAACCCATGGCTCAATGGACTAAGGAAGATAAACAAGCATTTAACTTTAACAGTAAAGCTTTGAATTCTATATTCAATGGTGTTACCCCTTCTGAGTTCCATCGTATATCAATTTGCAAACTTGCTAAGGAAGCATAGGATATTTTAGAAACTGTACATGAAGGTACTGTTAAAGTTAAGCAAGCAAAACTTCAGAATTTAACCACAGCCTTTGAGACTTTGAAAATGGATGAAAATGAAGGATTTGATGATTTTAATGATAAATTATCTGCTATTGTGAATTCTAGCTTCTACTTGGGTGAGATCATTCCTGAACATAAAATTGTCAAAAAGATTTTACGATCTTTACCTGAGCGGTTTGACCCGAAAGTAGTAGCTATAGAAGAGTCCAGTGATTTGGATTCGATCAAGGCTGATCAGTTAGTTGGAAATTTGCAAGTCTTTGAAGCAAATTTAAGGTCAAACAAGAAGGCCAAAGGGTTGGCTCTAATTTCTTCCAAGTCTCGCTTGGAACATGATGACTCAGAATCAGAATCTGAGGATCCAGATCTTGATGCCTTATTTGTTAAAAAGTTTAAGAAATTTCTAAAAGATGATAAGAAGGGTTTTAAAAAATCTTTCCAAAAGTTTAAAGGGCAAAATAATCCTACTTCTTCCTTCAAAGTAAATTCTGGAACAAAATCTGAGAAATTTGTATCCAAAATTCCCTCAAAGGATACTCACTGCTTTGAATGCAAAGGGTTTGGTCACTATGCATCTCAATGCATTAATAGAACTTTCAAAACTCAAGGTAAAATTCTCAATGTCACATGGGATGATGATTCAGATCAAGATGGAAATGATACTGAATCTGAAACTTTCTCTGGTCATGGAAAGTTCATGGCTTTTATGGCACAATCTAACAGTTCATTTGTGCAGGATGTTGAGGAAAACTCTGTTGTTAATGATTCAGAGAATCAAAATTCTTTGTCAGATAATGAGCAGGATTTGGTTGAAGCTTATGAAAGTCTTCTTAAACACTCAAGGAGGATGACTCAGTTAAATGACATCCTGAAAGGAAAATGGAAGACATCTGAAAAAGAAAAGCTTGTGCTTAAGAATGAAATTCAAGAAGCCCAAGGTCAAGTATCTCAACTTGAATCACAGTGCACATTGCTAACTAAAAAGCTGATTGATGCAGGAAATGAATGCAATATACTGCATGAACAATCTGTCAAAGCTGACAAAGAGATACAAATCATAAAGAAAGAAATGGATTTTTGCAAAGCTGAAAAGGTTGTCATATCTGAGAAATTGAAGGTAGCTACCTCTGAACTAGTTTCTACCAAAGCTGATTTAAATCGGATGAACAAAGGGTCAAAGCAACTTGATAAAATTTTGGGTGCGCAAATCATATCAAACAACAAGCATGGCCTTGGATTTGATTATCGTGCATCCACGTCATCCACCAAAGGTAAATTTGTTCGAGGACATACATTGTTTGCTACTGAACCTGTAGTCTATCATTCTAAACATGTACATTCCATATTACAAAAAACTATACCTCCTCGCAAATATGTCCCGACTTGTCATTACTGTGGTGTCATTGGACATATTCGGCCACATTGCAACAAATTGCGTAACAGACTTCGCAATGCACGGAGGAACAAAAATTCCACTCCTCCAAAGGTGCAACAAAAATCTATCTGGATTCGCAAAACTGACCTTTACTGTAATGTGGTTCTAACTGCACTTAGAGCACAAAGTTCACATGTTTGGTATTTAGACAGCGGGTGCTCTAGACACATGTCAGGTGATAAATCTCTTTTCACTTCTCTTGAAAAACACAATGGTGGAAATGTACAATTTGGCGATGGGAGTAAATCAAAAGTCATTGGTAAAGGTTCAATAAACATACCAGGTATGTCACCAATTCATAATGTTTTTTTGGTTGATGGTTTAAAGGCAAATTTGTTGAGCATAAGTCAATTCTGTGAATCTGGTAATGAAGTTCATTTCTCAATACATCACTGCACAATTGTCGATGCCAATGGGAAAAATGTACTTTCTGGTAAAAGGAATTCCGATAACTGTTATGTGGTTGTTAATGAGAACAATCTACAATGCAATTCTTCAATCATTAACGATGTTGATCTGTGGCATCAACGGTTGGGTCACATTAACCATACCTATTTAAAAAAATTGTCCAAGCAGGAATTGGTTAGAGGTCTCCCCAAACTTCAAAAGCCCTCTAATCATGTTTGTGGTCCTTGTCAATTGGGGAAACAAATTAGAGTACCACATAAGAAATTAGAAATGCTTACTACCAGCAGACCATTAGAATTGCTTCACATGGATCTAATGGGTCCATCCAAAACGGAAAGCATTGGTGGTAAAAAGTATATTTTTCTCACAGTTGATGATTTTTCAAGATTCACATGGGTTCGTTTTCTTAGAGATAAATCTGAAACTTTTGCAGTTTTTTATCACTTATGGCTTCAACTTATTGCAGGTAAGGGAGCTCAATTTGGTGGAGTTGCCAGAATCAGATCTGATCATGGAACTGAATTTCAGAATTCATGTTTTGATTCTTTTTGTACTGAGAATGGCATAAAACATGAGTTTTCCGCTCCTAAAACTCCTCAGTAAAATGGAGTTGTGGAACGAAAAAATCGGGTAGTACAGGAAATGGCTCGTGTTATGATTCATAGTAAGAAAGTGCCACAGCGATTTTGGGCTGAGGCAATAAACACCGCTGTCTATGTGATCAACCGAGTCTATCTCCGGTCTGGTACAAAGAATACACCGTATGAGTTGTGGAATGGAAGGAAACCCACTGTAAAATACTTCAAAACCTTTGGGAGTAAATGTTATATCTTGAAAGACCGAGAGCATCTTGGCAAATTTGACTCCCGAAGTGATGAAGGGATTTTTCTTGGGTATTCTTTAGATAGTAGAGCATACCGCGTATTTCATCTGCGTAATTCTACTGTCATGGAATCTATCAATGTAGTCATAGATGATGCTGGACCTTCTTATTTTTCAGATGATGAAGATGATTTTTTCCTAATTCCTATTTCTTCTCAGCAGGTTGAGCAAGACGGAAATCAAAGTAAGGAATCGGCAGATCAAGCACAACCAGCTCAAGATATTGTTGTACCTGATTCAGAATCCGAATCTGAAATTGAAATATCTGGAGCAAAATTAAAGAGATCGGCTTCAGGAACATCAAGTCATCAGCCTTCTTCAAGCAAGGACATACATCCTCGATCTCAAAAAGGTCAAGTACTCAAAGATCACTCTCTTGACGAAGTCATTGGTGATATTCAGGCTCCGTTGAAGACTTGACAGCAAGTACAAAATGAGGTAATTTTTTTATGTTATGTCTCCTTCTTCGAACTAAAAAATGTCAAAGAAGCACTTGTTGATGACTCCTGGATCAATGCCATGCATGAGGAGTTAGGTCAATTTGAGCGTAATCGTGTTTGGGAACTTGTACCACGGCCTTCTCATACCAATGTTATCGGGACAAAATGGATTTTCAAAAATAAAACCGATGAACTTGGTAAAGTCATTCGAAACAAGGCCAGACTCGTTGCTCAGGGATATACACAGGTGGAGGGAATTGATTTTGATGAAACATTTGCCCCTGTTGCTCGTCTTGAGTCCATCCGTATTCTTTTAGCAATAGCTTGTTCCTTGAAAATCAAGCTATATCAGATGGATGTCAAGAGTGCCTTCTTGAATGGTTATTTGAATGAGGAGGTGTATGTTGAACAACCTAAAGGGTTTGAGGATCCTCATTTTCCTAACCATGTTTTCAAACTGCATAAAGCCTTGTATGGTTTGAAGCAGGCTCCACGAGCATGGTATGCAAGATTGACAACATTTTTGATTGAAAATTCCTTTCGTAGAGGAAGTGTGGATAAAACTTTATTCATCAAGAGAGAAAACGATAATATCCTAATTGCTCAAATTTATGTGGATGATATTATTTTTGGATCCACGTCTGAAACTTTGTCTAAATCTTTTGCCACATGTATGTCAAAAGAATTTGAAATGAGCATGGTCGGAGAACTATCATTTTTTCTCGGTCTTCAAATCAAACAATGTGAAAATGGGATATTTCTTTCTCAAACTAAATATGCTCAGAACATTTTGAAGAAGTTTGGGATGGAATCCTCTAAGCACTCCAATACACCTATGAGCACCACTATAAAACTGAGTTTAGACTCTTCTGGGAAGGATTTCGATGAAAGATTGTATCGCAGTATGATCGGTAGTCTGTTGTACCTAACTGCTAGCCGACCAGACATTTCGTTTAGTGTTTGTGTTTGTGCTCGATATCAAGCAAGACCTAAGGAGTCACATGTTCAAGCTGTCAAGAGGATTTTGAAATATGTAAGTGGCACCACTGGTTTTGGAATATGGTTTTCCAAAGATTCTACCATGAATGTTGTGGGGTTCTCCGATGCTGACTGGGCAGGTTGTGTTGATGATAGAAAAAGTACATCTGGTGGCTGTTTCCTAATTGGTAACAACTTGGTTGCATGGCATAGCAAGAAACAAACTTCAACTTCTTTATCGACTGCTGAGGCCGAATACATAGCAGCTGGAAGTTGTTGCACACAATTACTATGGATGAAACAAATGCTATCTGACTACGGCATTGAACAAACTACAATGGTAGTTTATTGTGACAACAAAAGTGCGATTGACATCTCTAAAAATCCAGTACAACATTCAAGAACCAAACATATAGACATCAGGCATCATTTCATCCGAGATTTGGTTGAAGAGAAAATTATCTGCTTGGAGCATATCTCTACGGAAAATCAATTGGCTGATATCCTCACCAAACCCTTGGACCCAACTAGGTTTGACTCCCTTCGTAAGTCTCTAGGTATCTGTTCTTACCCCTAATTTTTTTTGCACTTTCTTTTCATTGCTCATTATTGATTTCCTAGCGTGTGATTCATTGAATTTTTTTTGCCTTGTTAGAGATACACATTTTACTGAAAACAATTTCACAGTTTGATGGTAATGATCTTCTTGCATGATTTCAGATATTCTCTCCTGGTTATTTTATGAGTCGCTCACAGAACATTAAAAAAAAAAAAAAAGCCGGAGGAATAGGGCTACCTACGAGTATGAGTGATAGCCACCAAATGATTGGTAATTTTCTTTGGAAAAGGCTACCATATTCATTAGTGTGAAAGTCACCTATGATGGTTTTTCTTTGCAATGCTCAAAGAGCTTTACATTAAAAAAAAAAAAAAAAAAAAAAAAAAAAGGAAGGAATTTAGGGGGAGCTTTGCTACTCTAGTTTGCCAGGGGAGTTGTCTCTTTTTGTGTGATTCTATCATTCATCCTAGCACAAACTAATTTAAAAAAAAAAAACAAAAATAAAAAGAAATTTTTTTTTTCACATTCAATCACTCTCTAATGCTTGGTAGAATATTTTTTGGTGTATGATCATTAAGGGATTTCTTTATGACTTTGTTATTAGTTTGTGCAACATTTTTTTACCTAGGCCCGTTTTCCTTTATTTTACCCAGGTCCGATCGATCGGACCTTGATGCCCGATCGATCGGACAGTGTCTCAGTCAACACAATAAATAAACCGTGATTTCTCTTGTTTCTTACTCTTACCTCTTCTGCCCTAGCCCCTCATTCTCTAGCATTCTTCCAAGATTTTCCTTAGAGGTTTCCAGCTTCTCCAAGGTAATTTTTCTTTAATCTATTTCAATTCATCTCCTTCTTTCCTATTATTTGGTTGTGATTGTTGTCTTGGGTTGTTAGAATGTGATTCTATTTTAGTGGATGTTGGTTTGGTTGTCCAAGATCTCTTGAATGGGTCTTTTTCATGTGTTTGGCAAGATAGTGTTTTGTGTTTTTTGTGTTTCACTACTTCCTGCTTGTTACATTGCTGAGATGAAAGTTGGGTTGCTATATTTATGTAGTGCACACCAAGTGTTTGCTGTTTTGCCTTAAAGACTTCATGCCTCCAAAAACTTCTCAACCTCGCAAGAGGACTTTTCAGCGTGGTAGTTCTTCTTCTTCTGCACCATTTGATGCTCAAAGGTTTCAAAGTCTTTCGAGAGAATCCTCCTTTGATAATGTGTTTTCCAAAAAACAAGTCATTGTGGAACGACAGGTTAAATTTGCCAGAATGGATATTGACTTCAAGGATTGGCTTCTTGAAAGAGGATGGAACTCCCTTTATGAATTTTCACCTATTGCTTATGGATCTTTGGTGAGGGAGTTTTATAACAACATTCATGATATTGGGAACGAATCATTCAAAACATTTGTTCGTGGTTTTCTGATTGAAGTTGATCCAAATTTTCTCAGTCAATTCCTTCAAATTGACCGGAGTTTAGATGCCGTTTATCCCGAACCTGAACCTGACTCAGATGATATGGAGGATACGGTGGATGACACTGACTGGGGTGCTGTAGTTACCACTTTAACTGGTGGTCGTCGACGCGATTGGGTTGGAGGAGTTCTTAAACAGAAATATCTTACTCCCTCATTCCGCATGCTCAACTTGTTTGTCTGTTTCAATCTTGAACCTAAGGGGAGGACTTCTGAAGTGATAATGGAAACTGGTTATCTGTTATATGTAATTGGCACTGGGAAGCCCATTGATGTTCCATTTGTTATTTTTAAGCATATGCTGGATGCCCTTCAAAGTGCTTCAACTACATCTCTTCCTTTTGGGGTTCTTATTTCGAGGATACTAATTTCGCATGGTGTTGCTATTAGCCCTCATGATGATGTTGCGAAAGGAAGAGGACCAATTACATATCGCACTATTACTCAGTCTACCTCCCATGTCGCTGATAGTGATGAAGAAGATCCGGCTCCTTGTGCTGCTGCAAGAGATTTTGAACCTCCGTCTGAGACACCGATGCCATCCTACTTTCAGGATTTTGAGAACCGCTTATTTGATCAATCGACTCAGATTGAATTGCTTGAACATAGAATGGATTCTCAGTTTCAAGATGTGTTTGCACAGATGGAACAGCTGAACCTTGGTAGTAACCGCATTGAGGGCAAGCTTGATACTCTCCTTCGTCGTTTTCCTCCTCCGCAGTAGTTGCTTCTTGGTTGTTTTCTGTGTCTGCTTTTATAATGCTACTGTGCTTTTCTAATTTATTTGTGGACTGGTATTGATGCATCATTTTGTTCTCCTATTTGCATCATTCGGTTAATAGAATTTTCTTTACCCTTGTCAATTTATGTCCAAAAAGGGGGAGAACAGTTGATCATGGTTGATGATTTATAGTCTTTTTGGTTAATTTATCATCTTTGATTTTTGATGATCCTTGGTCAAGATTGGTTGTGACAGGATTTACAGGTATTATCAAGATGGAGCTGAAGCTTTTCTTTTAGATAGTTTATGGGTAGATTTTCATGTATTAGATGTTTTGTCCATGAATTGCCAAAGGGGGAGATTGTAAGTTTTTTAGAGTTGGCTACTTCATGTGGATGGACAAAACATGGGAATACTGTAATTTTATATTTTTTAGATTGGACTGTAACTTGATGAACAAAAATCCGAAGATGAAGAATTTGGAATACTCAATCGGATTTCAGCAGAGAAAGGGAGCAAACATTTGCAGTCCGATCGATCGGAACTCTTGGCCGATCGATCGGACCTGAACACCTCTCAGTTATGTACAGGCGATTGATGTCCGATCGATCGTTCAAAAAATGCTCTCAGTTATTTACAGTCCGATCGATCGGACCCTTTGGCCGATCGATCGGATCTGAAATGCTTTCAGTTATTTACAGACCGATCGATCGGACCCTCAGTCCGATCGATCGGACAGCGGCGAACTACAGCCTATTTGAGTGGATCTCATCTTGTCTTATCCGAATCCCACTCAAACGAGATCTATCCCATTCGTTTCAGAAAGCCTTTTTAAGGCTTAAACCTCTCAAGAAATGTATCCCTGATAGAACTTAAAAACCATAAACTATTTCTTGAGAGATGGCTTTCCTCCAGAGAGCTTTTGTGAAAATCATGTGCTGAAGCCTTCATCTCTTCTGGAGATTCAACCTCAACGTATTTGCTGATTCGTCTTGTTTAAGGCGTGGAGATCGAAGTGCTGGAGAAGGTGAACGGCGTGTTCGTCGACTAGATCTACTACAGTCTTAGGTTGCGTTCAACTGTAAAGGGGTAGTGAGTATCTTGTAACCTTCGTTTCTTTTAGTGCTTTGATCTTTTTCGGACCAGGGTAAGGTCCTGTGGTTTTTTCCCTATTCAGGGTTTTCCACGTATAAAATTGAAGTGTCCATCTGGGTGATTATTAGATTGATTAACTTAGATTTCTTCTTCCGCAAACTTATATTGAAATCTGTGTTGGGACTTATTTATCATTAGGATTGATTCGTGATCAACCCTTTTGGTATTTCAGTGTGAGATCGTTGCTGTTGATAGATATGAGGATAGGATTAATTGTTTTTGGTATTAACGGCACAGAAACAATGCTAGTTAAGAATGTTGATTCACTAAGGTTGTTGCGGATAGATAACATGTGCACCCATCCTTACTTGTTAAAAGACTCAATAAAAATATCATGAAAACTAAAAAATATTAACACAAATAATAAGAACCGGATGCATGGGGCCAAGGTGGATCGTCCATTTGCATCTAAAGATTTCAACATCCACGTTAGGTCAATAACACATTTTGGTCAAAACATGGAATGAGGGGGCCATGGTGGATGCAAAATCGGATCTCCAAACTCAAGTCTAAAATATTCTCCATTATCCGAGGTCCATGTCAGAAATTTAGCGGATCAATGGAGTTCATACATCAGTCCCATTTTGACTCAATAGATACCAACATTAAAAGATAGAGCGACGCAATCTAACGGAATGAACCCATATGTGTTCATGACACCAACAGGGCCAAAACCATGCCCCCAGAGCTTTTTCACAAAATCAATAATCTTGCTATTGCAACAAGGACATCTATTGGGGGTCCATTGCCACACCCGCCCAATATAGCCTACAAGGAAAGTAGCTACAGTCACATAACTTCCTTTTGTACGGGGGACTCAAAACAATGTGCAATTCAGAAGAAAGAAGCAAGGTCCGAACGTCAACAAAGTGTTGAACCCAAGTGAAGCACAAACAATGAACTTACTTCTTTTCTTCAGTTTTTTTTTTTTTTTTTTTTTTTTTACAAATGTTCACAATATACGTAAAATGGACTCCCTCAAATAGATTTCGCTCCACGGTTTCTAGCGATTATGATTACAAGAATATCTAGAATTACATTGACGATTATGTTATGATCCATCACTGTGGGGATACATGAAAGGTCTATTCCATGATCTCCCCACTCGTTTTTATTCAACCAAAGATTTCAACCACCAGACAAGGGAAACAAAGACACATTTTGGTAAAAAAATGGAATGACATGTGTCGCCATAGGAATAAGTGACTGATCTAACCCGTGATGATCTCGATTGTCCTTTTGCATCAAAAGAGTTCATCATCCATGTTCATGGTCAAGAACACGTCTCCGTCAAAACATGGAATGAATGGGCCAAGGTGGATGCAAAACTGGATCTCCAAATACAAGTTTGTATTATTCTAAGTCTGAATTATTCTCCATTTTAGGGGTCAATATCCGAAATTTAACAGTTCAACTGAGTCCATGCATCAGTCCCAACATGATTCAAAAGATCCCAACAGTGAATAATGGAGCAGATCGCAATGTGATGGACTGGACACACGTGTTAATGACGGGTTTAAATAATGTCCCTAAATCTATTTCGCAAAACCAACAAACCCGTTTCTGCTCCAAGTACATCCGGTGGGGGTCCACAGCCACACTTAAACATGCACGAACAACCACAAGCAATGACTGTTATCACCAAGATTCGAAAAGAAATCGAAGAGTGATAGTTAGAAGACAGAAGGCTTTGATACCATATCAATCGTAGCATGCAGTCAAGAGACTTTGGATTGTAAAATTGTGTGTCTTTCCTTTGGAGATTCTCTCCTATTATATTGAGTACAGTTGCCTTATCAAAGGCTACAAATCAGCTAATCAATCTAATTACAATCTAATACTAATGAAAGAATATTTAAAGAAGGAAGAAAGCTGTGCAATTGTTTGACCAAATCCAACGTGATTGGATACCACCATATTGGGACTGAACTTGAGTCGACCCTTACAAGTGGGCCTGATGGGCCTGAGCCATCTTGTATATGACACTGGCGGCAGTGTGGAAACTGGGAATTTAGGGGTGGCAACTTGCAAGGGGTCAGGTCAGTGTTCGGTTGGGGTTGAGCAATATGGATACCATATTAGGGCCCGATCTCAACTTGATCCGTTTACAAAATGGGATGAAAATATAATGCCTAACCCGACTCATCAGTTATTGGGTCAATTGACCCTACCTGCATAACCCGCTCATAAGTTGGTCTTAGACATTCACTTTTATGTTTCTGTTGCTTATGATTAGGTGATCTTGACCATCAATCTCAATCATTTAATCATCGTGCTTCACAGCTATGGACTGTGTGGAGCTTGGATAAGGCAAGGTTGCACACTGAAATAGGGAGAAGTGGCATCGTAATTAGTACACAATACACATTGAGAGAGAACTTCCATCCCCTACTGTTTTAAGTGACCAACATGCTCCTTAAATCAAACCCAATATCCTGCCCTAGTCCGGATAACCTTAAACAAACTTCCTCTCCCTTGACGACTTTGGCGGACATCTTTAGAAGGTATTTATTCTAGGCTGCTTATGGTACGTCATGTTGTGTAGAGAACTTTGGGAGGGTTGAGATATTTGTGTTAGGGCAGGAACTTTGGGCTTGAAATGAGGGGTAATTTTGTCTTCCTTTCACTAAAAAGGGTCAGAGAAAGTGGTAGCTTTCGAAAGGGGGGAAAAAGGAACCCAGGGTGTTTGTTAGAGATAGCTTAAAAGTCAAGGCGGTTTTTGTTTTTATAAAGATTGGAGTGCTTTTTAGAATTATTTTTTAATGTGTTTTTTAGAATTAGTGGGCATATCTTTTGGGGCTTTCTGAATCATCACTTTTAATTTTTAAATGTATTCTTGCCCCTGCTATGTTATATTTGTCTGAATACTTTTGTTCATACACCTCTGAAAATACATTATTATTGTTTTGATTGGTTGCCTAACTGCATACGTTAAAAGTCGACCTTTGACAAAGTCTCTCAACAAGACTGTCATGGTGACTGGTGATATCATGGGTGTCACTGTTCAATCGACTCTGGGCCTGAGTCAAATTGAATGGGAGCGGATGAACCGTGGGATGTTTCTGTACTGGCATGGGCGGTTGATTGAGGTAAATCCATCAATGTCTACTCGGAAAATGATTAAACATCATTTCTAGTTTCATTCCATAATGCAAAAGCTAGATACATCATATATGTGTCTTGGTTCTCATTGGACCCTTTGTTTGTCACCTCAATGAATCCTGTAAGTTTATTTTGTGGTTTTGGGTTTTTTTTTCAAGAAAATGTCAGCTTTTCATGTAAAATTTGAATTTTCTTTGATAGTTGTTTTAAAATTTTTCTCCATGACATCTAAGGTCTTTTATTGTTTTATTTTTGGGATAGATTCCTGTTGAATCTTGGTTGGCTCATACTTAGTATCTTTGTTGATAAAGTGCCTGCGGCCCTGCGTGGTTGATGGTAATGCTGTCTAGAAGTTGATAGAGGCTTCTATGTTGTTTATTGAAAAGCAGTTGTTTAGTCATGTGTTTAAAAAATAAATTATACAATAACATGGTAGATAACCTTTTTCTATCATTTTTCTTTGAAATCATGGGACTGTGATTGATAATTTTACATGCTAATTATTGAAACATAGGAGGGGATCAAGATACTTTGCTGAGAATCAGAATTGATCCAGTACAGACTATGATCAATGTGGATCAGTTTCCATGACTTGATAAGGATCAAGATAATCAATGATTGGACACGTGTGATGAAGCCTATGGGATGCGTCCACACTTATTAGTGGGCCATGTTAAGTAGTTGTTGTTAAGTAGTTGTTTGTGCAGTTTTCCATCACCAATTGATTTCAGGAATACTGGCTAGCAACTCTGACAAGGTATCAGAGCTTGATGTCTCGAGTTCAAAACCACGCAGGGCACAACACAAACATGTCCTCGCCTGCAGTCTACTTTGAACCAATGGACAGTCAATATTCATGTTGGACAGATTTATTCCTCCCCCTTGCCTCATGTTGATACTAAGAGGATTATGAAGTGTTGATTTATGCTTGTTCCTTGCATTATTTTAATTCTGAATTTCTGTGAAATTCTTCTACACATCCTAGTATTGCTGGATTTTCTGGTTTTATTTTAATTGGACTGTAGACAGTCCGATTGCGTCAAATCGGGGCTGCATCAGGCTATGAATTTAGTCAGAGTTAATTTAACCTAACCTGATCCGAACCTATTCTAATCGAGATTTTCAGCCCAAATAAATGGTTTTAAAACTTGGTCTTAGTCGCCAGCTTTGTCATCATTTAGACTTGTGTGTAAAAAAGATTCCAACAAGTGATTTGAATAAATAACAGTTCCCGCGCCCAAAAGGACAAGTAGTGACATTTACATGATCAAATTTCAACTCGAATTTGTTCCAGGTAAATCTGTTGAAGCAGCCAAGGGCAAGAATCTCAACATAATAATCACACTTTATACACTTGTATCAACATTGGCAGAGAAAAGGATTCAACCTCAATGATTCGATTGAATGAGCTAACACCACCAAGTTCTTTATTTAATAACAGAAAAGGGATGATAACTAGTGCATTGCTCATGGTGCCTTATTTCCATTGGCTTTTGGAGTTGTCGATGTAGGAACTGATGAAAGCTGGATGTGGTTTCTGACGGAATTACAAAAGCTGCTCGAGATGAACGCGGAGAAAATACCCCAATTCACGGTCTTGTCTGATGGACAGAAAGGCATAGTGGATGCAGTAAAAAGGAAATTCCCGAGTGCATACCTTGGATTCTGTGTGCGCAAGCGAGAGCATTGGCAAGGAGTTCAAGAACTCTAGGCTTGTCCAGCTTCTCTGGAAGGCAGCTTATGCGACAACTACACCTGGCTTTAAAGAAAGAAAGAGTGGCAGAAACTGAAGAAGTTTCTGCAGATGCAGCCAAGTGGATTCAACAGGTTCCACCTTCTCATTGGGCTGCAGCATTTTTCGAAGGAGCACGGTGTGGACACCTTTCTTCAAATATTGAAGAGTTCAATAGATGGATTCTTGAAGCACGAGAACTGCCCGTAATCCAGGTAATAGAACGGATCCATAGTAAACTGATGGCTGAATTTGATGAGCGCTGTCAGAAAGCGTCAACATGGACATCAGTGCTTGTGCCTTCTCTTGAGAACTGAGAAGCATATGTCTGAAGCTCTTGCCCATGCAGGTAGCTACCAAGTGCTCCGTTCGGATGCTGTAGAATTTGAGGTTATATCTGTTGAGCGCTCAAATATTGTGAATATCGGCACTCGTTCCTGTTCTTGCCGCGTTTGGCAGGTCTATGGCTTACCATGCTCGCATGCAGTGGCTGCACTACTTTCATGTAGAAAGGATGCCTATGAGTATACAGAGCAGTGTTTTGCTGCTGCTACGTATTGGGAGACATATTCCCAAGTAATACATCCCATTCCAGATAGAAGTGAAAAGAGTAAGACAGATGAGGGTCTTACGGATGAAGACAATTGTGTTGTGCGGCCACTGAAGTTCCGCCATCCACCGGGCCGCCCCGAAAAGAAGTGACTCTGTATAGAAGACCTTAACCGTGGAAAGCATACTGTCCGTTGTAGTCGATGCAACCAAACAGGACACTACAAGACAACATGCAAATCAGATATTATTGAGAGGATAGAACAGTTTTAGCTCTGTGTAATAGTGTAATACTCATATATAAACCTCTGTAGGATTAGTAGTTATCATGTATCATTCCACAAAATAACATCACCTCTCCTATCCATGCGTTATTGTGCATTGTAAAGTGAGACCTGTGTTGTATTTGAATCTTATTTTGTTGGATGGAACGTAGGAATGTGGATAGTGCTTTTTCTAGTACTCCTCTCCCTTTGGATGTTCATACAAAGCAAATTTTTTTCCATCCCAAAGTGAAGATATTCAAGATTAGGCCTATCATAAATAGACTTTGTTGACTAGATTGGAGAAATTGAGTCAAAACATTATTTGACTCTATGGAAGAGCCAACTTGCTGGGGTTTCTATTGCAGGTAGAATGGTAAAATGCAACTATTTTGCCACTTTCACTCACTGAGCTATATTAATGTTAAGTCACTGTATGGTAAGAGTTATATGCTAGAGTGATCCGTTCTGGACGGGGAAGGGCAGAATTTTCCTTGCTTATGTAAATCCCTTTGTTTTGAGAAATACAGGACAGGACACCCTAGTGGAAAGTTTGTCTCACCCCACACAGCCACCTAGGGATCCAACCCTCTGGGGGTGGGTTATACACTTATACCCCACATGTACTGTACTACTTATCCAATCTTGCTAAAGAAAAAAAAAAGGGTTTTTGCATTGCTCTATCATGTTATTTGAGTTCATTCATCATGTTAAATGTGGTCACACATCCTGTGGGGGGCCCAGCCCACTGAGAGCACAGATCCCCTACATTTTCCAATATCTATTCTCTATATTCCTCTTGAAATTTTGGCTTCCAAACCCAAAAAGAAAAAGAAAAGAAAAGAAGACATCTGGTACTTTCATAGCAGGTAAACACAACTAGACCAACACACTTCAGTGGTTTCTAAGATTGAACATGATGAGGGATGTACTGTCTATAAGCCTACAATTTGTGGAAATCTTACCCTTTTACATAATAAAGGATCGTTTGAATGTCGGATTTGCATCATAAATCCAAAGGCCTACAATTTGGATTTGCATCATAAATCCAAAGGCCCACAAAGGACAAAATTCTGGAGGCTCGAATTTGGTGAGTGTTTGTGCGGGGGCATAGATTGAAAATCTTAGTGTTGGCCTTTGTTCCCGGAAGCTCATGAATGGCACCAGACTGCCCCTGGGCCTGGAGTCTGGATGGTGGGGTCGCAGATTTACATTACAGTCTATGGCGTTTGCCCCTCTTTTTTAAAACCCCACCACTGCTTTAATTGAAAATAAATACGGACGAGAGTGTTGAATTAAAGGGATTATGATAATGTTTTATTTTCCCCTTATAAGGACCATAACTACATTACCCCATGCGCCGGTTCTTAGTGGAAGCTTCAGGTTCGAAGCTGGTCTCTCACATGTTTGGATGTGTGAGTTGTGTAGGGGTGTTTATGGGCCGTTCCGGCCTAAGGTATATCTTGGCCTGGCCCGACTTTAGTAATACTGGTGCAAGCCAGGCACGGGCTGTAAATGTAAGATCCGGGTCCCATTTATAATTTTTAATTATATTTTTATTAGAATATTATTATTATTTTAATTGAATGTATTTTAGTTATTTAAGTGGTTAGGATTAAGTGGGGCACACGTTAGATTAGATGCGTGGTTTGGTGAGTTGGGTTAATGGGTAGATGACTTGACCCGCAGTTTGACCCGGCCCAATGACTTAAGCCCATTATTCTCTTAACCTTATCCTCTTATTACGAATGCACATCCTTATCTCTCCCTCTGCAACTATTCCTGTTCCCTGTTCGTCTTCTTCTTCCTCTTTTCAGCATCCCAAGCCATACCAGCTTTGAGATCTAGCCATCAGAATCAAGATCAGAGGATACCATCATTCTTGGTTCGACCTTCTTATCTCAGGTAACCCTCTCCTCAAATCATTAGGAGTAGATCTATATTCTTGGGTTATCTCCTTTTCTTTCCAATGGTAGATTTGGATAGGAGTACCATAGATTTGTTCATCTGAGCATTTCTTTCTCATATTAATTGTCAGATCGGTGATAGGATTATTCTCGAGCGCTGTGGGAATCTTGATTTGGGTATTAGGGTCTGTGCATTTTTCTTTAACCCGGTGAAAGGCAAGTACCTAATCATGATTTATAAATTTAATATTTTTTTTTCACCTTGATTCGCATGTAGAAACCTTAATTTTGATGCCTTTTATATTGTAATATGAGTATACGATTTTTATCTTTCATTTTACTGTTACTATAATTCCAATATGATGAACTACCGCCCACTGTGTTTGGAATTACTCCCGTGTGGTTTTAATTATGAAACTAGGTGGACCCCACTGATGATGGATCAAGACCGTAGATCCATTAGTGGACCCACGGGCGACCATAGGGATGGTATACCCATGCGAGGTGGGCCCTGGTTGGCCCACCATCAAGCAATCAAAAGAGGGCAGGCGGTAGGGATAAAGAAAATGGGTTTGGGTTATTTTCTTTTTGGGACTGTGGGGCCCATGTGAGCCATTGATCTCAAATCGGGTCCCTACATCATGAAGAGGGGTTTTGGACGACCATATTGATCAGGTCTGATCGTAGCCTCTTGATCAGTGGGACCACTATCCAAGTGGCCCAATTGCTCTGTTGTTGTCGAGTTTATTTGCAGGGAGTTCGATTGTGTTGCTGGAAGGAAGGGGATGAAGGGGATGACACGAGAAAGAGGGAGTAAGATGATGTGAGATGACATAAAGGGATAAGGAGGGAGAGTGATGTGGACATGTGGGGGATTAGACATGTCACAATAGTTATTTTATTAAATTTAAAATCAATAGTGTGTGGTACGGTTTGAACTTCTACATGGGGTGTTGAAATAAAAAGTGGGTGTGCTGTGTTGAAATAAGTGAGCATGGGTTGATTGTACCTTGCTTGTGTTGGATGGGAATAAAGTGTAGTTATGACATGGGGTGATGTAATCCCATGAGATTTTTAGTGAGGGTTAAATTATTTTTATTGCTCCTTTTTATTTATGGAAATTAAGAAAAAGGACCTTGTTATTTTATAAGCATAAATTATGATCTTTAACTATTTTTAATATGTTAAAATTATATTTTATTAATTTGATTATGAGACCGAGTAAATACCGACTTGGCATCCGGTATCTTATTAACATGGGATTTTGTGCTTCATATGACATCGGAAAAATCCTAATGGATTCGAGCTCAACCCATCTCTATTGGAAAACCCTTAATTGGGTCTATGCACCATAATTGGAGAAGGGATGCGTTGACCTTTTATCTATTTAGAGATTCCTATGGTTGTTGGATACGAGACCTTATGTTTAACCTTAGGATTGGCTTGTGATTATTCTTTGACCTTCGCATGCATATATATATATATGTTGATTTAGGATATCTATTCCTTTAGATGTATACCTTATGGTGTTATGGACTGTAAAGTGGCTTGGCAAATCCTGTATGACGATTTAATTATAATATGAATGTAGAATGGCCAGCACTTTACTTTGACTTAGGACTCTTGTGTCGGAGCCTTATTATTCGGGTCTATTATGCATATATGTTTCCTTTATGTTGGTCATTTATGAACGACTGCAGATCGTATATGGACGGTTGATCACCGATGTGTCCGGATCACTTATAATCCGCTATGAATGTGAACAGGTTATCCTGATTTTTGTTTATTGATCGGTTGACCACCGACATTATGGACGGGCTTTCCCGATTATGTAGGGTTGACCACCCACAACGGGGACACTTGTCTCCGTGTGAATCTTATTGCTCCATTTGTTTTATTTGAATTTATGTCATACGTTCATTCGCGTATATCTTCACTTTGCTTCTATATGATCATACTTGTCTATATTCTTCTCGTCATGATATTTAATTTTGAATTATGATTATGTTCTTGCTATTTACTTTGAAATATTTGGTGCATAGGTACCGAGCCCTATTTTACCGAGGAAACGGAGGAGGATCAAACGTTTGAGCCAACTGGCGAACCCGAGTGGGACGCCGGAGACGGTTTCGGAGCCGTTTGAACCTACTTTAGAGAGAACGTCATCGTAGTAATTTCTTAGATGAACTTTCTTCAATGATAAACCTTTCTTAGTAATTGTTTTATTCATTTTTGCAACTTGAATTATTATGTTTATTTGATTTTCGTGATGGTTCATTACTTTGAATACCAATTGAATATAGCTTCCGTTGCATTTAATGAAATTTATTTTGACTCACCACATGTTGAAATTTTATGTGGGTCCACTTTTGGAAGCTTGTGTTGTATTAAACACAGGAATTTGAATTTAAAATTTTAATTTTCACGTTTTTCCCCAATTCTTATTTTGGGGACGTGACAGTAAAAGTCAAGTCCAAGACCGCCCATTTAATCAATCAGACCTGACCAAATCGGGGTTTTTTTTTATTAATTTGGTGAGCATTTGAGTAATTATTTGAATTTCCTTGTGCCACTACCCATTGGAGAAAATATCCACAAACAGATTACTTTTAATTTTGATTGAAAACTATTTACAATAATTTTATAGTAAATTAGCGAACAACATTTTATCTAAGGCTTTATATATATTAAAGCAAAGGGGGAGGTGGGCTGTGAGGGATGCCACCTCACCCCTGAAAATTCTCTCCTTTTAGAGAAATACAAAAGAAAAATGTAGCAAAAAACAAACCATGCATTCAGATGCCACATCAGCAACACTCTATTTTCTAACCCTTTTATCTCTTGATTCCCATTTCTAAATCTCAAAATCAAAACCAAGAATTTAGGCAATAATATCTCTCCAGTTTGAATCTATCGAGATAAGCTATTATCTCAAGTCTTAATCTTATCTCCATTCTTTCTGTTGTTATCTTGATCAATTCCTAACCACCCTATCTCTCTTTGAAAAATAGCTAGGAAGCCACAACTATCTCTCATCACCAAAAACTAATCTTGCAGAACCCATCGTCAAAGATAAAAATACCCCATGATAGCAATGGTCTTTAATATGAGGGTCGTGCAGGGTGTATGCACGAGCCAGTGCTTTTAAAAGTTCCTTCATTCCTTTATACTACTCTCAAAGATGTTCTGGTTATGACATTTGCAAGTTGCCTAGGCATTTTCGAGTGTGCTCCTTTGTATATGTTGGTCATCTTGCTCTCTCTTTTGCTAGAGTTTTCTCATATTTTTTGTTTTATTCTATTGAAATATATTGCAAGATTGCATCTTTGAAAAACACATTATATCTGAAGTCCCCTTCTATTGCATTTTCCCAATCTATCAAACGTTGGGCTATTACCAAAGAATTATTGATGTTTTTTTTTCTTTTATGGATATATGATTCATTTATTTATATTCCCGGTTCATCGGATGTATGGAACATGATTTTTAGTTCTTGTGTAGTTGACTGCCTTCTTCTCTAAGGATTTCTCTTTTATTAATGTTATGCTATTTTTTTTTAGCAGAGTGATTGAAAGATTTCGGTGAAGATCATTTCAATCTAATTAATGTTTATGCCATATTATACAGGCTTGGAAGATTTCTTTCGAAATCACGGCATCACACGAAGCAGCACAAGAAGCTTATTCCATGCCGCTTCACGTTAATCTCAAGTCTTTGCTGCAGGCCCACCGTAGCACGTCGAGCCCACTCATATCAACCTCGATAGATTTTCTGGCTATGATAATCTATTTTTTGTTGGTGGGCATGATCATGGGATATATAGGGCAAGCTTACTTGGTGGATAATGTACCTAACAATATTTATTTTCCTTTACTGTTGTAAGGAGGGGGGCTCTATAGCACAATAATTATCTTTTAAAAGAAATATACACAAAAAACTTACAATATTGCTTTAAGCTGCCATGTCATTACAACTACAATTTGTTTCTCCAGAAATCTCTCCATCTATTTCCTCTAATTCCTAAAGTCCCTCAATCAATATCCCCTAAAATCTCTCTATTTTGATACAATTGTTTTCACTCTCGATCTTATTTATCTTTCATCTTTTCAAAATTATAATTTTTCTATATTAATATTTGAGTTCCTAATTGCATCAAGGTATCCTTTTCAGAATAGTGGACTGCCTTATGAGTGTCCAAATCAATCATTCAAAATGTCATCTCTTATTTGTTTGATTCCCAAAATTTTTCTCATTATCAGGAATATTAAACATTTAAATAAAGCAATCAAATCATGATTGTCTAAACCAATGGCACATCAAATGTAAGTTGTGGAGATCATGTTTTATTTAAAATTATAATTTTTTAAAAATAACTATTTTAGCATTAGTTTGGTAGATTTTTCACATTCTGACAGTAAATGTCGGTCCAATGAATATGGACTAAAATCATCACACACACCGTTTTTATTTTTATTTTCTAAGACATGAAAATCTCATTATTATCTATTATATTGGGTATTTTTATTCCTTTGAGTTTTGTGGATTTTTTTAAAAGATATTATGATCACATTTCGAGGTTTTCATTGGGGTTTTTTTTATACATTTTTTTCCTAGGATAGCAAGATCTTATTTTTATTAATTTGTTAGGGTTTTTTTTTTTTTCAAATCCACTAGCATATGGTTTTTATTTTTGTTTCTATAGATTTTCTTTTAGAAAATAAATTATTCTTTCTTAGCAGATTTTATACTCCATCAGAATATAATTCATTCATCTATCATTTATAATATATTATTTTTAGATTTAATTTTTACTAATTATATTTAAAAGCTCTTAAATTTTAATATATTTTTAATTTTGGCCCCGAGCTTAGCACGGGGCTTTGGTGCTAGTATAGTATATATAGTTGGACATATTTTAGCGGGAACTAATTTGCCCTTTCAACAGTTTAGACAAAAATTTTAAAATTTTAAATCTTTTATTCTCGCTGTTCTTAACTTTTCTTGATCACTACTTCCCAAAAGAATCCCTTCTTCTTCCCGCTTTCAAATCTTTCATAACTAATCGCCGATGACGATCGGAGAAGAGGGAGAAAGAAGAAGGGCAGCAGGGATTCCATATTCGTCTGGTTCTCTGATTCGAATTAGAGAAGGAGCAGTGGGCTGCACCCATCGTTCCGGAGAAATCTCAGATCTGTTTTGCTATTTGCAACGACTCAAAACCAGAGAGGCGGAGATAGAAACACCGTAAGCAACCCACTTAAAACGCCCATTAGTTATGTGATCCTTGAACTTACTTGGATCTTTGGTGATCAAAATGGCCGTCCCTCCGAAATCACATGTCCCACCGGCTGCTTTCGTCCTCTGCCAGTAGCTATTGAAAGCAAAAGATGCAAGCGATATCTCTTCTCAATGTTCCATTTTTTTATGCTATTTTAGCAATATGTTTACTAATCATTCTTTGTTCTGAAACATTGTGCATATCAATCCGATTTCCCTGCAAAGCATTGAAGTAGGTTTTTGGTTTGGGAAAGTAGGCATTCATGTCACGTGTGAACTTGCAGCCATGTAGGTATTTCTCAGCAGAAACACGGTTATCCATACTGTCTGAAAGTGTTATTTAGACGGTGGGAACTAAATGGGCACTCTTAGTTCCGACATTTTTCAGAATCAACTAGAAAGTCCAGGGAAGCAAGGACACAGGAACTACGTGGTCGTTTTGAGGAGGCAGTTGATCAGCTTGGTTGACCCATCTGGTTGAATTGACTCGCAATCATCCCCAGACCCACAAGCATAATTCATAGCTTCTTGAATGATAGGATCCGGCACAGTGGCCGGGCTTAGCCACACACCACAGTGGAATTCCCGGCCTTGAGTTTCCACCGCCGCAAACCATTGCCGGAGAAGTAGGGCTGCGATGATGTCGTCGCCGCCACCATCCTGTGCTACATCTTCGATGTGAAGGAGGATAGTGGCCAGAGAATCCGCCCTGGGCGGGTTGCAAAGGCTCTGTTGCAGAGATTCTGTTGTAAGACAGAATCAACGAGGAAGAGAAGAAGACTCTTCTCACAAGGTTGGTTCCAGTTTGGTTCGGCTCAGGCCGGAATCGACGAGGAAGAGAATTTATCTGAATTTTTATTGACTTTTTTTCAAATTTAATAGAGTTTTTTCAAAAATCTATTTGAGTTTTTTACACATTTATTTGAGTTTTTGGAAAATATATCTAAGTTTTTTTCAAATTTATCTCCATTGTGAAAAATTTAACTGAGTTTTTGAACAAATCTTTCTGTATTTTTTATAAATTTCTCTGAGTTTTTTGGCAAATTTATTAGCATTTTTTGAAATAAATTTAACTGAGTTTTGGCAAAAATACTTGAATTTTTGGCAAATTTTTCTGAGATTTAAAAAATTGGTTTATCTTAATTTTGGGAAATATATATATTTTGAAATTTCTTTACAAATAAGAATTTTATTTACTTCTTTTAAAGTTTATTTGCATATTTTAAAATTTATTTATATATTTTTTTAAATTTTATTTGGATCTTTTGAAATTTATTTGCGTCTTTTGAAAATTTTTATATATTTTGAAATTTATTTGGATCTTTTGAAATTTATTTTCATCTTTTTGAAGTTTATTTATATTTTTTGAAATTTATTAGGATATTTTAAAATTGAGAATTTTACTCGAAAAATCTCAAAATATCGTCATTTATTGCGAAAGGTCATCGCAAATTGTGTAGCACTAATGAGGTCCTCTCATCAATTTTTTACATTTTTTATACTTTTTTCTGAGCAACGATAGCGTCACCATGGGCGACGATAGCGTCACTCGTCAGAGCATCTTCTAATATTTTCTTCTTCCTCTCCTCCTATTTCTCCATCTTGTCCACCTGAAAGACTCTTATACTAAGTGAATGGATTTCTCCATCTTTCACTCTCATCAGGGCATTTCCTAAGAGGGCTGATATCATGGTTTAAAAAACCGGCCGATACCGGTTCATATCGGCCGGCACTGAGCCGATATCTCACTGAGATATCGGTATCGGCGATTCGGCCTCATATATCCCCAAAATATCGGGATATATCGGCCGATATGGTCGTCATCTCGGCCTTAACAATATCTCGGCCGATATTTTCAAAATATCGGCCGAGATTATATAAAATAGGGATAAATGCAGATTACCTACCTGTACTTTGCCAGGATTTCAGACAACCCCCCCTGTAGTTTGGTTTTTTTTACTAAACCTACCTGAACTTGTAATGACAATGCAAATACAGACGTCCGTGACGGAAAAGAATGAATGACGAAATTACCCCTCCATATATAACTCTTGTGTTGCACTTTTCCATCGTTTTCGCTGTTTTTGGATTTTCTTCGAAGAAGGAGCGATTTTGGGAGAAAGCGACCACAACAGCTAGGGTTAAGCGATCACTGCCTGCAAGAAGCGATCAACAGCGTTTTTCTTCTTGAAAATCCATCAATAAGGTGGATCTATTTCACGCTGTGGTTAGGGTTGTTCAAAGACGCAGCGATTTTGGGAGAAACGGCAGCCAGGTTAGGGTTCTTCAAAGACCTCCTTCAAGAAGCGATCAACCCCTATTCCAAACTTTGTTCAGATCAAGAAGTGGTCAATCAGAATCCATCAAGGAGGTTTAACGATTTCAGAGGTATGTGCTTATATCAAACCCTTAATAATGTGTGATGCCGAGGGTTTTGGGTTTGGGTTTTGATTAAAAAGTTGACATCTCTACGTGCATGGATTGTAAAGTTGCATTTTTCTCATTCTGACTTTTTTTGTCTCATTTTAGTGAATGGGGATGAGGAAATTTCGTTGTCTGTGATAGTGATGTGTGAAAATGGTCCCCTCTTGTGCTATCTATTTCAACTGTTTTATGTTTTTTTTTTGTTTATTTGTTTTTTTATGAATGTTGGTGGAGGATGATCCCCACCTGTCTGCACTATGTCGAGTGCTTTTGCCTTTCACACATGGAGGGGACCACAGTGATAAAAAAAAAAAATTCTGTTGTTTTATTCTATGTATGGATTTGCCTTCTTCTACATGCAAATGTCGTCGTTTGAAGTGACCAAGTGGTCAATTTTCTTTCTTATAGTATATGGATTTGCCTCCTCTTACATGCAGATGTCGTTTGAAGGAGTGACAGTACGTTTCCACCATGGTGGTTATTTCACACAGCCACCAAATATTGTATACCTTGGGGGTTTGGTAGATGAGGTCACTAACTTTGATATTGATAAAGTTTCCTTTTTTGAGTTTAGGGATTATATGATGGATCTAGGGTACCCAGATAACAGTATGATGTATTTTAAGGTTCCAGACTTGGGTTTTGATGATGGTATGAGGCGAATTGAATCAGATAAGGATGTATTACTCCTGTTGGAACATTATAAAGGCAGTGGGGTGTTGACCGTTTATGTGGAGAGGGGACATGAACCTCTGATGGTAGTGTCACCTAAGGGGAAGGTCCTGATGCAGAATGTTGACAACAAAGGTGTCTTGAAGAAGTTACCTGCACCAGAAGTTGGGTCAAGTAGTAGAAAAACAAACTCTGAGGAGGATTACGCTGCTGATGTTGAGGATGTGTCTGCTTTTGATGAAGGCAGTGATGATGACCAAGATGATGATGACAGTGAGGTTGAGCCTCCGGAGTTGTATGAGGATGTTGAGAAGGCTGATGATGAGGATATCTTCAGAGCATCTCCTGAGAAAGAATCACAACCTCATGAAGCTGAGTATATGCAAGGAGAACAAACACAAAACCAGCAGAAAACACAGACACCAAACCAGCAGGAAACACAAACCCCAAACCAGCAAGAAACAGAAACACAAACCCCAAACCAGCAGGGAGAACAAACCCAAAACCAGCAAGTACCAGTTGATGAGAACTGGTTAACAGATGATGAGGGAGGGGATGAGCTTCATTCTTTGTATAGCTCATCTGATGAGAACAGGGCAGAATGGCCAGAATTTAATGATTTGACTGATATGGGAAATCCACAACTGAAGTTGGGCATGATATTTGCGAGTCCACAGGTATTCAGACAAGCACTTGTTGAGTGGTCTGTAAGGCAGGGCTATGACATTAAATATCTGAAAAATGAGAACAAGAGAATCACAGCTGTCTGTAAACATGATTGTGGGTTTAGGATTCATGCATCACCCATGCAGGGTGAGAGGACATTTCAAATTAAGTCTTTCAAACCCAAACATACATGTGGTATGAAATTCAAAAGTCACCTGGTCACTTCAAGTTATATAGCTAATAAATACTAGCAGAGAATGAGTGATGATCCAAAATGGTCCATCCCCGCAATGCAAAAAGAACTGAGAAGATATTTGAAGGTTGATTTGTCTAAGGAGAAGTTGTACAGAGCAAAGAGGAAGGCAGTAGATAACATATCTGGAGATATTAGACTGCAATACACTAGATTGAGGGACTATTGTGTCACTGTTCAGAAGCACAATCCGAATACAAGTTTATTTGTGGTGACACAAAGACCTCAAATGGATAGAATTCCTTATTTCCAGCGATTGTATGTCTGTTATGAGGCACAAAAGGTTGGGTTTGTGAGTGGATGTAGACCCATAATTGGTCTAGATGGGTGCTTCCTCAAAGGCATTTATGGTGGACAAGTACTGGCTGCAATAGGTAGAGATGAGAATGAGAATATGTTTCCAATTGCAATGGCTGTTGTAGAGGCTGAAAATATGGACTCATGGACTTGGTTTTTGAAATCTCTAATTGATGACATCAGAGATGGGGGCGACATGGGTTGGACTTTTATGTCTGATAGACAGAAAGGACTTGATGCAGCATTTGAGATAGTTGTTCCGACTGCTGAAATTAGACACTGCCTAAAGCATATGTATGATAATTTCAAAAAACTTTTCAAAGGCAAATTGTTAAAGGATTCTATGTGGGCTGCAGCATCATGTGGTTCACCAAGAGAATTTGATAGTCACATGCAGAGGATATTAGAGATGGACCGGGCTGCGTATAATTGGCTGATGGCTGCCAATCCAAACCGATGGGCCAGGTCTCACTTTTCCACAAGGACTAAATGTGATGCACTAACAAACAACCTTTGTGAGTCTTTTAACAGTTATATACTTGATGCAAGAGAGAAACCAATCGTTAGTATGCTTGAGTGTATAAGGAGGAAGCTGATGAACAGAACTCAAGTAAAGTTTAGAGGAATGAGCAAATATGATGGAATAGTCTGTCCGGGGATATTGGAGAAGTTGGAAAAGAACAAGAATGACAGCAGACACTGTTTTGCCAACTGGTCTGGAAGAGGGGAGTTTGAGGTTGATTGTTTTTTGAAAACATTTGTTGTTAATATTGAGACAAGAACATGTTTATGCAGAATGTGGGATTTGACAGGGATACCTTGTAAGCATGCTATTGCATGTATATACATGAATCAAGAGAAGCCTGAAGATTACATTCATGCATGTTACAGCAAAGAGGTATATTTGAGGGTATATAACAATATGATACACCCAGTACCTGGAATGCATGATTGGGTTGAAAGTGGAATGGAAGCAGTTGGTCCTCCTTTGTATAGAAGACCTGCAGGTAGGCCAAGGAAGCTGAGGAGGAGGGAAGCAGATGAGTTATCCAATTCCAGCAGGGTTTCTAGAATTAATAGAACAATGACATGTGCTAGATGTTTGAAAACAGGCCATAATGCCAGATCCTGCAAGGGCCCAGTGCACCCCAATTCAAGACTTTTTAGTCCTGCATCACAGCCTCAGTCAAGTTCTCAGCCAGCTTCCCAGGCTCAGCCAACTTCCCAACCTCAGCCAGCTTCTCAGTCAGCTTCACAGCCAGCTTCTCAACCTATGACAGCTTCTCATTCCATGCCAACAAACAAGGTATTGTGAGTATATTTTTGTCACCCTTTCTGATTTTTTAGTCCTAACTAGAGTATATACATGCTTTCAGGATATTTGACTTTTTTATTTCTAACTAAATTTTGATTGGTCAGGGAAGAGTCAGAAAAGCTTGTTCTCAACCAAATCCATCACCAAGAACAAGAAATACCACTGGTAGAGGGCGGATTGGAGCAGGAAAACAGAACAAGACTTGTTGATGACAACTGATCATTGGATGATTGGATGACTGATGTTGTGTCAATAATGTTGTTCACTGACTGGTTGTTGTGTCATTGATTTCTGGATGATTTTATTTCACATTTGGATGATGATGTTTTGATGTTTTTAGTACTAACTGGATAATTATAGTTTGGGTTTCTTTGTTACTTTTTGAATGAGAATGCATGTTTCCAGTTTTTTGGATAATTGAATGATGATGAATGCATGTTAGCTTTTGATGCAGGTTAATTGAAGTTCATAAAAAAAGTAGTCATTGAAAAACAAACACCTCAAACTCCCCATTTGATATTCAATTTCCAACTTATACATATGTTCATTCATGGTAATTCCATGACATCTACAGGAGTCCAAGATATCAGTAGATAACAAATGAAAAACGCAAATACAATTCCAGCCCATGTCCCCATCAGCAAACGTAGGAAACATCTTTCCCTTCTACAGGTCGACTTCAATTCCCTCTCCAACAGATCAATCCTATCCAGTAGCTTCGGCACAAGCTCTATTTCTCCATCAACCCATTCAAAAAATCCACATGCTGGCTGGATCTGATAACACATTGAAAAAAATAGGAATAAGAATACCATGGTTGACTAGACTTTAAAAAGATCAAACAGAATGATCAGAGCATTACCCCATATAGTGCACAGCCAAGAAACCTCCTCCCATTGTTTCGCTGTGTTCTGGAAGTCCTCAAAGCAGCCCTATGCCCGCAGTGACAGAAACGAATTTCACCATCAAATGGAGAGGAAGTTCCGTGAGAAAACTGGTTATGTGAGTTTGAAGAAGACGACATTTGATATGGCTGGAGATGTTCAGTTGCTTCCCTCTTGGTGGTTGACAGAAGTCCTCAAAGCAGCCCTATGTTTCTGCTTCTACTTCTCCCTCTTCTCTTCTATTCTATTCTTCTGAAGAGAAATCAATTTGGGCTATCCATTTTTTATAGGTGGGTTCAGGGGCAAAAATGTCTTATTTTAAAGCCATTTACAAGAGTCAGATGCCGCCCGTATGCCTTACAAGAGATTTATACATATACGCCGTTAATACTAACAGAAACCATCACTTTTGCATTGTCATTACAAGTTCAGGTAGGTTTAGTAAAAAAAACCAAACTACAGGGGGGTTGTCTGAAATCCTGGCAAAGTACAGGTAGGTAATCTGCATTTATCTCAAACCCTAATTTTTTTTAACTTTATCCCCATCTTCATCTTCTTCACCTCTCCTCTCCTCTCATCTCCATACTCCTTAGAGCGGCAGCCACCATATAAGTAACGGGAGTTATGAGACTATATAAAAAGGGACACAGGTTCTTAAGAAATGACATCTTCATTTTCAAATGAAGAATTTCTTAAGATCAATCCCCGCCGGGGGATACCCCCGGACCCCCTTCGTAAAGCACATGTTTTAAAGAAGTAACAATCATGAAGACAAAAGGATCCTACTTGACCATGATAGTTAGGACTCTTTTGCTGATTGTCTTTCCTTTTTTGTGCTTGGATGTCTATTATTATCATAACTTGCTAGATATGATATTAAACTTGTTTAATTATGTTTGGAATGATATAGTCGTAAAGATTGTGTAATACACCAATTCATGAACCAAAAGGCTTTATATTGAGTTAGATTTGATATTACTCACTTATTTATCTAGTATTTTAAAGTGTAGATCTTTTTTTTTTCCAAATTTGGGGCTTTTCTTGAAATCAATTACATTTTTCCACATTAGTGTTCAAATGCATTGATAATGTGTTAGTTTAAAATAGATCTACACTTTTGAAACAAAAAAGTGAGTTTTTGCCCAAAATTATAGTTGCATTATGTCAAATTTACGATATTTCAGCTTATTAATCATGAGCATCAATAATGGTTGCATTATATGAAATACCGGAGAAGAAAGCAAACAGCGACACAGACAGGACTCATAACTTAAGGTGACCGAGATTTTGATTTATTGTTGTTAGTAATGGAAAAAAAATATTATTTTCCAACATTTTCTAATATTCTGGATTTTTTGGATATTTTTGTAAATTTTTTTGGATTAAAAAAAATTCACACCGCGACGATCGCGACGGACCGATATCCACGACGATATCGGTTTTTCGGCCCGGCCGATACCGCGACCGAGACAAAGATTTTAAATCATGGCGGGTATGCATCTTCCTGAGAAGCCCTTATACTAAGTGAATGGATTTCATTTCCAGCAATCTCGGGAAGTCTGGGCATGTACCAGTATTTGGTCTCAATTAGTAATTGACCCACTTACTCCCTATAACTGTGAGTCGAATTTTAATTGCAATGGTACAATTGCAGTTGACTAACTGCAGTATGTGGGGGCAACTCCAATGAGTGAGTCTGGATCCATTGTTCGACTGGATGGGTGGTCTGAATGAACTTTCTAAAACTTGTTGATGAAGGCCTTCATTTGTATAGAAACCTGATATCAGCAAGTTCTGAATATACCTTGGCCAACATGGACGTGACTCTAATTCTTTTGACTCTAATTCTTTTTATAGCTTTTAATGTCCACCGGCCACCAGTGGGAATCGTCGTTGTCATTGTCATTCATCTTGGTCAATGGCTGTTTTAAAAGAGGAGATTCTCAAAAGAAAGGCTTTCAATCTCTCAAGATGGAGAGATGAAGAATAGGAGGAGGAGAGGCAGAAAAAGATATTAAGAGCGACGCATGCGCTCTTCATGGTGACGCTATCGTTGTTCATAAAAACACTACAACAAAATGCACTATTGGTGATACCCTTGTTGGATATCGCGATCACTGAGAGGGGGGGGGGTGAATCAGTGATTTCTAAAAACAGGTCCAATTCAACAACAAAACAAGTTAAACCACACAATGACACCAGATTTAACGTGGTTCACCAAAAGGCTACGTCCACGGATCAAAACCGTCCGAACACCGATCCGGTACAGGTCTGAATATATTTAGTCGCACCAACGACAAAGAGCACCAACCCTTGTGTTTTAGATAGCACCCACTATCTAGGAAGCACCTACTCCTCTTAGAATTTATCTGCACCCACAGATAGGATCACCAAATCCCAAACACCAAGCACCAACTTGATGTAAAAACAGAATAGAAGATAAACTCTGTCTACAGCCCTTCCCCTCTACAATTCTCTCTCTCTCAATCCCTTACAAATTGAAATCTAAAGCATAAAGAGAGACACTTAACTCATGGACGAATCATCATCTTCAAGAGCACAATCTCGTCCACAATTGCTGTAGAAAACGTCACCACAACAGCACCACAACAGCACACATCAGCAGCTTCTTCTTTCTCTCAAGAACTCTCTCAATTTTCTCTCTAAAACTCTTCTCTATTTGGTGTCTTCTTAAAAACGAACCAAACATGCCTTTATATAGGTTATAGTAACCCTTAATTGTGTTCAAAATAGGCTACAATTGGTTTAGAAAGAGTCCCAAACAAATTATATAAGAATGCTGAATTTTCGTGCACAACTTCTAATTCTGCGCAACTCTGGTTCCCGTGCTCGGTCGACATCCTGGCTTGCTCGGTCGACATCATACACTGTCTGGAATCAGACAACTTTCGTGCTCGGTCGACATCCTGGGGTCCCGGTCGACCGAAGACACACTGTGTCACGAAAATAACTGGGAGCAGTCTGAAACTTTTTCTGCAGGTTTCTTCTTGCCCGGTCGACCGCATGAAGAGCCCGGTCGACCGGCTAAACACCCTGCTACAGAAAAACTGTTTTCTGTACACTTTTCAGCTCTTTTTCCATTCTGATTTCCATCTGATTTCCATCTGATTTCCATTGCATAGTTGAGCTTCATCCTCTCATCATGTTGACATGGATTGACAACAATTACAACCTTAAACCATGATTACCATTCAAATTATTTAAAGCTTCTTCAAATTATAACAATCTCCCCCTTTGGAATTGTTGTCAACTTTAACAACTTTGTCAACATGCTAACAACTCTTCAACTCTTTCAACTCCAGCTTGCAGCTCTTCCAAGTTCTTTTCAACACTCACTTGGAACCAATTCTGAAATTCTGAAATAACAACCATGCACTTTCAACAATCTCCCCCTAGTTTTCATAGCATAACATATCTCCTTGCTATCATAGCATAACATCTCTCCCCCTTTGACAACAAGTCCAAAGGGACCAAACCGAGGAGCGAATAGGATATTCAATGAATGCATTGCTCCCCCTTTCAAGCACAACTCCTACGGTTTAGGAGAGTGAGTAACTCCTAACTTTTTCCGGAGATACTCGAAGACTTCCTTTGGCAGAGGTTTCGTGAAAATATCAGCCACTTGCTCAGTTGTTGGAACATATTCCAACTTGACCTCTCCATCAGCAACTTTATCTTTAAGAAAATGATAACGAATTGCTACATGCTTTGTTCGAGAGTGCTGAACAGGATTCTTAGATATATGAATTGCACTCGTGTTGTCACATAGGATCGGCGTAGGATCCGTTGTAGGAACTCCTAGATCAGAGAGCATTTGCCGCATCCATAATAATTGCGTACAACAAGTTGCCGCTGCAATATATTCCGCTTCCGCTGTCGAAAGGGATACTGAGTCTTGCTTCTTACTATGCCAAGCAACTAATCTTTCTCCAAGATAAAATGCGCCGCCGCTAGTACTCTTGCGATCATCTACGCATCCAGCCCAATCGGCATCAGAATATGCAACAAGAGTGAAGGATTTGCCTTTGGGATACCAGATACCAAGCTCCATAGTACCTTTCAGATATCGAAAGATTCTTTTCACTGCTGTAAGGTGCGTTTCAGTTGGTGCTCCTTGAAAACGTGCAACCATACATACTGCTTGTAGAAGATCTGGTCTTGTAGCAGTCAAGTAGAGCAAGCTTCCTATCATAGAGCGATAGGTGGTATGATCAACGGACGAGGCCTTATCATCTTTGCTAAGCTTCGTGTTCGTTGACATTGGTGTGCTCACTGGCTTGCTGTCTTCCATATTGAACCGTTTCAGCATTTCCTTAATGTACTTCATTTGTGATATGAAGATGCCATGTTTCAGCTGCTGAACTTGTAAACCAAGAAAGAACTTTAGTTCTCCAAGCATCGACATTTCAAATTCTTTCTTCATCTCTTCAGCAAAATTCCTGCACATCTCCTCATCATTGCCACCAAAGATTATGTCATCAACATAAACAATGACAACCAGCTGTTTGCTTAACTCAGTTTTGACATACATATT
This sequence comes from Litsea cubeba, assembly GCA_012931725.1. Lineage (NCBI taxonomy): Eukaryota > Viridiplantae > Streptophyta > Magnoliopsida > Laurales > Lauraceae > Litsea > Litsea cubeba. Next base: position 17,707,398 of record CM022945.1, read on the forward strand.
GCTATCAACCATTCCTTTTCCAAAACCGATCTTGCGGAGATAGAGATCCAGCCTTGCATACCATGCCCTTGGCGCTTGTTTCAGTCCATAAAGAGCCTTTTTCAACTTGCACACTAGATCTGAATTTTTGCTGATGAGAAAACCATCAGGTTGCTCAATGTAGACCTCTTCTTCAAGTAAACCATTCAAGAAAGCTGACTTTACGTCCATCTGAAATACCTTGAAGGTTTTGTATGCTGCCAATGCAAGAAACATACGAATAGCTTCCAGACGAGCCACCGGTGCAAAGGTCTCTTCAAAATCTATGCCTTCAAGTTGAGCATAGCCTTTACAAACCAACCTTGCTTTGTTTCTAATGACTTGACCATCTTCATTCAGCTTATTCCGAAAGACCCATTTAGTACCAATAACATTCTTATCAGTAGGTCTAGGAACAAGTTCCCATGTGGAGTTCTTCTCAATTTGCTCCAACTCCTCATGCATAGATTTCAACCAACTTTCATCGAGACTGGCTTCAGCCACAGTCTTGGGTTCAATGGTGGGCATAAGTGAGTAATTGCTAACTACACTTTGTCTAGTTTGAACGCCTGCCTTAGGATCTCCAATGATTTGATCCTTAGGGTGTTGCTCTACCCAAGTGCTGTGCTTCTTAGGTGTAGTATCTTCTGAGTCATCCTTTGATTTCTCAGAATTATTAGATTCAGCCATCTCATCATCAATCTCACTCGAGTCCTCATAAACGGGACTGTCATTATGAGTTGCATTCTTTGGTTCAATATTCTCATCTATTCTCACATCAGCACTTTCTATGATTTTTCTGGTTCTTTTGTTAAGACACCTATATGCCTTGCTAGTAGAGGAGTAACCCAGAAATATACCTTCGTCAGCTCTTTCTTCAAATTTGCCCGGATTTTGTTCGAGCCGCTTGATGTAACACTTGCTGCCGAAGACTCTGAAGTGCTTGACTGTTGCTTTTCTTCCAAACCATAGCTCATAGGGAGTTTTGTCTTCATGTGGCCTGATCAAGCATCGATTTTGAATGTATACAGCCGTATGAATTGCCTCTTTCCAATACTTGTCAGCCATCTTGCTTTCACTTAGCATCGTACGAGCCATCTCTTGTACGGTGCGATTCTTCCGTTCCACAACTCCATTTTGCTGTGGAGTTCTAGGGGCTGAGTACTGTCTTTGAATGCCATGATGTTCACAATATCTAGTGAACTCTTCAGATGTGAACTCGCCTCCACGATCAGACCTTAAAATCTTGATACGTTTTTCCAATTGATTTTCAACCTGTGCTTTAAACACTTTAAAACGATCAAGTGCTTGATGCTTATGCTTAAGAAACAATACCCATGTCATACGAGTATAATCATCAATGCATAACATGAAATACTTATCTCCATTGGTGCTTTGAGTTCGCATCGGTCCACAGAGATCAGTGTGCACTAGCTCAAGAGGTTTCTTGGAATGATGCTCCTTTGACTTGAACATAACCCTCGTTTGCTTTCCCTTTTGACAAGAGTCGCAAATGGGATTGGAAGGCTTTTCAACTGTAGACATGCCTCTTACAGCCTTTGAATTGCAAATCTTTGACATGTTATCAAAGCTTAGATGCCCAAGGCGTTTGTGCCACAACCAACTTTCCTCTGTCCGACTCATCAAGCAGGTCTTTTCAGCTCCATCTGACAATGTATAGAGATTTCCAGCAGTTCTTGATCCAGTTGCCACTGTTTTGCCGTTGCTACTCTTCTTGATGGCAAACCCATTCTTTGTGAAGATAACTTCGTGACCCTTGTCACAGATCTGGCTCACACTAAGCAGGTTGTGTCTCAATTCAGACACATATAAGACTTCTTCCGATCTGATCTTGTTTGCCATAAGCTGAATAACACCTTTTCCGCAGATTTTGGCACCATCATTGTTGCCAAACTTCACTGAACCGCCTTCATAGTGCTGTAATTTAATGAATTTCTCTTTATCACCAGTCATATGGCTTGAACAACCACTATCAAGGACCCATGGTGCTGCCTTCTTTTGTGCATTGAATGCCATTTGCACAATGAGAGATTCTTTGGGACTTTCTGCACTTTGCTTTGCTCTCCAAGCCTTGACTAACTTGGGTTTCTTTTCAACCTGAAATTTGTTAGCAATATGCAACCTACAATCCCTAGCCAAGTGTCCATAATTATAGCACTTATGGCACTCAATTTTGTGGCTACTTAGGATTGAAAAAGGGTTCCTAGTCACAAGTGAGCTGTATTTTACATAGAATTTGCAATCGTCTCTTTTATGTCCAAACATATTACAATGAAAGCAATAACCATAGAATTTGTATCTTCTTTGTGGCTGGTTAGTCTTCATTACCTTTCTAACAGGAATGGACTCCTTTCTAGGTTGAGTGGGCTTCATAGAGTTAGAAGGTGCAGTGACTTGCTTCACAAACTCTTTCTTTTCAGGAGGTGCAATCTTAGAGGATTCACCTTTCTCAAATCCTAGACCAAATCTGAAGTGGGCAGGTCTTTGAACTTTCAGTAGTTCATCGAGTTTCATAGTCCCTTCAATCGCTTGGAGCGCTTTGAGTTTTTTGCTATTTTCCAAATTTTCAGCCTTTGCTCTAGCGATCTCAGTTTCAAGTTTCATAGCCTCTTCCTTTTTGATACTTATTTGGTTTTCAAGGACTTCTACCATTCTTTTATATTCTTCTACTTGAGTTTTCAAAGCAATAATAGAACTTTCAGATTCATGGAGAAGTTTCAGATTTTTCTTACTTGTTTTGCGTTCCATGCTAAGCTCCTCAAGTGCGACTATGAGTTCCTCTTCAAGATTGACTTCAGCCTCCTCTTCCTCTTCCGGATCTAGCTCTTCTTCTTCTTCAACAGTGACCATGAAGAGAGCTTCGGTTGATTCATCATCGTCTGAAGTTTCAGACGTGCTGTCATCTTGTTGACATAGAAAGTTTTTAGCTTTGCCTCTTTTTCTGAAATTTCTCTTTCCTTTACTCTTTTCAGCATAAGAGTCATTATCATTGTCTTCTTTTAGCGGACACTTCGCAGCAAAGTGACCAACACCTCCACAATTGAAGCATTTAAAGGGTAGCTTCCCTTTGTACTTGCCATTGCTTCCTTTCTTCAACTTTCTAACAAATTGAGCCTCAAGCTCATCAGTATTAGAATCAACATCTTGACCAGCAGTCTCTTTTTCCTTTTTCTGAACTTTGAAGGCCGCTTCTTTATCAGATGAAGACGTCTTTCCTATCCGCATCTCATAGGCAGTTAGAGAACCATGTAATTCATCCATGGAAAATGCATTCAGATCTTTGGCTTCTTCGATGGCTGAGACTTTTGAATCAAACCGGGGAAGTAGAGATCTTAGAACCTTTTTGACGATGACTGGTTCTTTAATCTCCTCCCCTAGTCCACGAATGTCATTCGTGACTTCATTCACTCGTTGCATATACGAGTCAACATTCTCGCTTTCCTCCATGCGAAGAGACTCGAATTGAGAGCGATGAGTTTGCAATTTGGCTTCTTTAATCTTCTCATCACCTTCATGTATGCTTTGCAACTTGTCCCAAATTTCCTTGGCTGTTTTGCATGCAATTACTTTGACCAGCTCGCTGTCCACAAGGCCACTAAAGAGTGCATTCTGCGCCTTGGAGTCGTTGTCTGCCAACTTCTTCGATGCAGTATCATTGGGTACGGTGGCAGCATTATAACCGACTCTGACAGCCTCCCAAACATCATAGCCAAGAGATTTGATGAAGGCTTGCATCCTAATCTTCCAAAAGGAGTAATTAGAACCATCAAACAGAGGTGCTTTCATATTCCCTGTATTGGCTGCCATGTGATTTGACAAGAGATCACCCTTAGCGTATTAAACTGATCAAGGGAGCCTCGCTTTGATACCAATTGTTGGATATCGCGATCACTGAGAGGGGGGGGGGGGTGAATCAGTGATTTCTAAAAACAGGTCCAATTCAACAACAAAACAAGTCAAACCACACAATGACACCAGATTTAACGTGGTTCACCAAAAGGCTACGTCCACGGATCAAAACCGTCCGAACACCGATCCGGTACAGGTCTGAATATATTTAGTCGCACCAACGACAAAGAGCACCAACCCTTGTGTTTTAGATAGCACCCACTATCTAGGAAGCACCTACTCCTCTTACAATTTATCTGCACCCACAGATAGGATCACCAAACCCCAAACACCAAGCACCAACTTGATGTAAAAACAAAATAGAAGATAAACTCTGTCTACAGCCCTTCCCCTCTATAATTCTCTCTCTCTCAATCCCTTACAAATTGAAATCTAAAGCATAAAGAGAGACACTTAACTCATGGACGAATCATCATCTTCAAGAGCACAATCTCGTCCACAATTGCTGTAGAAAACGTCACCACAACAGCACCACAACAGCACACATCAGCAGCTTCTTCTTTCTCTCAAGAACTCTCTCAATTTTCTCTCTAAAACTCTTCTCTATTTGGTGTCTTCTTAAAAACGAACCAAACATGCCTTTATATAGGTTATAGTAACCCTTAATTGTGTTCAAAATAGGCTACAATTGGTTTAGAAAGAGTCCCAAACAAATTAGATAAGAATGCTGAATTTTCGTGCACAACTTCTAATTCTGCGCAACTCTGGTTCCCGTGCTCGGTCGACATCCTGGCTTGCTCGGTCGACATCATACACTGTCTGGAATCAGACAACTTTCGTGCTCGGTCGACATCCTGGGGTCCCGGTCGACCGAAGACACACTGTGTCACGAAAATAACTGGGAGCAGTCTGAAACTTTTTCTGCAGGTTTCTTCTTGCCCGGTCGACCGCATGAAGAGCCCGGTCGACCGGCTAAACACCCTGCTACAGAAAAACTATTTTCTGTACACTTTTCAGCTCTTTTTCCATTCTGATTTCCATCTGATTTCCATCTGATTTCCATTGCATAGTTGAGCTTCATCCTCTCATCATGTTGACATGGATTGACAACAATTACAACCTTAAACCATGATTACCATTCAAATTATTTAAAGCTTCTTCAAATTATAACAACCCTTTGGTGACAAAAAATCAATGTTGTCACGGAATGCACACAACGGTGACAAAAATTTTTTTTGCTTGTCACGAAAAGTCTTTAGCTTAGGTGCCAAATAGAGAGGAGATTTGGTGACAAAAAAATTTGTCACCAAAAGATCCAATAGATTTGGTGGCAAAAATTTTTTGTCACGAATGCAATGGCCTAATTTTTACCCTCTCCCGCCTCCACAGCCATGTTTTCCCTCTCCAAGCCCTTTTTCCCCTTTCCATCTCTTAATCCCTTTGCCGTTTTCTCAATACAACATGACCTTTCATTCCACTATGCCTCCCGATCGCCATCATCGCCCTCCCAAACCCTTGGTGGCCGACCACCAGCTCCCTATCCCAAAACCCTTGGGTCCTCTCTTTCTTCCCAAATCCTCCCCCTCTATTCTTCCCAGTCCTAAAACCCCCTCAGCAGATCAGCAAGTTCCTCCCTTGTTTCTTAGCTCCAGCTCCCATCAAGTCGGAGCCTCGCCGACAGGATTCCCCGGAACCCCAGTGCCAGCACAGCTGCATCTTCCTTTAGTGGCTTGCTCCCCGACTCCGCCAGACCTTTTTCCCAGAGCTCCCATTTCTCAGGATTCCCCCAGGCCTGAGATTTTCATTCCCTGGAACTCCCCCCTGATCCCTTCCCCAAATCCAATAACAGATCTAACCTGGCCTCCGCTCAAATCAGACTCCGCCAGGAGTGCCCCCAAGACCCCACCTCAAGATCCTCAAAACCCTGTTGCTGTAGCTGATCCTCGCTCCACCTCTCTCTCTCCGGCGGTTAACCCCAGCAACCCCAACCTTCTTGTCCCTCTTCCCCATCCTCCTAACCTCACCCCCCAGCTATCCAGCACTCAATCTCCCCCCCTTTGGAAGCCTGATCAACTCCTTCTCCTCCAAAACCACCTGAACCAGCTCCTCCAATCTCCATTAGGGCGCCATTTATGTAATTCTCAATCGGCGCTCATCTCACCTCCATCCGTCATCTCTCTCTCCCACGCAAGCCTTCTCCTCCATCTCCCAGGCGACGTCATCCCCCTCTCCCTCTCATCATCTCCATCTCACGATCCCTCTCATCACCACACCCAGCAGCCCCCCATCTCCATCTCCATCTTCTTCCTCCCTGCACAGTCCTCTCCATTTGAACAAAAGGCCCTGGTTCTAGCAGATTTTACAGAGATCGACAGAGGAGAGGGGAAAACGAAAGCCCCAACACCAGAACATCATCTCGATTGAACTTCTCCTCTCCGCCGCCGACCAGTCGACCATAGCACAAGGCAAGTTCTCTCCATCTCAATGAGGTATTTCTCCTCCCTCTCGCCTAAACCCAGGTTTCCAATAGTAGAGCTCTCTCTCTCCAAGACCAGCCCCAACATGAAACTCAGCCCCATTTTCTCTCACCCTGTATCAGACCCAGCCCGCCCTTCTCTCTCTCTCTCTCTCTCTCTCTCTCTCTCCCTTCCTCCCCCAAACCTGGTTAACCGAACCTAATTTCCATGTCACCCATTTCCACCCAACCCCAATCTCTATGTTGCCCAAACCCAGATCCTCTTTCTCGCCCAAACCCAGCCCTAATCACATGCTGCCGTTTTCTTCGAGTTTGATTGGTTTTTGTGTGGGATTTGGAAATGGAGCTTGTTCTGTTCATTTTTGTGCTTTTTTGTGTTTCTTTCTCTAGGGTTGAGATTTATGTATGAATAAGATGTTTGAGTTTTTAGTTTGATGCCTGAGATTTTCAAGGTGACGGAAAAAATGCAACTTGGAATGCGTAAGGTGACGAGGAATAGATGTCAACAATTTGTGGATAAAGTCTTTTTGTGATTTCTCTGAGATTTAGTAGATGAAAACTGTTGGATGATTTTATCCTCAAATATGCAGCGCCTACACCGGCCATGGCAATAACCATCCTCAAATATGTACCTTCCTTATCCCATGGGGAGAATGAAGTTCCTATGGAGTGATGATGCAGAAATGTTTAATCCAGAAAGATGGTTCAACAATGATGTGGTTTTTCAACCTGAAAGTCCTTTAAAATTCACTGCTTTCCAGGTAAGCAAAAATAGTGAAAAAAAAAAGCAATTTTGTGATGCACTCTTATTAGTACATGTGGTGGCATTATTCTAAAACTCAACTTTCCCTGAGGCTGAAACAGGGCACAGAGTCTAGTAATTCAAGCAACTTTGACATCTTTTAGCAGACTCAATTATACTTATTCTGCCCTTTAACAAGAGTTGAATTGTGGGTCAAGGTCAGTTGAGTCAATTTTGAGTTATGCATATGGGCCTACTGGCAATGGTATCAGACGTTCCACCAGGAAATCTCAAGACTTGTTTAGACTCTGACCCAATGCAAGTTCCGTATCCCTGCTCTATAGTAAAATGTGCAAGATGCAATTTATTTTCTAGTTAGATTTTACAATTTTCTTTTGAGCATTTAGTGAGTTTTAAGCAATGCTGCAACTCATAATTTCTTTTCTCACCTTTTAACACGGTGTTTTTAAGTTCAATGATATGAACTTTGTTATCCCTTTTCATCAATTAACCTACAGGATGAAGCAGAGGACAATTTTTCCATTGTATTTGCAGCAATGGGAGTAAACATGGAAACAGCCCAATTCTTCAATCGTGATTTTGAAGAGAATGGTTCAATGGAAAGAGTGGCCTTATTTCTAAACTTGGTATGTTGTTTGAACCTCGATGCTGATTCTATGGTGGTCCCTTAACCGGGCAACTTTGTGATAGAAAGGAATTTGTGCTTAAATATGTTGTTCTCATGCTTAAGTGGAAAGTCCCTATGAAAATCATATATAGGCTTCAATCTGCATTTCATAGAGAGGCAAAATCTAACTGCTCCTAAATTATGCTTTTTTTCAACTTGTGAAACTTTCTCCTAATATTGATCTTAACTCAAGCATGCAAATCTCAATACCATAACAAAGATGTTTTTCTCGTTCCTCTTTCAAAAGAAAGAATAGAAATATTTAAAGATATGAAGACAATATACAGGAAGGGGTTTAAGGTAACTAAATGACAAACAGGGTGTCTGGGATACACAACCCATAAGCAGTTTAAAATTTGAACTCTTCATATTCATTGCCATATGCATTAGGTGGCCTGGAAATAAACAAATTTTGTTAGTTATATTGTTTCTGTCATTTTTCTGAAACCGTAATTAGCAATAATTGCTGAAGGGATGTAAAGTTGGAAACTGGTTTTTGCAGACCTAATGTAGTTTCCACCCTGGCCCAAAATGATGTGAGAACACATAACTGATTATCATATGGCGTCCATTCAAAGAAAATACTACTCAAACTGATTATCATATGGTGTTTGCATTGAGATCCCTCCTAAGGGCCCTGTTTTGATCTTCATAAATTGGGTGCAGGTAACTTGGTCTATAAAAAAAATGCAGGTTCTCTACTTTGTTTATGGATTGAAGAACAGTGTTCAGATCTGCATTTGGTTAGCTTTGGTCCTTCTAACTGGTGAAGATTCTGTTCCTTTTTGCACATCTATAAAATCTCTCCTTATGCATTTCCTCCTCTCTTTCTACACACATAAAGTCTCTCCCTCTCTATACCTCCCTCATGCTAAAGAAAGGAGCATTATGTTCTTTAGGTGTACCTCATTTGCGCGAAACTGATAAACAGCCTCAAGGTGGAAAGTCTGGATGGCCAGGACCTCCTAGCCCTCACATTGGACCATGGTTTAGGCTCTTGAAGACAATTGCAGAAGCTCAGAATCTTATTCCTGAATTTGAGGTATCTTCATGTTGAGCTCAGTAAAGCATTTTGATATAAGTCGGTGTATGTTGACACCAAGCTTGACCATAATACACTATAATCAAGCAAAAGAGAAAAGTAATGCCGGCAAAATGTCTTCTACTAACTACATAAATTATAAACTAATAATTTAATAAATAAAGAGTGGGTTGGTGAACATTGTATAATTAGTTGGGTGATAACACATTTTTTTTACAGGGTATGGAAATACTTCTCTCTCTCTCTCTCTCTCTCTCTCTCTCTCCATATGCACAAACACGCATGGGTATTGGGTGAAAAACCACTGCCACCAAGACCTTAACCTGATGCCTCATGATTTAAAAACTCAGATGGTGCCCACATGATAGGAGTGACTCCAGCCCCTTTATCCTGCATCACTAGCCTATACCTATCTGTTGCAACTAGGTATGATTTGGATCACAACCATAATTATAAGGAACAATGAATGATTCCCCTAATTATAAGGATTCCACCACAGTGCCCATTGATTTATTTTCATCAGGACCCTCAAGCTTTCTAATTTTTCTTGGGTGCATCTTTCTAGTGTGTTGGGGCATTGAAGTGCTATGGTCGAATGGTGTATGACTGATGACGAGTGGTGAATGACTTTGTAGTGTGTTGGGGCATTGGATTGTTTATATGAAGTGTTTTTTTTTTGTCATGTACAGGTACTTAGCAGGTTGTAAAAAATAATTTCGAGAATGTCGCACGTACAGGGGAGACTATGTCGAAATTTCGAGAAATCTTTTACATTAGAAATTTTTTTAAATGTTGTCAGGGGTGAAAATGGATGGGAATGATTTCACAACAGTGAATGTAGACATTTCACAACATCATCCATGTCTTGTGCAGGGACATAATTTATACCAATGGATGTGATGGTTAACCAAAATCATGCTTTGGTCTATCGTTTCACTAAATGTGGGTATGAATTCTAGTAAAAAATGTGGGTATGATTTCTAGTAAAAGTTGGCTCAGTGCCTTTCTATTATCTTTTGTTTTCTTATTGGTTTCATATTGGTATAGCTGTGCGAATGGGTGTCTTTCTATTATCTTTACTTTTATCGAAGCACTCGGGGCATGTTCTCTACTTTTTCTCAGGTATTGTGTATGTTTTTAATGAATTTTTAGTGCTTTATTTAGAAACTTCAATTGAGTTGTGGGTTGAGATATTTTGTTGGTTCTAATGTCAATTTGCTTTCTTGATTATTCTTCTTGGTGTGTTTATAGTCAAAAGAGTATGATGAGATTGAGCAGACTGTTTTTAGATTTTATTCAGTTCTTTTGTTTATGGTCCTTTTGTGGTGATGACCAAAGTTAGACTTGTTTAGAAATGTCATTACAACTTACAAGTGTTACTTTTAGGCAGCATGGATGTTGATGTTATTAACAGATACTAAAAAACTATACCAACACCCCCATAAATGTATATGAATATAGCTTAAAGAGTTAGTATACAATGAAAATTATAGTTGTTCTAAAAAAAAAATGTAAATATTAATAGAGCTATGATCTATATAAATTGTACAAATGTTACTAAAATATAGAATCAGAAGTGGAGATATGGACTTGGCTATTATTTGCACAGTTTCTTTTCTGATTTGTATGCGAAACTGACAACCGTGGAGTGCGGCATTGCAATTTTCCAACTTGCAGTGGCTGAATATTCTTATGCTACTTGATATGAGCCATGATATGGTCAAATGGTGTATGACTGATGACGTAGTGGTGAATGACTTTGTAGTGTGTTGGGGCATTGGGTTGTTTATATGAAGTGTTTTTTTGTCATGTACAGGTACTAGCAGGTTGTAAAAAAAATTACATGTCACACGTACAGGGAAGACTATGCCGAAATTTCGAGAAAATCTTTCCAGGTACATCCCATGGTTTTTGGGTCTACAAAGATGTGAACCTTTTCTATGAACCACTTTATTTTGTTTAAGTTGTGTTTGATTGCATATGGTGGTTGTTTTTATCAGGAAATCTCATTTTACTGTATAGTTCTTCATGCATGAGATAGGAAGCATATATATATCTCTATATATATTAGCTAGGCTTCTCTTGCAAAGTATTGATTGGTGAAGTGATTTATGCCTTGTAGGTCCATTATAAGTTATATCGGTTTTACAATAATTTATGATATAAATACATATGATATTACATCGCTTTAGGCTTAACCGATATGAAATATTACACTTATTATATCGGTTTTTTTTATCTTTTATATCGGGGGTACTTATATCGGTTTGAAATTCACTCAAAAACCGATATAATAGGTCTTTTATATCGGTTTTTAGCCGATATAAAAACCATTTTTTCTAGTAGTGATAGATGTAACATTTATGTACAGGGAAGAAAGCTCCCAATTCTAGTGTTAAATAATTACATTTTTTTTGTTGCGATTTTATACAGGTAGGTAACTATCAAGATGGAGTTACTTTTTGGCAGTTAACCAAGATGACGAAGATGGAGTTGAAGACTTTTTGGCAGTTAACCAAGATGATCACCAAGATGCATGGAGTTACTTGTTTTGAATTATTTTTGTAATTAATTTGAACCGACACACCTTGTATGGTTGTTTTGTAGTTATGTTAAAGCTATTAACTTTGAAGTGTTTATTGTTGAATGATGAATATTTTGAAGGGTTGTGAACTTGGATATTAGAATGTTGACTTGTTGGATATTTGATTTGAATGATAGTTTGCATCTTTTGTGGTATAAGTTTTGTTAATGGGTGTATCTGGATATAAATATTTGAAACTTTGTAAGCAGGTACGAGGGTGGCACAAATATTTTGATTGTATTTTTTTGTGACAAAAAGAGTATGTCACCATTGAGTGTCAACCTGGTAATATTATTGGTGACACTCATTTGGTTGTCAAGAAAAATACTTTTAGTGACAATTTTTGTCACAAAAGATATCTTTTCTATGACACCTGTACTTTTGTCACCATTGCTTTTAGTGACACCCTACTATGTCACGGAAAGTCTTTCTTCCGTGACACCATGTTTTTGTCACCGTTGACATCATTTCGTGACAAGTGCACAAATTTTGTCACCATTGACTTTTAGTGTCATGGATACAATTACACCCCATCCCGTGTCACCAAAGATAATAGGTGACAAAAAATGGGCCTTTGGTGACATTTTTTCATGTCACCAAAGGTGTTTTTTGTTGTAGTGAAAGTATTAAAAATGTAAAAATTGGCGAGAGGACCTCATTAGTGCTACACAATTCTCGAGGACCTTTCGCGATAAATGATAATATTTTGGAATTTTTCGAGTAAAATCTTCTTTAAAATTTATTTACGTTTTTTGAAATTTCTTTGTGTTTTTTTTTTAAATTTAATGTGTTTTTTATTTTGAAATTTATTTGTATTTTTTTAAAATTATTTAAAAAATTCATTAATGAAATTTCATTAATCGTGGATATTTCAATGGTAATTGACTATTATTAATGGTATATTCTAGAGCAATTTACCTAAAAAAAGACTTTAGATGACTACTAACCAAAAGAGGTACCAATAGTATATATGGCACGGAAGTGGTATTCTCGCCAGATTTTTTAATTTTCTTTGCCTTTTTTCAACAAGCGACGATGTCGTCACTTAATATCAAGAGTTAGTATCGACGTCGTCGCTAATGTTCTATATATATGTCGTTGTATAGTCACACACATTTTCTTCCACTAGCTTCTGTTAAGCAACGATGTCGTTGTACAGTCACACAATTTTTCGCACTAGCTTCTGTGAAGCAACGACGTCGTCACTGACCATTGCAATTGGAAAAAAAATGATGTTTGTATTATTTTGATGTGCGAACGCACTACAAGATCCAGAGGAATTACAAGCTTCTATCTTGCCATAAATTTCCATAACATATAAAGGGAAGAAGGCCATAGGACAAAAAGAGGAAAAAGAAGACCATAAATAGGATATTAAAAGGCAAGCCCAACAATGGCACAAAATCTAAACTGCTCCCAAGACTTTGACTAGAAAGAGAGCACTGCAAAACAAAACACCCCAAACTAGAAGGAACAGAGAACGGGAGCAGCTACACAACCAACTGACATTTTTAAGAAAGAACTCCACAACACCTGTCATCCAAAAAAATCCATAGCAGTGGAACTAAGAGGGCACCAATAGCAATGAGGAAGGCAAATCAGGGTATTTCAACCACAAAACTGCACAAGACAAAAAGAAAGAACAAGGAGCAACAGGAGCAAATCAGTGGAACTAATTGCCTAAAACCCCATTTTTTTCATTTTCCCCTTCTTCCTCCCTATCACAATTCCTCTCTCACATATCATAGAAATCACCTTGTATACCCAAATTCCGTTGTTGCACAGGCATGCAGTGGCCCAAATCCCCTACCCAGATCTCTCTGATCTGTAAACTCAGAACGAGGTCAACCATTTTCCAGTCGTCTTCTGCAATGACGAAACCTGTGCGTGCTCGACAGAGCCCAGCCCTCTTCGTCTCTCTGTTCTTCCTGTTTTTGCAACAAGGCCTACAACAAATCCGCACCGCAGCTACAGAAACCAGAAGCTCAAGGGATTTTCTTCATCTTCTCAATCTGTTTGGGAGAGGGGAGCCTCTGGTCTCGAAGCTTGCAATAATATCTGAGTACATAATATTTTCAGGCATTATGTTTGTAGCCCTTATCTATTCCTAAAAAACGATCCCATCATGCGCAAGGGCAACCACACCTTGGGAGGAAAGGGGGAAAACGAGGAAGGAAGATGGGAAAAATGGTGTTTCAAGCGATTAAACGACGACGTCGTCACACGTTTAGATGGGATATTAAGCGACGACGTCGTCGCAAGTTTCAATCATTAATAAATAAAAAAAAACGAAAGTGGTCCCCTGTGACCACTTCCGTGCCATATTTACTAGTGGCCCATTTTTTGGTTGTAGGCCATCTTGGGTCCTTTTTTAGATAAAATTCTCTATATTCTATTAATTATGGAATATGATTTTTAAAAAATAAATTAGATATTTTACATTTTCAAATTTGAAAAAAGGACTGCGACTGCCATTCTGTCCCCTGTGATAATTGATAATTAAAGACTGTCAAAACATCTCTCTCCCATGTGATTCTTTTCCCTGTTTCGATTCTGATCTGCAATAGGGAAACGTACCCCTTCTAGTTGTCTTCTTCCCTTCCGGCGAAAGCTCAGCGGCAGCGACGACGTCAAGTGCGGACGGCGGCTCCTCCAGCGTGTGGGGTCGAGCCGAGAAAACAAGAACCCTACCTGAATCCGACCCGGGAAAAGGGTATTCTTCCTCACTCCCGTATGCAGAAAACCCTTCTTCCTCCTCCCTTTCTGGTTCTGCAACAAGAACCAGAAGACACTGCTGCCAGTAGTTGTGTTCTTCCTCTCCGGCCTCGGTGCAAGGGCGACGACCGCAGCGGTGGACGGCGATGCAACAGAAATCGGATCTCTGTCTCTTCTCTGGTGAGGCGCACAGTACCGGCGAATACAAAAACCTCTCGTCTCTGGTCTTCTTCTTCAGTAGAAACAGAACCCAGTTCTGGCCTGCGTCTGAGCTCTTCTTCCTTGGCCACGGGACAACGAGACGATAACTGCAACAACGGTGATGGCACGTCCTCCGACGATCAACTCTATTCTCTGGCGACGCAGGTTTGGCCTTTCCTGCTAACAGAGACGGGAAGGTTTGATGGTGCTCCTTCTCCGGTTCCGGCCGCGCAATCTCCGACGATGTGGGGTCCAACAAAAAACAAGAACCCAAATCGCCCTTCTTGCTTTCCTTCTCCTTTATTTTTCTTCTCCGATCGTCACCGGCGATGATGAAGAAAGAAAACCGAGACCCTCAGAGGTTTGGATCCTGGATCCTCTGTGATTTCTCCAGAAGAATGGGTGAGGCCCAACTGCTCATTCTCCGATCAGGCGACTCAGGGATCCAGGCACGGTCTTCTGCGAAGAACCAGAAGACCTTCTGTGTGCCCCCACCAGGAGATCAACAGCCGATCTCCTTCTTGGTCTGCATGCAAACACTAGCCCTTCCCTCTCGTCACCAACCTCAAACAACGTCCTGTCCTCTGTTTCCGATCGAGATCAGCCCTTTGAAATTCGAGGATCTCCTCCAATCACGCGTTGATACTAGTTTGTTGTGCTTTGAGCACCCAGGAAGCCACACAGAACAGAGGTCACACCACATTGATAACAAAGGAAGGTTTTACGTAGTTTGTTTGAGCCTACATCCACAGGAGAAGAAGGCAAAAGCATCACTATGAAGAAATATTACAATGGAACTCTCAACCTCAATCTCAGGTACACCCTTTGATCTCTCTCTCAAGCTACTAGCTTGTTGCTTCTTCACATCTCAATCCAAAGAGTCAGGCCTCTATTTATAGCCTCAGTCAGAATGGAAGGATATACCGTTGCCCATGCTTTCCCAACTTTGCACCATGTGTGGTGTCAACTGCCCATGTCAACAATATCAGCTCCTACTAAGGTAACTGAGCCATCATGCTAGATTCTGACTTTGGAATCCAACTCGGTTCGGCTCGCGTTGCTACAATCTACAAGTACATGCATCCAACTGACCCGACGTGTGAATTGTGACCTCACTGGCTGTCATGTCCCTCGAACCCGATTAAAGAAATAACCGAATTTGGAGAGTGAGTTTTATGACTAATTAAAATTTTTGTCCTTTGGGCCCACGGATCGTAAGTCCGCGGTGAGTATATAATATTTCAAGCCTCATGTAATACAATAATCATTGAGTTCATAGAACTCTAGCATATGGAACATCAACAGTGAATCATAATTCTCATTAAATTTAAAGTTGCAAGAAAGAATAAACAAGAACTAAGAGTTAAGTTAATTTATTATATTGGTCATCCCAATAAACAATGCCAATAAAAGAACCGAAGTCAATAAAGTAAAAGGTCCAACGAGAGAATAAATGAATAAAAAAATAAGTAAAATCTAGTGAAGTTCCAATGAATCACTCTCATGCCAGGAAGTGATGACGCTGCTCTACGTCATCGGCACGCCACTCTCGTGCCTCCTCTGCTGGTTGGAGATCTTCTGGGATCTCCTCACCGGCCTGCTCCTCGTAGTAGTAGTCACCTGATGTGTCTGCACACCAAGGAACAGAGTCAACGACATGTTGAGCAATAGATAAGCAAAGCATAATAAACATGACATGCATCAAGTGTAGAGTAATGACAAGTAATAATCATATGAATACAAGGTAAGCGAAACTAGGCATAAAGCGAGAATATTAATCAATAGAGACAATAACAGGAATCCTAGCAATCATCTAACAATAACCACTATCCATGCAATGCAAAATAAGAACAAGAGGGAGACTCCGAGGATGTCCAAAGCCACCTCCCGGGGTACCAGTAACAATCCACTTCGGACTACTGATACCAAAGTCCGGCTCCAGTAGGATCCTAGCTCCCGGTCCTGGGAATAGCAGCACGGTCCTAGCCCGCTCCCAGCTATTCAACGCCATGGACGCCGTCCTACGCCGACTGCCCACCCCGACAACCGAGTAACCGGTTCGTCACTAAAACCCCAAATTGCAGATGACCATGATATGCAAACAATAATAAAGTGGTCCTGACACAAGGACAAACAAGACAAGCAAGTCTGGCTAGTTCATGTACAAGATAAGATCTTAGGGATTATCTCATTCAAGACAATACAAGACAAGTGATCCACGTGATAATCCCTTTCATTGCTAGCCAGTCATGTTTATCAATACAAGACACATGTTCCTAAGTATACTCTAAGTTAGGTCCAAGTCCTAAATTCTATAAGAATTTATGTTTCATAATTGATTAAGTGTTTTATACCAAGAGTGTACAAGAAATGTTATCAACGGATACAAGTCACAAGTCAAGGAAGAATTACAATCCAATCCTAGGCAAGTGGTGTCATCCCTGTATCCCACGTGTTCTAACAGAGTACATGTGGAAATTAGATCAACGATACTTCTAGAGAATTTCTTGGTGTACAATCATGTTAAGCATCGTTCAACCCAACTCCATATGCATTCGGTTACATCACGCATAATACACGAATACCTAGACAACCCATCGAAATCACACCAAGCTACGTGTTTCGATTTCAAACCCATTTATGGTCATGTGATAGTAGATTAGAGGTTTCCGGCATGTAAGTCCCAATCCTAGGTTTCAATCTTAGTCCGGAACAACAAGGCAAAATGGCCAATTTCGGCTAACCCTCATGATGGTGTCGGTTGACTGACGTGATGGTCTCTGTTGACCGACACGAACCGAGGGCAAACCGATGGAACAGAATCCAATTTCTGCTCTCTGGTTTTGGAACCGAGGTCAGTGTCGGCTGACCGACATAATGGTTGTCGGTTGACCGACGTGTAGGTTGTCGGCTGACCGCCGTTCAGAAGGCCAAAATGTGGCTCTTTGGTTTTTTGACCGACACGAGGCTTGGCTGACCGACACCATGCTGTCGGTTGACCGACACTGAACCGACGAGTGAACCGACAGTACGAAACTCGTACAAGTTCAGGCCATTCTAAAACTCTTTCTTCCCCATTTCATTTTCCTCTATTCTCAAGCCTTTCCAGAGGCTGTAACCTGCATAAAATAGAGCCTCCTGCTCTCCCCAACAATCCATTCCATTCCATTCCATTCCATAAACAATTCTAGCAACCTATTATCACCTATTCTCATGTTCTTTCAACCGACGAGAACCGTAGGAAATGACTTTCCTATGCTGCATCAACACACATCCCAAGCCAACACCCGAGGCGTCTGAGTATATCTCAAATCCTCCTCTTCCTTCGGGTAAAGCTAATACGGGAGTTGAAACAAGTTTCTGCTTCAAGGTCTGGAAACTAGACTCACAAGCATCGTTCCATTGAAAAGGAACGTCTTTTCGAGTCAGTTTCGTTAACGGGGCCGCTATCTTTGAGAAGTCCTTGACGAACCTCCTGTAATAGCCTGCCAATCCTAAGAAGCTTCGAACTTTCGGTACATTCTTCGGACTCTGCCATTGAGTAACCGCTTCAATCTTAGTTGTATCTACAGCTAACCCCTTTCTGGTAATGACATGACCCAGAAATGCAACATGCTGCAACCAGAAGTCGCACTTCTTGAGGTTTGCATACAACTGATTTGCCCTCAGTATTTGCAAAGTTGTCCTCAAATGATGTGAATGCTCCAACTCTGTCTTCGAGTATACCAGGATGTCATCTATGAAGATCACAACAAACTGGTCCAGATGTGAAGCAAACACCCTGTTCATTAGTGCCATAAACACTACAGGTGCATTGGTCAGCCCAAAAGGCATCACTAGGAATTCATAATGACCATAACGAGTCCGGAATGCAGTCTTCTGTATATCTTGATCTTTAACTCGAATCTGATGATATCTAGATCGAAGATCAATCTTGGAAAAGTAAACTGCACCTTGGAGTTGATCAAACAACTCATCAATCCTAGGCAGAGGATATTTGTTCTTAACCGTCATTTGATTTATCTGCCTATAATCAATCCACAATACGAAGGGTGCCATCCTTCTTCTTTACAAACGGAACAGGTGCTCCCCAGTGTGAGACACTAAGTCTTATGAAACGCTTATCAAGCAAATCCTGTATCTGTTTCTTCAATTCACATAACTCAGATGGTGCCATTCGGTACGGTGCCTTCGAGATTGGTGCAGTACCAGGCATGAGTTCAATTGTAAAGGCCACTTCCGTTGTTGGAGGTAGACCGAGTACTTCACTTGGAAACACGTCTGGAAATTCACAGACTACATGAATGTTATTCAATTCCCGTACAGGCTTTTCTTTCGAAATGAATGCGATGTAGCCCTCACAACTACTACGCATCATTCGTTCAGCCTTTAGTGCTGATACAAGCCTGGTGTCATACTTCCTTTGGACTCCTTCAAAGAGCACACTGGCATTGGTCTCATTCACTTTGAAAGTGATGATCTTGTGAAAACAGTCTAAACAAGCCCTGTACTTTGCAAGCCAATCCATACCGAATATTACATCAAAATCATTAATAGTTGCCAGTACAACCAGATCAACTGGCATTGACATTTCCCCGATTTTAACATTACATTGGGGAAGGTATAATTCACAAACTAATCTCTTTCCTAAGGGAGTAGAGATAGTAAAATCATAAGGTAATTGTTCTATCCGGTTTTATATATCACAGACAAATGTAGGTGCTACAAATGAATGGGTAGAACCCGGATCAAACAAAGCTATAGCAGGTCTATTATCTACAAGAATAGTACCTTCAACCACATTGGTTGCAAAGCCTGTTCTCTATTGACTACACAAGCCAATCCAGCTGCCTGTGGCCTATTAGGCTGCTGTTGTCTCTGATATGGACGTTGCTGACCTTGTCGTTGAGGTTGCTGCTGTGGTTGTCCCGGAGGAGCAGGCAAAGCCAATCTCTGAGGAGGTGCAGGAAGTGCTGCTTGTTCCCGATTAGGCTGTTGATAAGGGGCTCTATCATCTCTCCTCCTCTTTGGACACTGAGCCATCTTGTGTTCTAGAGGACCACAAACCAGGCAGGCCCCGGTAGTCCTCCAACACAACTCAGTTCTGTGAGTCTTACCACAAGTCTCACAAACTGGCTTGTTCTCTTGCTTATCAGTCCTATCATTCTTATTATTCTTTTGTCTTTGCTTTTTATTCTTGAACTGTCCTCCCTTCTGGTACCATGAATCACTACTTTTCTGAGTAGCGTTCACAACATCCTTCTCTCGTTGTATCTCTTCAGCAGTATAGGCTCTATCCAAAACAGCATCAAATGTAGGAGGTATCTGACCAGCTACTACTACTGTCTTGTACTCTGGGTTCAAGCCTATGATAAATCGCTTAATCTTCTTCTCCTCAGTATTCACCAAGTCAGGAGCATACTTGGATAACTTGAGGAAGGTATCCACATATGTAGATACAGTCAGCTGACCTTGTTTCAGATTAAGGAATTCTGCCTCCTTTTGCTGCCGTACATGTTCTGGTACAAACTTTCGTTGAAAGTAAGTCCTGAAAGTCTCCCAAATTCCATCTTCCGGCATTGTTCTGATTGTATCCTTGATACTTCTCCACCATGTGTTAGCTGATCCTCTAAGCATGGAGGAGGTCAGCGAGACTCTCTGCTTAAGAGTGCATACAACTATATCAAGTACATCCTCGATGTGTTCCAGCCATTCATCGGCTTGCATCACATCCTCAGTACCTTTGAATTCAGTAGCTCCTCTCTTACGGAACTGCTCGTAAAGAATATTAGGATCCTTTTCCTTGTTCTGATTCACCACTTGATGTTCAATATACTGTTGAACTGGTGATGGTGTCTGTATTTGAACCTGCATCTGGCTCTGAGTCTCTAACATCTTAACCATTTGAGCCTGCATACCAGCTTGAGCCTCTTGACTCTTGGCTAGTTGTGCATTACTCAATACCAACTGAGCTTGCATGCTCATTTGTGCTTCATGGCTCTTGGCCATCTGCTCGAGCATAGCAGCAATTCTAGCATCAGTCTCAGATATAGGAGAGGGTGTGACTGCTATAAAGTCATCCTGCCCAGATCCTAATCCAGAAGCCATGCTGTAAACAATACGGAAGGTAAGATTGACATCTCAAAACTTCCATCAATATCAATCACATAGAGTGAAAGCAATAAACACAAATCTATTCAAGATTCGTTACGGAATTAACGTTCCTCACATCGTTCGTAAGTTTGCTAAGTCTTTTAAATATTTTCACTTAGCATCTTAACCTAATGCTCTGATACCATACAATAAGTATGTCACGACCCGGTCCCGAGATTTGATTGGCTCGGGCCTGATATTGAGTCCAACTGACTCAGTAAAGTCACAGCCCTTACAGTACGTGGCCATTGAATTCAACGAATGCTGCAAGCTTCAAGATTGTTCCAGCAGCCAGGTATTTTTGTTTGCTTCCTTTCAATCGACCATTCCCAACTAGTTGTAGACTTCGGTGTCCACTTGGACCACTTACGTGTTCAGTGACGAAAAGTTGCATAGGGAGAAGCACAATGTAGCGATTGAGTGGGGCCAAATGCATAGTGGGGCCCATTCATACGCAGTCTGGAACATGGGGCCCATTTAAATGCCTAATCAATGGGAGTGGGGTACATGAGAGGTGGATAATGGTTTGATGATGGTGAAATGGCAATCACAACCTTTCCTTTCGTTTCCTAGAATGTATATCCTTTTCCAACTACTACTTTCTTCGAACTCAAGCAAACATACATCA
Source organism: Litsea cubeba (assembly GCA_012931725.1). Lineage (NCBI taxonomy): Eukaryota > Viridiplantae > Streptophyta > Magnoliopsida > Laurales > Lauraceae > Litsea > Litsea cubeba. Next base: position 17,728,515 of record CM022945.1, read on the forward strand.
TCACCTTTCCTTTCGTTTCCTAGAATCTATGTCCTTTTCCAACTCGAGTCCTTTCTTCTCTCGGTCAGTCAAAGCGTTGTGTGGATCCGACCTTATGCAATAAATAAATAAATAATATATATATATATATAAAGGAATCCTAATTTGGATGATCACGTTTCCCTTGCTTTCCTTTCCTCCAACGCATCACCTGTCTCTCTCCTACTTGAACTCTACTCCTTTTTTTTCTCTCCACCTCTCTCATTCCGCTATATATGTAATCCCTCCTCTTCCTGTTTGTTCCAGGCATTCGCATAATACTTCTTTTTCTTCTTCCTTCATTTTTTATAATATTAAGTGTGCGTCAGGCTGCTGGAGTGGAGAGCTTTTGTTCTGCGTTTCCAACTCTTTGGGTGGTGGAGATGGCAACTGACAGTGCCCCAACTGTAGAGCAAATAAAAAGTCAATCGTTGTACCGTCTGGTAATTTATCTGAGATCCCGTTTCTTTGACTTGTAGTATTTTTCACGCTCTTTCCATTCGATTTGATTGTGTTTCTTTTCATCCGATTTGGATTTTTTTTATATTATTATTTATTCTTTCTTTCTTAGTCTAATGGTATTTATTATACTTCATCATTGGGAGTTGCATAGACATACTGTGTGTTCATTTGCCAAGAAGAAGTTTTTTTCCTTTTTTTTTTTGTTTTTTTCTCCGGCCAACTATAGAATTGGCCTAGAGTGGAACGGAATGCCCTGCCCCCCCCCCCCCCCCCCCCCCCCCGTATTATAGTTCATCATTGGGAGTTGCATAGACATACTGTGTGTTCATTTGCCAAGAAGAAGTTTTTTTCCTTTTTTTTTTTGTTTTTTCTCCAGCCAACTATAGAATTGGCCTAGAGTGGAACGGAATGCCATGCCCCCCCCCCCCCCCCCGCCCCCCCCCCAAAAAAAAAAAAAAAAAAAAATCCACTACCAGCCCCACTTTTGGCCTAACTCTGCCCATTCTAGATAGAGTGGAAAGCTCCCTGAAAGTTTCATTATGTTATGTTTATTGAGTAGTTTTGATAAATACACATGTTTCATACTTTCATTATATAAAGTGAAAATTAAAAAAAATGGTCAATTATAGAATTTAGTTTAATTTAAACTCTGCAAGTATGCGCTTTAGTATTATTTTGGCATTCTACTACTAAAATTTTTCATTTTTAATTATTCTTTTAGTTTTATCTTTTTTTCATGTGTGTTTTCCGGAATGAAACATTGGAGTTGATTGTAATGTTCCACTACACAAGACAATACCACTCGAATGGATACTGGGATGAAATTGACAACTATGGCAAGATGCTCTTTTTATGAATGTACGTGTTCAATATTGTAGCTAGGGTCAATCATTCATACGGAGCCACGGCAAATCATCATTATAAGCTACTATTGGTGTGCATAAATCACAAGTTATGGTGTTCCATGGATATCTGCATTTTTGTGCACTATGTTAGCATTATATGGGGGTGGGGTAGACGATAATGTTGCATGACATTAGAGCTCAAGCCACTTCATCCATTACTTACACTATATTAATCACATACATGTATTTCAAGACAACATTGTTACATGACGTATGCAACTCAAAGTCACCACCTGTAATGGAAGTGGAAAATTGCACATGTTAGCATTTATCTCAAAATATGAAACTGATATTATTTATTTTCATTTTTATTCACATGTTTTCTTTCTATATAATATTTGTGACGTCTCGGAGTCCCACATCGACTATAGAGAAAAAAGTGAATGTGATTATATGTAGATCTTATACCCTTACCTTGCATGAGGCCTCAACCCATCAGAAATAAAACCGTGAGGCCTGTGGGCCAAAGCGGACAATTTTATGCATGTGTGTACCCATCAGAAGCAAAACCGTGAGACCCGTGTGGCAAAGCGGACAATATCATGCATGCGTGTAGGGTGAGGCGTTACTGTGGTGAAGTTTTGATTTCAACATCTATCAAAATCTTTAAAATTGTCAAGTAACTCATCTTCAAATCTGCTATCATCAAAGCCTTGTCCCAAGTTTCCAACTATGTTGGGATTGTGTCATGACCCGGTCCCGAGATTTGATTAGCTCGGACAAACCCCGAGTCATGAATGCATACTTACTCCCGTAAATTTCGAATTAACAAAAGCTAAAACGAAACTCACAAGGGATATCAAATACAATACCTGTCAACTGTATAAAATTACGGAAAATATACATTGACAAAACATAATATATAAGTTTAATTCTACGTTCAAGGAAGTAAACCACCGTATACTTAATACAATACGGGGACTTCTAATTACATTCAAAATGATTCCATTCGCACTCCGGGATCAGATCCACTCGATTAAACCTCCTGGAGGTATCGGGCGGGCATCCTCCGCTGGCGGCGCGGCCTCGGCAGGACCGGCACGGGCATCTGGGATTGTGACATTCATCCATAGTACCATGAACACAACGGTTCAACAAATATATACATATTATGATAGTTCTAGCTATCACATAATCCATTGAAATAATTTAATTCATATAACATTTCATTCATAATAACGGATCCAGTAATATCAGTCAATTGATATCTACTTGGACACTCTTATTCAAGGTTTGTCAAATGGTATGTAATACGTCAGTATCTTGATCAGAGATCACTAACTTCCACGAGGTTCCGGAATACCTCAAACATCTGCTGCAGCAGAAATGGTTCATTATGCAATTCATAATCAGTACAGTTCACTCAATGAGTTGAGAATTAAGTTCACGTGAAAATTAACCAATTCTAATCAGACTTCTAAGCCAAACAAATGAGTGAAACAGTCATTTTCCAATACACATACTATTTGGGATGAATATCATTTGTTAGTCATGTATTCGGAAAACTAAGTTTACACTTATGAAGGCTTAGACATTAACAGATTTCAGCCTTTATACATTAGGCTTCAATTGAATGCATTTTTGTACATCGTCGGTCAGGTCGTCAGTCACCTGTCGGTTGACCGACAGCTTCAGGTCGGTTGACCTATGATGCATCGGTTCAAATTCCAGAGAGCTGGAATTTACTGAACTAAGTCTTCATATTGTTGGTCGACTTGTCGGTCGACCGACCTCATCATATCGGCTGACCGACGATGCGTCGGTCAGAATTCCAGAGAGCTAAAATTTACTGAAAAACAACAGGTTTTAACCTGTCGGTTCGCTTGTCGGTCGACCGACAGATACACAGAAGCTTAGTTCGAACTTCAGAATTTTCTGAAGCCAAACTTCTGGCTTTGGTTTCCTTGAGTTCTAACAAGTACTCAACTATTATAAATCACATGTAGAGTATATACTTGCCTCTATTGATGTTAAATCCACAAAAACCATTTTGTATAGCTTGAGCTTGAGATTAAGTCTTCTTCAATCCAAGCTTTGCAATTCCAAGGAAGAAAATGAAGATGATGAAGATCTTCTTCAAACAATTCTTCACAAAACATTGCCTTGATGTTTGTCAATGAGAAAATGAAGAAAGAAAGAAGGAAGGAAAAGAAGAAAACCAGTTGCTGGCATGCAACCCTTCAATCACTCCCATACAAACAGCTCATGGTTCTTTTGAACCTGAGTCATCGGAAATTTATCATTTAAACCCCCATGCATTTGTTAAATTCCACTTTGAGTCAATTGAAGATCCATTTGTTTCATCTTAAACCAAATGAAATCATGTGTATTATGAAAGTTAATGTACTCATTGAAATACACATGATAATATAAAATTTCACCAAATTTGACAAAATACATATAAACTTATATTTACGGAAAGGTCCTTCATTATACTAAGTTGAGTCTAAAACTCAACTTAATGAATTTCATGTCTTCTAAATTATGTCATCAGACTTTAATCCTTCTTTTGAGATCAACTTGATCCAATTTCATCATTAATCACATTTAAATTAACTAATCACGCTTAATCCACCTTAAGCTCGATTAATTAGAGTTAATCAGGATTAACTCGGGAAGGGGTCTTACAGATTGGCAACATGAATTTTGTTTCTTCATTTCGTTCAGCATTCCGCTCTATTCTGAATGAAGATTGTGAAACAACTAAATCACAAAATTTTATTACTACAATATTCCTATTATGTGATAATAAAATCCAATTATGCTTAAATCTATAAATATTCTAATTTGCATGTATCTAAAGAGGCCCTTCATATATTAGTTTGTTCATGTTTCTAAGCTAGCGATTTGAAGTCTGAAATAGGAAGTATGTCTTTAATGTATTAATGAAGTTCTTCTTCTTTATTTGATATTTGGGTTTGCTTTCTTTTATTTGAATCTTGTAATAGAACTTGAATCTTCATTTGTTTCTTCGCAATATGAGTTCAATTAAGAAATGTTTGAAATATCCTTCTGTTTTGTTTTGCCAGATGACCTCATGTTAAGCACATCTCGCATTTCATATATATTGTTGTCATTCCTATGTGGTGACGATTATTTGTTTGAGTTGTTCTATTATAAGGCTAACGGTCAAAATAAAAACTCTGTTGGTGGTTAATGGTCAGTGGTTTTGAGTTATGGTAGATGAGTTCTAATCCTCTAAGTCTATGAATACGAGAGTTCCTATGTTGAAGGATTGGAACTCCATAATGTGGTACACTTATTTAAAACTCAAGCGACTCAAACTAAACATCCTTATGGATTGTGGGATGTCTCCAAATTTTACTCGTCTAAGAGTTTATCCCACTGTAAGATTGACCACATTGATGAATAGCAAATTCTGAATGGGTTATGTCTAGCAGGGCCAACGACCCCCACAAACCATGATAAAAAAAGTATAGATTATTAGGACTTATTTCTGCATGGCACACTGGATGTTATGATGCACTCCTTGGAGGGCTGCAACTAGTAATGTCTGTGTACAGCCAAAGAAAGCCTAATTGTGTGTATATATATTTTTTCTATTGTAAGGCAAGTACTCACACACCCACATGCATACTCACACAAGTCCTTCACCCTCAATGCTACAATTGAGGATTGAAAGCTGGTTGTTTATGTGAAAATGAGGTGCCTCACCAACCGAGCTACCAGTGGATTGATCTCTTTTGACTAGTTGTTTTGTTGGCATAGTTTGTAGTACTGACGAATTTGGAGGCCTATCTTGTAATTGGAGAACTTTCAATGTGGCCAATCTAGATGCATGTCAATCATAAGGAAGGGTGTACTGTTTAATCATTTGAGATTTAATGAGCACAATTTTTCTTGTCACTCAATTCATTAATAAAGAATATGTGGATCAGTGTCGGGTTTCTATTCAATTCACAAGAGTTGATGTGGGTAACGCAAATGGGTTGGATCCGGGCAGAACCATGGTGGATCCGAGCCTAGCTCTATTTTTTACAGACACTGATCCAATTTTGAGTTTTTCTAAGATATGAAAATAGGTTTCAAACCCACTTTATTTGGAACCAGATACTTTGGAAACACAGAAAATTGGATTCCCATTTGTAACCCTAGTAAGAGGGGTTGAGTTGATCATGGGTAGCCTCCCCATCCAGAATAGAATGGGTTTAGCTTGTTTGGAAAGCAAAACCATTTTCTTTTCCCCTATCTTAAATAACTTTTTGCATTGTTTCTCTTCTTAGTTTTTTAAGTCCCCACTATCTTATTAATCTTGGAAAGGCAGCCTCCGTCATAAACTTATGTTTAAGACCTCATAGGTACTAATTTTTTATTTTGACATATCATTCCAGGGAAAGACTCCAATCGAGGTTTTGTTCAAGGAGTTGAAGTGTACGAAAGAAGGACTAACATCAGAAGAAGGAGCTAATCGGCTTCAGATCTTTGGACCCAACAAGCCAGAGGAGAAAAAGGTTTTTCACCTCCATTCTTACACTTGCATTTTTACCCCCTTTTGTTATAACCTCTCACCGTTTCTAATATATATTGGAGATTGCTCATGTGTGACTGTCTCGGACAGAGTGCCAGACGGCCCATGGTGGGACCCACTTAATCAATCCAAACCTGTGATCCTGCCTTTCCTTCTTATGACATGGGTCCCATTGGTCTTACACCAATTTGGATGGAACAGACCATTAGAAAATTACCTCAAAGTAAGCATTTAATATAGTGAAACTTGGGAGCCCTAGATGAAAGGGTTATGATGATGGGATTGACATGAAATTTCAAATATGGGTAGATATGCGTGAGGCCCATTAGTATCTATCATTCCCTTGCCTCATCATTTACTGGTGGGACCCCATAAACTGTGCGAGTCAGCTCTGCAGGACCTATGTATACAACCTATATGCACATATATTAAGATCTACAAATTTTTAACAACCACAGGAGAGCAAGATTCTTAAATTCCTAGGCTTTATGTGGAATCCCCTTTCATGGGTCATGGAAATTGCTGCCATAATAGCTATTGGAATGGACAGAAGTGGGAAAACCCCATATTGGGAGGTCTTCATGGGAATCGTTGTGTTGTTGGTGATTAACTCCACAATCAGTTTTATTGAAGAAAACAATGCAGGGAGTGCGGCAGCATCTTTGATGGCTGGCTTTTCTCCAAAAGCTAAGGTATGATTTTGAAACTCAGTGATGCCCTTCTCTTGGTTGTTAGTAGGAATTTGAATTTCAGTTATGCCTTCTCTAGATAGTCATTATGAATTTGAATTTTTTTTTCTTGTTATGACTCTCTTAGTTGTTATGTTTAAATGAAAGCCATATTCTTATGCATCTAGTATATGTGTGTGTAGGTTCTCAGAGATGGTAGATGGAGTGAGCAAGAGGCAGCTATCCTCGTTCCTGGGGATATAATAAGTATAAAATCAGGAGATATTGTTCCTGCAGATGCCCTTTTTCTCAATGGGGATCAGTTGATGATGGATGAATCTTCCTTAACTGGAGAATGCTTCATCGTCAACCTGAATCCTGGGCAGGTAGTGATTTCTGGCACAACTTGCAAACAGGGCGAGATTGAAGCTGTTGTTGTTGCTACTGGCGGTCACACCATATTAGGAAAAACTGTTAATTTTGTGGATAACAGCAATCAAGTGGGGCGTTTAGAAAAGGTTCTCACTGCAATCTGTGAATTTTGTATTTGCTCTGTCATGATAGCGATAATCATCGAGATTATTATCATGTGTGGAATTCAACACCGCAATTACAGGGATGGGATCAACAATCTCCTTGTTCTCATGATCGGAGGCATACCGATTGCCATGCCTACAGTTCTATCAGTTACCATGGCCATTGGATCGCACAGGCTTGCTGAGCAGGGTGCAATTACAAAGAGAATGAATGCGATTGAGGAGATGGCTGGTATGGACGTGTTGTGCAGTGATAAAACCGGGACGCTGACACTGAACAAGTTAAGTATTGATAGAAACCGAATTGAGGTGTTTGCAGAAGGTGTGGACAAGGAGCACATGATAATGCTAGCAGCAAGAGCGTCAAAGACTGAAAACCAGGATGCTGTTGATGCTGCCGTTGTTGGAATGCTTGCAGATCCCATGGAGGTATTCCTTAATTCTTATTTCAATTATCTGATTGATTCTTAGATTTAGAGCTAAAAGCTTTATCAATAAAAGCTACATATAGAAACCTAGAAGACTAGCTTGTTGTGGAGGCTTAATAAGGCCTCATTGGCATTTCAATACCCATAGCAATTGAGCACAAGAATCTATTTCCATACAACTACATGTCCTACTTTCTCAGGTTTCATTTCACAAAACTTAAGACGGCATACGCCATCACCTAGGAGGATTTTGCATGAAATGGTTTGTCTTACCTTTTCTTAGCTGCTGTGACCTTTTTGTTGGCTAACCGAGAGTAAAATTGTCTGAGGAAATAACAAGGTAAATGCCTTCTAGACATAACACATGAAGAAGACAAGGCATACTATATTCTAATACTGAATCACCACCTGAATTATTTTTGTTTCATCCGAAAGAGAACGCAATGATGCTACTAAATTTTTTTTACAATTGTTAATATATTATATTTCTATCTCTATAGGCTAGAGCTGGTATTAGGGAGGTGCATTTTCTTCGCTTCAATCTTGTGGACAAGCGGACTGCTCTCACATATATAGATGCAAATGGCAACTGGCATCGCGCTAGCAAAGGTTCCCTTGTGCAGGTTTGTCATCTTTTAACCTTCCTTTGTTCTTCCTAGGCGAATTTCAGAGATTTTAATGTGGATGAGCAGTATTTCACTTGTTGTGTTTTGTGACTTTTGTCTCTAAAATTAGATAATGAATCTTTGCAATTGCAAAGAAGATATTAGGAACAAGGCTCATGCTATGGATGACAAATTTGCAAAACATGGGCTTCGATCATTGGCAGTCGCCAGACAGGTTTGTCATCATGACTCCAAAACTTTAGTTTTGTTTCTATGTAATAGAATATTCAACGCTATACTGGTTCTATTATTTGTTTTGCAGGAAGTTCCTGAGAGGACGAAGGAGAGTGCTGGAGCACCATGGCAATTTGTTGGTTTGCTGCCTCTCTTTGACCCTCCTAGGCATGATAGTGCAGAAACCATCAGAAGAGCTCTTAACTTGGGCGTGGATGTGAAAATGATTACCGGTAATTTCAATTTCCTATTTTATTTTTGGCATACCATTTATTTCCATGTTCACAAGCTCTCGTGTGTTTCTGTAACTTCAGGCGATCGGCTTTCTGTTGCCAAGGAGACAGGCCGAAGGCTCGGAATGGGAACAAACATGTATCGTACATCTTATTGGCTCAACGACAATAGTGATGAACCTCTTGTTGAAATTCCTTTCATTCACTTGATTGAGAAGGCTGATGGGTTTGCAGTAGTGTTTCCAGGTGGGCGGGTATCTCTAACAGCTTGAACCCATGGTTTCCTTTCTAGCCTTTGTGATTTGAACTTATGCCCTTTGCTTATATGGGACTATTTTTTGTTAAACAGATCAGAAGTACGAAATCGTGAGGCAGTTACAGCGAAGGAAGCACATATGCGGGATGACAGGAGATGGAGTGAACGATGCACCTGCTCTGAAGAAGGCTGATATTGGAATTGCAGTTGCCGGTGCCTCTGATGCCGCTATAAACGCTTCTGATATTATCCTCACAGAGCCTGGTCTCAGCGTCATCATCAGTGCTGTTATGATCAGCAGAGCCATTTTCCAAAGGATGAAGAACTACACAGTGAGTTCTAGATGATATTGAAGACATTTTTGGTTCTTTTACAAATTATTGGCAACTACACTCATTTTCGGTCTTCTGACTTGCAGATATATTCGGTCTCCATCACCATTCGTACTATTGTAAGTATAGATGCAGCCTCATCATTTGTTTGGTTTTTTTTTATTCTTACTCGGGTACTCATTTTTCTATTTGATTGTTTTATTGCCAATATCGCAGCTTGGTTTTTTGCTCATTGCTCTCATCTGGAAGTTTGACTTCTCTCCCTTCATGGTTTTGATAACTGCGATTTTGAATGATGGTGCGCTACTTGGTACAAAAAGTTGATCTTTTCCCATGTTCTGCTTTTTCAAAATCAACTTACTCTCTATGTGATGGAATTGATATAGGAACAATCATGACAATCCCAAGGGATCGAGTTAAGCCATCTCCCATGCCGGATAACTGGAAGCTGAGAGAAATTTTTATGACTGCTGTGGTGCTAGGAAGTTATTTAGCCTTGATGACAGTGATCTTCTTCTGGGCTATGATTGATACTGATTTTTTTTCGGTACTATTATCTAAGATTGAATTCATTTTAGTTGATACATCTAAAAAAGGAAGAAGAATTAAACGTCTTATTTCTTCTGATGCAGGACAAATTTGGGGTTAGATCACTAAGGGAAGAACCTTATGAAATGATGGCTGCCTTGTACCTTCAGGTAAGTATTGTAAGCCAAGCCCTCATTTTCGTCACCCGATCTCGCAGCTGGTCCTGTGCAGAATGTCCAGGGCTCCTCCTAGCCAGCGCCTTTATTGCTGCTCAGCTGGTAAGGATCTACTTAATCCGTTTGACTAATTTTATATCTGTAATGCCCTTAGATTTCTGCATGTTGCTTGCACAGGTTGTTGAACCTTTATTTAGTCTTTTTACCATCTCTCAACAAAATGAGAAATGATCAGGTCTCGTTAAACACCACCATTGTTTGCTTTTGGTGAATCTTGATCAAGATTGGATGTTTGTGGGAAGTTGATTTTGAATCCACCTTTTAAGAAACACCTTCATCAACAATTGGATCTTTATTTTATAAATGTAATGCTCATCCGTCATGAGCATAACTTTATCATGCTTTCGTGCAGTTTTAAGACATAACCCTCCTTATGGAGTACAGGTTATGAGTTTCAACCTACTATCCAAGTCATCCTTGTATGCCCTATAGGTAGTCCATGGTTCCATTGGGTTGGAAAAGAAAAGAACGTACAGTACTTACAACCTCACCTACTAAAACTTCAATGGTATGTGGATGAAATTTTTACCTCTGGCAGGCATCCACTATGTCCACACAACAGTCATCAAACATTGGGCAGTGGAGCTTCATTGGAATGGATTTGTTTGCCCATCACCATCCAATCATGGAGATAAATTGCACGCATTGCAAACTCGGAAACTAACGCACGCCATTCCCTTGAAAACTAACGCACGCCATTCCCTTGAAATAATGCATTGAAATAGTTGTCGCACTTTGATTCACAAGTCTTGTTTTGCCAGGCTGCTACTCTCATAGCCGTATATGCCAACTGGGGTTTCGCGAGGATCAAAGGAGTGGGGTGGGGTTGGGCCGGAGTCATTTGGCTCTACAGTTTGGTGTCCTATCTCCCCCTTGATTTAATCAAATTTTTTGTTCGCGATGCACTAAACGAAAAGGCTCCAGGTGTTTCAAAAGGAAAGGTATTGAACTATTGAGAATAAATTATCACTCACTCTGATGTTTAATCTGTTGGGTCCTTGACTTTAGTAGCAATTATCAAATGCATACTAATTTTTACTTTTTGTTCCATTGCATCCTTTCATGCTGTTTTCCATCACATAGACTGCCTTCACTAGCAAGAAGGATAACGGGAGAGAGGAGAAAGCAATTCAATGTCCTCTGTGCAAGAGGACAATGCATGGTCTTCAACCCGTAAAAACTACAAACCTCTTCTCTGACAAGAGCAACTACTTGGTGCAAGCAGAGCAGGCCTAGAGGCGAGTTAAAGTTGTGCAAGGTATGATGCGAAACTATCTACTCTAAAAGAAATGTAATTCTCAAGTCCTGCAAAAACCAATTGCTAGTGGTTGATTTTTTATTATTTTCTTATCTTATAACACCGTGTGGTGGTTTCCAGGTTTCATGAGATGCACACAAGGGAGTGTGGAGTACGTAGTAGAGCCAAGAGGGCTTGACAAGAATCAAATAGAATGAGAGAGAAATTGTTGCAGTTGACTCCGACCAATTGCGCTAGGCTTTTGGGACTAATTTGATTAATATATTTTAAACAACGATGATAGCTTACTGTCCAAATTCTCTATCGTTTCCTTTCAGCATTGATATCAATTTTGAAAATATTGCTATATTGCTATATTTATCTATATTGGCGTTTCCTTAATTTTTCCCAAATGGTAATTGTATGGGTAAAATGTGAACTCAATATTAGATTGGGCTTGGGTCATAGTGGACCAACCCAACCCGCCGAGTGGGAGAATTAAAGGAGTGCTCCCATGATGCAATAACTCCATCCGTTATCAATTATCACCATGAAGAGGGAGCAATAACTCTAGCCATTATCAGTTACACAATAAAAGATATGAATGACCACTAATGGCTTGCATGAAGAGAAGTAATGGAGCCATGAATGACAGAAAAAGAGAGAAACAATATAAAAGGAGTGAAAAACCTACAGAGAGGTATGCAATTTCTGAACCACAACTCTAATCAGAAGGAGAACACGGTTCCAGAGGCTAACTTAAGCATCGGAGAGTCCTCGGTCGGACCACCCGATCGAGTTCTTATGATGGTTTGCTTCTAATACAGGCAAGGAGATCGATTCAGATCTGAGAAGAAGGAAAACAAACAGAGTCTTCACTCTCTTCAGGTCAAGAAGAAGGAGGGAGGTCTCCGTTGCCGAGCTGACCTGCTGAGCTGATTTGCCGAGCTGACTTGCCGAGCTGACCTGCTCAGCTTCTCCATTACCGAGCTAACATCGCCAAGCAGAGCCAATTTGCTCGGCCGCTGATCAATCAAAATCAGACCCTACAATTGGCGCCGTCTGTGGGAAGCGAAAGAGGAAAATCATCCACTAACGCTTCTTCTTGCTGAGAAATATGGCGGATTAAGTGCTTGGTCTCGGATCACAGCACCAAGTTGGATGCTCTCAGTCTCAAATAGGGGCAACCCAAGACAAAGAGCGACAAAGACGCCCAGGAAAGGATCCTGTAGTCAACCACTCCGGTGGTCCAGATGTCGGATATGTACCATATCTTGACAATGACTGGACCGTCCCATTTCCAGGCAAGAAAGGACGGATCCAGTCAGAAGTTTACCGCGCTGATTCAAGCCACGCCGTAAATTCACCATCTATGGATAAATTGCAAAAGGGACCCCACCAGAAACAGGGTCATGAACACCAGGTACGAGCTCCACCACAGGATGCATATGCCCGCCTGGAGCAATCTTGCAGATATGCTATTCGGGATCTGACATAGGGAATGAAGCAGGAAAAGCTCAACTGTCTGCTGCTGGAATTGGAAGCAGCAAAAGAGGAGCAAGGACGTCCCCCGAATGCGGATGACGTTCGGAAAGGTTCGGAAACCGCTCATGAAATCCTAAGCATAGAGCGCCGAAGTGGCACCGATGTGCGGGGGCCCAGAAGTCACCATTCTGAATCAAAAGCTTGGCGAATCCGAGCTAAGGCCAGAGCAGAAGATGAAGGGAATAGGACTTCAAGCTCCCGACTACGAAGACAAGAGGAAACCGAAGTCCGAACAAGATCCATTGAGGTTAGCGAAGCCCCGAGGAGGAAAGCACCCCCACGAGCACTTACCGAGGAGGATGTACAAGCTCTCATAGAAAAGGCGTTAGCAAACCAGAAGTCCCCTCAGGAGAATCCAACCAGAGCAAGGTACCTGGGAAATGCACAAAATTTTGAATCTCCATTCTCGGAGGAGATTGGAAAAGCGGATCCTCCTCGGCGATTCTCGATCCCTAAGTTGAGGATCTATGATGGAACCTCCGATCCCGCCAACCACGTCCAGCATTACCAGCATTCCATGGCATTGTGGATAGGGAATGAGCCACTGATGTGCAAGGTTTTCCCCTCGAGTTTGGGAGACCTGGCCTTGAAATGGTTCTCCCGCCTAGAGCCGAGATCAATCTATAGCTTTCGAGAGCTTGTTGGATCTTTTATTACTCATTTTGTAACAAATTCCGAGCAGCCCAAGGACATTGGGGCATTGCTGTCTCTTAAGAAACAGACCTCAGAGAGCTTGAAGGAGTTCATCGCTCGTTATTGGCGTCTCTATAATGAGGTAGAAGGGAATAATGAACAAGTAGTTGTGGCAACCTTCAAGCTCGGGCTGCCGAAGGAGAGTCAGCTTCGCCAATCGTTGACAAAGCGATCCCCGACCACACAAGGAGAGCTGATGGAACGGATTGAAGAATTCATAAAGCTGGAAGAAGATTTGAACATACCCGAGCGTAAATGTACTAGCTCGGGGGAGGATGGATTTTAAAGAAAGAGAAGGGATATTTCCGTTGCCGAGCAGAGCTAGTCAGCTCGTTAGCTGAGAGGGAGATCTCCATTGCCAAGCAGAGCAGTTTAGTTTGGCTACTAAATCAGAGCTCCGATGTTTTGCTTGGACTCATCATGAGACCCCAGTCACGGCAAGCTAGGTCCGACCTGAGAAGGACCGTACATGGTCACCTTGGCTGGAGGGACAAGAGCTTATCAACTAGAAACGCTTGAAGGGAAGGCACTGGCAAGACTGTCGAACAAAGCAAATTTAAAGAAATTCTATTTATTATCTTGTGTGGGATATTTTCTGAGTTCGGCCAACCTGGCTCTGAGTTCGGTCAACCTGGTTCTGACCTCGGCAACAGTGCCACCGAGTTCATCCTAGCTTCAGTAAGAATACCAGCTAGGCATGTCTGTGTCTCGGCCTTCTCCAGCCTGGCAACAATGCCACCGAGCTCATCCTAGCTTCGGTAAGAGTACCGGCTAGGCATGTATCGGCCTCTTCCACCTCGGCCAGGTGCCAAAATGCTTCATCTAGGCAGCAGAGCCAGAGTGTTAACAAAGACAGGCACTTACAGATCTTTGTACCAAAGAACTCATCAGCTTTTTATCACTCATAAGACCTTTGTGGTTTATGTTCTTGTGCCAAGAATGGAATGAAAGTTTTAATCTTCTTAATTTGTACCAAAGAATTTGGAAAGTTTGTATCTTATCTTGCTACTATTCCTGTGCCAAGGATAGTAGATCCATGGTAGGGCATACCTTATCAGAAACAACCTAGCAACAAAACAGGGCCAAGGCCTTAAGGGCAGCTTAAGACCCACTACTTCGTACCGAAGGATAAAAACCTAACTGGGACGAGCCCAAACTAGGTACGCTGTACCGATCTTCTTTTAACTAATAGCTTGGCATGACAATGCAAGCATTAGGCCAAAAAGTGAGTTCGGAAAGAACCGACAGTGGCGGTGGAAACAAGAGATCTCTTTTAAAGCCCCCCTTTCTTCTCGAAAAATGGAAAAGAAGAAAAGGCGCTTGAGGGGCAATTGTGGGGGTAAAATCTGAACTCAATATTAGATTGGGCTTGGGTCATAGTGGACCAACCCAACCCGCCAAGTGGGAGAATTAAAGGAGTGCTCCCATGATGCAATAACTTCATCCGTTATCAATTATCACCATGAAGAGGGAGCAATAACTCTAGCCGTTATCAGTTACACAATAAAAGATATGAATGACCACTAATGGCTAGCATGAAGAGAAGTAATGGAGCCATGAATGGCAGAAAAAGAGAGAAACGATATAAAAGGAGAGAAAAACCTACAGAGAGGTATGCAATTTCTGAACCACAACTCTAATCAGAAGGAGAACACGGTTCCAGAGGCTAACTTAAGCATCGGAGAGTCCTCGGTCGGACCACCCGATCGAATTCTTATGATGGTTTGCTTCTAATACAGGCAAGGAGATCGATTCAGATTTGAGAAGAAGGAAAACAAACAGAGTCTTCACTCTGTTCAGGTCAAGAAGAAGGAGGGAGGTCTCCGTTGCCGAGCTGACTTGCCGAGCTAACCTGCCGAGCTGACTTGCCGAGCTGACCTGACGAGCTGATTTACCGAGCTGACATATCGAGCTGACCTGCTTAGCATCTCCATTACCGAGCTAACATCGCCAAGCAGAGCCAATCTGCTCGGCCGCTGATCAATCAAGATCAGACCTTACAGTAATGATATTTTCTTAGTCATATTTTGAAATATTGTCATAATTGACGATGTCCCAATAAAAATCACGATGTTATTGGAATAGAAATAAAAATTTATGCAATATTTTATAATAGTGTATATATATTCAATTATCATATATGTTTAGTTAAAAATTAATTCACCTCTAGGCTCTAGTGACGCTTGTCTATAATATCCTAGAATTTGTAGCTTTAACGGTAGGCATCTTTATTTGATAAAGAATATATTGTAATTGTAATTGAATACATAAGGTGGTTAAAAAATTAAGGTGAATGGTGAATTTCAATAATGAACATTAATTAAATAACTTGATATTTTAGGAAAAGAGAATAAAAAAAATCCTTTATTATGCTCATTTATTAAATTTTCACCTTTGAACTTCCTTGGTCAGTGGGATTCTGCTTGTCGGCCTCAGTGGCTCTCGTGTTCCGATCCTTGCACTTTTAAATCCCACGAGTGTTTGGTATGGTAGATAAATGAGGTTTGTAATGAGGATGGTGTGGATGGCTTGCACTTTTAAATCCCACGAGTGTTTGGTATGGTAGATAAATGAGGATGGTATGGATGGCTTGCTTTGGGAATCTTGCAATTAGGGAACGCTTTTATGTTGCTTTGTGGGAAATGAAAATGGTTGACCAATTCTAAGTGGTTGGCCGAGTGGTGGGGATCACGTTCCTCCCTCTTCGGGAGCCGACTCTCAATTCTCCCTTTTTAAGAACCGAATGTTAAGTCCACTTATGAAAAATGAAAAAGGTTGACCGAGGCTGGGCTAACGTGAGTTGCAGCGACGATGTCACCGGTCAAGGTACTCCACCCGTTCAACACCCAATGCCCCTACAAATACTTGCCCCTTTTGGTATGAGCTGAGAACCCACCTTTATAATTACAATTATTGAAATGGAAATTTGTTGACCTCCCCCTAGAAATTGAAATGAGGCCTACTCTATAATTACAATAATACATGGGCCCTACCTTTATGAATTATTGGACATAGAGCCCGTATTTAAATATGATAACATGAGACTCATATTTATAAATTAGAACATGAGGCTATTATTTTGATATTAAACATTTATATTCTTTTATTAAAAGTTTTATATATAAGGTGTGTTAATAAAAGCTGGTAGAATGATTTTAGTATGTTGTACCGGTGGCCTTCCTTCATTGGATACGAGAAAGGAGCAACCACGCCACATTTCTAGATGGGCGTTTTTATAGAATTCATATATATATATGGGCTTTGTTCTAGTGAGAACAGTTCTCACATAGTCACCGTGAGAACTTTTCATGGGACGCATTTATGGGTCCCATTTAGGGATGGGACCAGAGGGGATGGAAAGATCTATGTGAGATCACCCCAAGTATCAAGTTTGACCCTAATCTCATGCCTCGAACCCCTTCATCCATTGCCCGCGAGTTTAATGGCTTCATATTAAGCAAAAATTTAATCATCCATCCAACGGCCCAATCCATTTGGATGGGTGTCAAACCTCAGGATTACTAACTATCAAGAACGTCACCGTTTATGCACGGTTTGGATTAGTTTCTAAGTGGATCCCACCAATAGTTCTCACGGAAGCTTTGTGAGTACTAGTTCTCACTTGAATATTTCCCTATATATATATATGGGTAGGTTCTCCTAAGCTGCAGCTTAGGGTATTCTAAGCTGCAGTGTGTAAACCGCACATGTGTGAGCACATGTGTGACCCATTTTTACAGTACTGCAGCTTAGGATACCCCTAAGTTACAGCTTAGGAGAACCTGTCCCTATATATATATATATATAATATATATAGAGAGAGAGAGGAGTTATTAGGTGCACACCGTGCACATCTTGCGCACCAAGGGTGGCGCCCACCTGATCGTCCATCTGAATGGACCACACACACAACCACCCCTGCATTTCACATGGGCCCCACCTTTGCACCATCCGATGTACTGTACACCATTGGATCGACTGCATACCCATCCGTATGGATTGTAAACCGTTAAACTTGTCGGGCCCAGATGGAGGTGATGATGATCAGGGATGGGGCTGATTTTTTGCAGAGATGAAGTGCAATGACAGATCTTTCAAATCCCCATGGTCCCAATCCGAGGCGAGGCCCCATGTGGGCCTCACATTGAGGTGCACACACTGATCCAGTGCGCTACAAGTACTATATATATAGAGAGAGAGAGCAAGGTTCCCCTAAGCTCAAGCTTATGATAAGGTAAGCTCAAGTGTGTGGTGGAGCCCACTTGAGGCCCACTTGGAGACCCACATAGGGATAGGGTGAGGGGGATTTCAAGAACTCCCTAGGATCTTCCTCCCTGAAAAAAAAATCAGCCCCAATCGTAATTTCTATCATCTCCATATAGGCCCAATAGTTTAATGGTCAACAATCCATTCGGATTTATATAGAGTCAATCCAATGGTTCAGTAAATTCGAATCTTACCGAAAGTTGGTGGACATGTGCAATTTAGGCCTACATTCCCGATCATCTAAATTAGTTGCATACATGTCGTCTGATAGGAAAGGAACGGGTCGTATACTAGTTGTCCCCAATTTGCCACAAAGGTCAACTGTGTCCGGTGCAAAAATCTAATTTCTAATCCTGCTATAAAGCCGTTTCCTGATCATGGACAATTTTTGCCAAAATGAATCTTTGATTGGTGGGTATGATAACAATTTTGAGACACTCAAAAATTTGATTTTCATCTTCTACATGCAAAGTCATTAAGTAAGACCTCTCACTTTGCAACCATCATTATCTCCCACTCACCTGCACACTGGACTAGTATTTGATTGGTAACATAACTTCAACCAGCGACCTCAAAGTGTAATAATATCCATGTCACGTACCTATCAAGTGTCATTCAAATTGATTAATATGTTAAAATTAATATTTAAGTGAAATATTTATTACTAAAAAGTGCACGATTTAGTTGAATGATAAACCCATTTGTGTAGTCACCAGAATAGGAGTTCGCAACTTTAAAATTGAGGCCAGAGCCAGAAATCTCTCTTCAACACTGCCATGTAGAAATGGCCCCTAGCATAAAAGTATAAAACTCTTTCCTTTGGTAAAAAGATTGGAGATCTACATTTTAAACATTATTAAAAAAATTCCAGTTCTCATCAATTCCCCATTTTGGGACTGTAGGTGCAGAAAATAACGACCCACAATAACGGAGGTGCCTTAGAGGACTTATCCAAGATGATGAAGATTACGTGCCGCCTGAAAGCCTGAAAGGGAAGAGCAAACGGTCAGAGGACCCTGGCCTGGGCGGCGCAAGGCTCTCCGATGCCTAAGTCAGTGAATGAACTGGAACAAAGGAAGGAGAGGAAGAAGAGAGGAAGAACAACGGTTCTTTGGGTTAGGTTCTGTGTTAGGGGTTGCGTACCTTAGAATGGAGATGAAGATGATATTTATAGGAGATGGGGGAGTGCCTTACGTGGATGAGCCTCATGATGGGCCATGCCACGTGGGCGGCCTTGTCCACTCAGCCCACACTTCATTAAATGCTGGCCTTACCTACCCATTCCTCATTAAATGCCAATCCTATCGGGCCAGGCATTGGTCTGACATTTGGGCCAGGTCCCATCGGGCCTGGCCTGGAGCCATGCTTTGGGGGCGCACGTGTACCGTATAACGCCGTTTTGTCAGGAATGATGAGTCGCAAGGCATGCCTGAGCATGCGCCCTTGTTCTGTCATCAGTCCCATCTGCGTCTGTCAAATCCGCAGTGCCGAGGTCGGATAGGGCGATGCGCGTCATCTGACTTCGGGGACTCTCACCTCGGTGAATGCCGCGATACTTCAGCCGAGGGGAGGCATAATCAAGCTGCCTTAAGACCGGGGTTAGCACTGATCTCGGCTTAGTGGAAAACACCCCCGCACAGGGACCATATTGGAAAATTGTCGAGTTTCAGAGTTTCTTAAGTGCTTTTGATAGCTAAGAAAACTAAAAATAGAATAAGGATGCATTTTAAATATGAAAACTTCAAGCAAACTACTTGTAAAATGAAGAAAACATCACCCCAAAAAAAAATTAAGATCTTATTAGTTTTGGTGATATTTTATATTTAAAGTAATGTCTCTTTTTATCTTCGTTCACGTGTCATCGCAAAGAAATTATAATGTTTTCTTATATGTGTAAGTGCACAAAAATTCACGGACCCGGGGGGGTGGTGTTCTTGAGACTCACTGAGGAGGACGAAGGCTGAAGCTCCTCGTCTCTTCGTTGAAGATGGAAGAACCGATGCCTGAGAACCTGGAAGAATGAGAAGAAACAGGTCAGAGAACCCTGGCTGTGGGCAGCGCAGGGCTCTCCGATGCCTAAGTCAGTATGAGAACTGGACAGTAGGATGGTGATTTTTGGGAAGAAGGTGATACCAGCGTGTATGGTGGGTTGGATCTCCTCCCCTTTTCCTCTCTGTGCCTGCTCCTTATATCGATAGGGAGAGGGAGAGAGTTGACTTTGGAGAGAGAGGGAGAGAGTAGACAATGAGGTGACTCTGTCAGGGAGCTGTCCCATTGTGGCACGTCATGTCGCATCGGGCCATACCCGGGCGTCTGTGGACGCCGTTCTGTCAGTGGACGTGGGCGGTATGGGAGGCTCTGTCAGAGAGTTTGGGCGGTGCCCTTGTCTTGTCGCGCGTGCTATGTCGCGCGTGCTGTAGCGTGCTTAAGTGTCCAAGAGAGGACAGCTGTCAGCCCCTGCCTTGGCTAGCCCTGGCATCCCGACCGAGGTCGGGGAGCCGAGGTCGGGGATGACCCTGACTTGGCTAGAGACCTCGTGGAGATGCCGAAGTGGAGGACCGGGATGAAGTCCATAGCCGAGCTGGGGACGACCTGGCCGAGGTGGAGCTATGCCGAGCTGGAGTTGTGTAAGGGGCCGAGATGAGCCTTTGGCCGAAGTGGGAGCACTTGGCCGAGCCGGTGGACGTTTAGACGAGCCTTGCCGAGATGGCCTAGCTGGCGCCGGAGCACGAGATGGAGCATCATGGCGGTCTTCCGGTGAGTTCGAAAATATCCCCACACAATAGCCCCCCAGCTTCTGAGCTCATTAGACTGC
This sequence comes from Litsea cubeba, assembly GCA_012931725.1. Lineage (NCBI taxonomy): Eukaryota > Viridiplantae > Streptophyta > Magnoliopsida > Laurales > Lauraceae > Litsea > Litsea cubeba. Next base: position 17,749,001 of record CM022945.1, read on the forward strand.
TCTTTTGAGGTCAGAAGTTAAGTATCATGGAGGATGACTGGCTGGCAATGGACCAGAGCTAGAGGTTGGCATCACTGTGAAGCTGTAACAGAGTGCTCCTGCCGAGCTGGAGAGTCACACAACTGCCGAGCTGGAGCTGTCGAGCTGAAGAGTCACACAACTGCCGAGCTGGAGCTGCCGAGCTGAAGAGTCACACAACTGTCGAGCTGGAGAATGAGTACCGAGATGCTCGTGGCATGTTGTTGGAGACTTGGAGACATGCCGGCTATTTGGCATGAGAACTGAGATGCGCGCAGACACACGACGTGCCTGCTATCTGGTATGAGTGCCGAGATGCGCTTACGGCGATCCCTCTGGCTCTTCACCAGGGGCCGTGCTGGCTATCTGGCACGAGGGCCGAGATGCGCCTACCTCACGCGATGGAGATCCCTCTGGCTCTTAACCAGGGGCCTGTGCCGGCCATCTGGCACGAGGGCCGAGATGCGCCTGCCGCACACGATGGAGATCCCTCTGGCTCTTCACCAGGGGCCTGTGCCGGCCATCTGGCACGAGGGCCGAGATGCGCCCGCCGCACGCGATGGAGATCCCTCTGGCTCTTCACCAGGGGCCTGTGCCGGCCATCTGGCACGAGGGCCGAGATGCGCCCGCCGCACGCGATGGAGATCCATCTGGCTCTTCACCAGGGGCCTGTGCCGGCCATCTGGCACGAGGGCCGAGATGCGCCCGCCGCACGCGATGGAGATCCCTCTGGCTCTTCACCAGGGACCTGTGCCGGCCATCTGGCACGTGGGCCGAGATGCGCCTGCCGCACGCGATGGAGATCCCTCTAGCTCTTCACCAGGGGTACGGAGCTCTGGATGACTAGTGGCGGCAGAGGACCGTGCGATCAGGGCTGACAGCAGAGGACCGTGCCGTCGAAATGACAGTAGAGGGCCGTACGATCGAAGCCGACAGTAGAGGGTCGTACCGGCGCCATCGAAGCTGACGGTGCCATCGAAGCTGACAGTAGAGGACCGTGCCGCCAGAAATGACGGTAAAGGGTCATGCGATCAAAGCTGACGGGCGGTCGAAGCTGAAAGATGATTGGAGGCTTCAGTAGCCCCATGAGCTGGAGGAGACTTCTGCCGAGCTGGGGGTTGCTGAAGAGATGGAGGCTGCTGCGGAGCTGGAGGCATCCGCCGAGACGGAGTCTTCCGCCGAGATGGTGGCATCCGCCGAGATGGAGGCTGCCTGGTCGTTTTCGTAGAGGTTGAAATGCTCTTGGGCTCGGGCTTCGTCTGCTTCTTGCCTGACGAACCGGTTTACCCTGGTTATCAGTGCTGCTATAGTGACCACGGGATGCATGACCAGGTCCCTCCGAAGCTCGTTGCCTGGTAGGAGGGCTTGTTGGAAAGACATGACTGCTATTGCATCTGAGGCATTCTCGATCTGGCTGTAGACAGTCCAGAACCTTTTGGCGAACTGCGTGACGTTCTCGGTATGATTCATTCTGAGGGCCATCAGGTCGGCGGCCGACCTGGGGATGATCCTGTGAGCTTGGAACTTCGTCATGAAGGAACTCCGGAGCTGCTGCCAACTTTTGATCGATCCTTGGGGGAGTGCGCAGAACCACTTTAGGGGGAGGTCCCCGAGACTGGAAGAGTAGACTCTGCAGTTCAGGTGGCCTGTATCGCCCCACACCGACATCCTCTGAGTGAACTGCCGGAGGTGTGCTGCTGGGTCCGAGGTTCCATCGTAAATGACGAACCTCGGGACTTTGAAATCTTCAGGAAGGGGGAAGCTTCTGATCTCTGGAGAGAGGGGAGATGTGCCGAGATCGTCAGAGTTCAGCCAAACTCGAGCGAGACCGGCAACCTCCATGTTCTGTCGTACTGCTTGCTCGATGTGTCGATCAAGCCACTTTCTGAAGTCGTGGTTGTTACCCGGGCTTTCGCCATGAGCTTGGTTGCTTCTGTTGTCCTTCAGGGTGCGCCTTTTGGAAGGTGAGTCGAGGTCGAACCCTTAGAGGATGAACCCGATCGAATACCCTGCTGTTGGACACTCGCTGGACCTAGATCTTGCTCCTGACCTTTCCCGGTGGGGGACCGTCGGTAGCTGTGTCGACAGTGTCAATGGTTCCTTTTCCTTTCTGGTTCGTCAAGGCATGGTGTTAGGGAAAATGGCTTTTCGCTCAGTTCCCCACAGACGGCGCCAATTGTAAGTGCACAAAAATTCACGGACCCGGGGGGGTGGTGTTCTTGAGACTCACTGAGGAGGACGAAGGCTGAAGCTCCTCGTCTCTTCGTTGAAGATGGAAGAACCGATGCCTGAGAACCTGGAAGAAGGAGAAGAAACAGGTCAGAGGACCCTGGCTGTGGGCAGCGCATGGCTCTCCGATGCCTAAGTCAGTATGAGAATTGGACAGTAGGATGGAGATTTTGGGGAAGAAGGTGATACCAGCGTGTATGGTGGGTTGGATCTCCTCCCCTTTTCCTCTCTGTGCCTTCTCCTTATATCGATAGGGAGAGGGAGAGAGTTGACTTTGGAGAGAGAGGGAGAGAGTAGACAATGAGGTGACTCTGTCAGGGAGCTGTCCCATTGTGGCACGTCATGTCGCATCGGGCCTTACCCGGGCGTCTGTGGACGCCGTTCTGTCAGTGGACGTGGGCGGTATGGGAGGCTCTGTCAGAGAGTTTGGGCGGTGCCCTTGTCTTGTCGCGCGTGCTATATCGCGCGTGCTGTAGCGTGCTTAAGTGTCCAAGGGAGGACAGCTGTCAGCCCCTGTCTTGGCTGGCCCTAGCATCCCGACCGAGGTCGGGGAGCCGAGGTCGGGGATGACCCTGACTTGGCTAGAGACCTCGTGGAGATGCCGAAGTGGAGGACCGGGATGAAGTCCATAGCCGAGCTGGGGACGACCTGGCCGAGGTGGAGCTATGCCGAGCTGGAGGAGTTGTGTAAGGGGCCGAGATGAGCCTTTGGCCGAAGTGGGAGCACTTGGCCGAGCTGGTGGACGTTGAGACGAGCCTTGCCGAGATGGCCTAGCTGGCGCCGGAGCACGAGATGGAGCATCAGGCCGGTCTTCTGGTGAGTTCGAAAATATCCCCACACAATATGTTTTGATTTTTTTTTCTTTTTTACATATTGATTGATCACAATTAACTCCTTCAGTCCTTTTAAGTTTTTATTGAGTGATGTTCCTTTTAACATCTTACCTACACAATAGTAAGAGAGGATTTAATATGGAAACTTTAGGCAGGAGTGCATACGCTGGAACGCTGACCCAATTTGACTCCACAACCAAATTTATAGCAGACCGGGTAGAAATGTCATTCCATTTAGTGTTTGGTGAATTATGTTGATGATGACACGCTTATATATGCCATTGGCACGCTTATAATCAACTTAATACTCCTTTAGACCCACTTACACCTTAATTGGTACCCATCCTAATTAATTTGAGAATGATTCAAACTGCAAATAATTTTCTCATATGCATCTATGCGGTTCATCACGTGGGATCTGGTGAAATTTAGGAGTCATACCTTTGGTGACAGTCCGAAAGCATGCTCCGCAAGAGGGATTTTACTTCAAAAAACAGTGTCAGTTAGATTTGTTCACTGTAGGATTGTATTGAAGTTCAAGATAACAAAATTAACGGATAGGATCATTTAATCCTAAGATTGCAATGCATCCATGTGGATTGCCGACCCCTAGGTACCATGCAAGTTTCCTCTTTGTAAATATGTCTTCAATATATAAATCACCGAGCATCTCAATTGGTTTTGTTAGAAGGATCAGGAGTTAGGAGAAGTGTCAAGGTCATTAAAGAAGAAAAATTCCATACTATGAAGGGAGAAAGAAGGTGCACCTTTACACAAAAGCCGACATCTATGACGTCTTACTTAAGTTTTAGGTTATCTAATTATTGTTATTGTTGCTATTGCCCGACATCTATGACTTACTTAAGTTTTAGGTTATCTAATTATTGTTATTGTTGCTATTGCCAGTGGTTTGGATCTAAGATCCAGCTATAACAAACTAACCAATCAATGTCAAAACTAACATTAAATCACTTTGGTCTTGGTCTTGGTCGTCTTTTTATTTTTTCAACTTGGACTAGTATTGGTCTTATGACTCTTGTATAGATATTAAAGACACTGTTACTTTTTCACATCCAAGTGAAACAGATTACTCTACTACAACTGCTTTTTACTTCATTTATGCCCACTGGTATTCCAAAAGCACCTTTTCATAGTCTTGGAGAGGAAGATGAGGCCGGGTTGACGTATACGGTTAGATATATTGGGTTACCTGATCAAGATATCCTTGGTTTCAATCAAGATTCCATAAAGATTGATCCAACGTGGAGCCTAGTGGTAAAATTGTTCAAAATAAGAGAAGCATTTTTATAATTTTTAATAAGAAAAAAGGCAAAATTAGCGAAAGGTCCCTATAAGTGAATGTATCCAGCCTCCAGTCGAAGGAATAATTTGTTAAGGCCTATCGTCCACTCAGCTAGATTCTTTGCAGCGAGAGGTCCCTGAGGCCACACATTTTGATTTTTCAGGACAAAATTGCCCCTATAACTGATGCAATACATATTGAAGTGGTCCATCAACGTGTAACGATTACTTAGGAACGTGTCACGATTGGTTTGGAAAGTCAAATCTCCTATTCACGTGCTGAAGCAGATCTCAGAGGCTCAGAGAAGATCGAGAGGGTTCTTGGGCTGAAAAGATCTCAAAGGCTCGGAGAACTAGCCTCTTGTAAGAAGCTGGTGAATCTCGACCTCAGTGGAAACCAGCTTTCCGGCAGTATCCCTACCGTTTTTTTTAAAATGTCGGTCCTCAGAGAACTGGACCTCTCAGAAAACCTCTTATCGGGAGAAATTCTGCCGGATTTGGGTAAGGTGGAATTGCTGGTCGTCGTCAACATATCTCACAACATATTATTCGGCGGTTTGCCGTCAACAGCAATGTTTCTCGCCGTTAACTCGAGCGCTGTCGCTGAAAACAGAGGCCTCTGCGGTGGCAGTACATGTAGCGATTTACCACCATGCAAAGCTGAGAAGAAACAATTTCGGTGGATTTTTGGGGTGGTTTCTGTAGCAGCGTTTCTACTGCTAGTAGTCCTGTCCCTTTTCGTCGTTGTTTGGCGCGACACCGGGCTGTCTCCGTCGCTACTACTGCCGGCCCGGTGTCGCTCCATCGTCGGAGAAAAGAGTAAGGCAGTAAGGTTGTTTTCTTCTTCTGGTTGCAGAGACAGTAGCCAAGTTGTGTTTGGGGAAGGAGGCCTGGGCAACCCAGGCCAGGCTGATTACAGGTCCAGGCTCGGGTCAGGTTCAGTCAATATTATCCTAATCATTCAATAGTTGTGGCCCATCAGATGAACTGCTGAGGAAATAAACTATTCTCCAAGTTGTACAAATAGATCAGGTTCTCTTAGCCACTTCATTATATGACCATCAGATGCACTAGTTATGAACATCATCAATGCTCTAAATTTTTGAACACTAGGCTGACCTAAATTCACGGCTATATTTTTTCTCTTGTGCCTGCTAGATTCTCAATTGTGGATGTATTAGCCACAAAGTCTTTCTTAGTGGAACACCACCAACAGTCTTGTGTGGCTCTGCATTTCTGAGGTCAAAGGTTCGGAATTTATCAATTCTTCAGTGCACATTATGATTTTCTATTGAAGGGAATTTTTTGGTATTTTTTTTTCAAATTTATCTGAAATTTTATCAAATTTATCTGAGTTTTTATCAAATTTATCTGAGTTTTTGACAAATTTATCTGATATTTTATCAAATTTATCTGAGTTTTTATCAAATTTATCTGAGTTATGGACAAATCTATCTGAGTTATGGACAAGATTTATTTGTGTCTTTTGAAATTTATTTGTATTTTTTAAAATAAATTTAACTGAGTTTTGAAAAAAATACTTGCATTTTTGGCAAATTTTTTTAAAATTTAAAAAATTGGTTTATCTTAGTTTTGGCAAATGTATTTGCGTTTTTTAAATCTATTTATATTTTTTTAATTTTATTTACGTCTTTTGAAATTTATTTGTATTTTTTGAGTCTTTTGAGATTTATTTCGATTTTTTTGAAAGTTATTTGCATCTTTTTAAATTTATCTGCGTTCTTTTAAAATTTATTGCGTATTTTAAAATTATTGTATATGGCTATATAGATTGATTCATATTAATATTAGAGAGCTTAGTTAGCTTTAATTATAGATATACCATGTAAAAGCCTTATTTGTATGTTTAAATGACAAATATATGTATGTGGGTCCCACGTAGCTGAGAGGAGATGTACACGAAGTAGTGCCACAGGTCAAGCAACGGTCTTGGCTTTTGGTCTTCTCCATCCATCTATCTATTTAAAAGCAAGGCATTAATTAACTGATTGCCAGCAAGGCATCCTACGTGTCCATCACCTAATGCAGCAATGAGAAGAATGCAAGCAAATAATAACTCGCCCAAGGAGGAGTCACGAGGACAGAGGGGTGTAAAGAAAGGGTAAATTAGTTATTTCAAGTTTGAAAAAGTGTGAGAGGGACCTTTGGCTGCATGACTTTTTTTTTGTGTACTAATTGTAACAATGTCTTACTTTGAGGGACCTCCAGCCAAAGCCCCCTAAGAAAAAACCTTTGCTTTGGGTGGAGCTACATTTGGCCATCTAAGTTGCTCTCACAGATTGTATCCATTTTCTTAAAAATGGGTGCTGGGACAGGTATTGACCATGCCCAAGGAAGGTCCAAATACCCTCTCTCTGAGCTTGGCCCGGGTCACTCAGGCATTGAAAGTCACACCTTAGCTACACCTGGCCCATGATTGAGCAAATGATGATATATGATTAATCATTAATAAGATTGTACTAATTACATTGCTCAATCATATGATGGGACCGACTCTAATTGAAAAATAATTTGAGAATATGTCACACAAGGGGATGGAGGTTATATTAAACGGCACAAATTATCATAAGTGGGCCCAATGGGCCATGGTGGAGTTCCGTGGAAGCGTGTGGAAGATCACTTGGGGAAATCCGGACTAAATAGATCCACTTGCATGTACAAATCAACTATTTTCTCTCAATGTGTCTTGTATATTTTCTTAATAAGACTGGATAATGCCAAGAAAGCCTTTAATGGTTGTAGATCTATTCCCTAGTTATAATTGCTGTCGATTTCAGCTGTGTGGACTGTCATAGCATCCGGGTGGTTGATTGCCCAGGGAAAGTTGCTTGAGGGCTACGTTATTATTTGTAATTGGCTTTAGGAATATTATCTTGAAGTAAACATGGATAATATCTTGACTGGAGCTGAACAGTCCTTGATTCACACTTTGTTGCTACTGTGACTAGTTTATGATATGTGAGATCTAACCCACATCCCACACATTGAAATAGAATTAAAGAAAAATAAGAAATGAATAAGCCATGTCAACTTATAGGCGGCTGGCTGAAACAATAAGGTTGCATACTGGTTGAGAAGGCCTATGGATCATCATGCAACTGCAGCTGGGCCATTATGTCAAAATATCCAAACCGCCCAAATTTGGGCTATATTTCAATTGTGTAAAGGCCAGGTTTCCATACCCTAAGCCTGATCCTATTCCCCTTGTTAGCGCTCTCTCTCTCTCTCAACATAGATGTGACCTGTGATATCTCATCTGGATCTATTGGGTTATGGTCTATTTGTTGTAAGAGCTATAATATTTAACAATCTGAATCACGTCTCCATTGCTATCACTTTTACAAGACCCATGGGGAGCTTATTCTTGGAACTTGGGTGGATAAGAAACTAGTGGTTGAATTTCACACCCATATTTAAGGTTGCATCTTATCCAGTGGAACTAAAAGATGCCAGCCCAAGCCTTTTAGCATTGGGCCTAAAATTTAGAACCAGACCCAGTTCTTGCATCAGAAAGTTAGGCTTTACTTCTGCCATTTAGCAAATGGGGCTTACATTAATTGCTGGGCAATGATTAGTACCTTTCGGCAAACAAAAGTCGAGGTCGGTCCAATTAATTACCTAGCAAACACCCGAAGTCAGGAATCATTTACAACATGAGAGAGTCCACACGGCCCGAAACCCAGCTCGGGCCGTGGCACGGCCCCCCACGGCCCGGTCTGAATTTTCGGGCATGTAGCACGGCTGTTACAACTTACAACATTAGCCATTTCCCATAGGCCCTGCAAAGCAAAATTCTTTAGACTGGATCCAGCCCATGGATTGGACTTGGTCTCCGTGCCCTTGCCTTTTGTTTTTTGGGTGCTGGAAGAAGAGATTCCATGAAGCAGAAACAAATTGGATCCGTTCCCTACCCAGATGCAAACATAGCACTGGCATTCATCCATGTCCCAATTCGAATTTTCTAACCATCTTCGTCTTATGAGAGTAACCATGACATTTATGGTCTACCATACATCATCGTATGAGCATGTAAATCCTTATGCCCTGTTTGGATCCTCAAAACTCAGTTTCCCTGTAACCAGTTTACCTGTAAATTTAATTATCTGTATCCCTATTTACCTGCAGTTAGTAGTGAAAATAAACAAAACTGCATGTTTAAAGGTAACTCGGAATATTCAAATGCATGTAATGTAACCTGCTTTACTTCTAACTGTAAACAGAGCTACTGCACTCATTTTGTGAGGATCAAAATGGACCCATTTCCTTAACTGTGGGATCATCATGAATGCATGCATCATGAAAATGCACTAGTCATTCAAATGGCTGCCATCAAAAGATGATTACAAAGGCAGCTGGGGAGCCACAATTTTCTTTCAAATGGGGGCAAGAGACGGATGTCAATGACAAAAGGAAAGAAAATTTAACAATGGGCCCCGATTATATTGGAGGGAAATTTCTTAAAACATTCATTTCTTCTATGGCTCACTATTGATTTCAAAGTCCTCTACACTAAAAACAAATAAAAAAAGAACTACATAATAGTTTCACAAGAATCTCATGAAGCCACTCAGTGGGCCCACTTATAAAATGTCTAAATCAATAAAAAAGAGACTCCTCGTGTAGTATATAGTCCTTATCGGATTTTATATAATTATATAAATGACCTCTATGATCAACAATTTTAAAACACTCAAATAAAAAAATTTAAATATTATATATACTTGACAGTGGGCTTATTAGAGTTAATTTTTTTCATGGAAAAAAGTGTATTTTCAAGGGGATTCAGATATTCTCAAGTGCGGAGCTTTTTTATTTCTCATAATTTTATGCATTAATTATATTATTAATGGTATGCTCAGCCTAAGGTGGGACCATCTCCCCGTTGAAGTAAACTTTGGAGAAGTCCCATTAGAAGGGTATTCATTTTGAGGTGATTAAGATTATCATTAGGAGGGGTCCACTATATATGGATTTTCATTCCCTTTATTCATGTTCTTATTAAATGGATATTCATAGATTTTGGACTTAATTACTGACGAGATAGACACATAACTTCATTCATTTTTATCTTTTTGGGTAAAAGCGATGTAGAAAAAAGATTGCCCTCGTTAATCATTATTTAGAAAATTCCTCCACCTCTCATGAAAGAAAAAGAAAAATGAGTGGCAAAAACATAAGACAAATGTCCTCCTGATTTTTCTCCTCTTACACAAAATCAAAGGAGAAAAAGTCAGATGAGGGGCAGTTTGAACCCCACTCCTTCCAGGCTTCCACCCCTGACAAAAAGTGGTTAGCTGTCTAAAATCAAGACTTTAATCAGATAGTTAGGTTCTGTTCGTCTACATCAATTGATTCCTTGAAATTCATCAGGGGGAGGGGAGTGGTCCAAAGTGGATTAAAGAGGCAAGGAGCAGTATTACCATCTTCTTAGAATTTAATTTATTAACATAATGGTGGTCTATCAAAGAGAATTATATATATTTGATGGCTCATTAGGTATCTTTACTTTACCTATAGACTATAGTACCTCGCATTTAGCTGCCTTTTTCATTTAATTTAAAAGTCATTACCTAAAAGTCATAGAATCTCAACGTTTACAGGACAAAGAACCCTTCGCTCATGTTCATGTGAGAATGTGTTTGGCAGCATTTCAATTCTGGAGTGAGTTTTATCTTCTAGAAAAAAAAAAAAAATTAGAACATGGTGGTGAAAAAAAGAATTCCTATTGTATTATGTGTTTTCACTCGTTGTATGTGACTTTTGAAAACGGCTGTTTACCTGTTGCTTTTGCATTTGCATCTTTTTCAAAAGAACTTGCAGGAAATTCTCACTTTTCCGTACGGGAGACTCACACCAGAACTTGCTGCATATCTTCGTCATCTTTTTGCACGAACTCAACTACCAACTCAAATTGATTAAAAGCCACACATCCTCAAAATAAAAATTAGGGAAAAACGTGAAAATTAAAATCTTAAATGTAAATTTCTGTATTTAATACAATACAAGCTTCCAAAAGTGGACCCACATAAAGTTTCAACATGTGGTGAGTCAAAATAAACTTCATTAAATGCAACGGAAGCTTTATTCATTTGGTATTCAAAGTTCATAAATAAAATTCAACACGAAAATCAGATAAACATTAATAGTTAATGTGGAAGAATAAATCAAACAATTACTATGGAATGATTATCATCAAAAGAAAGTTTATCTAAAGAATTACTAAGATGACGTTCTCTCTAATGAAGGCTCAGACGGCTCCGAAATCGTCTCCAGCATCCCACTCGGGTTCGTCAGTTGGCTCAAACGTTTGATCCTCCTCCATTTCCTCGGTAAAGTAGGGCCCGGTACCTATGCACCAAATATTACAAAGTAAATTGCAAGTACATAATCATAATTCGAAATTAAATACCATTACGAGAAGAATCAAGACAAGTGTGATCATATAGAAGTAAAGGCAAAGATATAATACGAATGAACGTATGACATAAATTCAAATAAAATAAATGGAGCAATAAGATTCACACGGAGACAAGTGTTCCCGTTTTGGGTGGTCAACCCTACATAATCGGGAAAGCACGTCCATAACGTCGGTGGTCATAAACCGATCGATAAATAAATATCAGGATAATCTGTTCACATGAATAGCGGATTATAAGTGATCGGGACACATCGGTGATCAACCGTCTACATACAATCTGCAGTCGTTCATAAATGACCCACATAAAGGAAAACATATATGCATAATAGACCCGAATAATAATGCTCCGACATAAAAGTCCTAAGTCAAAGTAAAGTGCTGGTCATTCCACATTCCATATCATAATCAAATCGTTATACAAAATTTGCCAAGCCACTTTATAGTACGTAACACAATATGGTATGCATATAAAGGAATACATATCCTAAACCAACATATATATGTATGCATGCGAAGGTTAAAGAATAATCACAAGCCAATCCTATGGTCAAACATAAGGTTTCGTATCCAACAACCACATGAATATCTAATAGATAAAAGATCAACGCATCCCTTCTCAATCAATGGTGCATAGACCCAATTAAGGGTTTTCCAGTAGAGATGGATTGAACTCAAATCCACTAGAATTTCCCCGAGGTTATATGAAGCACTAAACCCCATGTTAGTAAGATACTGCATGCCCAGTTGGTATTTACTCAGGCCCAATGATTCAATTAATAAAATATAATTTTAACACATCAAAGATAGTCAAAGGTCATAATTTAGGTTCATAAAACAACAAGGCCCTTTCTCCTAATTTCCATAAATAAAAAGGGGCAATGTAAATAATTTCACCACACTAAAAGTCACATGGGATTACATCATCCCATGTCATCACCAATCTATCTACTTTATTCCCATCCTTATCAGGTAACCAGGTCATCCCATTCTGTCACCATTTTATCTCCTTCCTATACAAACAAGTCAAAGCCATACACAGAACCCATTTTAGAAAAAGTGCTCCAGGCCTGTGACAACAGGAAAGCTTAGAATAGTGACCCCACAGATCACAACCCCAGATCACCTTCACAAACAACATCGTCCAGCCATGTACGGACGGATGTGTGGACTAGATTTGTTATCAAATAAGCTAGTGGACCCCACCACTGCCTGATATCCAAAATAAAACCCCATTTGATGATTGACGCCCCAAACTGCGTAAACCCTTAGATGAGTGGTCAGATGGGACCCAATCCCCACGGGTCTACCACCGTTAGGTTCACCCCTGGGTCCCCTATCAGATGTGGGTAGGCGTGTCAAACGAGCCGTGCCGGCCAAACAGAGCCCGCCCGTGCCACGGGTCGGGCCGGCACGGCCCTCCCCAGCTAGCGGGCCGGCACGGCACGGCCCACAGTGGGGCGGGCTGGAGCGGGCCGTGCCGGGCCGGCCCGCGGGCCAGGCGTGCCTCCTTTTTTTTCTTTTTTTTTTCTAATAGAGTTATAGGCGGGCCAGTTTAATGATTGCGTCAGGTTGGGTTGTGTTTGGGTGAACTCGATCTCACAACCATTAGGATGTGAAAGATAAACACAACCACTAGACTACCTAACTTTTGTATACTAATATTTATTCAAATAATATTAAAGCTAGTTAGATGAGGATGTGAACCTAACCACGAATATTAAACTATTAGTTACATTAGGATGAGAACTTAACCACTTTAGATGATGATGAGAAGCTAACACATTTTTTATCCAACTTTTCGCTCTTTCATTCAAACAACCTGAAATATAAAAAAAAATATATCATGTCCTTTTTTCTACTCATTTTTCAGCCAAATTGAAATGCCATTGTTAAGGATATTTCAATTGAGATGGCAAACTCAATTTCTATTTTTTGGCTTAATTATCATACTTTAAACGAGAACTTAGCGCGGTTAAATATTTCTACCTTTATCAACAATCATTTCAAGTCTTCCAAATGACCCACCATGAAACCACAACCTTGGACTTCATTTTATTTAGATTTGCATCAATTTCTTTATTTTTTAGTTATGGGTTTTTAGTCTTAGTCAATAATTCTCATTATCTTTATCATGGTTACATATTTTTTACTTCTTTTTCCTAGTGTTCATATCAATGTAAATATATGGCTTCATGTGATGTGATCGAGAGTGGAGTTATAGGTACATGTGACGAGATTATATTGAACATAAATGACTGAATTATGAACATATTCCTGTGTTTAATTCTGAGCTTTCCAACCTATAAAGAATCTCAACTTCTCAAATGCTCAGGGGTTCTTGAACATAGATGAATGCAGATAGGGAATTTCATTTGAGATTCTCAAATATCTTTGAAGACAACAAAATTATTAAAGGCAAGGGGGCAAATTTAGTGAAGGTAAGTGTGTCACACCAAAACATTCCCCTTATTACTTCTCCCCAAAAACACATTACCTCTCATTATTAGTGTGACTAATTACACTAAAGTCCTACCTTACCAAGTTATGTAAGTGTTTTTTTATTAGAAAATGCCTAGGGTTGTTAGTTGGCTGGGAATTAGATTTTTATAAATTTAAAAAATATATAAAAAAATAGTTTTTTTTGGCGGGCCAGGCGGGCCACAGGGGATGGCCCACTAGGCTGGCGGGCCTGGTGGGCCGTGCCTAACGGGCTTGCGGTCCTGCGCAGCTCGGCCCAGCACGGCCCGCGTCATGGGCCGTGCCGTGCCACGGCCCGGTGACTAGCGGGCCGGGCCGGCACGGCCCACTTGACATCTCTAGATGTGGGGACCCGATCTGCAAGTGGTGGCCCACCTGGGTCCCATGGTCAAAATCACGGAACAGCCCCAAATGATCTGTGTGATGATTCCGGTTCATGTATGATGTGCACAGGTCTGGAGAGTTTGAGTTGCATCCAACTTCCATCTTTGATCTCCTTTTCTTATAGCCTCTCACCTTATATATTGGAGATTGCTCGTGTCTTTGTCTTTGAAGGAGTGAGAGGCAGCTCATGGTGGACCCCACTTGATCAATCTGAACATGTAATCTAATCCTGATTTTCCTGCTTATATCATGGATCCATTGGTCTTACACCAATTTTGACGGATTAGACTGTTCTGTCAAAATTACCTAAAAATCATGCATTTTAATATTGTTAAATTTGGGTGCCGCAATTCAAAGGGTTATGATGATGGCATTGCCTTGAAATTTCAAATATCGGCTGTCCCATTTAAATCTAATTCGATCCATCCCCCACCTCATCATTTATTGGTGGGACCCCACAAACAATGTGAGTTAGTTGCCCTTAACATTAATGTGCATCCATCCCTCACCATATGGTGAGGGACAAACTTGATGGGGCCCACTTAAGGCCCCATTGTGTTGGAATTTGAGATGACTTGAGAAGTCTTTTGATGAATTGAAGAAGTTAGCATCTCAAGTATTGTTTTGAGTTGGAATTCTTGTCAACACATTGTCACAAACGTGATGTTAAAAGGCTGGTGTTGATAGAGCTGAAAAGAAGAATCAGAGTTCAAACAGTCAGGAATTCAGAATTCCTGAAACAGAGTGGTCGGTCGACCGGGCACCCCATGCGGTCGACCGAGCAAAGAGAAACCTGCAGAAACAGATTCAGGTAGCTCCCAGTTATTTTCGTGACACAGTGTGTCTTCGGTCGACCGGGACCCCAGGATGTCGACCGAGCGCGATAATTGACTGCTTACAGACAGTGTATGATGTCGACCGAGCAAGCAAGGATGTCGACCGAGCACGGGAACCAGAGTTGCGCAGAATTAGAAGTTGTGCACGAAAATTCAGCATTCTTTTCTATTTCGTTTGGGACTCTTTCTAAGCGAATTGTAGCCTGTTTTGAATACAATTAAGGGTTAACATAACCTATAAAAAGGCATGTATGGGTCGTTCATAAATATACCACCAGAAGAGAAGAGAAAAGAGAGAAGAGAAGAGAGAAGAGATTGCTGGGTTGCTGTGTTGCTGTGTTGCTGCATTATCAGACATGTTTCTACAGCAAGTGTGGACGAGAATGTGCTCATGAAGATGGTGATTCGTCCATAAGATAAGTGTCTCTCTGTTTATGCTTTAATTTCAATTTGTAAGGGATTGAGAGAGAGAGATTGTAGAGGGGAAGGGCTATAGAAAAAGGTTTCTATTCTTATTCTGTAGAACATCAAGTTGGTGCTTGGTGTCTGGGGTTTGGTGATCCTATCTGTTGGTGCAGATAAATTGTAAAGGGAGTCGGTGCTTCCTAGATAGTTGGTGCTATCTGAAACTCAAGGGAGTAGGTGCTTCCTAGATAGTTGGTGCTATCTGAAACTAAGGGTTGGTGCTCTTTGTCGTTGGTGCGACTAAATAGATTCAGATCTGTCCCGGATTGGTGTTCGGACAGTCTTTGAACCGTGGACGTAGCCTTTCGGTGAACCACGTTAAATTTGGTGTCATTGTGTGATTTGATTTGCTTTTGTTGTTAGTTTGGACCTGTTTTTAAGAAATCACTGATTCACCCCCCCTCTCAGTGATCGCAATATCTAACAATTGGTATCAGAGCGTAAGGTTCCCTTGAAAAGCTTAACACGCTAAGGGTGATCTCTTGTCAAATCACATGGCAACCAATACAGGGAATAAGAAAGCACATTTGTTTGATGGTTCTAATTACTCATTCTGGAAGATCAGAATGCAGGCTTTCATTAAATCTCTTGGCTATGATGTTTGGGAGGCTGTCAGAGTCGGTTACAATACTGCCACCGTACCCAATGATACTGCATCGAAGAAGTTGGCAGACAACGACTCCAAGGCGCAGAATGCACTCTTTAGTGGCCTTGTGGACAGCGAGCTTGTCAAAGTAATTGCATGCAAAACAGCCAAGGAAATTTGGGACAAGTTGCAAAGCATACATGAAGGTGATGAGAAAATTAAAGAAGCCAAATTGCAAACTCATCGCTCTCAATTCGAGTCTCTTCGCATGGAGGAAAGCGAGAATGTTGACTCGTATATGCAACGAGTGAATGAAGTCACGAATGACATTCGTGGACTAGGGGAGGAGATTAAAGAGCCGGTCATCGTCAAAAAGGTTCTAAGATCTCTTCTTCCCCGGTTTGATTCAAAAGTCTCAGCCATCGAAGAAGCCAAAGATCTGAATGCATTTTTCATGGATGAATTACATGGTTCTCTAACTGCCTATGAGATGCGCATAGGAAAGATGTCTTCATCTGATAAAGAAGCGGCCTTCAAAGTTCAGAAAAAGGCAAAAGAGATTGCTGGTCATGATTCTGATATTGATGATGATGAGCTTGAGGCTCAATTTGTTAGAAAGCTGAAGAAAGGAAGCAATGGAAAGTACAAAGGGAAGCTACCCTTTAAATGCTTCAATTGTGGAGGTGTTGGTCACTTTGCTGCGAAGTGTCCGCTAAAAGAAGACAATGATAATGACTCTTATGCTGAAAAGAGTAAAGGAAAGAGAAATTTCAGAAAAAGAGGCAAAGCTAAAAACTTTCTATGTCAACAAGATGACAGCACGTCTGAAACTTCAGACGATGATGAATCAACCGAAGCTCTCTTCATGGTCACTGTTGAAGAAGAAGAAGAGCTAGATCCGGAAGAGGAAGAGGAGGCTGAAGTCAATCTTGAAGAGGAACTCATAGCCGCACTTGAGGAGCTTAGCATGGAACGCAAATCAAGTAAGAAAAATCTGAAACTTCTCCATGAATCTGAAAGTTCTATTATTGCTTTGAAAACTCAAGTAGAAGAATATAAAAGAATGGTAGAAATCCTTGAAAATCAAATAAGTATCAAAAAGGAAGAGGCTATGAAACTTGAAACTGAGATCGCTAGAGCAAAGGCTGAAAATTTGGAAAATAGCAAAAAACTCAAAGCGCTCCAAGCGATTGAAGGGACTATGAAACTCGATGAACTACTGAAAGTTCAAAGACCTGCCCACTTCAGATTTGGTCTAGGATTTGAGAAAGGTGAATCCTCTAAGATTGCACCTCCTGAAAAGAAAGAGTTTGTGAAGCAAGTCACTGCACCGTCTAACTCTATGAAGCCCACTCAACCTAGAAAGGAGTCCATTCCTGTTAGAAAGGTAATGAAGACTAACCAGCCACAAAGAAGATACAAATTCTATGGTTATTGCTTTCATTGCAATAGATATGGACATAAAAGAGCTGATTGCAAATTCTATGTTAGAAACAGCCCATATGTGACTAGGAACCCTTTTTCAATCCTAAACAGCCACAAAATTGAGTGCCATAAGTGTCATAATTATGGACACTTGGCTAGGGATTGTAGGTTGCCTATAGCTAACCAATTTCAGGTTGAAAAGAAACCCAAGTTAGTTAAGGCATGGAGGGCAAAGAAAAGGGTAGGTAATTCCAAAGAATCTCTCATTGTGCAAACGGCATTCAATGCACAAAAGAAGGTAGCACCATGGGTCCTTGATTGTGGCTGTTCAAGCCATATGACAGGTGATAAGGAAAGATTCGTCAAATTACAGCACTATGAAGGCGGATCAGTGAAGTTTGGTAACAATGATGGTGCCAAAATCTGCGGAAAAGGTGTTGTTCAGCTAAAGGCAAACAAGATCAGATCAGACGAGGTCTTATATGTGTCTGGACTGAGACACAACTTGCTTAGTGTGAGCCAGATCTGTGACAAAGGCCACGAAGTTGTCTTCACTAAGAATGGGTTTGCTATCAAGAAGTGTAGCAACGGCAAAACAGTGGCTACTGGATCTAGCACTGCTGGAAATCTCTATACATTGTCAGATGGAGCTGAAAAGAGTTGCTTGATGAGTCGGACAGAGGAAAGTTGGTTGTGGCACAAACGCCTTGGGCATCTAAACTTTGATAACATGTCAAAGATTTGCAAATCAAAGGCTGTCAGAGGTATGTCTACAGTTGAAAAGCCTTCCAACCCCATTTGCGATTCTTGCCAAAAGGGAAAGCAAACGAGGGTAATGTTCAAGTCAAAGGAGCATCATTCAAAGAAACCTCTTGAGCTAGTGCACACTGATCTCTGTGGACCGATGCGAACTCAAAGCACCAATGGAGATAAGTATTTTATGTTATGCATTGATGATTATACTCGTATGACATGGGTATTGTTTCTTAAGCATAAACATCAAGCACTTGATCGTTTTAAAGTGTTTAAAGCACAGGTTGAAAATATGCTTGGAAAACGTATCAAGATTTTAAGGTCTGATCGAGGCGGTGAATTCTCATCTGAAGAGTTCACTAACTATTGTGAGCACCATGGCATTCAAAGACAGTATTCAGCCCCTAGAACTCCACAGCAAAATGGAGTTGTGGAACGGAAAAATCGCACCGTTCAAGACATGGCTCGTACAATGCTAACTGAGAGCAAGCTAGCTGACAAATACTGGAAGGAGGCAATCCATACGGCTGTATACATTCAGAATCGATGCTTGATCAGGCCACATGAAGTCAAAACTCCTTATGAGCTATGGTTTGGGAGAAAAGCAACAGTCAAGCACTTCAGAGTCTTCGGTAGCAAGTGTTACATCAAGCGTCTTGAACAAAATCCGGGCAAATTTGAAGAAAGAGCTGATGAAGGTATATTTCTGGGTTATTCCTCATCTAGTAAGGCTTACAGATGTCTTAACAAAAGGACCAGAAAAATCATAGAAAGTGTCGATGTTAGAATTGATGAAAACCATGAATCCAAGAATGGAACTCATTATGACAGTCCCGTTTATGAGGACTCGAGTGAGATTGATGATGAAGTAGCTAAACCTAATGATTCTGAGAAATCAAAGGATGACTCAGAGGATGCTACACCTAGAAAGAAAAGCACTTGGGTAGAGCAACACCCTAAGGATCAAATCATTGGAGATCCTGAGGTCGGTGTTAAAACAAGACAAAGTGTAGTTAGCAATTACTCACTTGTGTCCACCATTGAACCCAAGACTGTGGCTGAAGCCAGTCTCGATGAAAGTTGGTTGAAAGCTATGCATGAGGAGTTGGAGCAAATTGAGAAGAACTCCACATGGGAACTAGTCTCTAGACCTACCGATAAGAATGTTATTGGTACTAAATGGGTCTTTCGGAATAAGCTGAATGAAGATGGTCAGGTCATACGAAACAAAGCAAGGTTGGTTTGAAAAGGCTATGCTCAAGTTGAAGGCATAGATTTTGAAGAGACCTTTGCACCGGTGGCTCGTCTGGAAGCCATTCGTATGTTTCTTGCATTGGCTGCATACAAAACCTTCAAGGTATTTCAGATGGATGTAAAGTCAGCCTTCTTGAATGGATTACTTGAAGAAGAGGTCTACATTGAGCAACCTGATGGTTTTCTCATTAGCAAAAATTCAGACCTAGTGTGCAAATTGAAAAAGGCTCTTTATGGGCTGAAACAAGCGCCAAGGGCGTGGTATGCAAGGCTGGACCTATATCTCCGCAAGATCGGTTTTGGAAAAGGATTGGTTGATAGCAATCTTTATGTCAAAACAGAGTTGAGCAAACAGCTAGTTGTTATTGTTTATGTCGATGACATAATCTTTGGTGGCAACGATGAAGAAATGTGCAGGAATTTCGCTGAAGAGATGAAGAAAGAATTTGAGATGTCAATGCTTGGAGAACTAAAGTTCTTCCTTGGTTTACAAGTTCAGCAGCTGAAACATGGTATTTTCATATCACAGATGAAATACATCAAGGAAATGCTGAAGCGATTTAACATGGAAGACAGCAAGCCTGTGAGCACACCAATGACAACGAACACAAAACTAAGCAGAGATGATAAGGGTCGTCCGTTGATCACACCACTTATCGTTCTATGATAGGAAGCTTGCTTTATTTGACTGCTACAAGACCGGATCTTCTGCAAGCAGTGTGTATGGTGGCTCGATTTCAAGCATCACCAACTGAGACGCACCTCACAGCAGTAAAAAGGATATTTCGATATCTGAAAGGTACCATGGAGCTTGGCATTTGGTATCCTAAAGGCAAATCCTTCACTCTTGTTGCATACTCTGACGCCGATTGGGCTGGATGTATAGATGATCGCAAGAGTACAAGCGGTGGTGCATTCTATCTCGGTGAAAGGTTGGTGGCATGGCACAGTAAGAAACAAGATTCAGTATCCCTTTCTACAGCGGAAGCGGAATATATTGCAGCGGCAACTTGTTGTACGCAAGTGTTATGGATGCGGCAAATGCTCTCTGATCTAGGAGTTCCGACAACGGATCCTACGCCGATCCTATGTGACAACACGAGTGCAATTCATATATCTAAGAATCCTGTTCAGCACTCTCGAACGAAGCATGTAGCAATTCGTTATCATTTTCTTAAAGATAAAGTTGCTGATGGAGAGGTCAAGTTGGAATATGTTCCAACAACTGAGCAAGTGGCTGATATTTTCACGAAACCTCTGCCAAAGGAAGTCTTCGAGTATCTCCGGAAAAAGTTAGGAGTTACTCACTCTCCTAAACCGTAGGAGTTGTGCTTGAAAGGGGGAGCAATGCATTCATTGAATATCCTATTCGCTCCTCGGTTTGGTCCCTTTGGACTTGTTGTCAAAGGGGGAGAGATGTTATGCTATGATAGCAAGGAGAGATGTTATGCTATGATAGCAAGGAGAGATGTTATGCTATGAAAGCTAGGGGGAGATTGTTGATAGTGCATGGAGTTGAAAGTGTTGAAGTTCCAATAGTGTTGCCAACAATTCCAAAGGGGGAGATTGTTGGAATTTGAGATGACTCGAGAAGTCTTTTGATGAATTGAAGAAGTTAGCATCTCAAGTATTGTTTTGAGTTGGAATTCTTGTCAACACATTGTCACAAACGTGATGTTAAAAGGCTGGTGTTGATAGAGCTGAAAAGAAGAATCAGAGTTCAAACAGTCAGGAATTCAGAATTCCTGAAACAGAGTGGTCGGTCGACCGGGCACCCCATGCGGTCGACCGAGCAAAGAGAAACCTGCAGAAACAGATTCAGGTAGCTCCCAGTTATTTTCGTGACACAGTGTGTCTTCGGTCGACCGGGACCCCAGGATGTCGACCGAGTGCGATAATTGACTGCTTACAGACTGTGTATGATGTCGACCGAGCAAGCAAGGATGTCGACCGAGCACGGGAACCAGAGTTGCGCAGAATTAGAAGTTGTGCACGAAAATTCAGCATTCTTTTCTATTTCGTTTGGGACTCTTTCTAAGCGAATTGTAGCCTGTTTTGAATACAATTAAGGGTTAACATAACCTATAAAAAGGCATGTATGGGTCGTTCATAAATATACCACCAGAAGAGAAGAGAAAAGAGAGAAGAGAAGAGAGAAGAGATTGCTGGGTTGCTGTGTTGCTGTGTTGCTGCATTATCAGACATATTTCTACAGCAAGTGTGGACGAGAATGTGCTCATGAAGATGGTGATTCGTCCATAAGATAAGTGTCTCTCTGTTTATGCTTTAATTTCAATTTGTAAGGGATTGAGAGAGAGAGATTGTAGAGGGGAAGGGCTATAGAAAAAGGTTTCTATTCTTATTCTGTAGAACATCAAGTTGGTGCTTGGTGTCTGGGGTTTGGTGATCCTATCTGTTGGTGCAGATAAATTGTAAAGGGAGTCGGTGCTTCCTAGATAGTTGGTGCTATCTGAAACTCAAGGGAGTAGGTGCTTCCTAGATAGTTGGTGCTATCTGAAACTAAGGGTTGGTGCTCTTTGTCGTTGGTGCGACTAAATAGATTCAGATCTGTCCCGGATTGGTGTTCGGACAGTCTTTGAACCGTGGACGTAGCCTTTCGGTGAACCACGTTAAATTTGGTGTCATTGTGTGATTTGATTTGCTTTTGTTGTTAGTTTGGACCTGTTTTTAAGAAATCACTGATTCACCCCCCCTCTCAGTGATCGCAATATCTAACACATTGATCATGGGACTTGGGGGGGATGGAAAAAGACATTTTGGAGGAGCCCATATATCAAGTTTTTGGTCAGTCCCATGCCTCTAAACCCTTCATCTGTGGCCCATAAATTTAATTTCTTTATATTAAAGAGAAAATTTGACCCTCGATCCAATGAGTTCAATACATTCGGATAGGTGAAAACTCGATGGATCCAATGCAATTGAGGGGGTCCCACGTGTGTAAAAGGTTCTAATAGATTATAAAGCCGGCCCCACTATGTTGTCGTGGTGAGGGATAGATACACAAGACATTTCCCATACACACACACACCCCCATCCGAATGGACTGTACATCGCTAAACTTGTGGGGCCCGAATGGAGATGATAGGGTTTAGGGTTGGGGCTAATTTTTTGTCGGGATAAAGGGCCCAGGGAGATCTTCTGATCCCCCTTAGTTCCCAATCCCAAGTGGGGCCCCATGTGGGCCCACATTGAGTTGCACACATTGATAAAGTAGTGTATATATATATGGGAGATGCTCTTATGAAAGCATCTCTCACCTTATTATTAGAGATATAGGTGGAGGCCCTCATATTTAAGTTATTGGGCATTGGATATGGACGTGAGGGCCCCCACCCTATCTCTCATAGTAAGGTGAGAGATGCTTTAAAATAGTCTGTAAAATCTTCTCCATCGTAAACTGTCTCAAATCATCGTCTTCAAAATCAAGATAAATCCAATTAGAACTGGATTTTCAAGTTCCATCATGCCAAAAACAGAGATAGTCAATCATTCATGGTTGAACGGTGTTGGCACCTTATGGTGCATTTGGCATCACGCCATTCGGATGTTCCCATATTTCCACAAGATAAGGTTGTAGAAAATATGTTTCGTCAGTAAAAATCACTGTTCCGAAATTTGGTCTCACTGGAAGGAATTCAAAATCTTAACCCGCTGGCATACGAAAGTTGGAACGAAAAAACTTTTTTTTAAAAAAAACAACCTACTTGCACAATTGCTCATACTTATCACTTGCATTTTAAAGATTTCAAATCCTCTCACTTATGTCAAATAAAGTGGCCCCACTTGGTAATTCCTAAAAGTGGGTCATATGGTCACAATCACAAAAGGTAGGGCCCTTATTATAATTCCTATAATAGTGGGACCACTTTATAAATTCTATGGATGTGGGCCCCATGTTTCAATTTCTAAAGGTGGATCACATGGTAAAAACTGAGTCATATGGTCACAGTAAAAAACGGTAGAGCCACATTGTAAATTCTATGAATGTGGGCCCACATGTGAGTCTTATGAATGGGACGTCATGTTCGAATTTTTAAAGGTGGGTACCACATTGTTATTTTTTAAAGGTGGGTCATGTGTTCACAATTAATAACATAGATGGCCCCACATTATAATTCCTGACCCACATTGTAAATCCTATGAATACACTGCGCTCATGTTATAATTTTTAAAGGTGGGGCACCACATTGTAGTTTTTAAAGGTAGGCCCTATGTCCACAATCATAAAAAATGTGGATCCACTTTATAATTCATAAATGTGGATCATATGGGATCACCATCACAATGGGTGGACCCACATTTTAAATCCTATGAATGTGAGCCCCATATTCTAATTTTTATAGGTGACACCATATTGTAATTTCTAAAGGTGGGTCCCTTATTTAGATTTCCAAAATGGTAGCCCCACATTATAAAGTTTATAAAGATGGGCCTACATTGTAAATCCTATGAATATGGGTTCCATGTTCTAATTTTTAAAGGTGGGTAACACATTTTAATTTCTTCAAGTGGGCCCTATGTACGATAATAATAGAGTGCCGTAAACAATAAAAGGTGGGTCTCACATTGTAGATCTTATGTCCATTCATTAGAGCAAAACTTTTATAATGTTACCAAATAAGTTCCCTACAACATATTCTTTGTAGAGTAATTTAGTAGGGGGGGATGGACCGACCAAGGGTGGCCCCCACAAGTTTATCAGTGGAGAGCCTTGCTCATATATATATATATATATATACACACACACACATATACATACATACAAGGCTCTCTTAAATTGCACATGTCCACTAACTTTTGGTCAGATCCAAATTTAGTGGACTCTTAGATCGACTGTGTACCGACCTAAATGGACTATTGACCATTAAACTTTTGAGGCCCAGATGGAGATGATAGAAACTAAGATTGAGGCTAATTTTTCGCACAGAGGAGGGTCCTAGTCCCCACCCCCATGTGGGTCTCCAGGTGGGCCCCACGACATACGTGAGCATACCTCGACTTATCTTATCCTAAGCTGGCAGCTTAAGAGAGCTGCCCCATATATATATATATAAATATATGAAGATGCTCGAGGGCCCTCACCCAATCTCCCATTTAAGGTGAGAGATATCTCTTGTAGAAGCATCTCCCATATATATATCTATATTACTAAAGGGATGTATACACTTCATGAGACTTCCTGGAGGATGACACGTGGCATGTCTTCGAGAGGGACACGTGGCAGCCAGCCAGCCTACAATAGTATTCTGCTAGAAAATAGAAATTGCTTGATTAGAATTTGAATTATCCTAAAATCTCTCAATGATATCCCTATTACCAATAATAATTATCCTAAAATCTCTCAATGAGATCCCTATTACCAACTATAATTATCCTAAAACCTCTCCATAATTAGGGTCCCACTTAAAAATATTTGGTCAATTTTTTAGGTCTACGATCATTTGATCCTTTGATATTTTTAAATCAATTCATGGGTCCCATCCCGCATAATATGGTTTTATGGATGGTTAGAATAGAGATGGTGGACCCCATTCATCTGGGTCCCACTTAATAGAGATGGTGGACCCCATTCATTTTGGGGGGTTCACTTAAATAGGTTAGGTTTGGTCAATTTGTGAGGTCTATGATCATTTGATCATTTGACCTTTATCAAGCAATTCATGGGTCCCAGCCCGCATCATATGGTTTTATAAACGGTTAGAATATAGATGGTGGACTCCATTCATCTTTGGGGTCCCACTTAAATAAATTAGGTTTGGTCAATTTATGAGGTCTATGATCATTTGAACTTTATCAATCAATTCATGGGTCCCGGCCCGCATCATGGTGGTTTCGTGGTTATGCATGGGACACTTAAATAGGCTAGGTTTCGTCAATTTGAGAGGTCTATGATCATTTGATCTTTATCAATCAATTAATGGGTCCCGGCCTGCATCATTTGATTTTATGGACGGTTAGAATAAAGATGGTGGACCCATTCATCTGGGTTCCACTTAAATATATTAGGTCAATTTGTTAGGTCTACGATCATTTGATCTTTCTTAATCAATTCATGGGTCCCAATCCCGCATAATATGGTTTTATGGACGGTTAGAATAGAGATGGTGGACCCCATTCATCTGGGGGGTTCCACTTAAATGGGTTAGGTTTGGTCAATTTGTGATGTCTATGATCATTTGATCCTTTGATATTTATCAAGCAATTCATGGGTCCCAGCACGCATTATATGGTTTTATGGACGGTTAGAATATAAACGGTGGACCCCATTCATCTTGGGGTCCCACTTAAATAGGTTAGGTTTGGTCAATTTGAGAGGTCTATGATCATTTGATCATTTGATCTTTATCAATCAATTCATGGGTCCCGGCCAGCATCATTTGATTTTATGGACGGTTAGAATAAAGATGGTGGACCCCATTCATCTGGGTCCCACTTAAATATATTAGGTCAATTTGTTAGGTCTACGATCATTTGATCCTTTGATCTTTTTAAATCAATTCATGGGTCCCATCCCGCATAATATGGTTTTATGGATGGTTAGAATATAGATGGTGGACCTCATTCATCTTGGGGGTCCCACTTAAATAGGTTAGGTTTGGTCAATTTGAGAGGTCTATGATCATTTGATCATTTGATCTTTATCAATCAATTAATGGGTCCCAGCCCGCATCATATGATTTTATGAACGGTTAGAATAAAGATGATGGACCCCATTCATCTTGGTCCCACTTAAATATATTAGGTCAATTTGTTAGGTCTATGATCATTTGATCTTTCTTAATCAATTCATGCCTCACCTAAAGAATAAAACATTTTGAAAAAAACATAAAGCTCAAATTAGCAACAAAAAAAATGACTCACAAGTTTACTAATTAATAAATTTATTAAAAATAATTCATATCAGTTGTGCATTTGGTGGTTTCGTGGTTATGCACGGGATTTTGCTAGTATATGTGTGTGTGTGTGTGTGTGTGTGTGTGTGTGACCTCATCATTTTCTGGTATGATAAAACAAAATAAATAAATGACTCTACACATCAAATTTAAGAATCATATGCATCACAAACAATCTAATGAAAAAACATAATTTTAAAGAGAAATGATCATCACCATAGTGTATACCAACCCAAAATCTTAAGCCAATAGGTGCAATACTACAGATATATTAAGACATGACAAGCCTATTACATACGCGATGTGGGATGCGGGACTTCCCAACAGTTCCATCCAACCCACTCAATTCAAATGAATATGTATAGGCATTGGCCCAAGTTTCGTCGTATTGGGAGTAAGATAAACCATTGGATTCACATCTAAAAAAAGTTACATTTTCACATGATCTATCCAAAAAAGATGGAATGAAATGCAGGTAGGTTCAGTGTGTGAAATGAATGGGTTGGATACAGCGATGAGGAGATGTGGAGAAATTATGAGGGTGAGAGTAACTCTCATAGGCACGGCTCACTTGAATATTTCTCCATATATATTAATATTAATATTAATATTTAAATGTTGTTACAAATTTTTAACAACCACAAGAGAGCAAGATTCGTAAATTCCTGGGCTTCATGGGTCAAGCAATCATCTGCTATAATAGCTATTGGAATGGATGGAAATGGGAAAACCCCAAACTAGGAGGTCTTCATGGGAATCGTTGTGTTGTTGGTGGTCCACCCCACAATCAGTTTTATTGAAGAAAACAATGCTGGGAATGCGGCAGCAGCTTTGATGGCCGATTTTTCTCCAAAAACCAAGGTAAGATTTCGAAACTCAGTGATGCCATTCTCTTGGTTGTTAGTAGGAATTTAAAATTCAGTTAATGTCATAAGCTTTGACTCAACTGCTTGTATGAGTGTTTTTTTTATGCCCTTCTCTTAGCTATGTTTAAATAAAAGTTGCTTGCTTTTTATTTTCTTATGTGTCTTGTTATATATAGGTTCTCAGAGATGGTAAATGGAGTGAGCAAAAGGCAGCTATCCTCGTTCCCGGGGATATAATAAGTTTAAAATCGGGAGATGTTGTCCCTGCAGATGCCCGTTTTCTCAATGGGGATCAGTTGGACATCGACCAATATGCCTTGACTAGAAGACCCTTCCCCAAATGAAAGATCCTGGGAATACAGTTTATTTTGGCTCAATTTGCAATCAGGGCGAGGCCGAGGCTGTTGTCCTTGCCACTGGCGTTCACACCTACTTTGGAAAAGCTTCCAATTTGGCGGATAGCACCAACAAAGTTGGGCATGGGCATTTAAGAAAGGTTCTCACTGCAATCTGTAAGTTCTGCACTTGGTCTGTCATGATTGCAGTAATCATCAAGATTATTGTCATCATGTGTGGAATTCAACACCGCAATTACAAGGATGAGATAAAAAATCTCCTTGTTCTCATCATCGGAGGCATACCAATTGCCATGCCTACAGTTCTGTCCGTTACCATGGCTATTGGGTCGCACAGGCTTTCTGAGCAGGGTGCAATTCTAAAGAGAATGAGTGCAATTGAGGAGTTGGCCGGAATGGATGTGCTGTGTAATGACAAAACCGGGACGGTAACACTTAACAAGCTGAGTGTTGATATAAACCTAATTGAGGTGTTTGCAAAAGGTGTGGACAAGGAGCATATGATACTGCTAGCGACAAGAGCGTCAAAGACTGAAAACCAGGATGCTATTGATGCTGCCGTTGTTGGAATGCTTGCAGATCCCAAGGAGGTATTGCTTAATTCTTATTTCTATTACGTGATTGATCGTTAGATTTAGAGCTAAAAGTTTATCAATTAAACCTATAAGCTACATATAGAAACCTAGAAGACTAGCTTGTTGTGGAGGCTAAATAAGGTCTCATTGGTATTTCAATACCATAGAAATTGAGCACAATAATCTTTTTCCATACAACTGCATGTCCTGCTTTCTCAGGTTTCATTTCATAAAATTTAGGACGGCATACACCATCACCTAGGAGGATTGGATTTTACATGAAATGGTTGTCTTACCTTTTCTTAGATGTTGTGGCCTTTTTGCTAGCTAACCATGAGTAAAATTGTCTGAGGAAATATCAAGGTTAACGCCTTCTGGACATAACACATGAAGAAGACAAGGCTTACTATGTTCTACTACCGATTCACCTCCTGAATTATTTTGTTTCATCCGAAAGGGAATGCAACGATGCTACCAAATTTTTTTATTATTGTTGATATCTATATTTTTAATTCTATCTCGACAGGCTAAAGCTGGTATTAGGGAGGTGGATTTCCTTCCCTCCAATCCTGTGGACCAGCGGACTGTTCTCACATATATAGATTCAAATGGCGACTGTCATCATGTTAGCAAAGGTTCCCTTGAGCAGGTTTGTCATCTTGTAACCTTCCTCTGTTCTTCCTATGGGGATCCAGGAGATTTTAATGTGGAAGGGCAGTATTTCACTTGTCGTGTTTTGTCTCTAAAATCAGATTGTGAACCTATGCAATTGCAAGGAAGATGGTATGAAGAAGGTCTGCGCCATGGATGACAAATTTGTAAAACTTGGGCTTCGATCATTGGCAGTCACCAGACAAGTTTATTATCACGACTCCTAAACTTTATTTCTGTTTCTATGAAAAAGAATGTTCAATGTTATACCATTTCTATTATTTGTTTTCAGCAAGTTCTTGAGAGGACGAAGGAGAGTGCCGGAGCACCATGGAAATTTGTGTTGGAAATAGGTGGACCTCTAGGATAGGTTTTAAAAACTTTTGACCCACTTGATGCAGGGATCAACTATCTAGAAGGCTACCAAAACCAATCCTCAAGAAGCAAACCCTCAATCTCAGTCATCATGATCAGTAAATACAATCTATCTAGAAGATAAAAATAGCAACTAACAAGCATACATAATAATCTACAACGTGTAAGGAAATGGATTATACCTTTGGAGCTCGGTTGTGCTCTAATGGAGAAGTTGCGTCTTTCTTTGATGATGAAATGTTTTTACTAATCAAATAGGGATCTCCAAGACCCCTTGATCTTCCACGATATGACCCGTATCAGATTCTCCTTTTCTCAAGTAGATGGTGGGATTTCCAAGAGAAAACTACTAGGAACTCTAGGGAGGAACTAGAAGAGGGCGAGGAGAAAGACCATGTGCAACTCTTGCACAAAGGAGGGCTGGATGTGAATCCCTATGCTAGGATAGTGCTTGGACGTCCACCCCTTAGATTCTCCTCTATTTATAGCTTCTCAAGCCAACCTCTTCTTTTACTAATTGAAATAGAAGTCTTACTTCAATCAAGAATTAGTAACTTTCTCTTTTCTAATTTGAATAGAAGTCTCACTTCCATTAAAATTAGTAACTTTACTTATATCATATTTAGAAGTCTCACTTCAATTATAATTAGTAACTTTCTAATTCCTTTATAATTAAAATAGAAGTCTCACTTCTACTAAAATTAGTAAGTTTACTATTAGCACTATTAGAAGTCTTACTTCAAATAGAAATAGTAACTTTCCTTTTAGAGTTCAACTAGAATTAGATACTTTCTAATAATTGGGCTAGCGTGGGGACCACTAGGGATTCCTTAGAAAGCTGGCTCCAACTGGGACACACGACCTCACATCTCATGTGTAATCCGGGCCCACAGTTAATTGCAAATAACTCCACTATATAAATGCAATTGAACTCCAGTCTTAGGAATATTACATAGAAGACCCTAAACTTCCACATTACCACAAGTAGGCCCCTCTATCAATATCCATGAATCAATTGGACATGTCTTTCAAACTTAGATCCATATCTTATTATCCTTGAGCCCCAATTAATTATAATGATCATAGGTACCTTTCCAATTAACTCTTAATCGGAATGGGTGCGCACTTACCAATGATAAATCCATTAATTGGCACAAGGGGATATTAGAGATAGATTCCATCTTGACCATTGAATGTTCCCACAGCTCTACTACCACGTACCCAAACCACCGAGGTGTTGACCTACAGTTGGCCTCACTCATTGGTGACTCAAAGCAAATAAATAGATAGAAACTTGAGTTCATTAATGTCTCAGGATCGAGAGCTTACTGCTAGGGAATTATGAGAGCAGACCTTAAGTAAAGACAGTGTTTATATGGTGCTTCTCATGGTCCTTCAATACATCCAATGTACCAGCACTATGATCCAGAATCTTCCATTCTGATGATCGAGACAAATCACTCTATCTCATAATAACCAAAGTACTGCAACCTTGTCAGTATGAGATGTCTAGTCTCATCACCGATTGTGAAGATATTTAAGGATAAGATGTGTGGTAAACAGAAATGAGTGTATTCATGACCGTTTATAGATAGCATCAATAGGTCATAATTTAGGAGAGACTCATTGGAGATGGTTTGGACATGTCCAATGCATGCCAACAACAACCCCAGTGAGGAAAAGTCTCTCCATGCATGCTGATGGCCCCTCAAGGAAAAGGGGTTGCCCGAAAAGGACATGGCAGAAGTAACAACAATATATCTGAAAAAGTCCAAGGATTTGGCCCAGAATAGACAGGAATAACAATGCAGAATCCATGTAGCTGACCCAGTATAGTTGGAATAAGACTTCGTTGATGATGGTGGTGGTGGTGACAGTATATATATTTACTAATTTGTTTTCAATTTTTGTTGATTTCTATATTTCTATCTCACTATTTTTTCTTCCTTACTTTCATTATTTTTCTTCTTTTCCGAAAGTAAATTTCAAATAAACAATAATTATGCATATAGAATATCTAAAGATCTCAAGATGTAGCCATCTGCATATAGAATATCTAAAGACCTCAAGATGTAGTTGTGTGGGGATAATCCCGAACTCGCCGGGATCCCTGTCAGATGCAGCATCCGGGACTCCCGCACCAGCTAGTCCATCTCGGCAACGGTGCCAGCATCTAGCTCGGCCAAGTGATTCCACTTCGGCTATATATTCATGAGCTCCACCTCGGTCAGGGCATCCCCAGCCCGGCTAGGGACTTCATCTGGTCCTCCACTTCGGCGTCTCTGCGAGGTCTCTAGCCAAGTCAAGGTCTTCCCCGACCTTGGCTCCCCGACCTCGGCACACACCCTGACCTCGGTCAGGATGCCAGAGCCAGCCAAGGCAGGGGCTGACAGCTGTCCTCCCTTGGACACTTAAGCACGCTACAGCGCGTGCGACAAGACAAAGGCCACCGCCCATATCTTCTGACAGGGCCATCCTTGCCGCCCACGTCCACTGACAGAACGGCGTCCACAGACGCCCGGGTATGGCCTGATGTGACACGACGTGCTACGATGGGACAGCTTCCTGACAGAGTCACCTCCTTGTCTCCTCTCCTCTTCTATAAAAGGGGCCAAACCAAAACAGTAAGAGCTCTCCCCCGCCCCTTGGAAGCCGAGCTTCATGATCCAGCCCGGGAGGCCGCTGTCAGTGGAGGATCGCCTCTCGGGGGGACCGTCCGTGGTCGCCTGCTTGGGGAGCGCCTGTGCCCTGCCGCGGGACATGGAGAACCATGATAAAATGGATGACATCTCCCTGCTGGCCGCGCAGATGAAGGCTAACCTGAGTGTAAGTCTGATTTTCCTTTCAACATTTACTATCCGGTTATGGCTTTTGCTCACTGGTGGATAAACTGCTTGGTTATTTCCTGCTTCCTTGCAGAGCGTCCAGATGGCTCAGGTTTCGGTGTCTCGTATCCAGAAGTGCCACGCCGAGGTGAAAAGGCTCCAGGCTGTCTGCGAGCAGCAAAAGAAGGACCTGGAGGAGGCGAGGGCGAAGGTGTCTGAGTACGAGGATACGCACCGATCCCTCTTTGCCGAACTTGACAAGCTCAAGTCGGTGTTCGACCTGACTAAAAGGAGGGAGGCCGAGCTGGAGAGGACGATCGCGGGGTTGGAGGGTCAAAAGGCCGATCTAGAGCTCACTCTCCAAGCCGAAGTCAAACTCGCCTTCCAGGATGGCGTCGACGCGGCGGGCGATGAGTACGCTGCGCAAGTCAACGACATCCGGATCTCGGCTTGGGAGATGGGCTGGAGGGCGGCTCTAGACAAGACGGGCGTCTCCCACGACCATCCTGCCTATGCCAGGCCGGATGAGTATCCGTGTTCGGATGCCGCGGAAGGCGCAGAGACGGGCCCTGCTGCCCGGCCGTGACCGGAACTCCCATCCGCAGAGCCCGAGGCGCCTGCTGCGGTCGAGGACCCCGTCGCGGCATCCGCACCCGAAGCTCCTCCTACCGCGTGAAGTCCCTCTTCTTTTGATGTAATTTTTGCTTAGGCGCATTGCGCCGCTTATGTATGAAATTACCGAAATTAATGAAAAATCATTTTTTCTGCTTTTATTCCGTGCTCCCCCTTGTTTGGAATGTGTCTAAGTGCTTCGCTTCGGCTATATGATTGAATTTTCATACCTTGGAGACCCGCGACCGGTTAGCCGTGCTTAGAAGACGTGGCCTTTGATAGAATGTGATGTAGGTTTGATCCGAGCGTTTTTCGCAGTCGTGACGGTGAGCGGGTGATACTATTTTCTTTTTTAAGTATATGAGCTCGGTGAGTGCCTGGGATCATTTAGTGTCGGATAGTCGTGTAGCGGTTAGATGTGAAAGGCGATTCCCTTGGCTCGTGGCCAGTGGCCGAGCTGGCTATCTGGCACGTAGCCGAGATGAGCTTTGTCGCACGAGTGGAGATTTCCCTCTGGCTCGTCACCAGGGGCGGTGCTGGCTATCTGGCACGTAGCCGAGATGAGCTTTATCGCATGAGTGGAAATTTCCCTCTGGCTCGTCACCAGGGGCGGTGCTGGCTATCTGGCACGTAGCCGAGATGAGCTTTATCGCACGGGTGGAGATTTCCCTCTGGCTCGTCACCAGGGGCGGTGCTGGCTATCTGGCACATAGCCGAGATGAGCTTTATCGCACGGAATGGAGAAGTCCCCTGCCGAACTAGGGAATTGCACTGTTGCCGCGGTTCCTTTCTTGGAACAATTTCGATTTAGAACACAGAGACACTTTCTTGAGAGGAAATGACCTTCATTGATTTGCATAAACTGAATACATTTAAAAGTAAAATTTCTTGAGGTGCGACGCGTTCCATGGCCGTGGCAGCAGTTTCCCATTCATATCCTCAAGCTTATATGGGGATTGTCCCGCGGTCGAGACTACCTTGAACGGACCGCGCCAGTTTGGGGCCAACTTGCCTTGATTAGGGTCTTTGTCTGCGGGCAATGCCTTCTTCAGGACCAGCTCTCCGATGGAGAACTTCATTTCCCGTACTTTCTGATTGTAATCTCTTGCTAGCCGTTGCTGATAGGCTGCTAAACGAATGGAAGCGGCTTCTCTGCGCTCTTCGGCCAGGTCCTGTCCCAGGGTGAGGTTTTTATCGTTCTGGGCCTGGTCAAAGAGTTCGGATCTGAGCGTTGGGAGGCCGATTTCAAGAGGGATCACGGCTTCCATTCCGTATGCCAAGGAGAAAGGAGTCTCTGAGGTGGAGCGTCTCGGGGTGGTTCTGTAGGCCCACAACACACTGGGCAGTTCCTCCACCCACCTCCCTTTGGCCCCATCAAGTCTCTTCTTGAGCCCATCCAAGACCACTTTGTTGGAGATTTCAGCCTGGCCATTGCTCTGGGGGTAGGCCGGAGTCGAGTAGTGGTTCCTGATGCCGAGCTCCTTGCAAAAGTTTTTAAAGAGGCTGGAGTCGAATTGGGTCCCGTTGTCCGAGACCAAGACTCGAGGGATGCCGAACCTTGTGACGATGTTTTTCCATACGAAGCTCTTGGAGTCCCGCTCCGTGATGGAAGATAACGCTTCCGCCTCAATCCACTTGGTGAAATAGTCGGTGGCCACTATCAGCCACCTTTTATTCCCCGGAGTTCGATGGAGGGGCCCCACAATGTCCAGTCCCCACTGAGCAAAGGGCCATGGACTGGAGAGCGGGCTCAGATCCTGTGTAGGTTGGTGGAGGTTGTGCGAGAATTTCTGGCACTTCTCGCATTTCATCGCGTACATATGTGCGTCCTTTTGCATGTATGGCCACCAATATCCTTGGCTTATAGCCCGGTATGCGAGTGATCTTCCTCCGATGTGACTTCCGCAGATGCCTTCATGTATCTCGTAAAAGAAGTCTTCAACTCGGCTTGGGTGGACGCACTGGAGATAGGGGTCCGTGAAGGATTCCTGTACAGTTTTCCTTCTGGAGAGAGCCAGAACCGGGCTGCCCGGAGCCTGATCTTGTGAGTTTGCGCTCTGTCCTCGGGGAGTTGGTTGTCTTCGAGGTACGCGATGATGGGATCCATCCAACTGGGCCCGAGGTCGGCGCACATGACTTGCCGTGGCGGGCTGAGCTCTATACTTGGCGATGTTAGTGAGCCCACTTCTATAGTCCTCTTTTTTCCAGCTTCGACGGCGGAAGCAAGGTTGGCGAGCGCGTCGGCGTGTGAGTTAGAGTCTCTGCCGATTTGTTTGACTTCCGCTTTCGGGAATTGGGAGAGGAGTTTCTTGGCGATGGTTAAATAGGCCGCCATTCTGTCGTCGCGAGCCTGATAATTTCCAGTGAGCTGGCTCGTCACCAACTGCGAGTCACTGTAGATCACCAGCTGTTGAGCTTCGAGAACCTTGGCACTATTCAGCCCTGCCAGCAATGCTTCATATTCTGCCTCGTTGTTTGATGCTCGGAAGTCAAGGGTTAGGGCTTGCTCGATGACTAGCCCTTCCGGAGACTGGAGGACTATGCCGACGCCGGCCCTTCTAGAGGTGGAAGACCCATCAACGAAGACCTTCCAAGCCGAGTCTCGGGACGCATCCCGAGACTGCTCGTAATCAGTCTCCGAGGCTAAGTCATTCTGCCCCTTGCCCCCCAATTCGGGGTCGAGTGGGCTTGGCGCCGAACTTGGTGAAGTGAACTCGACGATGAAATCTGCCAAGATCTGCGCTTTGATCGCTGTTCGGGGCTGGTACTGGATGTCGTATTGCCCCAGCTCTACGGCCCATCTTGAAACACGTCCCGAGAAGTCGGCCTTTCAGAAGACGGACTTGAGTTGATGCTCTGTCACCACTACTATCGTGTGGGCCTGGAAATAGTGCGAGAGCTTCCGAGAGGCACTGACGAAGGCCAGTGCGAGCTTCTCCATTGGCAGGTACCTGGTTTCTGCGTCGAGGAGGGTCTTGCTTGTATAATAAATGGGCTTCTGCTGCCCTTCATCTTCTCTGATCAGTACTGAGCTGACAGCATGGTCGGAGACTGCTAAGTATAAATACAATGTTTCGCCTTTCTTCGGGGTTGACAGCAGTGGAGGCGAAGCCAAGTAAGCCTTGAGTTCCTGGAGGGCCAGATCACATTCCGGGGTCCACTCGAATCTCAAGTTCTTTTTTAGCAATCGAAAGAACGGGCGGCACTTGTCAGAAGACTTGCTGATGAAGCAGTTGAGGGCGGCTGCCATGCCGGTGAGCCGTTGGACCTGCTTCGTCGTTGCCGGGCTCTGAATTCCCAGGACCGCGGAGATCTGGTCCAGGTTTGCTTCGATACCCCGTCGCGTGACGAGGCTCCCTAAAAATTTGCCGGACCCGACCCCGAATGCGCATTTGGAGGCGTTCAGCTTTAGTCCGAACTTTCGGAGAACGTCGAAAACCTGGCCGAGATCCGTCAGATGATCGTGAGATCGGGTGGATTTGACGACCATGTCGTCGATGTACACCTCGACTGTCTTGCCGAGCTGTTCCTGGAACATTTTGGTGACCAACCTCTGATAGGTTGCCCCCGCGTTCTTGAGTCCGAACGGCATTACTTTATAGCAGTAGGTCCCCCTAGGAGTGATGAATGTCGTTTTTTCTTCATCCGGTCCGTACATGGGTATCTAGTGATAACTGCGGTAGGCGTCGAGGAAACTCATCCTCTCGTGACCGGCGGTGGCGTCAATCATCTGGTCGATCTTCGGGAGAGGAAAACAGTCTTTGGGACATGCTTTGTTGAGGTCAGTGAAGTCGACGCAAACTCTCCATTTTCCGGTCTTCTTTTTCACCACCACGGTATTTGCCAGCCATTTTGGGTACTGGACCTCTCTGATGGCGTTCGCCTCTAGCAGTTTCTCCACCTCTTCGACCACGGCTGCAGACTGGTCGATTCCAGATCTTCTCGCCTTCTGGATTACTGGCTTGATTTGAGGGTCCACATTCAGTCTGTGGCTCATGACTTCGGGGTTCACGCCCGGCATCTCCTGCGGGGTCCAGGCGAAGACGTCTTTGCTTTGTAGCAAGAAACTGAGTAGCTCGGACCTTTCCTGCTCGGCGAGCATGACTCCCCAGAAGGAAGTGCCTCTCAGGATCACTGGGGTCGATTCTGACCTCGGTGAGATCTTCAATACTCTTTTCTCCTGGGTTGCGGCCGACCCTGTCCAGTTCTGCCTCCAGCTCTGCCATGTGCACCTGCTTCGGCTCCTCCTCGCTGGAGACGACCGTCATCATGCAACGCTTGGCCATTTGCTGGTCCCCGTCGATTGTGACCACCTCAACTCTGTCGTCCCTCTCCAAAGGGAATTTGAGCTTCTAGTGGTAGGAAGAAGGGACTGCCTCTATCTGGTGCAGCCAACTCCTCCCTACGATGGCATTGTAGGGGGAAGGCGTGTCTACCACAAGGAAGTCAGCCACCACTGACGTGCCTCCGCCTTGGACTTTGAGGGAGACTCTCCCTTTGGGATACACGGGTTTTGCGCTGAACCCTATCAGGGGGGTCCGCGCCTCCTGGAGATCTTCTTTGGTGAGCCCCATCTTGGTGAAGCAGTCGAAGTAGAGGATCTCGGATGAACTGCCGGGGTCGACGAGGATCCTTTGCACCTTGCAACCCCCCAGCTTCAGAGTCATGATTAGTGGGTCATTGTGAGGGAGTTGAACCCCTTTCAAGTCCTCGTCTGAGAACCAGATCTTTGGCCTCTCTTTTCGAGCCTTTTTAGAGGCTGGTCCGAGTTCGGCCGACATGACCTGTTTCCCATGGGAGGCCCTCCTGGCCTCGGCGCGTGCCTGACCGCTGTTCTGCTTGGTAGGGGCAAGGTGAATGACGCTTATCAATCTCTCCTGACCCGTCGCTGTCATGGTCCTCCCTGGGTCGGTGCCGATGCTGCTCTTCGCCCCTGCCGCCTGCTCCCTGGCAGTATTCCTTGAGGTGCCCGCTCTTGACGAGCCTTTCGAGATGGTCCTTCAGACAGTAGCAGTCATTGGTGTTATGCCCGTTCTGCTTGTGAAAAGCGCAGAACCTATCTTGGTCTCTCTTGGAGTTATCGCCCTGTAAGGGACGCGGCCACCTGAAGTATGGTTTTCCTTGGATTTTTTCCAGGATCTGGTGAATCGGTTCTGTAAAAACCGTGTTGACCCCCTCACGCGAATGGTAAGATGGTTTGTGTCTCTTGCCTCCTCCCGAGGTGCGAGCCCTAGACGAAGTCCGGTCGCCCGAGCGATCGTCTCGGCTCGTTTTATCTCTACGGGGGGTCTTCCTCTCCCTGTCTGCGGACCGATCCTCCTGCCTGGATCGTTCTTCCTGCCGCGATCGGCCGTCCTGTTGAGGTCGGGTCTCTTGCCGAGATCGGCCCTTGGAGACGCCGAAACTTTCGTTGGCGCACGCCTCGTCCTCCTCTTGCTCGATATATTTATTTACCCTCGTCATGAGGGCTGCGACGGAGGGCACAGGGTTTCGGACGAGCTCTCTCCTGAGCTCGCACCCCGGTAGGAGGGCGTGCTGGAAAGATCTGACTGCCACGTCCTCGGAGGAGTTGTCAATCTGGCTGTATACTGTCCAGAACCTCTTTGCGAACTGAGTGACGCTTTCGCTCCACCTCATCCTGAGGGCCATGATGTCGCTGTCAGTTTTCAGGATGACCCGGTGCGCCTGGAACTTTCCCAGGAAGGAGTCCCGCAACTGGGGCCAGTTCGAAATTGACCCTTCCGGGAGCCCACAGAACCACTTGAGGGGGAGATCCCCCAAGCTGGAAGAGAAAACTCGACAGTTGAGGTGCCCGACGTCACCCCAGACGGACAGCTTCTGGGTGAAATGCCGGAGGTGTGCTGCTGGGTCCGAGGCTCCGTCATAGAGGACGATCCTCGGGACACTGAACTTCTTTGGGAGGGGATACTCCTTGACCTCTCTGGAGAATGGGGATGAGTCGAGGCCGGAGAAGTCAGGG
The DNA here is from genome assembly GCA_012931725.1 of Litsea cubeba. Classification (NCBI taxonomy): domain Eukaryota; kingdom Viridiplantae; phylum Streptophyta; class Magnoliopsida; order Laurales; family Lauraceae; genus Litsea; species Litsea cubeba. Next base: position 17,787,157 of record CM022945.1, read on the forward strand.
ACGTCTTGCTGGTTCTGAGCGAGCCCTGCCTCCTTCAGGGTGCTCTGAATGGCCTGTTTGACCAGGCGGTCAATCAGAGCCTTCTGATCTCCCGCCTCCGACCTCGGCATCGACGCCCTATCCTCGTGGTTATGGTAAGAACTCCCGACGTGACTCCGCTCGCGACTTTTATCGTTCAGATCCTCCCTTAAGTCTTTGCCGGTGACGGTATCCTTCCTGCCTACGGGAACGCCGCCTCCGGGGACCATCTCTTTCTCTCGGAGCTGCTGCCTAAGCTGGCGGATAAGATCGTCTTTCTCCTGGAGGGCGAGATTCTGAGCCCTGATTGCTGCTTGAGCGGGGTCGGCTCTGTTGCCTTCGCGATCCGAGTGGCGCCCGGATCGATGTGACCCCGCCGCTGCTGGGGCCTTCCCTTTCGAGAAGCGCTCCTGAAGGGGAGCGTTCAGCCGCGGTGGACCTCCCACTTCTAGCGGGGAAGACGCGGACTCGGTGTGGTAGCTTTCTACCTCTGCGGCCTCCCCCGACGCATAGGGCAATGGCCCAGGGAGAGCCAGTGGCCCTGCGGGGAGAGACTTCGGGTGCTCCGCGCCTCTCTTGTTTCTCGGAGCCATTGGTGATTGAAAAGGGTTTTGGGAAAGGTTTTGAGGTATGGGTTAGTACTTCCCCACAGACGGCGCCAATTGTAAGTGCCTAAAAATTAAGGACTTTAAATCAGGGATTAGGATGCTTGATTGGATGAAGATTGTTGAGGCTCCGACTGGACCTGAAGAGGAGGAGAGGAAAACACGTCAGAGGACCCTGGCTGCAGGCAGCGCAAGGCTCTCCGATGCTTAAGTTAGTTCAGGGAACGAGCAAAGGAGATGGAGAAAAAGTTGCAGAGCAAGAGTGTGCGTTATGGGTTGCGTACCTTTCGGATGGAGATCGAGTAGCTATTTATAGGCGATGGGGAAGACTGAAGACTATCGTGGGCGAGTCCCAAGACTGGGCTGGCCACTTGAGTGGCTGCATCCACTCAGCCAAAAATGCATTAAATGCTGACCCATGCCTCATTAAATGCTAGTCTTGCTGGGTCAGGCGGCGGTTTTGACTTCTGGGCCAGGTCCCATCGGGCCTGGCTCGGAGCCATGCTCTGGGGGCGCACGTGCTCTGTACGCGCCGTTTTGTCAGTAATGATAACCTGCAGGGCATGCCTTAGCATGCGCCGTTGTCCTGTCGTTGGTCCCATCAATCTCTGTCAAAATCCGTATTGCCGGAGGTCGATGCCGAGGTCGGATAGATCCAACTTCGGGAGCTCCCACTTCGGCGAATGCCGCGGTCCTTCAGCCGCGATCTGCCTCGGCCTAGGGGAGGCACAATCATTCTGTCTTGAGGCCAGAGTTAGCACTGATCTCGGCTTAGTGAAAACACTCTCCCACCTCGGCGAATGCCGCGGTCCTCCAGCCGCGGTCTGCCTCGGCCTAGGGGAGGCACAATCATTCTGTCTTGAGGCCGGGGTTAGCGCTGATCTTGACTTAGTGGAAACATCCCCACACACTGATCACACTGAAAATATGTGAAAAGGTGTTGATATCACCTACTCGAGTTAAATATGATTTCTATTACAGCATAATGGAAGAATGATTGAGTTATTTGTTTATTTATAGGTGGTGTTTGCCAAAGAGGACCATAAAAAATGCTCTGGGTACTATTTTTGGAGGATTGAAAATTTCTAACATAAATCTGACAAGCTAAAGATAAATGGGATATGATCTTCTGCTACCATAAAAATTACAACATTGGTAACTAGTATTTGATTTTTAATGGATGGAACCCAATTGCATGGGCTACCTTAGGTTTTAGCCCCATTGGCTGGGGTAAAAAAAAAAACAAGAGGACTGTTGTTTTTCCCTTTATTTGAGCCTAATACTTTGATTGAGTTTCAAGAGTTTATTTATTATTTTATTTTATTTTATCCCAGCTTAAAGGGGGTTGGGACCTTAGCCCTCTGATGAAGGAAGTAGACCTCTGGTGAGGTATTACAGTCTCGAGTGAGGAAGGGTGTGTATCTGTTCGGGGTCAAAGACAGGACAGACAGGTAAGAATTGGCTTCTTACCACCAGGGTAAGAGGCCGTTTTTTAGAGTTCTTTTTGCTTAGAAGTTTTTTTTTTTACTACACATTGAGTGTTCAACCGATAATTTTGGGTGGTCCAATAATGTGCCGTTCACAAAAGTAAAGATTTAAAAAAACTGAAAAAAAGAAAAGGAACTGTTTCACATTTTCTTGCACTAGAATGGAACCTGAAGGCAAATTATGGTCTCACCCCTTATTTTTATTCCAAGTAGGGGTGCACACTGATCGGATAGGTGCGGATTGGGATAAATCCGTCACCAATCCGTTACATATGGATCGACGGATTTGGAATTCGTCACCAATCCGTGGCTCTTAAAATCCGATCCGATACAATCCGTGTAGGACCGGATCGGATCAGTTCGGATTAATCCGTTCAATCTAATTTTAAAAGAAAAATATCAAACATGTTATAAAAAAATTACATTTTGACCCCTTAAATTTTTTTCTTATTTCAAATTTAGACATCTTAATTTATATTTAAACCCCTTATATATATTTTTTTATATTTAATGTCAACGGATATGATCGGATTGAATCCGCGGATTGAGGGTGAAATCCGCCACCGATCCGTTGCTAACGGATTACAAAATCTGCAATCCATCACCAATCCGTTTACTTTCGGATTGGATAAAAATCCGAGGATCGGATTGGATCGGATCGGATATCTGAATCGACGGATTTTTTGCGCACCCCTAATTCCAAGCGCCGTTCATAAGGACAATTATACGATTCTTTCATTTGTTAAGTTACACAAATTTTTTTATTTTTTTATTTTTTTTTCTCTCAAATGATCCTTTAACATTAAGGACATCTTTTTTTTTGTTATATTTCCCTTGGTGCGTTAAGAGTGTCCACAATAAGTAAGAAGTAGATAAGAATGATAGAATGAGCTAAAGCAAAAGGCATTTTACATTTCAAAGTTCATCAAATGTATGGTTGAGATTCGCGCTGCAGGTTTCTTGATGGTCCTACTTATAATTTCTACTATTTTACAGCTAAGAAGGTTTGGTTTCTCTTAGCAATCGTACTTGGTCGACTGCCTTGATTCTCCAATTTTCAAGTCCTTAATCTGGACTGTTTATCTGCCATTAAGTCGTGCCATTTTCTTGTCAGTGGGCCCAGAGCCGGCTCTGATGCCTAGTCACCCTAGGCCAGTGCCTAGGGCCCCCCACATGTCAGGGCCCGCTCTGAGGGGTACTACATTAGGGCCTGGGCCCCCAGGCTTTGAGAATATCTTTAATATGACTCAAATGGCCCTAGCAGAGTTTGATCAAACCGTCCCTGGCCCCCAATCCAACGCTCCTTAAGGCTTTGACTTTCTATTCCCATTTTCCCATAAACCCAGCCGGCCAGCCCCTTTTCCAAAACCCTTTCCAGTTTCCAGCCCTTTGACCATTTTCCAAAAAGCCAAAACCCTGTCCCTAACGAAGAAGAGGAGAGAAGAATAGGAAAAAGAAGAAGAAGGAGGAGGAGGAGCGGCTAGGCGCCAGCCGCTGTAGCTTGTAGCATGCATAGGCGCATAGCAGAAGAAGAAGAAGGATTGAAGGACCCAGGTCATGCACCTTCCTCTTTCATTTTTTCCTTTTTTTTTCCTTGCAAGTTGTAACATGCATTCGTTCGATCTCGCTCTCTCTTTCTTTGAAATACCTGCACAAATCTGTGTTTTCATTTTGACAGGTTAACTGTTTTCATAATTGATCTATGCATTTAGTAATTTTGATTGACTAATAAAATTTCTCTTGAGTTTAATTATAGTCTCAAGTTAGATTACATGAATGGAATGGCCATTGGCCGAATGGGTTTCATTTAGCGTGGATTAATAAAAATGGAATGAATAGTTTATAGTTATGCATATTGTTTATCTTTGATTGAATGATGAAATTTATTATGCTGTAAAATCCTAGCTTCTTGTATGATGGTTTCATGGAAACTGTAAAGTGGGTTTCCATTGTGAAAGTTTTAAATGATGGAAATGTTCCTTCTACAGAAAAAAAAATTACGCGTGTTTTTTTTTTTCTAAGACAGGGCCCAGTTTTAGGAGCTCGCCTAGGGCCACCCAAACCTCAAAGCCGGCCCTGAGTGGGCCACTGGTGTTCGAGATGTACATTCCCAGCTGTGGACGAAATCAAGTCCATCAGAGGGCACTAATAAACAAAAGTTACGAACTACGCGGCAGAGGTTCTTTCAGCAAAAGCATTAATTAGTACTTTGACATAATAGAGATATATATTTTAGAAGAAGGCTTCCCGAGCTCGAGTTTAGGGAGAAAATTTCGTAAGCTCGTATTTGTGGGGCGCACCTTTGGTCCATCCAAATGGACCAAACACATGACCCCTTTAAATTGCACATATCGACTAACTTTCGGTAAGATCCGGATTTACTGGACCGTTGGATTGACTATATATCAATCCGAATGGATTGTTGACCATTAAACTCTTGGACCCATATGGAGATGATAGAAATTACGGTTGTGGCTGATTTTTTGCAAGGAGGAAGATCCTAGGGAGTCCTTGAAATCTCTCCCATCCCTATCACTATGTGGGTCCCCAAGTGAGCCCCACCACACACTTGAGCTTACTGAGCCTTGCCCTATATTTTATTCATTTTAAATTTTTTAGCTGCCATTTTCTTGTCGCTCTCTTCCAAAAGTATTTTCTTTCTTTTCATTCGGTTATATACTAATTGTAGGATTATTGAGGTACCAGTTATCTTAAAATCAATAGGTGATGAAAAATAATATGATAATGTTTTTATCGTGAGGACGAGGGGGGCGAGGGCTCGACCCTAATTATGATCTATAAAATGAGATAGGATGTTCACCTCAACACATTCTCTTTCCAACAAGCTATAAAACTTGTTATATCAACCAGGCACCAGCCAAACCATCTGCCATGGTGAGCTTCAATGCTCTACTTTTCCTTTGGTGGTGAATTGGACGCCTCAAGGTGTGGTGGTCCTTTCCATTGCCGATCCGCGTGCAAGCCTCCTGCATAGAGTAATTATCTTGCAAACCTTGACATGTCACATGGGAGGGCAAACATCCATTTATGTTGACTTTTGTTTTTCGGGCAGAGTTTTAGAAAACCTGTAAAAGAGGCTTTATTGAGTCATGAAGTGGAAATGGTCAAAGGTAGAGATCTTGATTGAACCAGCAATGTTATATCATTTAATTTGAAAAGTCAATTGGTGAGTAAATATTTCCCACTAGAGGAGATCTTATATTAGGTCCCCTTAATGGAACTTCACCTTTAATTTTATTCTTTTAGGCAGCCCTTTGAAATTGTAGAAATTTAATTCCATGTGAAAAGGGCCTAACTGTCTCACTATGTTAATAAAACTCATCTTGAGTATGAAAGTTTTGTGAGCTATCCCACAGCAGACATTGAGCATAGTGGTATGCTTAGATGTGATAAATGGGTGAGCATCACAACAGTCTTCTATCGAAGAGTTGGCCTAGTGGTCACGAGTAATACTATCCACTTGAAGATTTAGAAATCGATGTTTGAACATATATGTGATATCGAAGTGTAAACACTACTCAACCATGAGAGTATTGACCTCTTCTATCATAGTTTGTTCTAGACTTCTTGCATATATTTTCTTTATTAATTACAAATTTCAGCCAAGTCAATGGTAAGTTTTTTCCAAGTCTAATCTAGTGACTTGTCCCCCTACCAAGTTGTTGAGTAGATGACATTTATGTTGAGGGGTGGGTCCTGCTAATGGGACAAGATCTATGTTGAGAAGTTTGCTCCACTCGAGGTAGAGTATTGAAAAGTATTTATGTTGCCTCTAATGACATATTGATGTTTTGATAGGAATGGTTAGCTAAGGAAATATAATATTATTTCAGAGCCAACCTGTTATGAATTTGAATTCCATAAAGAACACCTCAATGCTAATATGTGCGTATCGCTAAAAGTGCGTTGACCGAGTTCCATCATTTGAATAGATTGACAAACATAATTTAACTGCGAATTGCAAATTTCATTTCTTTTTTTTTTTCTTTCCTCGTGGATTTCTGATTGCGAGTGATGCTTTTAAACTTGAAAACTCAGATATTGATTTCAAAACACATATTTGATATTAAGGTGCCAGCACTAAACAACAATTAGTATGGTGGTGATCTAATTGGATTTTTAGCAACAATGTCCAAATAAGAAAGTGACGATAGCACCGAATCATGGAAACTAAATAGGGAACGACAATTGCATAACATTTGAACACTTATATATATATATATACTTCACTTTAAGATCCTTATTAATTAGGGGATATTTGAGATTTCTTGTGGGGGAGATATCTAAGAATTTCAAAAACTCTCTTGCAATCGAAATCACAAATGTTTGAGCAATTACTTAAGGGTTTTGAGCATTTTGAAAGTTGGATATTTAGAGATTTGAAAATCCTATAAGTATATAAAAAAAAAAAAAAAACTGAACGTCCAAAGAGTTTTGCAAATAAAATAGGGAATTTCACATGGCTTTAGAATAGGCGAATTATGCAGTAAAAAATATCCAATAGCAAGAATGCCCATCATCATTCTTCCATACCAACATGCCAAATGCCCATCATCATTCTTCCATACCAACATGCCCTAAATCTTACTTGACTACATGATATAGCCAACCTCATGTAAGAATTCATCTTAATGTCTAACCTATATTTACATTATGCCTCATATAGATTTTATAAATTCTTATATGTAAACGATCTCCCTCAGTCAACTGGGGCTAGTCTTTCCGAGATTAACACACTTCCAAAACTATGGTACAAAGGGTTGCATTATACTTTGATAAGGGGACTCCCTTTTTCCTAGTTGGGCCATGCAGAAACGTGGCTGGCATGAAGCTAGCAGAAAGCAGCGGTAGGCAATTTCGTGCAAACTGTCAAAATTTATAGCTATTTACAGGCAAATGCATTAAAAGCCAGGTTCACCCGTGAGCATGTGCACTGCAATTCCCCAGTCTAACTCTAACAATGCAAACTCACTCTACCTTTGATTCTTGTAGGTGTAATTAATTCATTGATTGAGAACTTACTCTTACCTATTTTCTAAGGAGGATAACGGGTGCTAGTACTTGCAGGGTCTAGATCACTGCAAGTACTGAATCAACAAGGCTGCCAAGGGATATCAAACTTCAAAGTACGCCATTGCCAGACGAACAACCCAAAAGAGTTGGATATGGAGCCATGTTTTGCATCCTTTGATAGTCAAATTGTTCTACTGATTCATGGATCTGGACTCGCTGAGTTCCATTTCTACAGACCAGTTTATCATATGGTGTGGGTTGGGGTCCGCCAACACTAAATTGGCAAAAATATCTTAATCTACACCAAATCTTGGGGAAAGAGGGAGGTATAAAAAATAGCTTGTTTCTTTGAAGAGATAAAGGCCAAGAATGTAAATGCAATGTTGTTATCAGACCCCAGCTCTTGTTTCCATCCTAAACCATGAAACAAGGAAGAATAAATCCTGTCTGTCCCGTTTTCCGTTTGCTTTTGTCTCTCCTCCATTACAACGCACTCATATGGTCCCCTGCTCAAGGATGGGATCGTTCTGGTAAGTGCCTTTCTTGCTCCCAGATTCTCATATCTCAATGCCTGTTTGTGGGATTTACCACCTTCACCTGGGCTCCAATTACCCACCCCGTCTCTAAAATAAGTTTTAACAGGACTTGTTGCAAAACAATATGTAAATCTGATTATCCCTAGTTTCGTGGTGGGCCTGCTGCGAAAGAATATCTTCTGTTAGGACAAAAAGTCAACAAAAAGGCTGCAGAAGAAGGAATTCGTCAGTTGGCAGAATCATGCCTCGCTATAGCGAGGGTAGCGCAGGGAGCCCTATCTGATTCGGACTCTTGTGAAGTGTTTGATAAAGGACTCTTATTCTAAGTGGAATATTTTAAGGAGTCTTAAGTACGAATTTTGGGCTATATATTGGGTGTTTCTCAAAACCCAAAGGTAAGAGAAAAGGACACAGATCATCTCTCAAGTTCTGAATTTGTGATCTAATTGAGAGAAATTTTCTCTAGAGATTTTTGAAGAGTTGTGCTGCCAAGTACTCTAGAGAGCAAGTTTCTTCTGCATCCCTTGTAGAAGATCATCTTCTTGCGTAGAAGATCTGAGGAGTCAAGCGTTGGATCTGTTGCAATCAACGGTGTGATGTCGTTGAAGCGTGATACGACACAAGGTAACTTCAGTCTTTAGATAGGGGATATCTAGGGAAGAAATCTGGGTTTCTTGTAATTGCGAGATTCATAGTTTGATTAGATCCAGTACGGATCGGTGGTTTCTTACCCGGTTTGGGTTTTCCACCTTAAATTTGGTGTCTTTGTGGTGTGTGCTTGTGATTTTATTTCCGCTGCGTAGATTATTATTTTTTGCACACCAGTGGATTGATTTATTGAGTAGACCAATCTAGAGATCTCGAACCCTAAAACCCTCTTTCAATTGGTATCAGAGCGGGTTACACTAATTTGCTGTGTTTGATCTAAAAAGATTTCTAGAATGGTGTTCAATCGAGAAGGGACATCAACTTCTAAGCCCCCTTTGCTAGATGGCTCTAATTATGCATATTGGAAGCAAAGGATGATTGGGTTTCTTAAGTCCATTGATGATGATGTTTGGGATATTGTTGAGGAGGGCTACTCCAAACCAACAATTGTGGTTAGTGGACAAACTGTCCCTAAACCTAAAGCTGAATGGACTAAGGATGAGAAGCATGCCTCCAATTGTAATAACAAGGCAGTGAATAGTATATACAATGGAGTGTCTGCTGAAGAGTTCCGTAGGATTTCCACTTGTAAAACTGCAAAAGAAGCGTGGGAAGTCTTACAGACAGTGTATGAGGGTACAGACACGGTGAAGCAATCTAAATTGCAAAGGCTGACTAAAGAATTTGAAACCATCGTGATGGAAGAAGATGAGACCTTTGATGAATTTTATGCAAAACTGAATGATATTGTCAATTCTGTTTTCAATCTGGGTGAGGAAATTCAAGAAAACAAGATTGTCAAGAAAATTCTACGGTCTCTACCTTCGAGGTTCGATTCTAAAGTTGATGCTATTGAAGAAAACAAGAATCTTGATACCCTCAAGGTAAACCAGTTGGTTGGAAATCTTCAAACCTTTGAAGCAAACCGTTTGGATAAAGGAAAATCAAAAGAGAAAGGTATTGCTTTAAAAGCCCACTCAGAATCAAGAAAGAAGCCTGAAAAGAAAATTGCGTCTGATTCTGAATCTGAGGCTGAAGATGATTTGACTGAAATATTCAATTGCTTCAAGGACTACATGAAGTCAAAGCAAGTCAAGTGGAAGAGTTCTAATTTTGCGAAAAAGAATTCTGCAAAAGGAACTAAGTGTTTTTGAGTGCCACGGCTATGGTCACTATGCTCCAACAAGAAAAAAGGTACATTGAAAAAGGCTCTCAACACAACTTGGGAGGAACAGTCATCAGAAGAAGAACAAGATCCTTCAATTGAAACTTCTGAAACTGTGAATGGCAAGTTTGTGGCTTTCATAACTAATTCTCTATCTGACAATGATACTGATGAAGATCATGCTGATGAGATGTCAGATCAAGAGAAAGATTATGAAGTGTTGTATCATAAAACATATGCTGATTGTGTTAAGATGTCCAAGTATGGCTACAAGATCTCTATCAAGCTTCAATCTGCTCAAGAAGAAAATTCTGCATTGAATATTGAATTAGAGCAAGCGCTTGAAAAGATTCGTCTCTTGGAAAGTCAGAAAAACTGCATGGCTGAAAATTTGACCACTGAGAGTCAAAAACTTGAAAAGGCTGAACAAGAGATAGTGAATCTGAAGGAAGAGATAGTGGTTGTTAAATCTGAAAACGAAGATTTGCAAGGAAGACTGAAGATCACTCTGTCTGAGTTAGAAATCAAACAAGCTTCACTAAACAAGATGAATACTGGTTCGAAGACTCTTACAAATATCTTGTGTAGTCAGAAGTCTCAGTTTGACAGAAGCGGTCTCGGTTATGATCATGGTGCATCCACTTCAAATGCTACAGGTAAAACAATTTTTGTTTCTAGTGTTGCACATGTTACTCCACATACTGCACTTTCAAATAATGTGTCGAGTAGTTTTAAGAAAAAGAATGTGTCTCGCACTGCACGCATATCCACTTGTCACCATTGTGGAATGAAATGACACATTCGTCCCCATTGCAAGAAGCTGCAAAGTCTACCTAAGACCAAGCAATGGCGGAAGAGTTTTTCTCCACCCAAGACAACTCCAATTTGAGTTAGAGAATCTGATTTGCCTAAGGAGTTTGCTCACACTGTGCTGAAAGTTCAAACTACAAAAGTGTGGGTGGCTAATCATAAAAAGCCCTGATCAAGGAGGTCAAGTCCCCATCCCCAGTGCTGATACGAAGATCATAGTGAGGGGGAGTCAAAATCGAGGGGGAGCTACTGCATCCAGATTGACGGAAGCTGCATGATTATTTTTTGTTTGTCAATTATGGACAAATTCAGGGGGAGAAGAATGAAGCCCGGGAGAAGTTCTCCAAGCTAAGGCAATTCAAGATCTACAGTGCTGATTTTTTTTGTTTAAAAAATTCATTGTATTTTGGGTTTTTATTTTGGGTAGATCTTATTGTGTTGTTCTAGGAAATTTGTCCAAGAATTGCCAAAAGGGGGAGATTGTTAGGACAAAAGGTCAACAAAAAGGCTGCAGAAGAAGGAATTCGTCAGTTGGCAGAATCATGCCTCGCTATAGCGAGGATGATCCTCGCTATAGCGAGGGTAGCGCAGGGAGCCCTATCTGATTCGGACTCTTGTGAAGTGTTTGATAAAGGACTCTTATTCTAAGTGGAATATTTTAAGGAGTCTTAAGCACGAATTTTGGGCTATATATTGGGTGTTTCTCACAACCCAAAGGTAAGAGAAAAGACACAGATCATCTCTCAAGTTCTGAATTTGTGATCTAATTGAGAGAAATTTTCTCTAGAGATTTTTGAAGAGTTGTGCTGCCAAGTACTCTAGAGAGCAAGTTTCTTCTGCATCCCTTGTAGAAGATCATCTTCTTGCATAGAAGATCTGAGGAGTCAAGCGTTGGATCTGTTGCAATCAACGGTGTGATGTCGTTGAAGCGTGATGCGACACAAGGTAACTTCAGTCTTTAGATAGGGGATATCTAGGGAAGAAATCTGGGTTTCTTGTAATTGCGAGATTCATAGTTTGATTAGATCCAGTACGGATCGGTGGTTTTTTACCCGGTTTGGGTTTTCCACCTTAAATTTGGTGTCTTTGTGGTGTGTGCTTGTGATTTTATTTCCGCTGCGTAGATTATTATTTTTTGCACACCAGTGGATTGATTTATTGAGTAGACCAATCTAGAGATCTCGAACCCTAAAACCCTCTTTCATCTTCATTTGATCTGTCCAGTCTCACCATCGGGTGTGAGAGGTTTCTTATGAATTACACATCTTAACCATCCGTTCCATCGGCAAGATCAGTTCTGAATCTGATCCCTGCAACACTTCAAGCTGTGAGTTCGGATCAAAACACACCGTTTCATTTAAGAAGCGCATGTTATAACCTTTGTAACAATTTGGCATGCAGGGGGGTTTTCACATTTTTGTTTTCTAACATCATGTTTTGATTAGAAGCCCTAGCATTTCTTTATTATTATTTCTAAGGGCATGTTTCTTTCTTGTAAATGAATACATAGGATTGTACTTTTATAACCAGTTAAAAAGGTGACTATTCAATAATGACCATCTAATAAATTCTCTTTACATGAAAATAAATGAATGCAAAATGAAAAATGAATACCCAGCTATCACTCAAATAATTCAATATATAAGTAAGTCTGGGCACACTTGTGTATGTACTTTTCCATGAAAAAAGTGTGGAAAGTGGAAAAGATTTTCTCCATTTTAATAAAAATCATGTTTGGTGCGACTATTTTTATACGAGGAAATTCACAAAAATCTACTAAATTCTCGGTATTTCTGGGAATAGCCTTTCTTATAGTGGCTGGAAATTTGTTGCTTCAAAAATAAGGAAAAACTCCACAAAACTAGATTTTCAAGGCCGTGCACAAACATGCCATTAAAGTCCCATCTGCATTTTCACATTATAAGCTTCATCTCTCAGTTTTTTTAATAATCTTCAAGTAGAACTAATTCCACAAAGGTTCTCAAATATTTAATTTATATATATATTTTATTCAAACAAATATACCTTAAACGCCTTTTATCCAACCCTAATTTTTTTAGTGCAGTTGTCAGATTTCTACCACTGTTTATTAGAGCAGTTCCTAGTTCTTTGTAGTTTCCTTGATGGTGTTCAATGCTTCAATTCCTATCATCCCACTGCGCATCAATTTAACACGCATTTATTAAGCATAACTCTTCCATGCAGTTTTAAGCAGGCTAAATTTTAGACTATAAAGTAAAGTTCTGTTCCAAGAATTTTAGTGACATAACCCTCCTTTCCAGTGTCAGAACAATTAATCACATGAGTATAAAGGCAAACGACAATGGGCATTATCAAGTGGAAATTAAATGCCACGCGATGACAATGCATAACAACTTCACAAGTGATGGAAGGGACGAACACCATGCTTGAACAATATTTGTTCAGCAATAGAAATGGCAATGGATCATTAATCCATTCTTGCTCAGAACTAATTAACCTCGAATCACAACCTAATATTGTGGGTCCACAATGCAATTTGGAAATATCAGCCGTAAAGGATAATGTATTTGATGACCGAAGTTTTTACTATTTGCATATGCCAAACTTCATTGGATGGCTTATGTGGTAATTTGACATTTTTTTTGAAATTTGATATTTCTAAAAGTAATAAGTCAACCCTATATGCTTAGTATAATATTTTATTATTAAACTAGATATTCCAAAAAATTATATTAAACATAAATTCTCTCTAATGGTCTATTTTAAAATAAAATAAACTAAAGTAAAATTTAACATCTTCCTTTCTTATATGTCAAATTTGACGTTTCACTCCAACCTGTCGATCAAATACCTAATCACTTTTGGCATGGCTTTTGGAATATTAGTTTATGCAAAAAAAAATTTAAGATTGTATTTCCATTTTCCATTTTCCAGTTTAAATTTGAAGGAGGTGTTGTAGATATTCTAAACATCTATAAGCACCAACTGGGCATTGAAGGAACCGGGCAACCATATAGTACCCGAGCGAGTTGGCATTGGCATGTAAATAGATAATGGATCTGGAGGAATTCATGGCCGTCAGTCAGGAAAGGATGTGTGTCTGTCATGTTCTAGCAATGAAAGCCATTGTTTCAGGTACCAATTACCATGTAAAGTCATTCAACCCAGACGTGATATGACCGATCAAGCTCACCCACCACATCATAGTGACAACTCCTATCTTTACCATTCTAGCTATTCTCCCTCGTCTGTTACTGTTACACTACTTTATTACAATTAGTGGTTGCTCATTTGGTATGGAAGCCTTCTGTCACCTGGCTATCCAGGATCAATTCCATCTTGTGTGTGGCTTATGTTCCAACTTAGTGAACTCTCCTCTTCAATTCTGTGGGCTTCTTTCCTTATTTTGTGGGCTCTCTTTCCCACATGTGTGAGCTATTTTGGATCCCACGGCTCTTAACTGGAGTACCCATTAAAAAACACACTACTGTGAGACCACAGCCACTAAGACCCTTCTCATTGATCTTACTACTTTGTGTTATGGCTTGTCCAATGGCCCCAATCAGTGCGAGTCCATTTGGTTCTGGGCTAGCCAACTTTCCAAGTCAAGTTACATGGTTGACTCGTGGTCATGTCATGTCAGCAGTTGAAAGACTAACGTTGAATAAATAAATTTGCGTACAATTATAGACCACTTACATGACACCTATGTTTTTTGGCATACAATTAGTTAAATATCATTACATTCAGGAGTTGACATCACGGATGGTCAATTTATTTGCAATGTTAATCACTTGATTGAGAATTTCAAGATTTAACCGAAAGAATAAAAAACAAAAAAAAAAAACTTAGATGGTTCGCATCTGATGTACAGATAAGAGCTGGTAGGTATTAATAGATTGTAGGATCCATGTGTGCATAAGTAATTATTATGATCATGGAGGTCTTTGGTAACTTATTAGCACTTTTCTTGTTTGCCTACATTTTTAATTTTTTCTTTATTCAAGTGTATGTATAATAAATCATCAAAAACTTCCCATTTAAAAAGAAGTGTTTTTGCCCCGTATGCAATAAAATAAGGCAAAATTAGCGAAAGGTCCCTATAAGTGAATGCCCCTACAATGCACTTAGTTTTAGGAAGAAATAATTGAGTAGATTAGCTTGTTTAAATGACTATAGATTGATTACCCAAAAATGGAGAGGAGGTTAACTAGTTATAAGGAGGAGATAATGCACTACTAGAATTTTGAGCTTTGGCGCATGAGGAAGCGGGCGGCCGCTTGGGGCGGTCGCAATTAGCACTATTAGCGGCCGCCAAAATCTCCATTAGCGACCGCTTATGGCGGTCGCTAAAGACCTCACTAATAAACCCCGCGCCATCCCCCTTTTCCCTTCCACTTTTTTTTCCTCCTTTCCCCTCCCGCGCTCTAGCTGCTCTCTGCTGCTCCCGCGATCTGCCCTCACGCCGCGACTTCGCCGGAGCCGCCTGCGCCGGAGCCGCTGCGCCGGAGCCCGCCTGCGCCGGAGTCGCCTCCCTCCCTCCCTCTCTCTATTTATCTCTCTATTTCCCTCATTCCCTCTCCCTGTCGCTCTGCATCTCTCCCTCTCTCCCTCCCTGTCCCGTGCGCCGGAGCCACCGCCGGAAATCTCTCCTGTGGGTCCCTGTTCCGGAGCAGCCCACGGTCACTCTCTCCCCATCCCTCCCTCTCTCTATTTCTCTCTGTCTCCCTCACTCCCTATCGCTCTGCCTCTCCCCTCTCTCTCTGTTTCTCTCTCTCTCTCTCTCTCCCTTCCTCCCTCTCCCTCTCCCCCTCTCTTTATCTATCTCTCTCTCTCTCCCTTCCTCCGTCCCTCCCTCCTTCTCCCTCTCCCTCCCTCCCTCCCTCTCTCTATTCTCTCTCTATTTCCCTCAGTCCCTCTCCCTGTCGCTCTCCCTCTTTCCCTCCTGTCCCGCGCGCCGGAGCCACCACCGATAATCCCTCTCTGGGTCCCTGTTCCGAGCCGCCCACGGTCTCTCTCTCCCCATCCCTCCCTCTCTCTATTTCTCTCTCTCTCCCTCACTCCCTATCGCTCTGCCTCTCTCCCTCTCTCTCTGTTTCTCTCTCTCTCTCCCTTCCTCCCTCTCCCTCTCCCTCTCTCTTTATCTATCTCTCTCTCTCCCTTCCTCCGTCCCTCCCTCCTTCTCCCTCTCCCTCTCGGACTGCACTTTGCCCGTGAATCTGTGCTGTGCTGCCTCCATTTCTAAACAGGTAATTTTTTTTTTACTGCTATTTTCCCTTGGTTTTTGTTTACATTTCAAGATAATGAGAAAAAAAAACTGTTTGATATTGATTGTGGCTGTGATTGAATGCCATGTTCTTCCCATTCTGTGAACTGATTAAATGCCATATTCTTCCCAGCCTGAGATCTGAGAAATAATAAGCTGCAATTCAATGCCTACTTGGGCAAAATCTGGAGTAAATGGCAGTGACACCATCAGTTGCTCTCTCTTGCACATTTTATTTCAGAGTCTTCTGCAGTGCCATTTACTGGTGTTTAGTGTGTGCTTATCGCCATCAGCTTTGTTTTTATGTGAAGGGCAGATTCAGCTCTGTATATCTGTAGTCATTTTTCTCTTGCCCCCCACCCCCCCTGTTTTTTGTAACTGAAAATCCATTATATTCATTGCTGTTGCTTGCTGTAAAACTAGCATATCAGAGTGTTTGGGGGTGGTGGCCTATGCTGCTACTCACTGGCAATCCTAACATGTTCATATACAGCTTACAATCCCGGACATCATACCGTAGACTGGGATGTCAATCCCGGTCAGTGTTCATTTTTTGTTTCTTGCTCACTGGATCTTGCTTCTTCTTCTTCTTTTTTCTTTGTTGGGATGCATCTAGGATCTAGCATTTCACCTGTTACCTTTAACCTAGTAACCTGTAGATGGAATTCGAATTTTCTTTTTGTTGCTTTCCTCAATCTCCATATTCCTTTTTTCTTTAGCTTTCTTGCTCTTATGTGGAGCAATCTTCATATTCTCAGTTTCTCACTCAATCAGTTCCTGTAAAAGAAATAAAAATACAATTTCAAGTATTCTCAGTTTCTCACTCAATAAGTTCCTGTAAAAGAAATAAAAATACAATTTCTCACTCATTTGAATCCTTGATTTGTTTACAGTTTCATTTTAACATAGAATGCGGCAATAATTTATTTTTGGCTGTTTAATATTTGTTTTTCAGGAAAAAGAATGCTAAGCTCTTCTCTACATGTGCCCACAATTGTCCAACTTGATTTTGAAATACATTGTAAATGTGAGAAAACAAGGGAGGATTTCAGGTTAGAAAGATGTTCAAAGTCCATTTGTGTTCTTTCATCTCTATGCCTATGATGCATTTGAGCCTAAGATTCATCCTGCACTGTTGAGCTATTCTGGTTGCAATGTTTTCGTACTGTTTCATTGTACTTAGTTTTTTAAATTTTTTTTTATTTTAATCTGACCACTAGTATTATTCATCTGTATTTGATTAGTTGTCAATTGTGTCATCCAAGGTTGTGCAAGTGGATAAGTTACGTAAGGTTGGACTCATTCAAGGTTGCTCATTGGAAAACGCCATTATTTGCAGGTTAGACAATCCATTTGCCTTTAACTTTATCTACTATCTTTGTGAAAACAATTAGGCTCGAAAACGGCCCGTCGGGGGTCCGGAACGGGAAACGGCCCCCGGAATATTTCGAAATCGGCAAGAGCACTTCGCTCGAGGGTAGAGTGACCTGTAGGAACTGACGGCTCGCAAATAGGACTCCCGGTTAGAGAATTACGAGCGAAAACATCGGATTTTCCAACACTTAGGCTCGAAAACGGGCCGCCGGGGGTCCGGAATGGGAAACGGCCCCCGGAATATTTCGAAACCGGCACGAGCACTTCGCTCGAGGGTAGAGTGACCTATAGGAACTGACGGCTCGCAAATAGGACTCCCGGTTAGAGAATTACGAGCGAAAACATCGGATTTTCCAACACTTAGGCTCGAAAACGGCCCGCCGGGGGTCCGGAACGGGATACGGCCCCCGGAAAATTTCGAAACCGGCACGAGCACTTCGCTCGAGGGTAGAGTGACCTGTAGGAACTGACGGCTCGCAAATAGGACTCCCGGTTAGAGAATTACGAGCGAAAACATCGGATTTTCCAACACTTAGGCTCGAAAACGGCCCGTCGGGGGTCCGGAACGGGAAACGGCCCCGAAATATTTCGAAACCGGCACGAGCACTTCGCTCGAGGGTAGAGTGACCTGTAGGAACTGACGGCTCGCAAATAGGACTCCCGGTTAGAGAATTACGAGCGAAAACATCGGATTTTCCAACACTTAGGCTCGAAAACGGCCCGCCGGGGGTCCGGAACGGGAAACGGCCCCCGGAATATTTCGAAACCGGCACGAGCACTTCGCTCGAGGGTAGAGTGACCTGTAGGAACTGACGGCTCGCAAATAGGACTCCCGGTTAGAGAATTACGAGCGAAAACATCGGATTTTCCAACACTTAGGCTCGAAAACGGCCCGCCGGGGGTCCGGAACGGGAAACGGCCCCCGGAATATTTCGAAACTGGCACGAGCACTTCGCTCGAGGGTAGAGTGACCTGTAGGAACTGACGGCTCGCAAATAGGACTCCCGGTTAGAGAATTACGAGCGAAAACATCGGATTTTCCAACACTTAGGCTCAAAAACGGCCCGCCGGGGGTCCGGAACGTGATACGGCCCCCGGAAATTTTCGAAACCGGCACAAGCACTTCGTTCGAGGGTAGAGTGACCTGTAGGAACTGACGGCTCGCAAATAGGACTCCCGGTTAGAGAATTACGAGCGAAAACATCGGATTTTCCAACACTTAGGCTCGAAAACGGCCCGTCGGGGGTCCGGAACGGGAAACGGCCCCCGGAAAATTTCGAAACCGGCACGAGCACTTCGCTCGAGGGTAGAGTGACCTGTAGGAACTGACGGCTCGCAAATAGGACTCCCGGTTAGAGAATTACGAGCGAAAACATCGGATTTTCCAACACTTAGGCTCGAAAACGGCCCGTCGGGGGTCCGGAACGGGATACAGCCCCCGGAATATTTCGAAACCGGCACGAGCACTTCGCTCGAGGGTAGAGTGACCTGTAGGAACTGACGGCTCGCAAATAGGACTCCCGATTAGAGAATTACGAGCGAAAACATTGGATTTTCCAACACTTAGGCTCGAAAACGGCCCGTCGGGGGTCCGGAACGGGAAACGACCCCCGGAAAATTTCGAAACCGGCACGAGCACTTCGCTCGAGGGTAGAGTGACCTGTAGGAACTGACGGCTCGCAAATAGGACTCCCGGTTAGAGAATTACGAGCGAAAACATCGGATTTTCCAACACTTAGGCTCGAAAACGGCCCGTCGGGGGTCCGGAACGGGATACAGCCCCCGGAATATTTCGAAACCGGCACGAGCACTTCGCTCGAGGGTAGAGTGACCTGTAGGAACTGACGGCTCGCAAATAGGACTCCCGGTTAGAGAATTACGAGCGAAAACATTGGATTTTCCAACACTTAGGCTCGAAAACAGCCCGCCGGGGGTCCGGAACTGGAAACGACCCCCGGAATATTTCAAAACCGGCAAGAGCACTTCGCTCGAGGGTAGAGTGACCTGTAGGAACTGACGGCTCGCAAATAGGACTCCCGGTTAGAGAATTACGAGCGAAAACATCGGATTTTCCAACACTTAGGCTCGAAAACGGGCCGTCGGGGGTCCGGAACGGGAAACGGCCCCCGGAATATTTCGAAACCGGCACGAGCACTTCGCTCGAGGGTAGAGTGACCTGTAGGAACTGACGGCTCGCAAATAGGACTCCCGGTTAGAGAATTACGAGCGAAAACATCGGATTTTCCAACACTTAGGCTCGAAAACGGCCCGTCGGGGGTCCGGAACGGGATACGGCCCCCGGAATATTTCGAAACCGGCACGAGCACTT
Source organism: Litsea cubeba (assembly GCA_012931725.1). NCBI lineage: Eukaryota > Viridiplantae > Streptophyta > Magnoliopsida > Laurales > Lauraceae > Litsea > Litsea cubeba. Next base: position 17,806,411 of record CM022945.1, read on the forward strand.
CGCTCGAGGGTAGAGTGACCTGTAGGAACTGACGGCTCGCAAATAGGACTCCCGGTTAGAGAATTACGAGCGAAAACATCGGATTTTCCAACACTTAGGCTCGAAAACGGCCCGCCGGGGGTCCGAAACGTGATACGGCCCCCGGAAAAATTCGAAATCGGTACGAGCACTTCGCTCGAGGGTAGAGTGACCCGTAGGAACTGACAGCTCGAGATTCTGACTCCCAGATTACTCGTATAGTTGAAATGTTGGTTTAACTTAAAACGTTAACTTAAAACTTAGAAAATCAGATTCGGAGGGCCCAAACCGAGACAATGGGCTCCGGTGTCTATGAAACTGGACGGGCACGAGCCCATGGTCATTCCGGACTTGCCGGAACTGACCGCTCGAGATTTCGACTCCCGAATTGCTTGTATAGTAAAATCGTAGGTTTAACTTAGAACTTAGAAAATTAGCCTCTGAGCGCCCAAACTGAGAAAACAGGCTCCGGTGGCCGTGAATCTGGACGGGCACGAGCCCATAATCATTCCTGAATTGCCGGAACTGACGGCTCTAGATTCCAACTTTCGAATTGCTTATATAGTTGAAACGTAGGTTTAACTTTCAAAATTTTGCTCTTAATACTTGATTTTATTTATATTTACTATATATTCATAATTTTTATAATTAACTTTTACTATTTGTTTTCCTTTTTTGTCTTCAGGTTTCAGAGCATCGGATCGATCACGGCACCCTGCCCAGCAAATATATTTATTTTTCTTTTTTTTTTAAAGTTTATTTGTAACGATTATAATTTGTTTAAACATTTGTAATGTTATAAATGTTTTTAATATAAGACTTTGTTTTGTTATTTGTATTTTTAATTGAATGTTATAGTTGTAGATATATAAACTGTTCAGGTACAAATACAGGTACAAACATAATACAGGTACAAACAGCAGGATAAAAATTGAAAAATATAAAAAATTTATTTAAAAAAAAATTTTTGGCATTAGCGACCGCCATGGCTGTCGCAATGTAGTATTAGCGACCGCCATTGGCGGTCGCTAAAAGCCAAATGGGCGGCCGCAAATAATCAAAAAAATGAGTAAAAAAATTTAAAAAAATAATCAAAACAGTATTAGCGACCGCTATTTCAACCATTTGCGACCGCCAATGTCGGTCGCTAATAGTTATATATCAGTATTTACAAAATAAGAAAATAACATTAGCGACCGTCTGTTTGACCTTTAGCGACGGCGCATAGCGGCCGCTAAAAGCAGTCGCGCGGTCGCTAATGTTTTTTGCGACGAGGTTTCCGCGGCCGAAATTTTGCGGTCGCGAGGCGGTCGCTAAAGAGTATTAGCGACCGTAATTTGACTTTTAGCGACGGCTAATGGCGGCCGCTAAAAGCCTGTTTTCTAGTAGTGATGGAACTTTAGGTGAAGTGGGACCTACTGTTTGGTAATTTATAAAGTTTGCAATGGACCCACATTTGGTAGGCCATGCACAGAATTGTTTTCTTATGATTGCCTATTTTTCGATCATAACCGTCTATTTTTTTTATTTTTTTTTCCTTTTTCCCCCTCTATCTAGCTGGCATAATTCCCATTTGGTGCTATCAAGATGCCTTCACGTGCACATAGATAAGCAGGTCCCACATTAATTGGAAAATAATATGCAATATAGCAATTGCCATCATCTTTCAATCTGCAAGGATCGGAACCCATCTCATTTATGAAGTTGGCCTACACATGGCAATCGAGGCTGTTATTCTGTTGGGGTTCTCTATGTGAATGATTTACACATAAAAGTCTATTCCTGAGGCTCCATGCCTATCCATACATGTCAAAATGTTATAAGAAGAGATAAAAAAGGAAGCATATGGTTTGTTGCTCTTCCATATCTTTTCTTTATATATCCTTAATTAGGCTTTTAACAAAGAGAAAAAAAAAGATGAGCCAATCCATTCCTCTACTTTCCTATTATTTATTGCGACTCCAAGTATCCAACTCTTCAAAAGAGGATTAGACCGTTAAGTACATTAGATCCTTCGAGTTTTTATCTATCTGAATGGATTTGATAATTGGATCGAGGGTCAAAAAAACTTTTTTTAATACAAAGTCATTAAATTTATAGGCCATGGATGAAGGGGTTAGAGACATGGGATTGATAAAATGATGCACATGAATGTTCATATATATATATATATGGGGGAGTGCTATATAGTAGCTGAGTATTTTTTAGGAGAAAATGCCCCTCCTAGTTGGGCCCATTGGGATGCATAATGATCACGGAAGTCTATCGAATGAAAAGATCCATATGGGGCCTATCTAAATACAAAATATTGAGTCTATTAAATCATCCCAACCTTTTGATCAATGGCCCTCAGACTTAATGGTTTAGAGGCATCATTTATTATGATTTCAATCCAACGGTGATGAAAAGTTGGATGAGTGTCAAATTTAGACTCGTGACTATTCATGGGAGGTTGTGTGTTTGAAAAGATTAAATTGACTCAAGATGGGCCACATGACAAAAAATAAGATGGCGAAAAAATTGATGTTTTTGAGAATTTCCATATATATATATATATATATATATAGAGGTATGTCAATTCACTCTAAGAGAGCATGGCACGGCCCTTCAAATGAGGGCTTTTGTTTCTTAGGACAAGCTCTAGGGACTGGCTTTGATAGTACTTGGCCCGTTCCAGACCTGGCCCTATAACAATGGCTCTGATTGAGTTCAAATGGTTCCGTCTCTGCTGGTCATCGGTCAAGTCATTACTTCATCTAATTGGGCTTGGCTGGAGAATTATAAATTACTTTATCTAATTGGGCTTGGCTGGAGAATTATAAATATATATATATATATATATATATGTGAGTGTTAACACTATGTCCCTTTGAAATATAAAAAAGTTATTTTGCAGCTTAGGGTTGGAGATAAGAAGCTTGTCCACTCAGGCTTATAGGCAGCATAGTTGCCGCTTTGGCCCAAGTGATGGTTAATCCACGTCCTCTTGTACTTATAATTATAAAGTCAAGCGGGCTTCACTGGCTACTGGGGCTGTCAATCGGACCCTCCAATCAGACTAACAGGTTTCACCCTAAAATGCCAAAATGAGAGCCACTAGTTTTCTTCTAAAGCCCAAGGGCAACGGTGCCTGGTTCTTATAACTTTATTTATTTATTTATTTTTGTCTTCAGGCCTTGGATTTGGCCCAAGCATATGAGAATTGAATAAGGGCTTAGATAGTGGAGGCCCTTTTGAAGGCTTTTGCCCACACTGAGCTCGGCCTGTATATGTGGAGGGTAGGGCGTAAATAACCCGGGGCTGGTCCGTCACTTTGACAGCCCTAATGGCATGTGAACACTTAAAACTAGGCACACTGTTCTGTTGGGGCTTTACAGTCATTGTTGGTATGGACCAATCTAATAGTCTATTGGGTCATAAAACTGATCCTTTGTCATACCAAACTCCTGGGCTTTCATAGAAAGCATTTAGACCTTTGTTTTGAACTAAAGCAGGCTTGACATTAGAGCTGGCCCTTTGAGGCTTTTAGTTTCTCCATGGACAGAACTTAGAATGACGACTGCAGCTTAGCTGACCCAAGGGCAATAAAGCCTAGGAAGAGATGGGCGCTTACAGAGAGCATTGGAGGGAGTTGCAGACCCAGATAATACTAACATTCATACTCATATTGGAGAACTCATGCTGACTCGGACTTGTCCAGCTCTAAAATATTGACTCAGATAGAGTCAATTCAAAAACTCTGAAGAGTCAATTTTTTTTTCAAAAATATTTTTAATATACATCAATTACATATAAGACTTAGATATACATATATTTACAAGTGTTAATAAAAATAAATTCAAATTAGTAAGTTTATTACATTTCAATCAATCAGTTTTAAATTTCTTACTCCAAACCTCAAGCATAAATTACCCAATATTTGACTCAGCCAAATTTACCCAATATTTGACTCAGTTGTTCTTCAAAATGAATAGACTTGGCAGAGTCAAGAGTCAACTCCCCAGATTTTTCAAACCTTGATTATTTCACTCATTGGGGGGAGAAATATGAAGGAAAAACTTCCACTCACAGGCCCAGCCAATCAAGTGGGCTGGCACTCAATGGACTGTACATCTCCAGATAACTAATATTTGTACTTACAAAGTCCAAATGGGTTGGACTGCGTCAAAAGTAGTTCATTGGGAGACCATTTAGTCATTCGACTAGCATTTATTCTGGGATCCAGCTAAAAGGGCTAGACACAACCCTTCTGTTAATTACTAGTGATGGATAATGCCCGTTTTACATATCTCCGGCTGCATGGGTGGACCATGATTGGGCCAACCCAATCCTTTTTGTTCGTTTAAAATTTTTTAGGCTGGGTTCGCCATCATCCTAAGAGATTGCTCAAATGGGCCCAGACTGAGCCTGCAGTTGGCGCACACTTGCAAACCTAATTCATGTGGTGATACCATTAAGTACTAGTCGATATCACAACACTCTAATATAACCTAGCAAAAAATGCCCGTGCTTAGTCGGGCAAATATAATTATAATCTTAGATATTTTATCTAAATATTAAAACTTTAGAAAAATTCTGAATAAGGATATTTCTTGGTATAAATTATATTGTGATGTTCAAATTGCAATAAAATTAACCTCTATTGTATATTCTCACGACTCCCAATTGAAAGAAAACACAAAATCCTGAAATATTCAAGAACCAAAATGCCCATCTTTAGTAACAGTTTTTGTTTTCAAACAATAAATCTTCTAGTGCCCAACTTTCAGATCCAAAAAATCTAAGGCACCAAATTCTGAGGAACCCCAGCATTATCAAATTCCTGCAAACTGAATTGACTTTCAAACTGTCCAAACCCTCGCCTTCAAGTCATTTTCAAAATCTGAAGCAACCAAAAATCATGATTTAAAGTATCACTCTCCAACCATGCAAAAACTGAACCTTTTAGAAATTGTTGAAATATCATGTCTTCACCCTCGTATAAAAAGATCATGTATGAATTAGGTCTCTCCTTCCTCACATGTGAGAGTCTTTTTTTTTTCCCATGTCTCTCTTGTCGCATGTGCAAGTGTTTCCTCCCTTATGCCAGTGCTCTTTCCCTATGTGTAGGTGCTCTCATGTGTCCCAGCTGGCTTAGCTGAGGTACCAATAAAAAAATCTCCTCACATTCACTTTCCCTAATTACTTGATAGTCCCAGGAGTTCGGTGTACACCTACGCCCTGTTTTTTTAGTGGAATTTCTGCCAGGAATTCATCATGTCCAAGAATTTCTGGACATGATGTGACAGGCTGTCTCTTGAAATTTCTGAATTCCATGTTTGTTTACTAGTATTTCTGGATTTTGAAATTTCTGAATTCCATGTTTATTTACTAGCATTTCTGGATTCCAGCCACATAAAAGATCTCTTTTGACCTTTGGGAATCCAGAAATTCTACTCCCTATGCATTTTTATGGAATTCTTGGATGCTCAAGCCCAAAGAGGCATCCAAGAATTTAACTTTATCTGAGAATTTAGGAATTCTCCAAACAAAAATTCTTGAAATTTCAGCTAACAAACAGGCTCCTAACTATATTATCCGTTTTGGATTGAAGCTGTGAAACAATGCATTATTAAAGTAAGAGTTTTAACTAATATCCTTGAAGTGAAGGGTAAAGTCAAAGTAGCAGGACTGGAGCTATTTCCTTTCTGGTTTCAACTCTTTGTACAATTGGGAGTTCGGACCTTTTTCATTCCTGGGTGCTTATTTTATAGGCCTATAATTAGACGTACGATCAGGAAAGTTCTATTAATACCAGGGATAGCCATATGGTCCTCAATCCTCATGGTTCAATTATTTCAGTTCATTTGATCACAGGTACAAGCCCCACGTGCACGTTCACTTTAGGTCAAGGGGCGGAGGACGATTTCAAGAAAATCAATGGTCCAAATTCCTACGAACATTTGCTTCTAGCAGTGTGAAGACCTTTATCCCTATGTAACGAAGGTATTACATTCATTGCACGGCGTTACTGTTTCCAGCCACTCTATACTGTCAGTACTTTGCAGCATTTGCCTTCGGGACCTTATAATCTCGTACCACTTTCGAAGAGTTAAAAATACCGTGTGTATGAAAAATGTCCTCAACGTCTTTTTTTTTTTTTTAAGCGAATGGTCGATATCTCGATCATTTTTATGATCGATATCCACCATTCTGCAGAACCCAAATAAAAATTGGGTTTTGCAGGATGGATAAGAGGGAAGTTTTATGGTAGATATCGATCATTCTGCGGGAATCCAAATAAAAATTAAATTTTTCAGGATGGAGAAGAGGAGAGGAGGAGGAGGGAGGAGAGGGGAAGGGTGGTGTTGCATAGGAAACATGAGCTTGATTTATCAGAATCGTGATTTGACCAATGGCAAGTGACAGTGATTTCTCTCTTGTCATTTTATATTTTGAGTAATGGGTTCTTAATTTGTTGAATGAATAAGGAGAAGAGGAGTGTAAGAAGATAGGGGTTAAGTGTAAAGTGGAGGGGAATGATGAAGTGGAAGAGTGTGTTTGAGACACGAGATTATATCTACACCCATTCCAACCCATGAATGATTCTCAGATTATGAGCATACTGCCCATGTATTTCATTAGCTTCTAGGTTTTAGAATTAGAGTAGTGGATACTCATTTCTGTGTTCTCAAATGATGTAAGACTATATATAAATTTCTTCAGTAGATCTTCTGTAGTTAATTTGCCAGATGGTGCTTAGACTCGTGATTAATTCTTGAACCCATGGAAATTTCTTATTTCCTCTTGGCCTTGGATAAATGAGAAATGAGCTCTAGTCAAATTATATAGACGATTCCAATAAATCAAGCTCATGTTTCCTATGCAACACCACCCTCCCCCTCTCATCCCTCCTCCCCTCCCCTCTTCTCCATCCTGAAAAATCCAATTTTTATTTGGATTCCCACAAAATGGTCGATATCGACCATAAAACTCCTCTCTTCTCCATCCTGCAAAACCCAATTCTTATTTGGATTCCCGCAGAATGGTCGATATCGATCATAAAAATGATCGATATCGACCATTCGCTAAACGACAAAAAAAGGGCATTGAGGACCTTATCCATACATACGGTGTTTTCAACTCCTCAAAAGTGGTATGAGGTCCTAGGGGTCATGTGGGGTAAATTCCTCTTTTGATAATGTATATGACATATTGTATTTATAAATACCTCGAATTTTATAATCCTTTTCTTAGGGTAGTTCAATTGGACTAGGACCACGGTTTGCATACGGATGTTGTAGGTTCGAAACTGCACTGAGAGATTAGTCCAGCCTAAAGGGTTAGGAACCCTCCGATAGCAAAAAAAAAAAAAAAAATCAAATGTTATGTATAAATTCCATGTTTGGTCATGTTCATGGTGTGCAGTATTAATGTCATATCTTGGCATCAAAGCCCTTCATATTTTCTAAATGCCTAACTACCTGATCCTCCAAGGGAGTGATGCACCATGCATAGTTTTCTACAAGCAAGCAATACATGTAACTCTCATGATTGGGCAATTTCAACCAAGTGGACCCATTTGTAAAGGAAACAATTTTAATCATTCAACACTTGGACGACGGCCAGCAATATATAGTTTCAAGAGGAGTTTACCTGGTAGAGCCCGGTACAGCCCTATACGTGCTACGAGGACCTCGTTTCACGTTGGATACGAGAGGGGTCCTCAAGGTCCTTTTTTTTTTTTTTTGTCTAGCGAAGGTCGATATCGACCATTTTGCGGGAACCCAAAAAGAAAATGGATTTTTCATGAGGAAGAGATGGGAGGGGAGGAGGAGGGAGAAGAGGGCGAGACCATTTCGACGGTGATGATTGAGAAGAAAAGAGATGGGGAAGAGACCAGAATATTTATGAATCTAATGTAAAAAACATTGGCGAAAATGGTTGAAACCCTTGTTGGTTTTTAGTGAAAGTGTTTTGTTTTTGATAAAAAAAAAAAAAAGGCAACTGAAAGGATTTTTGAGATAGAGCCCGATAATCCAGGATGTATGTTCTTCTCTCAAATTTATATGTAGCAGTGGGTGGATAAGTGATGTTGGGAAGATGAGAGTGACCATGAGGGAAAGGTGTGAAAAGGTGCCTCGTTTCACTTGGATTGAGGTGCAGAACAAAGTTCATATGTAACGCCCCAAAATCCGGGCGCCTCGAATCTCGGGGCGCTACGAGAAAGTACCTAAGAGATGCGGAAAATCCAATAATATAATCAAGTGTGAATCTCATATGAGCAGGTAAATGGACAAGGCCCTAAAATTTTGTTTCACTTTAAAAGATTACAAGGTACTTTCCATAATTAAACTAACTATTCAGTCCTAGGCCAACACGGCCAGCTACAAGAAAAGGAAAGAATAGAGATCTATATGATAGACGCCTCACGATGCACCAAATGCATCATTCTCTGAACCCTGCGGCAACGGATCAGTCGCCAAACAAACCACCAATCAAGAAAGCGGAAGAGAAGATACCTGAAAACACCAAGGATTGGGTCAGGCTCGATGAGCCAGGCAAATAGGCATGTTTAGATGGCAATACATTATATCATTAGATAGGGAAGAAGACCATACCTGATCCCAGCTGTACCTGCATGATTAGTATCTCGATAATAATATAAAATATCAGAGTGCAACAGAAAACGGTGTAGAGTGTAGTGCATAAACGAAAATCAAGATATTGATATAACAGATGTTTGATACAGCATAACAAGTAGATAAGAGAAGCTATCAAAACATCAGATAAACCACACAAGCACATCAGAGTCATCAGTAGCAGAAGTAAACAGAGGAAGTAACATTACCATAGTCGTATCCATCGCATCCAGATCCAACCGTATCAACGGCGGCAGTTAAAGACAATAAACAATGATATCCATAATATATAATATTCATACATCCAATATACATACATAGAAGCACACAAAGGTACGTCCACAGTTGAAGTACAAAGGACGTGGGGGGTCAGAGCCAGCCCATCGTCATCGTCCCATCAACTGTCGATGGACACCAACCATGGGGGTCATAGCCACCCACAGCTGTCGTCACGTCGAATAGGAGCGCACAAGAATCCATCAATGTCCATAGCCACAGCCAAGTCTCAGCCATTGGTCTTACCTGCTATCTCAACCAACAATATCCACAGCCACGGCCAAGTCCCAGTCATTGGACTTACGTGCTAGATCAATATCACCGTCCATCCATACACCCGGTCCGAACGCCGGCGGTCTCAGTACCCCACCCACACCTGGTACCTACTGTGTCAATCACATCACAATATCAAAGTCCATGCCGGCATCATAACCCTCGGCAGACTAATCAATATCAATGTCCATGCCGGCATCATAACCCTCGGCAGACTAATCGTACAACCACAAATCTACAGATCACTAGGTGGGGGTACTCCGAACTAGATAGCCTTATTATCCTTAATATGAGATGATAATAGTCAAGGGTACGAGACACGGAGTTCGGGTATAGCTAGTCCATCCTTGTGGTTCCCAACAGTTAATAGTGCATACCCTTGTAAACTCCGCTTCTCTATACGCTTAATTAGTATTATCTCAATATACAGTCCGTCTATCAGTATCTATCGTTAAGTTCCCAATATTATCGGTCAGGACTTCAAGTGCCATGTCCTGACAACTCATCCAATACGGACCGTGATCATGGATCAGAGCCTAAGAGCAATGCCCTGATTTATAGTACCTCTCAAGGCCTACATCCAAGGTTCGGATCTACCAGCCAGCCTTAGTGTCCGTTTCATCAACATAGATACCACATATTCCAAATCCATCGATGATTGCTGCCCCTCTATTCAGGTCCAAGGTCCCACTTCACCTAAGACAGTGATCACGGAGTCCCAGATGCTTATTAAGTATCCTTGGTGCTCCTGTAGGTATTTAGCATCATAAGACATCCATAACCCTTGAATCAGGTTCCGTTTTACAACCCAAGACCCTACTTAGATGGCTACACGGGTCAAGGTTAAGCCCGGCCCTTGACTCGTGTATAGCGTATCCCAAATAGTCCAAATGGAAGGTCAACGGGGCCCACACATGATCAAATCATAAAAGGGTACAAATCTGGGAAATGTCAATGTATACACTGAGCTCGGCCATCCTACTCTGAGCTCGGCCAACCAGACACTGAGCTCGGCCAAATTGTTCTGAGCTCGGCCAACCAGGCATTGAGCTCGGCCAACTAGGCACTGTGCTCGGCTAACCTGCTCTGAGCTCAGCCAACTAGGCTCTGAGCTCGGCCAAACTGCTCTGAGCTCGGCCAACTAGGCACTGAGCTCGGCTAACCTGCTCTGAGCTCGGCCAAACTGCTCTGAGCTCGGCTAACCTGCTCTGCCTAGCTGAATACTGTTGCAAGTACCGTAATTCATGGATTTCTCCCTTTTCATTTCAATATTCACCAAACACTTCCAAACATCAAACACATCTCCTATATCATGATCTCATCACAAGTGGGCCATTGATCTTCCAAATGAGGGATTCTCATCCATCAATGGCCAAATACACATAAAAAGAGCTTAGACTAACAATTCTATACATCTTATCATCCAATCAACCATCCAAATACAGAAATCATGCCAAACATCCATAAAAGACAGTAATTACCAATCTAAGCATGTTAATCAATTTAATTAAAGAATCTAAGCATGTCTACTTGCCTTTCGTTGGAGATGCCCAAATCCAAAAGCACTAGCTCAAAGCCCAACAAATCAAACCTAAGGAATAATTAGCAAAGTAAAACTAAATTAAAACATAAATCAATGGGAAGCTCTAAGCTACTAAACACACTACTACACCCAATTATTAATCCAAACCTAAGGGGAAGAAGGGCTTACCAAACAATGAAGGGAATGGGGTGGTGGCTTGCAAATTGGAGATGAGAAGCTTGTGGGGTCCATGCGGAGATGATGGTGATGATCGAAGGTTGTGGGGCCCACTTGATTGGTGGCCCACTAAATTAGTGGTGATGATGGTGGCCCACTAGGATGCAAGAAGGAGAAGACAGAATGGAAGAAAGAAAGAATGGAGCAAGAAAGAGAGAGAACAGAGAGAAAGAATTAAAGAGAGAAAGATAATGGTGAGATGGTGATGATGGGTGGTGCTCAGTCATGTGGGCAGTGAGTGGAGTGAGTGAGGGAGATGAGAGAAAAGAGTGAAACAGTGAAGGGGAAAAATGGGGAAAACCGAGAGAGAAAGAAATGGAGAATTAGAGAGAAAGAGTGAGACAGTGAAGGGGAAGAATGGGGAAAACAGAGAGAGAGAGAGAGAGAGAGAGAGAGAGAGGGAAAGAAATGGAAAATAGAGAGAAATGGAGGGGCTGGGTAATTTCGTTGGCTGGGAGGAGTGAGAGAGGATTAAGGGAGAACGAGAAAACAGAGAAAGGAAACAGAGAAACAGGGAAGGGAAGAAGAAACGAAAAATGGAGAAAAGAGAGGTGGAGTGGCTGCCAGTGATCGAGGAGATCATCCACGGCGATGGCGATGGCGCCGTGCTCGGAGTCCGGCGGCAGTGGGCGGCAAGGGTTGGGAGAAGAAGAGATGGATGAGGGGGATGAGGGAAAGAGAGAACCGAGATGAGAGAGGAGAAGAAGATGGCCGGCGTTGTGATGGCGACGACGGCGTCCGGCGAAGTGGCAGCAAGCCGTGAGGGAGGAAGAGAGAACGAGAGAGATGAGAGAAAGAGAGGAATGAGAGAAATGGAGATGGAGGGGCTGCTGTGTTGTGTTGGTGTGGAGTGAATGAGGAGAGGGGAAAGGGTCTCCATCGTGACCTAGAATAGGGAATGGGGAAAAAGGGGAAAATGAGATGGGGGTGTGATGAGAGTGAGATGAGTGAGGTGGGGCTCACATGGGATTAAGGTGGGGTAGGGTTTGACTAAAGTGCCCTCTTAATTAATGGGTAATGGGTCAGGCCACGGGTAGTTGGGTCATCCTAAGGTTAAATTCATAATTCTCCAAGGGAAGCCCATCTGTAATTAGGATAACCTATGGTTGACTTGGTCAAATTGGGTCCCACCAGGTATGTCTAGGGACGGTCCTCAAATCATATATTTTTAGTTTGTGATTCAGTGCATCCTGTAAGGGAAAAAAAATTTATGCGTTCCTGGAGGAACTGGATCTTGAGATAAAAAATCGAGGGCATGTGTCTGCAAATAAGACATTTTTGCATGATGTGAAAGAGGAAGATAATGAGCATATGCTCAAGTATTGCAGTGAAAAACTAGTTGTGCAACACCACCCTCCCCCTCTCATCCTCCTCCTCCTCCCCTCTTCTCCATCTTGAAAAACCCAATTTTTATTTGGATTCCCGCGGAATGGTCGATATCGACCATAAAACTGTCCTCTTTAATTGTCGATATCGACAATATAACTGAAACACAAAAAATACAGTTATTCTCAGTATCGACCACTTTTATTGGCGATATCGACAACATAATTGAAATACAAAAAATACAGTCATTGTCAGTATCGACCACTTTTATTGGCGATATCGACAACATAACTGAAATATAAAAAATACAGTCATTGTCAGTATCGACCACTTTTATTGTTGATATCGACCACTTTAAAATAAAAGGATGATGTCACAGATCAGTGCTCCGTTTGGAGATACAAAACCTGTAAATTAACCTGATCCATATCACCAGAAGTAACTATACACAGGAATCCATTCTGTTCCAAAAATAAAAATCCATTAAACCGAAAAAATGTACACAATATGTACCCAATACAACATCCAAAAGGTTTACATCCTAGCCACTATCTGGATTGTGTCCAATACAAAAAAGAAGACGAGGACATTACTCAAAAATATGTACATTTAAATCAAAGTGGAGGTGGGAGATATGTCTGCCCATCAATCAGCAAGCTCATCTTGTTGGGGAGTCAGACGTCAATTCAGTGAAACCCAGCCTGTTGGCATTTAACTACCAACTCCTCTTAAAGATCTCTACAATGATTTTGCTTCGAAAGTATGGGATATGAGACTGACTGAATTTAAAGGGCAGTCGGTGCATATAGTGAGCAGCGAAGGCTATTGCAAATACTCCACAATCATTTTGGCAAAGGTAGGTTTGCAAAGGGATATTCGTGGGGACACAGATCAATCAACAGTTTTATGGTTCCCTGATATTTGGACTTGGACTAGTGTTTCTTAGCATTATGCATTCTACAATAGAACAAGGAAAAGAACAATGTTCATCTCAAGTTGTTGTACCTGCAGATATTTGGATGCGTCGGACTTGCATTCACTCGAGAACCTGAAGAATGCATTGGTGAGAAGTAGAGTGGGTTTTTTCATCAGTTCCAATGAATATAAGACAACCATCATATTCTGATCATTGCATCTTCATGAAGGATTATAATGTATGCTAAACTCTTTAGGGGATCATGATTTGAGGCAGAATGAGAACAAGATATAGTCCACCTTACTACCCAAGAACAAGCTTTCCACCTCTGAACAAGCCATAAAGCAAATAATGGGATCTTGTCTTTTGCAACCACAGATTTCAAAATAAATTCAAAGATCCACATAAGTTCAGAAAAAAAACTTAATGCTATAAACACCAAGCAGACAAGCTTAAAAACACTATGTTTATCATTAACGGAACGAATCTGCCACTCTTTCTCGGGCATTCATCTGAAATTAGATAGCAAACTGAACTCTTCTCATATGCAAATCCATTCAAAACCCCCACCTGATTCAATCTATAGTATCCAGACAAGCTAGAATGTATTGTAACAAATACGCCTTATGATTCCAGATACTACCTCTTACACCAACCTTAAAAAAAATCTCACAACGAATTTCAATTGAAATTCAGCTTGCAAACTCTAATGGATTAAGATTCCAACCTGACATGCTTCCCCCAATTTTAGAGCAGAAGCACTCAAATCCCCAAGGCCAGAGCTAGGTGCTTTGGTCCTTGCAAAAGGACCCTTTTTGCAAGAACACCAACTAAATCATTTTCCTTCTTGCCTTAATCCCCCGGCGCCAGGCAGTGGCGATCTCGGTCATAATTCATATCCCTGCTGAACCGGATTTTACTCCTCGAATCCACACACGACATGTGATCGGCGACGTTCGCCATGCACGCATCCACCTCTGCCGCCGGATGCCCAGCCGAATCAACGACCGCCAGCAGCCTCTCCCTCTAGCGCGGATCGGCGGCGTTGGAGAAAGCCAAGGACCTGCGACCGGATGCCGCCAGCGAGTCGCCAAGTGGGGTGAAAACGAGAAGGAAGAATACAAAGACGGTGAGAAAGAGCGCCGTCGATATCAGATCGAGGAGCCGCCGTTGCCATTACAAAGACGGTGAGAAATCCCCTCTCCTCCCTCCTCCTCCCCTCTTCTCTATCCTGAAAAATCCAATTATTTTTTTGAGTTCCCGCAGAATGGTCGATATCGACCCTAAAAGTAGTCGATATCGGCCATTCGCTAAACGACAGAAAAAAAAAAAAAAAAAAAAAAAAAAAAGGACCTTGAGGGCCTTATCCATACATATGGTGTTTTCAACTCCTCCAAAGTAATATGAAGTCCTATGAGGTCCTGTGGGGTAAATTCCTCTAGTTTCAATGAGGAAATATATTTTTATACAAGTTAATTGTTAGTGGGGTCGCTAATAAAAGTAGGCTGCTAAAAATATATTTTCTTACAGCTGAGAACATCGAGCATTCATTTTGGACGGCTTTGACTTTCATTAGCTGTGCCCTGGGTGGAGTTCCATTTACTTGCATGTGAGACCCAAGCAGCCGGCAATGTAGAGATCTTTATATTGAAATCGGAAGTTCATTAATAGGAAGATCTGAAGATGACATCTGCCAATCATTAAACCACAATTCGAAAAAAATATAAAGTGAACACAGCTAATTAGTAGCTTTTATGGGCGAATAATTTAGCCTGTTAGGATATGGTACGTATCAATGTCATCAACAGCAGCTGGGATTAGCTCTCATGAATATCGGCCAATTGAGGAGTTCCAATTGGAACAACCAACGGTTTAGACTTGTAATCCTCACGAGATCGAGATCGGTCCAAGCTAGCATTTGGAAAATTGGACAAATTTTTGTCCAACTCAAATACAAAATCAGTCATTTTGCCGACAGTATCAGGACTCATCAGGAGGAGTAAGGGTGGAAGTTCGGTTTTTCGGTTCGGTTTTTGACCGAAACCGAAAAAACCGAAAACCGAAATTTCTAAATATTGCAAACCGAACCAGACCGAATTACGAGCAAAACCGAACCGAACCGAAAATTATTAAACGGTTCGGTTTTCCGGTTTTTCGGTTTAAACCGAATTTTTCAATATCACACAAATAGATCCAAATTGTTGCTATTAGTTACACATCATTTCAATATCACACAAATGAACACAGTGATTTGCCATTAAAAAAAAATTCAAGTTTCCCCTTTCCCTTTCCCATTGACACATATATATATATTTAATTTAAAATATAAAATCAAGTTCGGTTTTTCGGTTTAAACCGAAAATATTTTTTAAAATCCGAAACCGAACCGTAAAACCGAACTTGCTAAAAATGAAAAACCGAAACCGAACCATAAACCGATAAACCGAACCGAACTTAATTTTACGGTTCGGTTTACGGTTCGGAGTTCGGTTTGGTTCGGTTTCTTCCGCCCTTAAGGAGGAGGAGGGGAGCACGTGGGGCTCAGTAACGAGCGATGTAAAAGTCGGTGTACGCTCAAAAGGACACGAATCCACTCCCAACACTGATCTCGCGCACATCAATAAAGAGGAGGAATGCCGTACGATCCCTTCTCGCCAGAGCATGATCTCTTCGCTGGCTATCTCGCTATCGTCTCTTCTTTCTCTTTCCGTTGCACATGCACCGTCCCCGGACCCCTCTCACCAATTGTCTGTTGCACATGCACCGTCCCATCTCACCAATTGTCTTTTGCATTGACGCTTTTTCCAAACTTATAAGACGCTTTCGATCTGTTGGTTTCTTGAGTAGGAGTGAGTGTCTCAGACTGTATGTGTGGAGGCCTTTGCCCTTTGGCCTGTCGATTGGTATCATGAAATGGAAAGTTATCAAATTCATTCCTTCGGTGGAAGGATTAGATGTGCTGGTGAAAATCTAGTTAGGCGAACGCTTTTGTTTTTACGCTTTTGTTTTTACCTTAATTTGGATTACAAACTTCCTTATCATTAGTTAGGAAGAAAAGTTTTAACCCTTCTTACTAAGATCGATATTTAACCAGGTTAGAAGAGAGAGGCAACAAAATCCCATCAGAGCATCTCTCTTCGAAGTGCCCTAAATCCCACCAACTCACTGATAAACCCACCCTTAAAAAAGGCAGGCCGGCCAGCATAAATCTGTTTAAACTAGACTCAAACCCGGCCCATAACGATTTGGAAGTTTGAGTCACTTTACCATTGTTATTCACTTTTCTATTTTCATTTTACTTATTTCTCTTTTATGTTACTCTCTTATTTCACGCATCCAAACAGGCTCCACAAAAGTGAAAAAAATGCATACACCGCATTCATTGGATTTTATAACCAGCGACAGCAAACTTTATTATTCTAATTTACTATCTCAATAGGATAATTGTAACATAATAATGCATAGTTACATAGATATAGTCATTGAAAACACTCAATTTACAAAGTAACATGAGTGAAGCAAAATATATGTTTCGGTTGAAAACAACATCTTACAGTAATGCTAAAACAGATACTGAGTCATTGACAGCTCGTCATAGATCATTTTGCATTGTAACGTTGTACCTTGCGCTTACGTGTGTGGGCCAACTGGCGAGTGAAAAGGTCTGTTTTTCCTATCGACCCATGTGCAAAGTGGGCTCCAACTAACTGCAAGTTGTGGGTCGCGCACCGTACACATGATCTGCTGCCAAGATACGCTAGTCCAACTTTGGAGATTTTGTTCATCCATCATCCTATTTGAACAAGAAACGGATCCCAATCTTGGACGAATTAGGAGTCATACACTGGGACAAAGGAGGGGCCGGAGAAAAGAGTGATTCGTCACGAAACAGGAGATCCGGATTCATTTGGACTGCATCCAGTCATCAGTGGATCAACGGCACCAATAAGCTGATTTTAACAGATTTTGAATGATGATGATAACGACGACGATGACGACGATCGAGTGGATATGCTCCAACTTTAGTTAACATGTCAACTTAATTAGAACATGTAGACATGAGATGCTCCAAATCTAATGTGGCTCGACCGCGACCCATGAGACCGTATGTCATGTGCATGCAAAGAGCAGTCATAAATCACCCGAGTTGAGAACTAGGATAGAATCCAAATGAAGATACTTGTTCAAACGTGTGGAGGGATTCAAGAGGACAATGGGTGGAAGGGTGGGGGCAGGGAGGTAGGAGTGGGCCACCCTCCACATGGCCATCAGCTATGTGGAGAATAATGACTTTCATAGAATCTGAGAGTCAGCTTTGGCTTCCATCACCAATAAAGGGGAAGGAGATTTGTTTTGTATGATAGCAGGCACATGGCAAGATGTACCTTTTTTAGTACTCAATGCTGGCAACGGCATCATGGCCGTGGGATTGAAATAGAAATGTGATATCCCATTTACGTTTCCAAATAATACAAATGCAACGCAGGGAATCCACAAGAAAATGGGAATTCAGTCCTAGACAAAGTGTTGAACACATCAAATTAACCCAAATGTTGGGAATTCAGTCCCAAGTGTTGTAACACCTCAAATTAACCCAAGAATTGGTGGAATGGATTTCTTGGGTTAATTTGAGGTGTTCAACACTTGGGAATTCAGTCCTAGACAAAGAAAAAGTCAATCCGGATAGTCAATGCGTGTTCAACACGTATTTTGAACTGTTAGTGATTTTGCAACAGTGCCCCCACAAGTAAGACTTGAGACAGGTTAACTTGATTCTCTCTCTCTCTCTCTCTCTCTCTCTCTCTCATTGGAATTTATTCATTCTCCTGCGCACGGTGAGCAGCGTCCAGTGGTGTGTACATCTGGCCTATTATTTTATGTATACCCTATATTTCCTCTATATTAATGAGTAAGGCCTAAGTTTGAGTCTCGTTCAAGTAACTTAGAAGCTTTGATTAATGACTCAAAATTTGGCATCCACCACGCTTGATCAACGGTTAGGATTTGGACAACTATAAACCCTTAAAATAATACCTCCTTTTGATTGAAAGAAAGTTTTTTTATTTTTTTCACAATAGTAGGCCATTTACACGCCTATGAAAGTCCTAACATCCTTATGATTGTCATACTTCTAAATAGGTCTCATTAAAAAAAAAATAGGGTCCCATTGGCTTATTAGATGACTTTAGGAGAATTTTGGTTATTCACGTAAATGACTCTCAAGTGAGGTACCTCTCAATCTCTCACGGTTTTAACGATCAGAGATAAGGATCTAAACCCCTTGTGCAACCCACTGAGAAGAAAGGCAATTAAAGGTTAGGCTCAATGAAAATGTCTCATTGTGAATTAGTTTTTGGAAAGAAAAAAGATCTCAATCGGTTCATCAAAATCATTGATTAGGAGCTTTATGTTTTACAGGTCACAGTTTATGAAATTCAGCTATTTAGCCGTTTTGAGTGGCCCACTTAGATACAAGCCAATCATGGATAGAGTGGTAGAAAGGTCTCATTTTTTATTAGGTTTTGGATGGGAATAGAATAATAATTTAGTAAGATATATCAACTAAGCATTAAATTTTAATGGCTCAAGCATAACTTTTTTGAAACTCAATGAATGTAAGTCCACTAGGTGTAGAATTAGGACTCACAAAGAATTAAGGGATCTTACAAAGGGGCTGAAATAGTTACCTCTCAATGAGATTTGGCATGTTTATTTGAAAGAGGAGAGGAGTAAAGGAAAATAAAAAAAAAAGAAAAGAAAATAATGGATCAAATCAAGAGTAAAGAAAAGAGGAGGGATGGAGAGTAAATGTACTGCATGACAAACTCACCCCCGAGTTTTTGCGTGTGGCAAGTAATTAGAAGAGGAAAAAGGTAGAATGGGGAGGAACTCTTGTGTCACATTGTTGGAATTACTCTACTCTCCTTTTTTGCATTGAAACAAGACTAAGATAAAATTGTCACATCGGTGGCTTTACTCCACTCCTACTCTTGGGATCCAAATATCATGATGTTAATATGGTCATTCACATCATATACGTTTTTAACTCTCTTTTACTCTACTACAATGCAAATAAACATGTTGGTGATATCAAGTAGGCCAAAGCTCTCATATGTATGTGTGTTGTATTGGGGCATTCTAGGGAGTCCGGATGAAACTTAAATGTGTGCTAGCTCTACCCTACGGGACCAACCTGGGAAGCATTCATGGGCTAGAACGAGTGTATAGAGTTTTCTACGTAAAATTTCTATTTGAGATTGAATCCAACTGTGATTTATGTCGGTGAGTCCAAATTCATTGGAGATATATAGGTGAGTGTGAAGGATTTGAATTTGCCAAATATATATTGGTGTCTACTGCACAAATAAAGAAACTTTTTTCAATAAGGGTTAATGTCATGAGTTTTTTTTAGCGAATATATGAAAAGGAGAATAAAATATAAAACCAAGTTTCATTTTCTTTTTTAAGCGAGTACATGAAAAGAAAATAATTAAGATATAAAAATTGCACTTTCATTTTGTCTCATTTCAAATTTCTAAAAGGATATCTGATTCGTATTTGAGTTTCCTATCATTCAATGAATATAAAAGATGAATCTTAAGAAGAAATTAGAATTAGAATTTGAAATATATATTCTGAAGTTCTAGAAGATCTTGTTTGGGAAATTTCATTTCTGTAGGATAAAAAGTGATCCTATTTAACAAATCTAAGAGCATTTACCAAAATGGATTTCACATTAGCCTCAGTACATATGCTATGAAGCAATTTTTTTTTTTTTTACTGTTTTGATGTGTACTGAGTATTTGACAACGCTAAAAAAGCTAGATGGCAACCACCTTGCCTTCAACTGTGATGATCTAAAGTTCCCCTCTGGACGTTGAAAAAGTGTTCGAACCAGTTGTTATGAAGCAATAGAGGACTAAGGAGCCTACAAATCAGGACTAATTGGCGTTAATGCAAATCTAGGTTTCATCACCCCCAGTAAGATTTGATTCCACCACAGATCACCATAGTTTTGATTTTATTGTCATGGACCTACCAAATTATCAACTTTATCATTGTGTAAGCTCTTTCAATATTAACTAAAACTAAAGACAATTATTGTCCCCACCATTATTATAATTCAAAGAGAAACCTTTTTCCCATGTACTAGGGTCGGCATATTGGGCTAACGTCATAAAATAAAGTTTCTTGAGATGGAGAGTACTGAGTTTTGGTGTCAACGAAAGAGCCAAAATATTGGAGGAAAAAGTCCATGAGGTTCTAGCGAAAACAAGGATGGGACTTTCTTCCTTTTTTTTTTTTTGGCCCTTTTTCCTGTGATAGAGAGTGTGTTGTGGATAAGTGAGATTGGCAAATATAGTTGACCAGGAAAATTAATGACTCCACATGGTGTCCCCAAATGGTACCTCCATGTCCTTTCCAAAGTTCTCATGTGAGTCCGGATCCTTCATCTATTGCACGGAATCAAGTAACACTTCCAACTTTCTTAGGGAGATCTACCGGATCACTCAAGGTGAATGCTGTCCCCTTCATGCATATATTTTCTAAGTTAATCACGGGAAGCTGCATTAGTCACATTTCTATCATTAAACTAGAGAATATATTATTAGAGATAATGACATTTAGGTTGAATGGTCCAAATGATATCTATATGGCTCCATGATAGAGTTTTAGAAGAGTCTTATAAGGATGACATGTACCTCTCATGATGTCCTTCCCAAAAGATTGGCCTCTTTCCATTCCGAGGAGTTTGTTAGCATTATTGGCAACCATTGAGAGTTGAAGTTGCCCTCAAATTCAATAATCTAGTTAATGCACATGTGGCAACTTTCTATTAGGATTTGGATCCAATAATTATGGGGCATCCACACGTACATGTCTAGCATATCTAACCCAACTTTTAAAATATCTTTTTTAAAATGAATCTATATGTCTTAGATATGATCATTCCAATGGCAGGTAATCAATCTGTAAGGCTTACTGGTTTTGATGAAGCTAAATAAACAGTTGCCACATGTACAGTGGAGATGGGCAAAAGAAAGATGACATCCATGGTGATGGATGAATGCAAGAGCATGGTGGGGATGAGTAGCTGTTGATTGTTGAGACAAAATGGCAGAAGACAACAAGGTCGAGGAAGAGTGAAAAAAGCACAAGTGAAGAAACACCTCCCATTCCTCTTCTACTTTCTATTCACGGGATTTGAAATAATGGACGTGTGCCCCGTTTTGCTAAGATCGTACACAGTGCCTTGCTGTAATGCATGTGAAGGAGTTGTGGCTCCATCTCCTTTCCCCCTCAGTACCATCATCCTCTTCTTCTCTCTCAAGAATTATTATTATTGGTTCATACCTCTTTATCTCTCTTTCTCCCCATGACTATTGAGACCCATTTCTCATGTGGTCCAGGCAGTTGAAAAAAAAAAAAAAAAGTAATTGTCCATCGCAATTGATTGTTGTTCTTTAGTGAGGTCTCGACGGTCTGGATCACCAAATCATGAGCCCCACATGTAACACACAGGGTTTAGGGATAAGGTGCAGACTCTGGGGTTGCAAGATCTTATAATCCCACCCCACCGGCAAACACCCACAAAGTCTTCCACACCACCAGCATTCCATGTGGCTTTGATATATAAATATTTTGCAAGTCAGCACGTGGCATACTTTTGAAGCAATCAAGATCCTCCAATTATAGGGCCTTATTAGGGACAAACAAGCTGTTTGGATAATCTTAACGTTTGGGCTTTTGACCTTTGAGTTTGGTCCGATGACCAAATGGCAAGGATGGTTATGATTTATGCAACAAACAGGCCCACCAATTATAATAATTATTTTATTATTTGTACCCAGCCAACACATGCACGGCTGGGACCTATTAGGGGCCGTGGTCATTGTAAAAGAAGCCTACTCATGGAAATGGAAAGAAATCCAAGTTATAGGAACCAGAGATGACTGTTGGGTGAGAAGCTGTGTACCTGACCTATTGGGCAACTCATCAGTTCTCAGGTCCACAGTCCCCAGATCCACCAATTATTGAAAGTCTATTATGCTTTACAATTTCTTTGTCCTTTGTTCCATAAAATAGGACCTGCAGCCTGAGATTGATTGAGTCTGCAAGATATGGAAAAGCTCTTAGATCAATCATCTATCATGAATGAAATATCAATTATCTCATCTAACCCATAAAATGAGGAGTTGGAATAAGAAATTATGCCTGCAGTTCATTTGGTTGTCTCATATCACAAGATGAAGCACCAGTTGACCTTTTCTTTCATCTGTCACGAGTCCTTTGAATACAAGGGCCTAACCCAACTGGCAAATTTGATTCATTGCATGGCGAAAACTGGGGCTAAGGAAAATCAGAGTAAAGACAAAAGAAGGGTTGGGATTTGGTGCGGTTTGATTGCTCCCTTTCTTGTCGCTCATTTCTTCCATTTTACAAATTCTGACTCAATAAAAGAAGCTCGCGTTTATGTTTCACCTTATTTCATGTCGTATTGAGTGAGTAGTCAGAAGGCAGAAATCCCATTTCGTCTAATCTCATTTCATGTCCTGCTGAAGGGAAACCCCATTAATACCACCATATTTCATATCCTATTGAAGTATAACTCAAAAGGAGGCACAGCACACTCATTTGCAATTTCAATCTCAACAACACTGATGAGAATGGATGAAGAAGAGTCATTGCCTTTGGAATGCAGCAGTGGGTCTGAATCTGGTTGGACAATGTACTTGGACCAATCCTTTGGAAGACCCACCTCTCTTTCTGCACAGGGAGCTGGCTTACATGGTAGATTTGTAGGAGAAGAAGAAGAGAAGGAGGAGGATTTGTCTATGATTTCTGATGCTTCTTCTGGTCCACCACAGTTCCATGAAGAGGATGACAACTGTTATGACAATGGGTGCTTCTGTTCTGCTTCATCAGCTGCATTGGTAAAGAAGATTAGCAAAAGAAGTAGGGCTGAAGCAAAGGAAAAAACAGAACACTCTTCCTATCTTGATGACACTGCTAGCTCTCATGTCTTCCTCTTTTCCAAGGCGAGTGAATAGAAAAACCAACAAAAAATAATAGTAATAGGAAGGATTTTGTTCCTGTTTCTACTACTTGTTCTCTCTTCCATCTTTTGCATTAATATTGATAGTTGTTTCCTTTTTGGGTTGTTGGTATTTCTACAGAATAGTTCGGAAGTCACCAACAACCAATTATCAGTGGAGGATACCTTCGACTTCTCAGTAGGCTTCTCTGCAACCCATTTCAATGTAACTCTCTTTCTTCCTTTTCCTGGGCTTTTATTTTTTTCCTTACTCGTCATCTCTTTCTTTTGGAACTGATACTAACATATTCACTACTCTGCTTTGCAGAAGTACTCTACTATTGTACAAAGTTCATCGATTCCTGTGAAACCAACCTCAGCCAAACCAGTTGAGTGACATTAGGATATGATAGCTTAAAAGTTGAAAGTTTAAAAATAGGGAATGATTTTTTTAGTATTAGTAATGCTTATCTATTTATTTATTTTTATTGCGCAGGTATGCAGGGAAGAAGGCAGGAGGAACAAGATTTGCTGATAATTTTTTTATTTCTTCTAAATCCCTCGTTTTGTATGAGTCTAGATCTCTGAAGGGACCTTGGGCTTTTCTTTTAATCTTGTCTAAGCAATGGGATTATGGGAAACAAAGCAAGAGAAGAAATAAAATCTTTTTTAATTGTATTGCTGTCATGAATGGCTGTAACAGATGAGACTTTTGGGGCTTTGCACAGTAACATATACCCAAGTACTTCCCACTTATGGAAGTAAACAATGCTCTATTTTCCACTTCACTTTCTCTTACTAAATTACCATACACATAAATGTGTATAATGTACTGCTGCACTAGTGCACTTCCTGCCCAAAATCATAACAATGTTGCATACCAGCTGGTTCACATGTGCAAAGAGGAATTACATGACAGTGTCCTGATCTTCAGGGAATGTACAATTCATGCTCCAAACATGTGGGTGGATGCAGACCCATGATGGTGTGTTGCCTACTGTACATGGAAATGATAAAAAGAAATTTATTGAGCCAGATTCTCTATCCTTTGCTACAAGCATGTTTTTGGCAAAAATGAAATTGTGAAAATAATGAAATTTTTTTATAAGTACAAAGGAGTAAAAAAATTTCGTAGAAAATAGATAGTCAACAGACACCTGGACAAATGTGCCTTGAAATTAGAAAAGATGAAATGCATAAGTTTTTGGTCATAGACTCATAGGTATGAGGGTTGCAAAATTTGAGTTCATCATGTTCTTAGGTATAAGTTTCCTTTAAGATTTCCCCATTAGCACCTTATAATTACTTCAGAAATAAATCCCCATAGGCTCGATGGAATGAGGATGGAGAAGCTGCGGGGTATGAAAATTTTGGATGCAAAATGCCTCTGTTGTTTAAGATTTCTATTAGATTCGCTGACAGAGATGATCTTGTGAGAGCAGGCGTAACAAGATTTTGAATCTACTTTTAAAGTGTCGTTAAAATTAACATGATATGACAAATAGAAATGCGATTTCTTATTTTTATTTTTTAAAATATTCTTTACTATACTCTTGTGAGCCTTTTTTGTCTATGTATGTTGAGCTAATGGTGAAGTGCGCGGTGATATTTTAACTTAGGGCCTAGGGTGAAACCAAGGTGCCAACACTCAATTATTAGTGTGTTGGCGACTTTTGTGGCATTAATTATACTTCATCTTCCGGCTTCCAACGTATCGTCCCTTTTTATGTGACTCTTCCCACATTGTGGACTTACTCTTCTCACTTGTGTAGGCTTCGTTAGATTTCGGCCTCCTCTGCTATGTATCCAAAAAGTAGAAGAAGAAAAAGAAAAACTATACTTCATTATTCGGCTTTTATTTTACCCAGTAATTTCAAATCTAATCACACCACACTTGTACTTCAAATCCTAATTCTATTGCAAGCCTATTTAATTTCCAAACTAAAATGGTATATTCTATTTTTGTAAAATCTAAAGCATGTTAAAAAACTATTAAGTATAAGATTTGTATTTTTGAAATTTTGAAAAAAAAATTTCCACTACAAAACAGTTTGGGGTTCTGCACGTTTAAACTTTAAAGTCCCATCTCCATTTGACCAATTCATTAAACAGGCTCGATACCCAGAACAAGTGCCAACATGGTTCAACCCCCTACTCTGTGTAAGCATTAGTCTTCTCCCTTTCTTTCTTTTCCTTTCATACATATATATCATGACAAGTGAGCATAAGCCTATATACTCCGTCCACACCTTCCCATTATTAGGATAATCTCAGGCAGTCTGTATAACCAGACCACATAATCCTTATGTGTAGACAGTTTTCACATGAATAAAGCTCATTATTCAACCCAAATTGCCATGCTGTATGTCATGAATATAAAGAATCTCTAATGTACTATGCATGGGGAATCACTATAAATTTATCAGTGAGCCCACCTTTGCAATCCAAACTTATCTTTAGTTTGTTATTACATTAAGGAAACTTTCAATATACTTGGATTTATATGCCCGCGGTCAGTTTGATCACTATCTAAATATGTAATTAAAATTAAAAAAAAAAAGTATTTGAACTATATGTTTTAGATGTGATCAATATGAAGACATAAATCTGATTGGTGTATGTTTTCTTGATCATAAAGCAAGGTGAAACGGAGGCCCTGATGGTTTTGATCGCAACGATGAACCCTTCTAATAGATTTTGTAGCGATGGGCTCAGAGAAACTCTTTTGTTGGATGGAGAGATCAATAGTAATTACTTTTTCTAAATTTTACGGTTAATCAAAAGAAATTTTAGTAAAACCAGAAAATATAAGAGCATTTTTTTTTCAGATTTTGTGGAAATATAGGGCCCATAAAATTAGAACACTCTACTAAATATGTATGTATGATACATGTAAAATCAAACCCATGCATATGTGGGTGAGATCACCCTACCATGAGTTAAGTCATACCCCAATGCCATGAATTGTGGTTATGTTCGAAGGAAAAAATTTTACTCCGTGGCATCATACATTTCTTAGACTTATATCCTGAGTGTTTTCCACACACTGTTCAAAATGAATATCATTCCTTAATAATGTGGTGTTCAAATTATATTTTAACAGGGATTGATCCTACCCTAAGATTGAACACGTGATTGGTGAATATAATTAATAATGCTAATAAGATGCACTCAATCTAATGAGAAAGACCAACTCAGTTTTGAAGGATTCAGATTCACAATAGGTGGGATACACATTGGAGTATCACAATAAAAATAAAGGGATCCAGAATCGTCTGTTTTTTTGGTAGATTTCGGTTCTAGAAAGACCTCTATGTCTGTAAAGTTGGAGACAAGGTCTTCGTAGTTGATACAAGTTAACAATTTTATAAGTTTAGATTTATTGAGGAGAGACTGATAGAATGAGTTGTGATACTGATGGGCAGTCAGGACAAAATGCAGAGGAGGAAATGCTATAGTTAATGTGGACTATCTAAAGGGCTTTTACGTCTGAGATCCTGCCTCACAGGTCACATCTTTCAGACCCAAAATAATGTTGGCCAAATTCCATCCTTTCCTTCATCACAAACACCATAATTCATGTATTATTCATTTGTTTTGTTTGCTCTGTTGTTACTTTCCAGACCGTCTGCAACTAGAGTCCAGAGTCCAGACCCTGGTAGGTTTTGGTATCTTCCCTTGTCCGATGTATGAAGTACTTGGGAACTTGAGATTTTTACCAACAATCTCTCTTCAATTATGCACTCCCTGCAATTATTAATAAAGTCCATCAATGCAAGGAAAGCAGGTGTATTGGTACGGTAAAAGTAGTAGTATTGAGGACAAAAAGAGGATCATTTAAACTGATTTTCCTCGATTCTATCGAACCTCTTTTTCAATTAGTAACTGCCTTACATAAGCTTATCTCTTTAAAAAAAATTGAGAGTCCTGTGACTTGGGAGACCAAGAATTAGAGAATAGAGTCCTATAGGAGTGTATTTGCCAAATTGTGCCCTTGGCTTTTAAGGTAAGATTTTGTTGACTCAGGTTGGTCGCAATTCAAGATGAAAGGAGCCTATATGAAGAAGCTTGGGAATGTGGGGATATGTCCTTTTCACCATTTGCAAACTTGTGACAATTCATCCACAATACAACATACTTCTTCCATCAGGAATTCTCACTGATTGGACAATTTTACCACACGAGTGAATTCCAACTCAATTCATTTCATGTTAGTCCCCAATTTAGATCAACTGATAACTCATCAACCTGAATTGGATTTGGGTTGATCGCAAGTGGGCCCCAATTTTAGCACCCACGCCGTACGAGGCACCACAGTGTTGGGTTGTGGTCCTGTGCAAGACACATCTTGATATGGCCCTGCATCATATATTAAAAACTAATAAACAGTAGACAAAAGTCCTGCCTAGCTGCACCCCATCATGTTGGATGATAACCTTAAAAGGGGTATGGGAATCAATACCTGTTGATTCCAACCACCCCAATCCCCCTCACTTGATTGAATGGCTTTGAAAAGAAAATGGGTGGGGTTGTCTCTCAATCGTCTTTTTCCTCTTTCTTCGATGCATTCTGACTTGGATTTGTTCCCACATGCCATGACATCAAGGTTCTCCTCTCAATTTAAGAAAGGGAAATGAGTTTTTTTTTTTTTTTTTTTTTTAAGGAAATGGTGATTCACAACCTTTGTTTTTCACAGTTAAACCCCACAGGTGACATTTTGTGATGAGCGGCGGCCTTAGGAAAAGGAGATCACCATGCATCAAGAAGGAAGAGTGATGGCAGCACTCATGAAATGGACTGTCCTTCCCATTTTTATCTTCTTTTCTAAGTTGAGGATTACATGATATATCACTGAATCCTTATCCAGAGGGTGGTTTTTTTTTTTTTTTTTTTTCCGAACCCCACCAAGGGGGCTGGGAGGTTGGGACCAAGGTAGCCCACAAATAAGCGTGGAAAGAGTGGAATACCTACCTAAGTAGCGATCTCTAGATAGTTATATGACATTTTAGTGCCAACCATTGTCCCTTTTAGGGAGTTTGAAGTTGTAATTTTTTTTGAGGTAGAATAGGTTACTGAAAGATGCCAATGAAGCATCTATGCAGTTTGTTTAATGGTTACCTTGCACCATCACCCTCGGCCGTAGTCAATAGACCGTTCTGTGACAAATCTCTCTCTCTCTCTTTAGTTTTTGCTCTCTTTTTTACTCGGTACACATTTCTTCCTTTTCTTTTGCAAGAAGTAAAAAAAAATGGTGTGATTTTTTTTTTTTAACAATTTCCAGAATCCAACAGATCTCAGGCCTCGTGCCTCAAAACTTATGTTTTCATTGTTTTTGGAGAGAAAGTGAACGCCTGCACAACACCCATTTTCAAGAGAAAAATAAATCACTTACTAAGTTCATTTGTATATGGGCGCTTCTACTGCTCTTGTGTTTGGCAAGGGGGATGCACTCTACCCTTATAATTAACAATCCTTACATGACCTTTTAAAAAAAATAAAAAAAAAAATATTCCTTAGATAAAAGTTTGGGATTTTGCTTCTACAGGTGTCCTAAGATTTGACATTCGTGATGGTACAACAGTACCGGTCTAACAAATTCCCTCAAAGTTGTTTGTACAATATTCCAGGGCCATGTGATATCATACATTGCAAAATGTGATATCTTAGGATTGTGCAATATCGCGCATATTGCACTATGAGATATCTTACATTTATAGGATATCATTTTTTATAAGTCACATTTATTTCTTCAATTTTAATTGTCTAATCTAAAAGTTTTAGTTGTACATACTGTGTAAACGGTCACCATCACCATTGTGTCAGATATAACAGCCATGATCATAAAATAAATATAAAATATAAAAAAATGTTTTGTGTATAATATTTGAATATAAAAGGTCTTTCATCTTTGAGTTTAAGATATTTTTAATTTTTAGAGTTATTTATGAAATAAATCTTGAAAAAAAAAAAAAAAGTTAACCGAAATGGATTCAACATAATGTTATAGAAAGTTACATCAGCCAGATTAGGTAATGATGCTGGTCCAGAAAATTTCAGAGACCTAAACCGTGTTTCTGAAAAATGATCACAGCCCTTAAGGCCCAGGTCACTGGGCCATTGCATTGGAAAATCCCTAATCAAAGCACTTGTTTGATCAGCATTCTGTATAGTAGTGATTTAGACATATAGTGCACTATTTTGCATTTGCACCGTTGGCAACATTTGACCCTTTAATTCTTCAAACTTCAGACCAACAGATGGAAGGTTTATGAAAAACAGAACTAAATTTTTCTTTAGCATAGTAGGGTTTTGTGAAAGTCACAACCTGGGCTGTGGAGCCCAACTGAGCTCATGCCAATCACCAGTTAGAAGGGAGATCAAAGGTATTATAAAAGGGTTAGGTGCAGGCCCCGCATGGACTGGATCTAACCATTTGTTCGAGGGGCCCTAGATTTAATGGATTACAGCCAAGGATTTTGTTTTTTCAAAAAAAAAAAAAAAAATATAATTTCAATTACATATACATACCCAACTTTGTGGGTCCGGAACCCAGCCCTTGGGGGTGAGTAGGGTTGCAAATGGATATCTGATTCTCCGATTACCAAGAAGTTCCGACTTGCAAAAAAACCGGGTCCGAAACTTATTTTAAGTTCCGATTCATAAACGGGTTCGGGTTCAGAACCTAATTTAGGTTCCGATTGATAAGCAGTTCCGGTTCCGGGTCTATATAGGTTCCGACCTGTGGACCCGAAACCCAACATATGAGTCTTTGATATTGCAATTTATACTATAAAACCAACTCTTTTTTGGCATTCTTATGTATAATACTGGATATTGTAGACTTAATGCACTGTTATAAGTTAAATGATATACTTATTTTAAGAAAAAATAAAAATTAAAAAGAAAATAGAATTGATTTTGGAACTAGATTCGAGTCCTCTAGGTGGACTCGGTTCCGAAATCGGATCCGGATTTTATTATCGAAACCGGGTTCGGAACAAACAAAACATGTTTCGATTTAAAACCGGATTCGGAACCGTTAGTTAAAAACGGGTCCTAATCCATTATAGTTCCGATCCGAAATCATTCCTTTTGCAACCCTAGGGAGGTAGACCTCGAATAAGGTGAGCCGGTGAGCCTAAGGTGAGCAAAGGCGGCATGCCCAGAGTTTAGGGGGTTTTCGAGCCTCGGCAAGTTCAACTATAGAAGTTAAAAAGGTGAAAACTCCCGACAAACCAAGTAATAACAGACACTTCTTACCAACCGAGCCCTGCTACATGGACTAACCCATTGACCGATTGATGGACTAACCCCATGGTTTTGGGGGGAAAATCACCTTACATTAGGTGATTTTTCCCCCAAAACCATGGGTATGTCCATGGACTAACTTGATGAGTTAGTCCATGTAGACTTTTTGTTACCAATATGGCAGGAGACCGTGCTTTCTCTTTTCAAGCTTCAGATCCTTGGGTCCATGAGGTTCCAAATTACCAGACCGGTTAATTCGGATAGTCAAGTGGTTCCTGCAGATGAGGAAATCGAGGTAGCAATAGTCAATCGACTGGCCCCGGAGGCGGACAGATTTCAGAGATGCTTTTATTCGGAAAAAGTAAGTGCAATACAACTTGGCTCGACATACTGTGCCCAAAAGAAACCAACAAAGAAGTCAAGCCCAAGTCAGTGGATACTCCTCACGCAATTTGGCTTGCATGAATTTTGAAGATTTTGGCCCAAGTCTAAAGAAAAGAAAAGATTCTGGACGGCAAACAAGGAGTGTCAATCACCTCAATCCCTGAAAGCAAGGGATAAGACTAGGCAAATGTTATTTGCAAGATCAAACCTAAGAATCTAGTATCAAGATTTTTCTTTTTTTTTTTATAGCCTACACAAGTGGGAAGAAGCAGCCCACACAAATAGCAAAAGTAGCATACTGCATACTCACGAATTGAATCCTAAACAATTGGGTGATATGGGAGGGCTGCCAACTGCAACTCCTTGTTGTCAAGTATCAAGAATTAGACCCATGTCAAGCAATATCATCTCTCAATTTCAAGCAGAGTTTCTGCCAAACAAAGAGGCATGAGTTTCAACATAATGGAGACAAAAAAAAAAGCACGATTGTGCTAAAGCTGGATCTTCTGCTAAACAAAGACTATCGTTTTACATAGTTTCAACAAAATCTCTAAAATGTCATAAACTGAATTTAGAATTTAGTATTTAGAGCACTTGAGACTAATAATAAGGGTTAGTGGTGAAAGAGTACTGGGAGAAGAGGAAGAACAGTGACAAGGGTTACTAGTGAAAGAGTGCTGGGAGAAGAAGACCACTCTAGCACTTTCTAGGTGAAGCGGTAAGGAAAGACAAGTCATGATTTTATTTTGGTAACAAAGACGTCATAATGTGTAACAACTAAAGAAAAACTCTAAAAAAGATGCCAAAGGTGAAAGAAAGAGTACAGAGGAATTGTATGGCCGCTTCTAAAAACAGTTGAAATTAAAGAAATAAATGTGAATTCTAAAAAACAACCAACATTCATCTCCCCTAAAGAAAAATGAATCACATGAAGGTACAAAATAAATATTCAGCCACCATCTTAGTAGTTTAAACAATATGGGCTAACAAAATAAATACTCAGCCACCAACCCTAGTAATTTAAACCATTGAAAAGTACCCCTCAACTTATATTCTTCACTTCTTTTAACAATCATATCTAAAGCTCATTTGAGCATGAATTCCTATTTATTCCACAATAGACCCTTAGTAATGCAACAAATTAGAACTCTTTTGGCTGACTGCATGTTGGTGTGAGAAGGCTTTGTTGCTGACCAAAAGCGCTGCTTATAGTGGAATCATGGTTTAAAAATCAGTCGGTACTCATCATTTTTCTTCAGAAAACCAATAGAGCATAACGTGACATTCGATCCAGTGAATATAACCAATACCAAAATTGGCACATCTTTATCATTGCAGCCACTTTCACACTCTTAATATGCCATGAGCCTACTTGGGCCCATCTTTATCAAGACAGCCACTTTCACACTCTATCATCCCATGATTTGACACTAGGCCCATTTTACACTTTTCATACCTCTACTCACTGTTGAATTGAATTTTTTTTCAAAACTACCGTTCGAAGACCATTAAATTGTAAGGCTGTTAAATCAAGAACTAAGATAATCTGATGAGCTGATTTTTTTTATCCAACGTAAAGAGACATCTCCATCCACTCGACCCCAATTAATAGGCATGCATCTAAATGTGCCTTACGAGAAGAGAAGATTCTAGCATGCATCTAAAAGTGCCTTACGAGAAGAGAAGATTCTACTCAGTAGGTAAAAATTCTCACCAATATAGACTATACTATTTTGTATTCTGTTAAAATATCATCACATCAATCTGTTGATACTCCACCCTGCATCACCCATATGGCTGATGTCTCCTATGCATAAATTAATTTGTCAATGAAATCCCCGAAGAGATTATCAATCAAATGAAGGGTGATCCCTCGGGCAGTTCATAGAAAGATGGCTGACTTCTCGTCATCTCAACCCAATTCAGTTGAGTAGAAATGGCCACAAACATTAGCCACCATATGCAGACGACATTGCTATTTTAGCAGTAGATTCATTTAAAAATATAAAGGTAATCGCCGATTTCTATAGAGAAGGTCACAACATTTAGTCAGAACAGAGAACCAACAATCAATGGTTTCTGCTAGTTATCTACTTACGCTAAAGCATGCTGGGCAATACAAATGAAGCTGAAAAAAATGAGATGCTTGAGAGTCAACCTCTAGCTTCAGAAATTAAAAATCAAGATTGGGATATAGTCTATCAGCTTCTAGGGAAAGCACGATTAAATTCATTATTTATTTGACCAAAAAAATGGAATTCACATTAGCTAATGAAATGAAATGAATTCCTACAAAATTCACATCTTTCAAACATGTGATATACTTTGTCCCCAGTTGTTGCTCAGCTGGTTAGAAAAATGAGAGTGCGTGCATGCGCGCCGAGTGTGTGAGTTTTAGTTCTCCTTGTAGCAAAAAAAAAAAAAAAGAGTAAATCGCAACGTCAAAGCTATTTGACACGCCCGTGCGTGGCACTTTCCAAAGAACAATTCCTTGACTATAAATTTAGTGATCACATTAGAAGTACATCAAGCAACGAAAGCTACTTAAAATAAGAAAATTAAGCATGTAAATAAAATTATCATTTAATATTTTACACAAACCTCAGGTGACATTCAAGACAACAAAAAAAGAACAAAAAAAAAAAAAGGAGGGGAGATGCCATGGCCAAAACTGGACTCCCTTGTCGTAGATGACCACCGACTAGGTCCCATAAATATGTCTGTGTACTGGAGCATCGAAAGTCTGAACTACTTCTAACCATGGCTTCTCTATGATTAAAAGAGATTCTTCTGATAGATGTCCAACAAATAAAACGGGATCTTTAAAAGCGCTGATATCAAAATTCTTCTTACCATTGAGCTGGGGTTCTTGAGAAGAATCTTTCCACTTCCGCTTCAAATTAGGCTTCCTGGAAGAATCAAATGACTTATTTGATGATGGATATACACCGTTTGGCAAGCTCTCATTGTCTTCATCTACCGGCATGCCAAAGTCAATCAAGCACATAGCCCTGCAGGTAGAAAAACATGTGATATCAAAGGAATATACCCCTTGATCAGAATACCTAAATAAACCATATGCAAAGGCGCATCAAAATCAGGTTTCGGGCACAGCAGATAGGATTACAGTGGAGTCAATGTTATTCACCACCTCATTCAGATAGTGGAACGGAAACTAATTAATGAACAAGTATGCTCCCTGGTCCCCCAAAACAAAAAAGAAGAGAGAAAAAAAATCCATGTGTTATGTTTGCATTGACACTCCAAATGAGAAAGAAAAAGAATTCACATCAATGGTTGCTATGACTATTGATGATGATGATGATAATATATATATATATATTTGAATGGTCAGGTAGGATTATTGTTCTTATATTTTAATAGCATTTTGTAAGGGACAAAGCTTCAATGATGATGATATTTGTACTAAAATTTGTATACTATTTAATGTAGCTCGGTTATACATATTGATAAAAAAATTTATACAAATAAATGAAATTTTAAACTAAATTTGCATGGATAGAGTGGCATCTTGGGATTTTTGAAGTGGCTACATCAGAGCACCTTGGATCTGTGTCCATGCTATAGAGGTCATTTGCTAAGATAAATTGGACTAGGTATAATTTGTATTCAGAAGGATGCTAAGTGACGAACAAACTGTAATGACCTCCCCATTCTGAAAAAAATTAATGAATGCTTAACCAGAAATGAAAATGGCATCCTAACAATCCACATACTTGACCAAATGTTCATACCAATTTCTTACAACTGTGAAGCAATCAAGTTAAGCTGAGTGTACCTGGCACTATAGATAATGACTGAAGTTGAATTGGAGGATGGTGGAAAGGAGAGTCCGATTATCTCGCCAGGAAACTCTTGAAACCTTCTAGGCAGAATGGAAGTATGTTGCTTTGACCATTTGCCCAATTGTTTGGCCTCCACATCAAACACATAGACCTGGTTTGAAGATGTTGTGATGATGAGGACATTGCTGTTTGTGGGAGGGAAACCCCCAGCAGTAACTGAGGCCCCATTCAATCTGGATATAAACCAATGCTGCCTGTAGATCAAAATAAAAAATGCTATAGACACTACAAATTAAGCAAAGATAAATAATGTAAAGAGATTTGATGTGAATGGTGAAAACAAACAGTAAATACTTGCAAACATATGCATGCCACTTGCAATGAAGTCACACATCAGGTACTAAGAACCAGAATTTCTAACCAAATAAAAAGAACATAGAAATTATGTAAGACAACACAATCTACTCTGTAAATAGAAATCAGCTTTGATGTCAATAAAATGTGATATCATAGGTCATGAACTTCCAAACCAATGATTTATATTGAATGTTTGAAATGGAATAATGTATAGTGCCTTGAAAACCAATCTGAGCAACAATAAGGCGAAGGGGCCTGGGTGGTTGTGATTGTTGATATAAATTGTTCTGATATTCACTAACAGCTCGAGCTTTTGGTGTTACTGGTTATTAACATGAGATCACAGCTACAGGTCACAAGTTTGAAAACCCTGTGAGGCATGTCACCTCCATCTGTTTGTATGATCTGTTTGTTCCATTTGTTTGTTGGGTTTCGAATTCCAACAGCTTCCCGTTCAAGAGGGGGTGTTGATATAAATTGTTATGCCGTTCACTAACAGGTCGAACTTTTGGTGTTACTGGTCATTAACAGAGATCATGCAAGTCTACCACAGTTTCTTTATGGGATAATGGTAGTCTACCATTTATGCCTACATAGTATTATAATTTACATGCGACATTATATATACATTTATTTCCCAATTGTGAAAAATTCCTTCTATGAAACCCAAAGGCCCTGTTCTGTATTTAG
Organism: Litsea cubeba; assembly: GCA_012931725.1. Classification (NCBI taxonomy): domain Eukaryota; kingdom Viridiplantae; phylum Streptophyta; class Magnoliopsida; order Laurales; family Lauraceae; genus Litsea; species Litsea cubeba. The sequence continues at coordinate 17,842,121 of CM022945.1, forward strand.
ATCTATCCGAAGAATGCCTTCATCTCAGATAGCTCCCACCCTGGATGTCCGTAACCAGGATTTTTGTGCACCTGACAACCACATCCCAGAAAATTCTGGATAAGTGGAACCTCCTCCTGACCAGATTGCACTTATAGTTATAACAGACTTATCCCTCAATATAGTAACCCTACTATCTCCACGCCTACAAGTCCAGTCCATAGCATTTCCCAGCAAAAGGCTGCATCACCAGGGCACCATACTTGTACACTAAAGCTCAGCCTATCCGTTGCTCTTTAGCATATCATGACCATGATGGAATGTTTGCCTAACTGTTAGGTACAGTCAAAAGGCACTAAGGATCATGGCACCATGATGGAATGTTTGCCTAACTGTTAGGTACAGTCAAAAGGCACTAAGGATCATGGCACAGGCCAAAGCAAAGAGTGTTCAGCCGAAGGATCAAAATAGCGGTTGCGGTGGGTGTAGCGGCCAGTGGTCAAAACGCTACGTAGCGGGCGATACATAGCGGCATAGTGGTGTGAATTTCTTAAGTGGTCAAAAAAAATTTGAATCTTGTATAAAAGTCAAACTTGGTTTTTTTTTTAGTGATGTGAAATCATATAAAGGCTAGAGACAACTTTAGGAAAGACTATTGAGGAAAAGAAATAGGAAAAACAATGTTCCAAATTAACACCGATTGACATCATTAGGTTTTAAACCATAACGCCGCTATTAGCGTAGCGGCCTCGACCGCTATAGCCGATAATGAGTGGCCGCTATTTTGAACCATGTTCAGCCTAAACCATGTCTAAGAGCCAAAATATGAGGAGAATGATGAGAAAAGTGTCATACAAGCGTGCATCTGAAACTACCAGGTCCAGCGGAGCATTCTTCAACAGCAATAAGTTTAATTAATAACAGGATTCAATAGTAAAGTTGATATTTGAATATCAGGGTTACTATTGGATAAATTGATGGACTAAAAAAGGGGATGGATTGGAGGGACGCTGGATTTGTTTGTCAATCCCATAAACAGAACCAGATAAACACAAGCCATATACAGCCAGACCCTGCCCCATTGCATCAGATATGCCATGAAAACCAGGTTTCTCCTAGTGTCTGGCGTAATTTTTCGACTTGGCAGGGTCAGCCCTACCTACGCTGAAAAACTACTGGCAATGAATTTATGGAGCCCAACCGAACACTCAAAAAGTATTTCAGGCTAATCAGCCATCAAAGAAAAGCAACCCTGTGGATTCACTCACTAAGAGAATGGCAATATCTAGATCCTTAAATCCAATTACAACTTATATCCCTGTGGATTCACGTGCTTAGGGAATAGCAATATCTAGATCCTTAAATCCATTTACAAAACCCACCATATAAAAAAAAAAAAAGAGAAAAGAAAAGAAAAGGGTGAAAGAGCAAAAATAAGAACTCTCAAAAAACTGATTTCCTATTGATTTCTGCATGAATAAACAAAATCCGATCAAAGACCATGACCAACACAACATGGAGCCACATACAGACAGTTACCAAAATAATAGAGGTGAGATCAAAGATAAAAATAGTGTGGATAGTCTATCTCATGGGATATCTTTACTATTCTTTTATCAAAGTATCAACCAAAAAATACACATACATTGATTGACACTTCTTTTATATGGGTTTTAACAAAAGACATTGTGACTCAAATCCTAATATTGCTTTTAAATGTCCTCACTAAATTAAAACTCTTCCTGGTTATAGACAACTAAATAAATCAAAATCAGAATTTCTTGGCAAGGTAGGATGTTCCTCTGTTGGAACATTAGGGCACTGGGATGTTGAAACCCATCTTATGTTTGTACAATGCGATAAGGGCATAAACAAGCTCAGCCATGCAGAGCATAGACCAGCTTGAGCTTGGTCTGAACGTTGCCTGAGCTGGTTGGACAATGCAAAACAAGCTTGAGCACAATTCAATCTCATGTGTCATAAACTAATGATATACATATACAGGCAAATATTCATGTGCATCAACCTTACACGGTCTTAGCATGTGGGGGCCACCTATGCACTGATCCGAATAGACCATCCATTAAAGCACCATTCAGTAATGAACGTTTCACAAGCCAACACCAATGAGAAGGATGGCGGAGATAAAATGGCCTATGCATGAATAAGGGATGCCTGTGGAAGGACTTTGAACAGTTTGGGTATTAGAAGGGTGGGCCACATGTCAAATCAGATAGCTAGCAACATAATACAGTTTGGTCATCAGAAATGTTCATTTCTCATGTCAACATACGGATGTGGATCATGGCATTAGACAATGAGGACATAAATGCATGTAGGTGTGACTTGAGTAGCTGTAAGTGCATATTAATCATGGGGAAAATACTTGTCCGATTATCAGCAGGTTACTTTCAAGATTTATCTATTTACTTCAGCATTACTTGAAGTCAAGGATGAAAATAGCGGTAGCGGCGGGCCGCTGCTACGAAGCAGGCGATATGTAGTGTAGCGGGGATACGTAGCGGCGTAGCGGCGTAGCGGTGCGATTTGAAAAAATCGCCAAAAAAATCTGAAAAAATTCCAGAAAATCCAAAAAATTGTAAAATGAAATAATATGTGATTCTTTTGCAAAAGTAAGAAAAGGGGGCGTAGTGGTGCCTTTATTGCATGAACCCTGTATCGCTGTTTGGTTATAAAATAATAGCATTGATCAATTTTTTCATATGTATTTATATTGGTTGGCTATTCTAAGTTAAAAACTAATAAAATGTTTGTAAAAAGACATGTAATTAAAATATCATCAGTATCATGCTTAGAATATAACATTTCATAGTTGTATCGTGAAATGCGCACACACACATATGGAGATAATTTTTCTATTAAAGTTAAATTTGATTAGAGCCCTATTTTCTATTAGTGTAAAATTTGGTTGTGGCACTATTTCCTATTATAAAGAGCTTTGGTAAGGCCCTATTTACTATTAGAGTGAGATTTGGTTGGAACCTATCTTCAATTAGTTCGAAATTTGGCTGTGCTTTTTTATTTTTGAAAGTTGGCTATCGCCCTATTTCCAATTAGAGTGAATTTTGACGAAGACATTAATTTCAATTAAGTAATATTTGGCTAAGGTATGACTATTTTATTTTAAATTTGGGCCTCATAATGGAGCCCACCCGTGAAAAAAAAAAAAACAACAAGTTCTTTGGCTTTTCTTCCTTTGGATGAGACCATTTAATTTTTTGAATGGTTTTTTTTAATGATTTTTTTAAGTAGTTTTATAAAATTTTTTGGATGATTTTTTTAATCAGTTTTTTAATGATTGTTTTTTTAATGGTTTTTGAGTATTTTTTTAATGGGCTTTTTTAATGGATAGGCCCATATCCTTTTTTTAAGTGAAATTTGGCTATGGCTTTATTTCGGTTAGAGTGAAGTTTGGATAGGCCCCCATATCTACTTGAGTGAAATTTGGCAAAGGACATTTAACCAATTGTGTATATATTTAATTTAGGTGGGTCATGAATCTCAATTTAGCCTTGGGACATTTAATTAATGGTCTTTTTTTTTAATCTAGGTGGGCCCCACTATTGGGGCCATGAATCTCACATTAAGGCCTAAGGGAGGGCCCTTCTGAAGAAGGGCACGTGCTGGCCCTTTTCGCCATGCGTACAGAGCATGATAAAAAAGGGCTGTGCTGGCCCTTTTCTCCAGAGGCATCGAGAAAAAAAAAAAAAGGAGAAAGGAGGGAAAGGTAAAGAGGGAAAAGGAGAAAGGAGGGGAAGGAAAAGAGGGAGGGAAGGAGAGAAGGTGAAGAAGAGCGATGGAGATGGAGGAAGAAAAAAAGAAGAAGAACGCTGCGCTGCTGCTGCGCTTGCTCCGCTTGCGACGCTGCTGTGCTGCTCCGCTGCCGTGCCGCTGCTGCACTGCTGCTGTCGCCGCGGCGGCGACGGTGATGCTGCCTCCACCATCAGGTATGTCTCACTCCTCTGCAACTCATTTTTTCTTTTTTCTTTCTTCCTCTGTATCTTTTTTTTTTCTTTTTTCTGTTGTTTGTTCAATGGTGATACAGTGGGGTAAACGAGAAGAGAAGGGGGTGTTTTTTAACCCATACCGCAATGTAGCGGCCGCTACGAGCCGTTACGGCACTGTATCAGTCGTAGCGGCCGCTACGGACCGATACGGGTGCGATACCCGATATTTCCAATGCAGTGGCTGCCACGGCCGATATATCGGCCGCTACGTAGCATATTTTCATCCATGCTTGAAGTATATAAAATTACAAAAATTTACAATGATTACATCTGAACAAAATGTTAAGTAACTGGATACTAAATTAAGAAATTAGAAAAACATACATCAAGTGACACCCAAGCAGAATGAAACATACCTATATATTTCCAGATTGAAAATATAGATATCACCAAAACAGTTGATAGCAGCTAACCACTGCCCATCAGAGCTAGTAAACATTCTTGTTATAGGAGGCTCATTGGGTGAAGAATTTATGTCATCATCTTTTCTGCAAGGTATAAAAGTGTGCAGCAGTTCTGTATTTTTCACATCCACAACCTGCCACGCCAGCAGAAGTGAAATAAACGAAAATGAGTTAACTTTCTACAACATAGTTTCAAACACTATCAAAATGCTAAAAAATGAAGTCCATGACTCCTGCTGGGTTTGAGGGTCCACTGCTTGCCATGTACATTTTGAGCCCAAGTTAGCCGCATGGAAGGATGATCAAGACCATCGATATGATGGATATTTCCAGATATTTTTTGTTTGAAGTAGAGACAAAAATTCCCCATCCATCCTTTTAAAAACAGTTTTGGATTCTAAAACAAAACTGTTTAACAGTTCAGGCTCTCTCTCTGCCATGTCCAAGTAGCTCGGACTCAGACTAGTTTTAAAACCAGCCGAAACCATGACATTTCAGACAAGACATGCCATGTCCAAGTAGCTTGGACTCGGACTAGTTTTAAAACCAACCAAAAACATGACATTTCAGACAAGACATTTGCATAGCAGCATGTATCATGGTTGCATCCATAGTAAATTTTATCCAGTTAACCATCAGTGTTAGGGCCTACAAAATGTACATTCAGGATCATATGAACGTTGTCCATATACATGTCTTGATCAAGGAAAAGGACCTCAGGCTAGACAAAGCCTAATCCCCATGACATAATTACACAATAATCTCAAGTATCACCAAGAGCTTTGTAAAATAAAATTTTCTAGTCAACTTGAAAACAGATAGGATTGAAAATCAGTTTTTTTTTTTTCTCCATCATTCAAACTATGCCCAAACATGACTCCACTGGAGAGAATGTTTGAGTTTCAGACCACCACTCCGACAAAAGTCCAAGCAAAAAAATGTAACCAACGCTAATAGGATTGAAGAGCTTACATATATCTTTCTATCATGCCCAGCAACCGTCAAGCGAGAGGAGTCAACACTGAAAATCATACAATGGGAATATGGTAACTTATGAGGCAGTTGCCTTTTATGGACTGACCACCCACTCTTCCCAATTCCATGCCTCAATTCAAACAGACTGGGTCTTACATGATCAGAGTAGGCAAATAACAACCCACTACTAGATATAGTGCTGCAAATGATCGTTCGAGATGCCTTGGTTTTAACTCTAGCCAGCAATCTTGTAGTTGCAGTCCTTGAAATTCCTGAATCCAAATTCCTCTTTAACTGAACAGGCAAGATATCCAAAGAGCTGGGGTATTGAAAGAGAATCACAGAAGCCCCGTCTATGGCTGAATTACGCACCAGCTGTATAGGCACTCTCTGAGGTGCAGGACAGATATCGTGTGGAGCGAACTTAGTGAATTCCTTGGCAGAATAAGCAAAAAGCTTGGTATCATCACCTGCTGAGATAAGCATGGGGACACCCAAATGTGCCCACTTATGATAACTGAAAGTGGAAGGTTTCTCGCGAGAACGAATCCTAGTTACTTTTTCACTGGGCAATGGATCTGCCAAATATAAAAAATAAAGAAAGTTAAAAACAAAAAGGCAAGAAAAGAGGCAACACAGTATAATCAATCGAGAGAATAACCTCTTTTTTGCATCGGTAACTTTTTTTTTCCTGTTCAACCATCAAGTAAAGTTGAGGCACACCCTTTGGTAACCTAAGCTGCCATGTGGTGTATCCCATTATGGTGTGATCAATGCTGCAGTGTCTAAAAAATGATCCAAAGTATCTAATTGGAGGCCTGTAAATAGACAACTGCGACAACCGATCCACACTTCACAATTGCTAAAAGCATAGGCGAGGATAGCTGATGGGGCATCTTTTATCCATGATAGGATTGCTCATATGAATTGTTATAAATGTGGGGAAGAGAATTTAAAAGGGTGGGAAGAGCATATGATTCGATCAAACAGTATATGATTTTTCCAAAAGAAGACTTCCAACCAGACGCAAACCATGATTTCAGGAAAGCCAAATAGGTAATCACCTATCCAAAAAAAGTATGTCAGTCTATTTACGGATAAAAAGAATCTACAGTTACTTGAACAAACCTTCACTGCTGATAGGTACAGCCACTGCCAAGGATCTGACATCATGGGTGTGAGCTCTCACATAACCAACATACACCCATTTCTTTATTACTTCTGCTAAAGAATTACCATCGCCAGATTCAAGTGTGTCACTAGAGAGCTTATATAAGATGACCTGCAAATTAATATCAGACACATGTCAATAAATACTAATTAAATCATTTTTATTGTTATTTGTTAACAGAATGACCATCAGATTATTAATAATAATGACCACTCCAACAGTATTAGAGAGAGAGAGAGAGAGAGAGAGAGAGAGGTGCAGCGGACATGACCACACTGAAACTAACTCTTTGGGTATGCCTTTAAGCAATTTGTGCACGAGCTCACTTGAAATTTTCTCTATATTATAGATGTAAATATATCAAACAGAGAGAGAGAGAGAGAGAGAGAGAGAGAGATTAGAATTGGAATGGTCTTCTAAAAAGCACAAGCTTATAGAACCAGAGAGAGAGTGCCCTTCAATAATGGGCTATCCTGAAAAGGAATACTTGAATATTAGTAAGGTCTCTCAAATAGCTATGGGCCCTGCTTCATTCATGAATCAACCAGATCAAAACAGGATGTGAGTATATTTTCTTTGTCGTTATAAAGCACTCCCCTAAACATGTGCCAACACTGGCTTACCTCTTGCCCTTACAAATAGTAGAAGCCATTTCTCACCCACCCATAGTTCAAGCTTCAATTTCCTAGCACATACATCATCTTTGAAGCCCTTGGAGCTCTTTTCTTTTGAGAATCATATAATTGCAGTTACCTTATCAACTAGTTTACCTCTTAAACTGATTTGCCCCCTTCAATACCCTATCATTCCTTTCATTGGCAGGGTTGTCGCCTATGTTGTTTGCCGCAAGATCTTTTTTCTCTATTGGAAAGGGCATGCAAGCAAATCTGAAAGACCCTGGTGCAAGCCCAAAGGATCTGGATACAGAGCCAGTCAGCCCTAGTCCAAATCTAGGCCAAACCAATGTGAGCTCAGATCCAGATCCAGACTCAGTTGAGCTGAGCACAAATTTGATCCAGGCCTGGCCAGGCCAAGTTTGGATCTGAAGGCCTGAAGGATAACAGATTGGGCATGCATCCAATTAGGTCCCATTAAGCCAGTTCTGCAATTCTAAATTGAGACAAGTCTCATTATTTAGCATGTTTAACAAATCAAGTTGGAATAGATTAGAATACTTTATTTGGTATTTTGAATCGTAGTTTCTTTTTTAGCATTTGACAACTTGAATTTAGGAGGATTTTAATTGGATTATCTTTACAGAAGGCTGTAAGGACAATGGTTGACATAGTTTCATTTATTTATTTGATGGTAACTGACTCAAACCTGCAACTTTGCAGTTGCAACAATTAGTGCCTGCCAAGCAGTTGGATCTACTGATATACATCATAAATTTCCAATTACATTCAAATTTCAAACAATAAAAATATGAATTGGATTACAGACTCATGACTAGTTTATGTAGTCAAACTTGGTTAATGGTATTCAAATATTTGTTTTGTGCCTTTTTAACAGAGTAGGACATTTGCTCAACAGTAATTTGTACAGAATTATACCAGAAAGTCAAAGGCATTAGCAGTGTTTGCAGCAAACCTGCTTAATGCCAAAGCAGTGTTTATATTTATTATTAATTCCAAATAATTGATATAATGAAGTAAATACCTGTCCATCTGAACCAGCAGAAAATACCCTATTATGACTGGGAACTGTAGCCAAAGCATTGACATCACCCTTGTGGTAAGAATGGGCCTGCAAAAGAGTTCCATGACAAGTGTCCCAAAACTGAACGCTACCAGTGCTATCACCACTAACAAGGGTTCCAGATCTGTAGTCATTAAAATTTAATGATAGACAACTTCAAATACTATTAACAGGTGGGAAAACACTCCAAATAAACAAATTCTGAAAAGCACACACTCCTTATTACCTTAAAACAAGTAACGACCAGACACAAAGTTCAGGTCCACTACCCAAACCTCCAAGCCCAACTGTAATCCTATAAACCTCATGGGCTGATTGAGAATCCCAGCACCTTATAAACCTGCAAATGTTCATATCAAATTGACATGTAGATATCGAATGCAATGCAAATACAACATACAAAACAATGCATGTTGAATGTTGAGGAAACTGCACTTGGCAAAATGATTACAGGATTCAAGCCCCTGATGGGTTCCTTTGATATGAAATGACACCCCCTGGCCACTGCAGGGCGTAAAAAACAAATCCATGGTTGTTCGAATCAAAGATGAGATCAAAGAGTTTCATTTGATAACTTTTTGGGCAATTTTACAAAAAGATCAAAACTGTCCGTGTGAGACAGATCAAAGGGTTAATGATAGAAGGTTTGGGAGAAAGAGGAAACTAATCGAAACTTTATGATACAAGATAGACCTGCGGGCTCACCCATGAAAGTATAGGACTTCTTATTATTTCCCTAATTATTTGTCATTAGATTTCTAATTTTATTTACTGGGGTTGTGATTAGGATAATTTTCAATTTCTTTAGTTTCTTAGTTTGATTAGGTGTCTTAGCCCCTAAGTTTTGGTTTCTTATTCATATGGCATTGGACTTCTCAGAGTTAATGTTGCTCAGGTGATTTGGAGATCGGTGGTTTGGGTGCAGTTGGGTTTTCCCGAAGTGCATCCTAGAGCTTTATCAAGCATGGTCTTCTCCAATAGGTTCGCCCAAGGGGAAGGAGTTGTGGAGATTGTCCTTTTTAGCAGTTATTTGGATCTTGTGGAAGGAAATAATTCAAGATTTTTTAGGGGAGGTCTGTTAACTGCGGATCCTTGTTGGAAAAGATTAAGTTCTCGGTTGCTTCTTGGGTAATCATTAATCAGCATTTCAAAGGCTACTCTTTGGATCAAATTATGAGAAATTGGAAAGAAGTGGCTCTCTCTAATGTGGTGCCTTAGTTCGATGTTGTTTCCTTGTGTTTCCTGTTGTCTTGTTTTGTGTTTGCAGTTTGCTTTTTCCTCTTTTGTAAGCTTGTCAATATAATCCTCTTGTACTGCTTGCTTTGAATGAAAAGTTACCATTCAAAAAAATAAAAAAGAGTTTGTAGGTTTTATCCCTTTTGTGGTGTCCCCGTGTTATCATCTAAGCAAAGATCTTTTATTATGCTTCAGCACTTTTCCACGCAAGTCCTAACCCTAGGGCCTGCATCACCTTACGTGTAGCAGAAAGAAATGTTATTATATGGAGGGCATCCTTCTAAGCAACTACATGGCTCCTCTCTAGAAAGAGAGATGCTATGATGACAAGCTTCTATGTTGGAATCATTGGTGGAAAAGATTTAAGTTCTTTGCAGCTAATTGGGTCACTGTCCTCCTAACTTGCCTAATACCGTGAAGTAAAATCTTTTAGACGATTCCAGATTGAATGGATAAGACTTTGGCAATAAGGGTAATGGTGGTGGTGGTGGTGAAACAATGCAGATATTTACATAGGCTTCACATCATACATTGATATGTGGCCCACCACCATTGTATGACTGGCGGTGTGCCAGGGGGATCCCAACCATTCATTTGGGTATTGAACCAACGTAAAAAAAAATGACTCGAAAATTGCATTCACAAAATGACCCTACAATCCAACCAATGGACAAAATTACTGTTAAACGTGGACCGTGCCCAATTCCTGTCCCAACTGTCCATTTGTAGGTAATGGTCACATGGTTTAGTACACCCAAAAGGTGGGGCTTAGAGCCTTAGACCATGGTGCATCCACATTGGGGCTTACCTGTTGAATGGTCCAGGACAGCGGTTACACGGAAGGTGGAATGGAATTGCCTGTGAATTTATTTGGGCACATCATACAATGTATCGATACATGTGATGACATGAATTAATGACAGAAAGATAGAATTTCTAATATCTATACAATGATACATCCCAAGCACAGGATGCTTACACCTGGAGAAAATGGAAGTCATGTAAATTGCCAATTCATCAAACATACCCATCACTACTTCCAGAGAATATTTGCCTTGCATCAAGACTCCATGCAACGCATAATACACGCCCTGCATACAAAGCCATCACCGGGGGTTTTCTTTCAATGTGAATAGAAACAATAATATAATCATAATAAAACAGTTTTGAGCAGGCAGAGTACAACAAATGTTACTGGACACGTCCTACTACCCAAAAATGGTGGGTGTGCGTCCTGTCACTAGGCAGATAATATTAACAATTTTCAGTTTTGGAATGCTAGTTGGCTGTTAAGTTCCCAATGGTGTAAAATCTACATAAAGCAACTGTCTATACCATGTAAACTTTGGTGGTAGATCCAATGTAAACTTTGGTGTCTAAGTTTACAGTGCAACCCAACAGTGGGAGATCTATGAAACCATGTAATAAAACAAATTGTGATTTTTTTTTATGTAAAACCCCGGATACACAACACCACCCACTAGCACTGTTGCATCCACTGGAAAACATGCTTCTTACAAGCTTCTCATATGGGAAATAATTCCAAATTTTCAGTTGTACAATGTACAAACTGCTACCATGAAGTTTGTATTGGAATATATTGGAATTGCAACAACTAATACAAAGTCTAGCAATATGAGTGTTTGAATAGTATTGCCCAAGAATGTATTGTTGTGATGTTGTCCACTCCTGATATATTACATTACAGTCTGATACATTAAACGGGGTAACAGATCATGGAATAAAATGTCTCACCGCTAACCCTCGGCAATGACCTCTTATAAGCAAATCCATCTGATTCCGAAGAAACATATATACGTACACACCCATCATCACACCCAACAGCAATGCGCTGAGAGTCACTACGATGTGATACAGCATGAAGCTCAACATCATCATCATCATTATCGTCGTCATCACTTCCACTAGATTCACTATCATCCCTGCCATTGCTAACGCTGCCATTTCCATATCCATTGACCCCAACATCTGAGTCATCCAAAGGTTCAGCTGCAATCTGCCAGATAGAGACCCCAATAGAATCCAGTACAATCTGCAACATCCACACAAAGCATAAAAAAGAAGTCAAAACAAACCACATAAGAATGCAGGCAATACTTATCTATTAAAAAAAAGTAATGGCAATCAGTTTTAATACACATCACCCCCTGTTCAGAAACCACATTAGATCAATACTCAATCCAATGTGTTTCCATGCAGTCAGTTTTAATACGCATGTTTGCCCGCAACAAGCATTTGATTTCTCAAGTTGTTTCATTTTACGCGAAAATGAAAGCTTAAGACTTTATGCCCCCAAGCCTCAGTTTCCAAAGTTTGGCGTAGTGCAACCATTTCAGTGCAAAAATGTGTTTCCGCAGCTTATGTAAGAGCATCATAAGATTGTTTTCTGCATCTTGGGTACAAATCAGCTTTCAGCAAAAACAAATGCAGAAATTGCGCCTACTTTGGAAAATTAATATTGCAGAGAATGGTATCACTGAACAAAGAAAAATCATTCTATCTCAGAAATCACTCCTAATATTCCATGAAAAACAAAAAAAACTTATCGCAAAAACAAGACATGAAACATAGCAGAAGGAAGGAAGGCAGTAAAATCGATTGCGATCTAAGGGGCACAACCAACCAAACACAGGATAGCATTTGAATACATACCTTCTGCTTCAAGGAGAAGAGGTCCCACTCTGAAATCGATCCGTCGATGCTGGATGAAAACAGACGGCCGGATGGTGTTGATTTGGATGAAGCGCACCAGACGAGGGAAGAAACCCTAGAATCGGGATTGCCTTGGATTGTCTGCGGACACATGGAATAGCGTGAGTAGCCCGCACAGAGAGAATAAAAAGATATAGAGATAGAGAGAGAGTACCAGCTGGCAGTGCCATCCGACGGAGCCGGGAGAGACGAGCCAGATCTCGAGGGAGCCATCTTCTCGAGCGGCGGCGAGCTGCGACGCGTCGACGCTGGTGGCGAGGGCAACCACAGGGGAAGGCTTCCACTCCACCGACCTGTTCCTGTAAATTTCGAGCATCTCCAATGATAGCAGCAAATAGAGAAAGAGAGAGAGAGGCAGAGAGAATGGTAGGGTTTAACCGTTTATTAGGAGACTGCAAGATCGTGATGTATAGGGGAAGGGACTGATATCAAATGAGGGAATGACTGATATCAAATGAGGGAATGACTGATGATGAGTGGGGTTTTGGAGGGTTTTGGAGTAGCCGAGAGTACACAAGTGTTTTGGACTGAGTTTGTTGGGTCTAGGGCCAAAATGAAATTGGCACCACTGCGAAATTAAGGATTTAAACAGAACCGAGCCCCGACCTGCTCTTGTTGGGCCTGGGGTAAGGGCGAATATAGGGTTCGTTCCTGAACATTGACTCGAGTTGGATTCAGGGTGGATTTGGAAATAGAGCCTATTCAAGAGGTTGTGGGTTTGTAATCCACTGAAGAATCAGGGATTGATCCTTGGGCCTGTGTGTAGGGATGTTCATGGGCCGGGCTGAGCCGGTCTAAGACATATCCAAGCCCGGCCGAAGCCCAACACTGGCCATATAAGTTAGGCCCAAGCCCACCCATTTAATCAATTGGGCCGAGCTGAACCACACTTTTCATCACTTTTGTGGGCATTAGAGCACTAATTAAATTAAATTACATGCATTTCTTACACAAGCTGGGCCGGGCCGGGCCAGGCTGGAATATGGGTTTTCCATCACTAAATCTAAACCCGGCCCAATTATTAATCAGGTCCTCATTACATATCCAAGCCCGGTCCAAAATAAAATAGGCCCGGATCAGGCTCAGACTGACCGACCCATGAGCGCACACACTTCTATTCCCCTCAAGTTTAAGGCTCCAAAGCAACTCCTGAAATGGTTAAACTTGGGGAGAATGGATTCTGGGGTTACCAATAAGCCAATGGATCAAATGAACTTTTTTTTATCCCCACCTCTCACATGATTGATGTGGCCCAAGAGGGGATGGAATGCATTTTGATTAGTTCAAATTATCTCTATGTGGGCCCTAAAGATGGCGATCTTGACATGTGTATGCCACAATAAGGGATCAGCTTTAAACAAGAAATAACTAGAGCCGGAAAAGTTCAAACTAACCTATTTCCAATACAAATTTGACCTTCATAACCCGACTTGAATCCCATGTGGGTCAGTCATAGGTAAGATACCTTCCATCAACAATTAAAACGGATTAGGTTAAAGTTAACCCACAAAACCCGCTTGACCCGCAATCTCTCTTTTAAGTTTTAACCAAACCCATTTCCTTTTTTTCTTAGCCAGTTGCCCCAATGGCTAGGAAGTAAGAAGTGTTAGAAAAATGGGTTAGTAATTAGTTCAAAGTGTAGTGAACACATGGAACTTGGAATTACACAAATCCATTGAGTATTGAATGAGTAATTTGTCTCCCAAGTTACCCCACTTGAAATGAAATGAGTAAGAAATGAATGAGGGAAAGTATGAAAAACACTTATCCCACATTGGAAGAAAACCAAAGAGATGTTGAGTATATATAGAGAAAGTATGACTATAAGGGTTGGGCCCCAAGGGGTACCACTAATTTTCCGTGGAGACGGAACGCAGTCAAGCTCAACAAATACGCGCGCCGCCGCCGTCCGTTCGGGTCGGGCGCGCGCCGGCCCGGCTTGGGCTTGGTTGTGGTTTCTTTCTTTTTGGATCCCAGATTTCTTTTTTTTTACAAGGCCCAATTCCGAATTGGGTCTAAGCTTTTCTTAATGAGATGGGCTTTTTCAAAATGATGCAATGGTTCGAAACATTGCATCTTTTCATGAAACAGTGCATGGACTGAAGTGATGCTACCTTTCATGAAGGGTTGCATAACTTCATTTCAGAGGCACCTATCTCCTATAAATAGTGGACGGCTTTGAGAGAGAAAACACAGCAACAGATCTCTTCTCTCTTCTTCCTCTGTTCTTGGTCAGCTACTGTTTGCGTTCGTTGTTCTTTGGAATTGAAGTGCTGCTTCTGGAGAAGATAAAATCCGTTCTATCTTGAGAGACAGTTTCCCTTTTAACCTTCAGCACTGTGAGGGGGAAAATCTGTCTTAAGGACATAGTGATTTCACTAGGCTCGGATTAATTGATGTGGAACTTAGACAAACAGAACTTGTACAAATACAGAAACCAGAAAGGTATGTACTGTATTCATATATAGTAATTATTTTAAGTTGTATGTTTCCTAACAAGAAGATCACTTGCCCACCAGGGGATCAATCCATCCATAGGTGGAGTGGTGGGCGCGGGTAGTGGACAAACCTGTGTTTCCCAAAACGAGGTGTGGGATATTACTATAGAACCCAAAAATATGCCGCTTGAGTGCTTGACCCATTGCCATCGCTACAGTAGAATATAGGAATTCTCTATTCCCTCTACCAGAGGTTCTAGAAGATGTAAGCTACATTTACGTATCCTTTGTAAGGAAATTACTTTAGGTCTTTTACTTAGACCACAAGTCCTTACCTTTCCATAAATTGTGGTCATTATAGGAATTCCGTTTTCATAGGATACATGCTATCTCTTAATCATATAAGGTTTCCTAAAGAGATATATTCCATAACAAACTCTACCTTGATGGACGGTTGAGATTAAAACTAATGGAATTCTAATTGGAATATACTTGGTCCTCTCTCCACCTATAAAAAGAGTCTTTCTTCCATCATAAAGACTCACTCACAAAATTCAACACATTAAGGCTTAAGGCTTATAGGCAAGGAGAGAGAAACTGAAGTTATTCCCTAAAGTTTTCTTGGGCGGATCTCAACATCAACATCAGACAGCAGGATCGGAAAGCTCTCTGCATCAAGATGTCTGGAGGTAATATTTAATTAAATCCTACTAGTGATAATCATGTTGTTCTCGATCTTAGGGTTCATGTTAATAATAGACTAACATCCTTTTTGTCATACAAATGCTCAAGACCCTGATGGTTGATGCTCCATCTTCATCCTCTTCAAGAACTACTCTAGATTGTCTAGCATGGCCACCATGCAGTTTGCATCGCCGTGGCCGCTTACATGGTGCTCGCTCAGACAACTTCCACGTCCTCATCCCATAATATTGCTCACCTCCAAGGGGAACCTGCTCTCAAATCCTCACTTTGCTACCTTTATTGCCGTGGTCTATCTCTTTGTGCCATAGGTTTTCGACGAAATGCCCCAATCTCTTTACATTTTTTTTTTACAAGGGACAATTTGATCTTCTGGTTTGATCATGTGATTTTTAGGGCGAATTTACCGTGCATTAGGGATCAACCTCACGGTATTTCTCCCTCTTCTTTCCCTTGTTTTCTTCTTCTTGTTCCTCCTTTGTAGTTTTGTGGGCTAACCAGGTCGGGTCGGGTAGAAGATGAGTTAACCCGTTTAAAAAATGCATTGGATAAGGGTTGGGCATGGACCTGTAGGCACCCTGATTGGCCCAGCCTGTTTTTTCGAACCCCACACGTTTACCACCTCTGCGAAAAACTTCACGAGGGTATTGTGGGTTATGGGCTGGACCATAGGGCCCACTTCGCCTAGGCTACTCTCATGTAGATGAGAGCAGGGGTGGACCAGAAAATTTTCCACCTGGATGAGAGACCCTATGATCACACATAAATGAGCCATGTTCGAGCTTATTGATCTTCTTTTTTGGGGCTACCATGGGATGATCCGCCGTGAAAATCAAGCAACACCATAGGGGGAGAATCTCTCTTCTTTTATAACCCTTCTTTCTCAGCTCCTGTTATCTTGCATACTTAGCAGAGCTATTAATAATCTAGTGATAAAGGTAGTGGGTCAACACCAACTCAGGTCAGAACCAACACAGATCCACTACAGGATCAACCAGATAATGCTCAGTCAAATAGGTGCTCAGTCAAATGCAAACAGGTGGATCAACCTCCCTGATATTCTGTGCCACCTGCCATCTACTGTTGAGCATAAAATGGGAGTAGTTGCATTTGTATCAATCATCTTTGAATGTACATAACTAGTCTATAAAAGCTATTTCTACCGGCGCTCAATTCATTGAAAAATGGTGAACGCCTGGTTTCTTATTTACTGCACATTCTGTAATGTCCGATTCTTCCCAATCTTTTCTATTTTACATCTAGACGGTAGCATCACTGGTTGTTAGGCTCATCAAGGGCTTAGTGCTCATTAAAATTGTTTGATAATCAACTTCCATGTATAGTTAAACAAATTTTGTTCCAGGTATTCAAATTACAAGTATGTACATTATATGCATGTAGATATAGACATACATATCATATACTAATCGGAGAAACTTGGACTATTTCTTAAAATATAGCAAAGACTGTAATATGATTAGGTTTGACTAGACAAATGTAGGCCCCACACAGGTCAAATCAAGTGGCCACCAAATGGCACTATAATACTAGCTAGCATCTACTTGAAACACATCAAAATAATTTCAATCACACAAGAATGAATAAATACTCACCCATTCAATTAGAGATGTGAATGAAGCAAGGTCCAGACCAAATATGCTTAAGCCCATCTAATAATAGAGGATTGGGGGCCTAATTTAGGGTTCGGATCCGTTGTTTGGCGGAACTTGGGCCTTGGGAACCATGCCCGTGAACTATAGTAATACATAGATTTATTGACATGCTAGACTTTAAAGAGCCTGGGCCCATCACTAAACTGGGTTCCTCCTAAATTTCACCACTCTAATCGTGATGATGTCACCCGTCCATATGCAGAAACGTCTGTACGGTAAACTCTTGATAAATGTATATGCATGTTGTATATAGTAACAGAAGTTTATATAACCTTGTATTTCTGTTTAAATTAGAACAGATTAAATGGAGCTCTTTGACTGAGAACAGGCCTTTAATAGACTTTTGACTAAATTGAACTTGGACCTTGGTTGGACTCAAGACCTTTCACAGGACGGCCTGGGCAGTTGGGCCTCCTATATTTACTACGCACGCCGAAGTTAGACTAATTCTTAAGAACCCCAATTTAGCACATGTTTCAGGATTGACCTATATTTGTTAGTGGATTGAGAGTCAGAACATTGTTAGTGGATTAAGTAATTGGGAAGCTTTGTTTGGGAAGCGGATGTGTTAAGAAGAAACGTTTAGTCACTTGGTCTCTTCCTTCTCTAATGTTCTTAAATTTAATGTTGATGGTGCGGCAAGAGGAAAACCAGGACCTGTAGGTATAGGTGGCATCTTGAGGAACTACAAGGGAGATGTATTGTTTATGTTCTCAAAGTATATAGGCATTAAAGATTCTAATGAAGCGGAAGTGTTAGCTATATTGGAAGCTCTAAGGATCCGTGTCTCAAATAATTTTCATAGCATAGTGGTGGAAAGCGATTCCTTAAATGAGATTTCTTGGATGTCTTGTTTGGAGAAGGGTCCATGGAAACTCCAATTTCTTTTCAATGAAATCAAGACGTGGTCATCATCTTTGAATGTTGAGTTTCATCATGTGCATCGGTCGGGAAATGGCATGGCGGATACTTTGGTTAAGTTGGGGGTAGAAAGAGAGGTAACTTTGCTTGCTCCTTTGTAATTTGTTGTTTTGTGTTGGTATTTAATTTTAAAATCTTCGCATATTTTTTATTTCCATCTTCTTTATTGTACCTTTCTTAAGTCTTTAATATATTTTACCGTTACCGATCAAAAAAGAAAAAAAATAGTTTGATACTCAGAAGATCTTAAACTTCAAAGTTCATATAAATGGACGGGCATAAATTAAGGGTGCCTATTGCCTTCTTTTTTTTTTGGGTCCCGTTCTGGGTGCAACCGGGTTAAATCTGGTCAGTTCCATAGATATCTGAAAAAGATTGCTTCAAGATGAGGTCCTCTAAGTTCAAAATTCTCCATCCATTTACATCCCTACCACCATTTGAGGGCCTGTTTGGATGCCTACCAAAATTAAGTAATGCATGGGCCACGTTGGGTAATGTTTCATCAATCTAAATGGTTGAGATAATATGGTCCACCCTATGAGATGTGCTGAAAATATTTTGAGACTGAACGAAGTTTAGTTTCTTGATTATTTGCTGGACTGTTGTTTTGACCTTCGATCTGTGGACTGTGGTAATGCTTAAAGCAAGCTGTAGCACTCTTCCTTATCTACACTTATCCCAGGAGTGTTCCTTCAGTTCACCAAAACCCGCCATCCTGCCTGAATCTGACTCCTATAATTTAGGGTTTCGATTAACTGTTTTTATTTTCAGATTGGGTTGCGTTGACGTAAATTCAATTAATTAACAAATGGGTTGGGTTTAGTAAAGTTCAGTTTTGCCTTTTGACTTTTCTCCGGATATCCATAGACTCTGAAAAACCCGTTGATCTAACTATAACCAGCTAGTTCACCTTGATATGAAACTGTGAATTAAGGTCAGGGTTAACCCCAAGGGGTTGGTTGAGTGGTCAGGACTACGGTTCCTCTTTTTTCCGGAACTAGAGGTTTCCGGAGCCCAAGGTTAAGTCCACTAGTGCTACCACATGAGGGCTACATGGATTTTATTCAGCTTCTCTCTGAGCCCGGAGGGATTGTCTGGCCCAAAGGGTTGGCAACCCTCCGTTAGCAAAAGAAAAAAAATAAAAAAATTAAGGTATGGATTGAGGCTTTTAACTTCCTAAGTTGAAATTTTGAATATAATTAATAAGTAGGTTGAATCTAATTGAGTATGTAATGCTGTGCAAGGAGTTAAGCCCAACCCAAACTCGACACATGGCTCGCACAGTTGCAACCCCCTGATCGTGGCAAAACCATGTTCCAGGAGAAAGTGCAAGTAGTTAGGCAGAGTTTTACAGTGGGCATGAGCAAATGGGAATTAGTATTCCAGAAGATCTCCGCCGCGGTTCACACTTCACATCATAAGCAGTTGCAGCCGGCCCATCATGACAACGCGGTTTTCTGCCACACTCATTTGTTGCTGCCCAAAACTACAAAAGGAAAGAAAGATTCATTTTTCAAACCCTTGTAAAAAGTAAAGCGTATTGATCAGTCTTCCTCGGCGATTTGTATTGCCGTAGTTTTAGCCCCCATCTTTTGTTAACCCAAGTCTTGATCTAATGAGTTTGGTAGAATTATCCATCACTACTTGATCCTTTTGTTTTTTTCCAATTATTATCAAGGGCCACAGAACCATGACCCTTCCCAACCTTGTGTAGTATATTTTACCATGGTGTACCCCACCTAACTTCAATTCGTGTCTCCACAACCGGATGGCCAGAGGACTCTTAACTATTTAGTTGGCAGGATAAATGATGGACTAGTTAAAAGGTTATAAAAAGATTTTGGGCAGGGCCAATCAAGATTTGGATTGGGAGAACATGCCTGTGCAAGATCAATGGTTGAGTGACAAGGGAGAAATTATTTGCAACACTCAAATCTCACACAGCTGCGAAGGGACTAATTGCTGGGCAGGCAGGTTGCATCATAAATTTCTATACCGTTCATCCATCTAGCAAAACGAAGGGAAAAATAAAAAAAATAAAAAATGGTGAGTGACAAGTACAGTATCTTACTTCTTACTTCTGGTGCAGTAGCAATGTCACATATAACTTTTGAAATACGACATACAACTTCTTGAGAATGAGGAAGAAGGGTAGGAGAGAAAGAGAAACTTATAAAATACTCATTTATTACATTTTACTAAAACTGAATTACGTCAAACCATTAAATAGAACACTTGCTTGATAAATATGACAATAGAATATAGTGCAAAAAATCATGTTATAACATTTATTCAGTTGTGGAACCTTATTCAGTTAAGTTTTTGCAGATGTCTATATCCAGTGTCTTCTTCTTTCTAATGAGTTCCACAAACTCTAATACATATTTTATTTTCAAAAGCTGTATTTTATACAACTTTTGTGATGGATGATCTAATTCTTACAGAATTTGAAAACGGTGGCATAAGCTGCACTTTTTCCCCTCGTCTTTTATTTATTTTAATTTTTATTTTAATTTTTATTTTATTTTTTTTTTGGGGGGGGGGTTGGTAATCGGAGAACGAAAATGTCCGCTTTTTAATCTTGGAGTTTTTTGAATAGGAATGAAGGCAAATGTATCGGTTATCAAGCAACCTAAACAAAAGAAAAGATAACGTGGGGAAAAAAGCTACCTATACAAAAAGTCCCTGGCTTTACATACCCCATACAGATTTTGTAAAATGGGGCACATCCATCTTATTTTCATCAAAGAGACCAAATCACGCCTTAGCCGCATTTCAGAATACCGCTTTTAAGTACATCCCACCGATCCCCACTCTTTCTATTTCTATTTCATTCTTGCTTTGGGACTAAACGACAGCTGATTTGGTCCTTCCATTATTACATAAAGTTGGATCCTTTGGCATTGTTAAATCTAAAGCGTACGTTCCACATTAATGTTTTGGTGAGATGAGTTAAACTTCACTTTAGTGTAGTTGCACTCAATATCCTTGTTAGTCACTCTTCCTGGGTGTCCTCTTCCTATATAAGTTCGTGACAAGGTGATCCATGCGGCAAGTGTCTCATACTTTACTTATAATAATGATGTCCAAATCCTAAATTTCTAGACATCCACGCCTGTGGCATGGCTCCTTCTTTAATAGTAGGCCGTATATAATTCAACAAGTGGTGCGTCGGATAAAATTCAAGCCGCTCAAAATCAGAGGTAACCACTAATGAAATTCTAACAGTTCATAAGTATTGTATTCACTAAATGAGTGATTAGATAATTTTTTGTCCAAATAAGGTAGAGTCCAATACTGATAAATTGATTACATGTGAAATATTATGCAATTAAATGGTAAAAGACAGAGAGAGTGAAATAATATTTAACATGTGTTTAGTGAGATGATCTTATCTCTTAATTTAAGTGCCTCAAAATTTTAACACTTTTCCAAATATATGTAATTGGATTTTCCTTGATTCAGTTTGATTATAGATTGTGGCAAAGATTTGTATCAGATTCAAGTGAGTCAATGTCCGAGAGAGAGCTAAGTGTAGGAGGGTTTGGTAGTACTGGTCCCATACTATAAAATTAGTATAGGAATTTTAGAATTGATTGCTTGAGTTCAGCAATATTATTTCAGTAGTATATTGAAATAAACGAGACCCTTGCTCCTGAACACATGTGCGGCACATGCAAGGGCGTGATTAATGTGTAATTATTTTAGAAAGTGCATGCAATTGTACGATGCCCACCCTATGACCGTGAATAGCAGATAAAACATCAACCTACACAATATATTTTTCAATGTCCACGTAATGATGTGTCAAGTAGGATCCCATGCTCGTGGATGATTTTTCTAAATGCATTTTTTAATGATGTGATCATTCATTGGTATGAATGGAGTCCTATTAACGCTTGTTAAAGGTATCGTGGCCCATCAAATGATCACAAATAATCAATTAATAGATTTTCAACCATCTATTATACCTTTGTCCTTGTCATTCATTAAAAGACAAAATAAAAAATTAATGAATTTTTATTAACTAATTATGGGTGTATTGGTTTAAATGAGATGGATCTAGCATGGTGTCGTAATTTTATTTGAGAGATAGAAATATATTACTCTTAGTCCTAAACTAAGGAGCAAATAGATGATTGTTTTGAGCTGTTTGAATTCTAGTGAGCCCTATGACTTTTGTATTTTAATTGCCCTCATAAAGTTTAAAAAAATTATACATTTTAAAATACCGGAGTATTTTTAAATTTAGGAACTTCTCTGTAAAAGTAATTATTTTTAAATGATTAGTTAAAAATTAATAAATATAAAATATTAACAGTCCTCGAAAGAAAATCATATCTCTACCACTCTAGGTCGACTTTTTTTGCCCTCTCTCACTCAGGAAGAAAATCCTAGCTCCGCCATATCCATAGATGATACCCCAAATCCTACCCGAATTCGATCGGTTAATGAACAGTTTGTGTAGGTTTTCAGTCCAAATAAATATGTGCTGAGTATGATAATAGCCTTTAGATAATGCCCTAGATGCTCAACCCAACCCGAACTCAGACCAGACCCACTGCCACCCTAATTGCATGAGGCCTATGTATTGAGTGACATTGTTATCACATAATGATAGGAAACTGAACAAATGCCAACAAAGTTTCTCTTTGAAGGATATCATTAAAAAAAATGTCACAATGACAAAAGCACTAATGCTAAATTATTTGGTTGCGTTTGTGAAGGAATATCTGATAATCGTTTGGAATGCAACACATATTACATATTATATAACTCGTACTGTACTGGAAATACAAAACATGTTTGGCTTGAATGTCATCATTAGGGCTGTCAAAATTAACCGTGAAAACCGAACCGACCGTTTGGCCGGTTTATAAAATTTTTTTAAAACAAAACCGACCGAACGATTTTTGTAAGTTTAATTTTTTTTTCAACAGTCGGTTTTTATAATTATGCAGAAACTATTCGGTTAAAAACCGAACCGATCGAACAAATTACTAAATATTATATATATTTTTTATATGACATAATACATATATGTATCTGTGTAAGTGTAAGACTTACACGTAAGAGTTAAGACTAAGACTTACACGTAAGAGTTAAGACTTACACGTATGTAAGTCTTAGTGTCTTACACAATCAGATACACATACATTACAAATGTTGTAAAAAGTAAAAACTAAAAAGAAAAACGTAAACAAATAAGAAGAAAAACTCAAAAATGTAAGCTGCAGACTTGGAGTGATTTAATGGTTTTTATATTTTTGGCTCTTGGCTATTTGTCTTGGCATGTAATTGTATGTAATGGCTTTTATAGTTTATAGGCTGAATTTGGTATGTATGATTTTAGCCCAAAAACAGTATTTGAATTTAATGATTTAGGCCCAAAAAAGTATAAATTTTATTGTTGAAGCCCAACAAAATTTGGCCCAGCCTATTAACCGAAGGCCGACCGAACTGAAATGTCGGTTTCCAATGTCCAGTATATGTACTTTGGTCGGTTTCGGTTATTGCAAAATTATAAAACCGAAAGTTTTGGCCCGAGTGTCATATGTCATAAAACCGACCGCTTACGGCCCTAGTCATCATCATATGCGTCAATTTAATAATCAGGCCTCTCTTTCATTCAACATTCAGGTTTACCTCAAAATGGCCACATGTCTAAGGTATATTTTTGAACGACATCATTAAAAAAAAAAAGTTACAATGACAAAACCACTATTGCTAAATTATTAGGTTGTGTTTGTGAATGAATAACATATAATCATTCCGAATGCAACACACATATTACATAATTCATATTGTAATGGACATGACAAACGTTCGGTTTGAATGTTGCCATGACATGCAATTATTAATGAATCAGACTTTTCTTCCATTCAACCGCCAGTGTTTACCCCAGAATAATGGTATATCTGTTCAGGGTTTATGAATCAGAAAGTAGGTTGGTTTTTATTTTTTATTTTTTTTGAAAAAATTGGAAGGAATTTTGAATTAAAGTACTATTGATGTGACTCCTTGTCTATAAAATGAAGATTTTTCTTGATTTTTACTGATACAGTAAAGTGTCAAACAGGCAATCAGGTAAGTGATAGTAGACATGTTGTTCTCATCTTATCAACATCAGGTCGGCCAGTTCTGTATTATCAACATCAGGTAGGCCAGTTCTGTATTATTGGTGTGCCTGTGATTGAGTCATAACCAGGTGTTGGATGATGTTAAGTTGACGCCGTTAACTTTTGCTTAAAGCAGATAAAACAACTGATAGACGACGCCTTGTTACTTGTGAGGCGGCTAGTCCTCTCATTTAATTCATCTGAAGCATGATTAACAGAAGACAAACATGGGTTCCAGACTACAAGTAGTTTTCTTTCTACTGAAAAAACAGACTTCAAGTAGTTTTATAATTTGGAAGATCATGGATGGAGAGGAATATAAGGTCATGAAATCTTATAATTAACTTGCTGTCAAGACTCAATCCGAAAAACAAATAATAATCTTGTCGTGACTGGGAGTCCTGATAGAAAAGGCCCTTAATTTGTGTGTCCGGATTCCCCCGGATATCCCCACATGCAGACGGGAGTTTGAAGTGTGAAACTTCATCGTAGGGCTTACTTATTGATAATTTGAATAGTTCAAAATGACTGTCATCCCTGCAGTGATATATTCTCATTTTTTACTTCAATATGAGTTGGTTTACTGTAAGATTTCATCCATTATTAATTATATACATTAATCATATTATTATTCATGTGCTTAATTTTATGGTGGGACTAACTCCTATTAAAGTCAAATTTAAGGATATATCACTGGAGATAATGCCATTCGTTTTGAGTGATTTTGATTATCACTAGGTGGGCCCTATTGTATAGCTTCTCTCATTTCCCAATACTTTTTTTAAATATATGAATTTCATTTGAAAAAAGCACGCGGGACACAAAAAAGAAAAAGGAAAAAACAATAGCAAAAAACAAACAACTGATTAAGAACCATAAAGAATGGCAATCAAAACAGCAAGATTCAGCCCTACCCTAAAAAATGGGCAATCTGGACTCTTAATTTGTATGTGGGCATGAAATCAGTAGTGAACTTTCAAGAATTTTAAATAGAACCTTTCAATAGAAAGGTTATGGGTGAAAATCAACAGGAAACCATTAAATAATCTCTCTTTAATAAGAAAAATTACTTGCTTACCACACTAGTGAATTCAGTTCAAAAAGACCATAATTTCCACCCTACACTCTTCTCTTCACGTCTCCCCTCTTTAATAAAACTCCTTTCACAGTAAATTCATAGGAATTCCATTTAGAAGTTGGCCAAAGGCCCTCGTGAGATCTTGCTCGGTGGTCCATGATCCACAGTCATATTCAGCAGCTTTGAATCTTTGAACGGCCGGATCTTTTCATTATTCTCTATCACTGGTGGGACCCTCCTGTTTCTTGAAAGTTAGGGCAACACGCAAGGACGGCTTGTCGTCTTACTATAGTAGACAATGAAATTGTATATAACTGTCGTTTCTTAGATCACTCTGTCGTAATGAAAATTCTGTGTGTTTTTGCCCCTGGCTCAGGACCCTACAATTCCTCCCGAGTCCGGATCCCCTGTGGCAGATATTTCACGGGAATCACATAATACGTGATGAGCTCTATCATAGGGCCCACAAAGAGAGATTACGGATAGTCTATGATTAATTTCATCTCCTCCGGTGATGTTCTATCGTATTTCACTTCTCAATAGGAGTGGGACTCGCCATAAAATTTAACATGTGATTAAAAACATAACTGAGAGTTTCATGATTGGCCTGATATGTTATTTCTATCATGTACTCAATGGGACGGGGTGAAACCCACTTTCTATCTATCTAAAGCATGACCATGTATCAGCAGAGGTGATGGAATTTGCCTTCAATAGTCCAGACGATCATTGTGTGGGCCCACGGTTGAGTTTTCCTATACTTTACAAATCACACGCTCCATGTTGTAAAATCATAAGGTCGACTACTGTGCTGACCATCAATTATCCGAGAAGCCATTCGTTCAATTCATACAAATTTAGACTAGTTTTCAAACGGCGAGGAATTGCCGTGGGATTGCGCGTACGTATTTGAAATCTATTATACATACAATTCTTCCTCTTAGATGGCGGGTCGTCTCTGTGACGGTCCCGATAGGCTCTCGTGTCGTTCTTATCTGAAATTTTTTTTCTTCTTTTGAAAGCGTCCACACGCATGGGCCACACGCTACATATACTACTCTTTTCCTTCTCCATTCCCATCTCCATGTCATAAAAAAAAAAAATCCCCCAACACCCAACCTCAATTCTCCCAACCCCCTTGTTACAAAAACCAACATCATAATTCCCATATAACAATACAGTCTGTATCAATTCCACCATTCATTATACTCTACAACCCCCACTTGTTGTTTTTTGGCCTTCTTTTCCTGCGATCATAACATGAAGAACGAGAAAAGTTCCACTGGTAGCAGGTTGAGCCGTTGTTTGAAAGCCCCCCTCAGAGTCCTTTGCAGAGCAAGAGATCTGTATGTCAAGAGCATGACGGGTTGTGCTGGTAAGGTGAACTACGGTTACGCGGGGTCTACTTTGCCTAAAAGCTTCAGTGTCAACTCGTCAAGGATGAGCGAGGATGAGGACATTCGAGCCCTGTGCAGAGCCATCTCGCAGAGAAGTCAGATGGAGGCTGCTGCTGCAGCTGCAACTGCAGAGTCCCTGAGAGCCAAAGGGCTGGCCAAGAGCTATAGCATGGGGATTGGGAGGATTGATGAGGACAAGCCCTGCTATTTCCCAGATGAGCTCAAGGTGAAATCTGATGTCTCCATGTATCCCAGGAGTAAAAGCTATGCTGTGACCAAGAGGACTGGATTTCTGGCTTAGGAGGTGGTTGGTGGATTGGATTGGTGGAGAGGTACGCGAAGGAGAAGTCGCCTCTTGATTCTTTCTTCTTTGCATTTTAGTTCCTCTCTCTCTTCTAGTGGTTTACTTTTAAGACAGCAGTTTAGGGTGATTTCCACACCCATTCTGGTTTCCTTGTAAAAAAAAAAAATGTTTGGAGTTTTCATCTAAGGTGAAATTATTATAATTTACATAGAATTTGATTAATATCCGGGCTATGTTTCAGAGAAATGATTCTGGGAAGGGCCTCAGATGGGCCTTTAATTTGATTAATGCTATCTCATATGAAAGTTAAATTCACATTCAGTTGGATCGGCCAAACTTATTTGATCAGTTTTACATTTCACAGTTGGAGTCTTTACGAAATAATTATATCTGAACTTGGATTAAATGGCTAAGTAAAGAAAAGCATAAACACAATTGCAGAGGTGGTTGTCGTACATTTTGGCGCATTGTGGAATGACTCGATGATCACGATGGTCAAGATGATTGACGTGGGCCTTTGTCCCATATTTGGATAGTCAATGCTCAGATTGAGAACTGGATTGAAATTATCATAGCCGTCCAAACTTTGGATTCCTCTTGTTTTATGCAATGTGCGTCAACCTTTATGACCATCAATTGAATAGTTGTGATTCTCTCGTATGAGAGAATTTGGTGATGAGCGATCCCAATATCCAGATGTTGGGCCTTAATGTGGTCATCGTGTTGCCTGCAAAATCAATGGACAATTCACGATCATGACCAGAGTCATTAATGGGATTATCTACAGTTGAAAATGACTACTGATCTGTCATCTTCTTTTTGAAGGCCCATCTGATGGGTACGTTGGATTCTTAATTATGATAACTGTGTCAGATTGGGTAGCCCTATTGGTTGGGCCTACAGTCTCGATCGTCTAAATTGGCTGCAAACATGTCGTATGAGCCGGGGAAAAAAACGGAACGGGTCGTATACTAGTAATCCCCATAAATGTCGTGTGAATCCGCAAGTTGCCACAAAGGTCAACTGTGTCTGGTGCAAAAATCTAATTTCTAATCCGGCTGTGGAGCCGTTTCCTGATCATGGACAATTTTGGCCAAAATGAATCTTTGATTGGTGGGTATGATAAGTTGATAACAACTCTGAGACTCTCAAAATTTTAATTTTCATCATCTACATACAAAGTCGTTAAGTAAGACCTCTCACTTTGCAACCATCATTATCTTTCACTCACCTGCACTCTGGACTAGCTAGTATTTGATTGGTAACATGACTTCAACCAGCGACCTCAAAGTGGAATAATATCCATGTCACGTACCTATTAAGTGTCATTCAAATTGATTAATATGTTAAAATTAATAATTAAGTAAAATATTTATTACTAAAAAGTGCACGGTTTGGTTGAATGATAAACCCATTTGTGTAATCATCAGAATAGGGGTTCACAACTTTAAAATTCAGGCCAGAGCCAAAAATCTCTCTTCAACAACTGCCATGTAGAACTGGCCCCTAGCATAAAAGTAAAAAAAATCTTTCCTTTGGTAAAAAGATTGGAGATCTGCATTTTAATAAACATTAGTAAAGAAATTCCTGTTCTCATCAATTCCCCATTTTGGGACCATATTGGAAGATTGTCGAGTTTCAGAGTTTCTTAAGTGCTTTTGATAGCTAAGAAAACTAAAAATAGAATAAGCATGCATTTTAAATATGAAAACTTCAAGCAAACTACTTGTAAAATGAAGAAAACATCAACCCAAAAAAAAAAAAAAAAACTCAGATCTTATTAGTTTTGGTGATATTTTATATTAAAGTAATGTCTCTTTTGATCTTCGTTCACTTGTCGCAAAGAAATTATAATGTTTTCTTATATGTTTTGGTGATTTTCTTCCTTTTCACATATTGATTAGATCACAAATAACTCCATCAGTCCTTTTAAGTTTTTATTGAGTGATGTTCCTTTTAACATCTTACCTACACAATAGTAAGAGAGGATTTAATATGGAAACTTTAGGCAGGAGTGCATACGTTGGAACACAAACCCGATTTGACTCCACAACCAAATTTATAGCAGACCGGGTAGAAATGTCATTCCATTTAGTGTTTGGTGAATGATGTTGATGATGGCACGCTTATAATCAATTTAATAATCCTTTAGACTCACTTACACCTTAATTGGTACCCCTCCTAATTAATTTGATAATGATTCAAACTGCAAACAATTTTCTCATATGCATCTATGGCGTTCATCACGTGGGATCTAGGTGAAATTTAAGAGTCACACCTTTTGTGACAGTCCGAAAGCATGCTCGCAAGAGAGATTTTACTTCAAAAAACAGTCTCAAATATTAGATTTGTTCACTACAGAATTATATTGAAGTTCAATATCACAAAACTAATGGATAGGATCATTTAATCCTAAGAAATGCATCCATGTGGACTGCCGACCCCTAGGTACCATGCAGGTTTCCTCTTTGTAAATCTGTCTTCAATATATAAATCACCGAGCATTTCAATTGGTCTCGTCAGAAGGATCAGGAGTTAGGAGAAGTGTCAAGGTCATTAAAGAAGAAAAATTCCTTACTATGAAGGGAGAAATAAGGTGCACCTTTACACAAAAGCCGACATATGTGACTTAAGTTTTAGGTTATATCTTAATTATTGTTATTGTAGCTATTGCCAGTGGTTTGGACTTAATTGAAGCAAGAATGGGGAGGTCCAGCTCAAAATCTGCCCTCTTCTCCTACTACTTACAAATTTTTTGGTTGTGAATATATAATTAAATCATTCGTTCGTTTAGTCCAGTAATAGATAAAAATTATGATGATTAGGGTGGTGCTAATATTATTGGATGTTGCCTGAACTCCTTTCTCAAAACTAACATTAAATTGATCACTTTGGTCATGGTCTTGGTCTTGATCTTTTTTACTTTTTGACTTGGTCTTGGTCTTCGTCTTGGTACTCTTGTATTGATAGTAAAGAAACTGTTACTTTTTCACATCCAAGTGAAACAGATTACTCTACTCCAACTCCTTTTAATACCCATTGGTATTCCAAAAGTACCTTTTTCATAGTCTTTGGAGAGGGAGATGAGGCCGGGTTGACATATACGGTGGGATATATTGGGTCCCAATGCAATTTCCCTGTTCTCTTACCTGATCAAGATATCCTTGGTTTCAAATTTCAATCAAGAGATTGATCGAACTTTGTGCCTAGGGGTAAGATTTTTCTAAATAAGAGAAGTATTTTTATAATTTCTAATAAGAAAAAACCTTTGTTTTGGGGGGAGCTACATTTGGCCATCTAAGTTGCTCTCATAGATTGTATCCATTTTCTTAAAAATGGGTGCCGGGTCAGGTATTGACCAAGCCCAAGCAAGGCCCAAATACTCTCTCTCTGAGCTTGGCCCAAGTCACTCGGGCATTGAAAGTCGCACCTTAGTTACATCTGGCCGATGATTGAGCACATGATTGATGATGTGATTAGTATATATGATTAATCATTAATAAAATTGTGCTCATTTTATTACTCAATCATATGGTGGGACCAACTCACATTGAAGAATAATTTGAGAATATGTCATATAAGGGGATGGAGGTTATAATTTAGAGGTGGCAATCGGGTCGGGCTGTGCTAAACGGGTCGGACTCATTTATTAAACGAGTTATACAAGTCTAACCCGCATCCGACCCGTTTATTAAACGGGCCAGGAAACCCCTAACTCGCACCCACCACGGGTCAACCCGACCCGACCCGCTTAAAACCGCATAACCATTGCGACATATATGGGTCAGGTCGACCCGCATAACCCACATCTATCTAGTAAATAATCGACTCAACCATGGTTCCCTGCTTGACCAAAACTAACTTTTAAGATCAAATTTGGTCTAATCTCATTTCAACAATCATTTGATGCGCATTACCTAGTTTTCCATTAATAGAAAGCTTGTGGTTGAATTAGTTAAGGTCCATTTATTCTTTTTTAGCCTATGCATTAAAACAATCAAATTCAATTTTAACTTAAATAAGCGGGTTATGTGGGTCAAGCAGGTCAACCCTAACTCGACCCGCTTAATGGCAGGTCATGAATACTTGACCTGGGACCGACCCGCCTATTAAACGGGTCGGGTTAAGTGGGTAATACGCGGGTCGGGTCGGGTCATATTTTGCCACCTCTAGGTTATATTAAACGGCACAAATTATCATAAGTGGGCCCAATGGGCCATGGTGGAGTTCCGCCCATCCCACTCAAAGGAAGCGTGTGGAAGACCACTTGGGGAATCCGAAAAAAAATAGATCCACTTGCATGTACAAATCAACCATTTTCTCTCAATGTAGAGTCCTGTATCTTTTCTTAATAAGACTGGATAATGCCAACACAGCCTTTAATGGTTGTAGATCTATTTCCTAGTTAACTGTAAATTACATGCAACTGTCGATTTCAGCTTTGCGGACTGTCATAGCATCCTGTGGTTGACTGCCAAGGGGGGTTGACTGCCAAGGGAAAGTTGCTTGTGGGCTACATTATTGTTTGTAATTGGCTTTAGGAATATTATCTTGAAGTAAACATGGATAATATCTTGACTGGACCTGAACAGTCCTTAATTCACACTTTGTTGCTACTGTGACTAGTTTATGATATGTGAGATCAAACCCACATCCCACACATTGAAATAGAATTAAAGAAAAATAAGAAATGAGCAAGCCATGTCAACTTATAGGCGGCTGGCTGAAACAATAAGGTTGCATACTGGGTGAGAAGGCCTATGGATCATCATGCAACTGCAGCTGGGCCCATTATGTCAAAATATCTAAACCGCCCAAATTTTGGCTATATTTCAATTATGTAAAGGCCAAGGCTAGGGTTTCCATACCCTAAGCCTGATCCTATTCCCCTTGTTAGGGCGCGCTCTCTCTCTCAACATAGATGTGAACTGTGATATCTCATCTGGATCTATTGGGTTATGGTCTATTTGTTGTAAGAGCTATAATCTATATAATAAGGGAGCTCAGTTTTTTAATTCCCCATATTTTGGACCCTTGATTTATGTACATAAATCGTAGGGATATTTTGGACCCTTGGATTTAAGAAGGGAATGAAAAAAGGCGCTAAAAGTTGGAGAAACTTACAAGTTTTTGTCATCCCCATCAAAAACACATTCACATCTTGATTTGTATGGCGAAAAAAGGGGAGTAAGTTTGAGTTATTTACAAGTATTGTCATCCCTTCTTCATTTAAAAGAAAAGCAAGTTTGTACGGTGCAAAAAAGGGCAGCAAGTTTGAGTTATTTACAGGTATTGCCATCCCTTCTTCATTTAAAAGAAAAATAAGAGTGTTTACTTTTTTATTGTTCTGTCATTGATAAAAAAAGTGTTAAAAAAAAAACTTCTTTTGTATGGTTAGGACTGGCAAAATATTATTAGATTTAACCAATTATTATTTAAGAAAAATATTATTATAAAATTTAAATTAATTATTAGGTAGTCAAAAGAAGAGTAATTAGATTTAGTTGTACTCAGAACGTTGTGCGCTTAACAATCTCAATCACATCTCCATTGATTGGCAGATTGGCAGCACCTGGGTCTCCTTACTCTGGTTGTACCTTATGAAGCTTCCTTGCAGCGCCTGGCTCTAGTTGTACCCTGACCCAAGAAACTTGGTCAATACTCAAACGAATCTGCCGTCTGCCTTCGCCGGAGCTAAAGGTGGAGCTACCGGCTGTGATCACTCATTTCTGTCTCTATGGTTTCTCAGACCTCTCAGATCTTTTGATTCTCTGATCTTAGTTCTTTTCAGAAAAAGGCCCTATCTTTCATTGTTCAATTGGAAGATATCAGATCTCATTGTTGAAAATGTTTTTTCTCTCTCTGGTTTCAATTTAAATCGCTCAATCACTTGGTTCTTTGGATTCTGTTCTATTTTATTTTCATTCTTCTTTATAGTGATCCAAGTTTAATTGGGGTTTTGAGTTTTCCTTTTCAGGGTTTTATTGTTGTTTTTTTCTCATTTTAAATGATGAAAACTCCTCTCAGCAGTCTTTTCCTAACTTATGTTTTCCTTGCTTCTTGGTGGTGAAGCACTCCTTGGTTCCCAAGTTTTGATTTTTCTTAACAACTTCCTAAAAGAGAATCCAATTAGGAGAAACTAGAAACCACATCCTAGTTAATCCAAAACTTACAAAAAATAGGACCCTCGTCTTACCCTCCAAGGAAAAGTTTCCCCTACACAGCTCAAGCACCTCTAGCAGCAGCTCCAGCACTACCTCCAGCACCTCCAGTAGCTCCCGCCCAAGGGGGAGGCAACTTTTGCTTCCTGATAATACAACAATAGTGTTGCTTGAGGAAGCTACAAACGTGGGGTGTGCCCACTAAATAAATAGCCAAAGATAAGGGGGGCTGCATAAAAAATCCCATACGACACCAACGCTGCAATCGTAATATATGGTTTGAGATGCTTTAACGCAGTTAAGAAATAAAGTGCAATCCCAAAAGCAAAGTGAATGTGAAATAATGGTAGGTTATTTATGAGGTGTTTCAAATTGGCTTCACGTGGCGTTGTAAAGTAAGAAGGTGGCGATGGAGGTTGGCCCTGAGTTTGGCCATCGCGATGAGGAGATTGATGTTGGCGGCCATCGGTTCCATAGAATTTCCCTGTTCTCTTTACCTGATCAAGAAGCATTTTTGTAATTCTTAATAAGAAAAAAAAACCTTTGTTTAGTGGGGAGCAACATTTGGCCATCAAAGTTGCTCTCACAGATTGATTGTATCCATTCTCTTAAAAATGGGTGCTAGGTCAGGTATTGACCAAGCCGAAGCAAGGCCCAAATACTCTCTCTCTCTCTCTGAGCTTGGCCCATGTCACTCGGGGCATTGTAAGTCACACCTTAGCTACACCTGGCCCATGATTGAGCACATGAGATTAATGATGTGATTAATATGTATGATCGATTATTACTAAGATAGTGCTAATTACATTCCTCAATCATACTATAATTACATTCCTCAATCATACTACATCATGGCACACTAAACCCAGCATAAACACGCTATAAGAATTGATAATTCTCACCCTTAAAAATAGAAGTCATAGTTTGTAAACTCCAACTTCCCACACTTTTCATCATTACGCTAACATGACTCTTGACAACATCCTAACAAAGAGAATCCAAAGTCCAAACAAAAATAGGACCCTCCTCTTGCCCTCCGGGGTGACTCTTAACAACTTCCTAACAAACTCTTAACAACTTACTAAGAGAGAATCCAATTAGGATAAACTAGAAACCACTTCCTAGTTAATCCAAAACTTAAAAAAATTAAAACAGGACCCTCGTCTTGCCCTCCATGTGAGACCCCACCCCTGGTGGGCCCTCAATGTGAATTTGAATACTATATATATTAGCCTAAGTATTTTAATTATATTATTTATGGGGCTTAGTGAGGGTAGTTATGTATTTTCCTGGGGTTAGTCTAGTGGTATAATTAGTAGAGTCAATAGGGGGTCTTTTGTTATTCTTAGAGTTAGTTAGTTTGTTAGAGGCCCTAGCTAGAGTTTTGTATTTACCATAGGGGGTTTGCACCAAAGAATCTTCTAGAAGATCACCTAAAGACCCAAATACCCTCTACCCTAACCCTAATCCTATTCTAACCCCAAGGGCAATTTTGTCCCTAACCCAAAAACCCAACCTATATAAACAAAACCCTCCCCTGCCCTAACAACTACTGTTCATCTCCTTTTCTCTCAAGTTCCAATCTCCTCTCTCTTCTTCTTCCCCAATTCCCTCCAACGAACCCTCATCTCCCCTCCAATCTCTCTTTTCTCTTCCTCGCCCCAGAAATCCCTTAACAGAAGGCCAGCCGAGATCGACCTGCACCATAAGAGCTACTGCCGCGACCTTTTCTCTTTTTCCCTGTGGTTTTCTCTCTTTTCCTTCTACCTTCAATTGATCAAGGCAAGTGCACTGTGCTGGTAGTCTAGATTGCATGTTTCCTTCCTTTGATTTGCAGTAGAATTCCAATTCGTAATATATTTGTTTAGATCGATCCTTGAGCATGTTTGTTTGGTTCTTTTGGCCATTGATGGATGGGATTACCTCATTTGGATGATCAATGGCCGGTTGATGATGGGTGGATGATGTAGGAATGATTTATTTTGCTTCTGTGATGGTCTATGGAGAATCCCAGAAGAATTGGGTCACGGGAATGAGTTTCCGGAGATGGAATGACGAGAACCCACCTCGTCGTGTTGTGATCGGAATCGAAGTAGGACCACCCTTGGTAGATCAGGACCCTACGTCTATGTGAGGGGGCCTGTGCGACCATGGGGTGCTACTTGATCTGGATTCTGATCAGAGGTGGACCACCATTCCTGTGCTTAATGAAGAGAAGTTGTGTCCTGTCGCAGAACTGGGTTCTGTAACAGAACACAACACTGATAGGAGAGATGGACAGAGTCCAGCGATGGCCGAGCTCCGCACCTGCAGAGCCCAGCGATTGCCGAGCTCAGCATTAGTGCAGCTCAGCAACTGCCGAACTCAGCACTTGCAGAGCCCAGCGGTTGCCGAGCTCAGCGTTAGCGCAGCTCAGCAACTGCCGAGCTCAGTACTGGCCGGACTCAGCAATGGCTGGATTCAACGCTAGCCGAACTCAGAGTTCTGCCGAGCATAATGGTTAGGATGAGATTCGCGTTTAGCCGAGCTAAGTGTCTAGGCCGAGCTCAGTGCTCAAAGCCGAGTTCAGTGTTACGGCCGAACTCAGTGTTTTACTGAGCTCAGCGCCAGACCGGGTTCCGTGCCAGACCGGACTTCGAGCTTAGCCGAACTCAGTGCTTAACCAAGCTAAGAGCTTGACCAACCTCAATGCCTAGCCGGACTCAATGCATTTTTCTGAACTCAGTTGGGTGGCCGAACTGAGCTAGGCCTTTGCCGAGCTGACTTGGGTGACCGAACTGAGTATTCAATTGAGCTCCATTGCTTAGCCGAACTCCGAGATGGATTTCCAAGAAGGTGGGATTTCAACAAAGGAGACTAGAACCTGAGACATTCCCTTCAGCCAGAATTCTTAGTGTGCACGGCCAACTACCCAGGCCAGGGAGTTAGCCGAACTCACAGGAAGTCCTGGACAAACAGGCTTTGCCTGTAGGGTGTTTTTCCTTCTCTGATCCCAGTGTGCCGAGCTGACCGCCCAGGCCAGGAGGTCGGCTGAGCACACTGTGTACAGTGACTCTTCCTAGACTCTAATTTCCATTGTTGCAATCATATATAGAACCCATTGACCATTCAAATAGATTTCCATCACTGTGCCAGCCACGAGTCAATGGTACGGCTCAACCTTGACTCGTGGGGTCCACTAATTAAAGTCCAGGTTATGTAATCTAAGATGATTCGACCTTTATACGTTACCAAAACGATGCATATAACTTCTAAGCACCAAACACAATATTCCTTAGCATCTATGGTTTCACTTAAAGATCGAATTACCTGAGATGGACCTGTATCCGAAAGTGGACCATTTACCTAGGTTGGACTGTTGCTATCTCCCAATGATTCGTGTACTTGGAGATTCATCTCCCTCATACTACGATTATCACTCTATTGTCCTTATTATTGCTCATACCTGTTAATTAAATGGAAAATAAAGGACCTAAACCTAGGAATACTTAGAGGTGACCCGGTAATCTGATTTGGTGGATCATTGACCCGTGTCTGTGGCTAGGCGGGCCCTTTTTATGGCCTAAGTTGGATGTGAATTACCCTAGAATGGAGAGGTTAGATTGTATGGGCTTGTGACCCATTAAGGTTGTAAATGGATCATATGTCATTGAATATGGACTTGTATCTCATATGGACTGTTATAGATCAGGCCATGTATTTGGTGGGCCTTGGTATGGATCCAATGATGGAATTGGACTTGGACTATGATCCACAGTTTATATTGAGTACTTGGACCTCTTAGGGACTTTTGTTAGGACCTTGTTCACGCAAGGTAAAGCCTAGACAAACACAGACCTTTATTGTTTCCGAGTCGGCATAGACATTCACTGAGTTGATTTAAGCTCAGCCAGTTGGACTGATCATCACTGGTAGGAGCTATTGAGATTTGTTGTGTGGCTATCATGATGAGCACTGTTGGGACGGACGGTGTGATGCCGGTTCCGGTCGTTGTGGATGATGTTGATGATATTCTGCAGGGTTAGTAATCCCTAGCATTAGCTTAGGATCCCTACCGCGACTGTGTTCAGTATGGGAGGGCCGCGGCATAATATCCCGCGGTGACCAGCTTATGTGGATGTGTCATATTGTGTAGGTTTATTACTGTTATGCTTATTATGATTCTACATTGTTATCTTGCACGACTGCATAGCATATGTACCTTTGTTACTCTCTTAACTTTATACATGTCTCTACTCATTTTGATGCATACATTCTATATTATCTGCATATTGTGACTTGCCAGATCTTTAGATCTGACCCACTCTTGGTGCTTAGGTCTTGACCCCGAGTTCGAGGGCGATGCATTCGCACTCGTTGAGGTGCCCGTAGCAGGCGACTACGGATGGGGGCCGGCCGACCATGAGGTCGAGCCGGAAGGTGGAGAGCCGACACTAGCTGCAGGGGTTTGAGCGTTCCTTTGTTTGGGATTTTTGAGAGAGTCTGTTGTAGTGAGAGGGTATTATTGTAATTAACTTTAGTTTATACTATTGTCACATTTAGGCTGGACTTCAGCCCATTTATATTTGATATATGGATGATACCTTATGCTTCCGCTATCTCTGATATGGCTTCCGCTATACTATCATGCTTCCGCAATTAACCATTGTTATTATGTTGATGAAAAAGTTTTAAATTGGACCTCACTGCGGACCTACGATCTTGGAAGTTCTCGGATTTTCCGGGAAGTAGCGCGCCAATTTCGGTACTTTGACGATTTTCTCGGTATCCGGAATTGGGGCGTTACAATTTTATGGTATCAGAGCGGGCAAGTCTCTAGGAAATAAAATACACTAGAAACTTTAGGACGTAGTGAGGATCTCAGTGTGGGGGTACGTATAGGGTCGATGGGTCGGGTAGAACCAGCGTAGTCCTAAGTGTTGGACTTAAACTAACCTAATTTCTTTCTCTTGACAGATGTCTAGAGAGGGTTCTCCATCACATATGATGCCAGCAGCCGGTAGTCAGCCAGACTTCGAGCAGCGTTTCCAGAGGTTCTTACAGGCCTTCCTCGTTTCCCAGGAGGCCCAGGCTTCGGCGCAGCAGCAGCAGGCCGAGGATTTTGCCCAATTCCAGACGCAAGTCTTGGACATCATGGACAGAGTGACTCAGCCAGGCACAGCAGCGGCATCCGTTCGGGAGGCAGACCCGAACGTCATATTTGAGAGGTTCCTCAAAAGGGGACCCCCTGAGTTCACTGGCGCCGATGACCCGCTGGTGGCCGACGAATGGATCGTGCGGATGGAGAAGATCTTCAAGGTCTTCGAGTGCACCGGTCAGCAGAGAGTGCAGTTAGCCGCTTACATGTTCCGTGGAGTCGCGGAGGACTGGTGGAGGACGATTCAGCGTCATTTCGAGACGATAGGAGACGAGATCGCTTGGACTGCATTCAGGGCGGACTTCCTTCGGAAGTTCATACCATCTCACGTCAGAGACCGCAAGCTGCGGGAATTTCAGGCGCTGGTGCAAGGCAGCATGACTGTCTACCAGTATGAGGTTCGCTTCACCCAGCTTTCTCGTTTTGCAGAGGCTCTGATCACACCTGAGTCCGAGAGGATCCGTCGGTTCTCGATGGGCTGAGAGACGACATTCAGCTTAACATGTCTTGCATTGAGATTCACACTTATGAGGAGGCTTTGAGGAGAGCTTACTGGGCAGAGGAGCGTCTGCAGCGGATAGAGGCCAGTCAGCAGCAGAGACGAGTTAGAGCCGCCTTGGTCAGACCGCAGCCCTTGCCCATACAGCAGCAGCCATTTCAGAGACAGAGGCCAGCAGGCCAGGCCAGGCAGCCTCAGTATCAGCGGCAGCCTCAGCAGCAGCAGCAGCGTGGGCCCAGAGTATGCTATGACTGTGGGGAGACAGGACACATCTCCAGATTTTGCCCATTCAGAGGGGGACAGCCTCAGGCCCCGATGCTTCAGCTTCCAGCACCACCGAGGGCACCAGCTCCAGCTCCACCCGTTCAGCAGATTGCACCGGCACCCCAGCCACCTCAGCAGCAGTACCGTGCCCAGCAGCAGGCACGTGGACCCCAGCAGCCCAGGGGACAGCACTACCAGAGGGGACGACACCAGAGACCCTATGGACAGCAGCGACAGCAGCAGAGACCTCAGGCCGCAGGTCAGGCATTTGCACTCACACATGAGGAGGCCGAAGCTGCAGGGAACGTCGTCGAAGGTACTCTTTCTGTTTGTGATATGGTCGCTAGAGTATTGTTTGACCCTGGTGCGACACATTCCTATGTGTCTTCTGCTTTTGCTTTAGTTCTTGGTGGGGTAGGAGAGGAGTTACCATACACGCTAGTTGTGTCTACGCCCGTGGGTAAGAGGGTAGTGTGTCAGACTTACCACCCCAGATGCCGAGTGCAGATCGGGGAGTACATTATGTTTGCAGATTTGATCGTGTTACCCATGCATGACTTCGACGTTATCTTGGGGATGGATTGGTTGGCCAGATATCGAGCGGTGATGGATTGCTTCGAGAAGATAGTCAGACTTACCATCGACGGTTCGGACGACACAGTCGAGTTCGTAGGCGAGAAGAAGCCACGCAGTACTAGGTTGATTTCAGCACTGAAGGCAGAGAGGCTAGTGAGATCAGGTTGCGAGGGCTACATCGCATTCATCTCAGAGGACAAGAAGTCCAAGGGAGTCGAGGAGATTCCAGTTGTCTGTGAGTTCCCAGATGTATTTCCCGACGAGATCCCGGGATTGCCTCCAGTGAGAGAGATCGACTTCACCATTGAGCTTGTGCCAGGCACCGCACCGATTTCCAGAGCTCCTTATCGCATGGCTCCAGCAGAGCTGCGAGAGTTGAAGACCCAGTTGCAAGAGTTGATAGACAAGGGCTTCATCAGACCGAGCATGTCACCTTGGGGAGCACCTGTACTCTTCGTGAAGAAGAATGATGGATCGATGAGGATGTGCATCGACTACAGGCAGCTGAACCAGGCAACAGTGAAGAACAAGTATCCTCTTCCCCGGATCGACGAGCTTTTCGACCAGCTTCAGGGAGCGCAGTACTTTTCAAAGGTGGACCTGAGATCGGGATACCATCAGCTGCGAGTCAGAGAGCAGGATGTGCAGAAGACAGCGTTTCGTACTCGTTACGGACACTATGAGTTCCTTGTGATGCCGTTCGGGTTGACGAATGCGCCGGCAGTGTTCATGGCCCTGATGAACAAGATCTTCGCCCCGTATCTTGACAGCTTTACAGTGGCGTTCATCGACGACGTGTTGGTCTACTCTAAGTCCAGAGAGGAGCACGAGCAGCATTTGAGGACGTCTCTACAGTTGCTACGTGATAACCAGCTGTACGCAAAGCTCAGCAAGTGCGAGTTCTGGTTAGAGCAAGTAGTCTTCCTCGGACATATCATCTCCAGAGACGGCCTAGCTGTGGATCCAGCGAAGATCGAGGCAGTAGTGAACTGGGAGAGACCGAAGAATGTTACAGAAGTTCGGAGTTTCCTTGGCTTAGCAGGCTACTACCGCAGATTTGTCAAGAGTTTCTCTTCGATTTCAGCCCCGTTGACCAAGCTGACGAGGAAGGACGTACCATTCATATGGACCGATGCATGCGAGGACAGCTTTCAAGAGCTGAAGGAGAGACTGACGTCAGCACCGATCTTATCTTTACCTTCTGGTACATGCGGTTTCGTTGTCTTCACCGATGCTTCAGGGATCGGTCTTGGTTGTGTTTTGATGCAGGAAGGCAAAGTCATTGCTTATGGATCACGCCAGCTGAAGGAACACGAGAAGAAGTATGCTACTCACGACCTGGAGCTTGCAGCAGTCGTGTTCGCACTGAAGATGTGGCGGCACTACCTCTACGGAGAGAAGTTTGAGGTCCATTCAGATCATCGCAGTTTGCAGTACCTGTTCACTCAGCATGACCTCAACAACCGTCAGAGGCGTTGGATGGAATACATCAAGGATTACGACTTCCCTATCAAATACCATCCGGGTAAGGCGAACGTCGTAGCAAATGCTTTGAGCAGGAAGACCGCCCTAGTCAGTTTTCTAGCAGCAGAGGGCGTGTGGACCGATGTCTTCAGTGACTTGGATGTCCAGTTTCAGCCGCTCAGCGACAGAGTTATGCTTGCCACCATGTCCGCATGGGAACCGGAGTTGCTTGGAGAGGTCAAGGACAGTCAACGCAGCGATCCCAAGCTTGTCAAAGTGATTGAGCAGATTGACCAGAGACCAGAGTTCAGACTGATTGGTGGAGTACTCTACTATCAGGACAGGCTGTGTGTACCAGACGTCCAGGAGCTGAAGGACCAGATCTTAGCAGATGCACACCACAGCAGATATTCGATTCACCCGGGCAGCACCAAAATGTACAGGAACCTGAGGAGCTACTACTGGTGGAACAACATGAAGAAAGAGATTGCAGGCTATGTGGCCAGATGTCTGACGTGTCAACAAATCAAGGCCGAGCACCAGAAGCCTCCAGGGCTACTTCATCAGCTCGAGATACCTCAGTGGAAGTGGGAGCATATCACCATGGATTTTATTGCAGGACTTCCAGCTACCAGGAGACGCAGTGATGGCATTTGGGTGATCGTGGACAGGCTGACCAAGTCAGCTCACTTCTTGCCAGTATCGATGAGAGCGGGACTCGACGTCCTTGCTAAGCTGTACGTGGATAAGATCGTCTCTTTGCATGGAGTTCCAGCTTCGATTGTTTCAGACAGAGATCCACGCTTCACTTCTCACTTTTGGGATAGTCTTCAGCGAGCTTTGGGTACCAAGTTGAGCTTCAGCACAGCCTACCACCCCCAGACAGACGGACAGACGGAGCGCACCAACCAGACCTTGGAGGATATGTTGCGAGCTTGTGTTCTAGACTACAAGGAGAACTGGGAGGATTCCTTGCCACTCTGTGAGTTTGCCTACAACAACAGTTACCACTCGAGCATCAAGATGGCACCGTTCGAAGCGTTGTACGGCAGGAAGTGCAAGACCCCAGTCTGTTGGGAGGAAGTTGGTGTCAGGAGTTTCCATGGACCATCTATTGTCGGCGATACCAGTGAGAAGATCCACCAGATAGTGGAGAACCTGAAGGTTAGCCGCAGTCGACAGAAGAGCTATGCAGACAATCGGCGCAGGCCACTCGAGTTCCAGAAGGGAGACCGTGTCTTCGTGAAGGTTTCCCCAGCTCGAGGCACCCTCAGATTCGGCGAGAAGGGCAAGTTAGCACGGAGATACGTCGGACCCCTTGAGATCAAGGCCAGGATCGGAGATGTCGCCTACAGACTTCAGCTGCCAGCAGAGCTATCGGGTGTGCACGACGTCTTCCATGTCTCGATGTTGAGGAAGTATGTGGAGGACCCTACCCACATTCTGCATCACCAGCCGCTCGACATCCAGCCCGACGCGTCGTACATCGCCAAACCAATCGCCGTCATCGACACCAAGGAGAAGGTGCTTCGGGACCGAACCATCCAGTTCGTGAAGGTTCAGTGGGAGCATCACACTCCGGAGGAGGCTACTTGGGAGCTACGAGACCAGGTGGCGAGAGATTATCCACATCTTCTACCGCAGGTATGTCCCTACTTTGTTTTTACATTT
The DNA here is from genome assembly GCA_012931725.1 of Litsea cubeba. Taxonomy (NCBI): domain Eukaryota; kingdom Viridiplantae; phylum Streptophyta; class Magnoliopsida; order Laurales; family Lauraceae; genus Litsea; species Litsea cubeba. Next base: position 17,884,749 of record CM022945.1, read on the forward strand.
GGGGACCAAATGTTTTAAAGGGGAGGAATGTGAGACCCCACCCCTGGTGGGCCCTCAATGTGAATTTGAATACTATATATATTAGCCTAAGTATTTTAATTATATTATTTATGGGGCTTAGTGAGGGTAGTTATGTATTTTCCTGGGGTTAGTCTAGTGGTATAATTAGTAGAGTCAATAGGGGGTCTTTTGTTATTCTTAGAGTTAGTTAGTTTGTTAGAGGCCCTAGCTAGAGTTTGTATTTACCATAGGGGGTTTGCACCAAAGAATCTTCTAGAAGATCACCTAAAGACCCAAATACCCTCTACCCTAACCCTAATCCTATTCTAACCCCAAGGGCAATTTTGTCCCTAACCCAAAAACCCAACCTATATAAACAAAACCCTCCCCTGCCCTAACAACTACTGTTCATCTCCTTTTCTCTCAAGTTCCAATCTCCTCTCTCTTCTTCTTCCCCAATTCCCTCCAACGAACCCTCATCTCCCCTCCAATCTCTCTTTTCTCTTCCTCGCCCCAGAAATCCCTTAACAGAAGGCCAGCCGAGATCGACCTGCACCATAAGAGCTACTGCCGCGACCTTTTCTCTTTTTCCCTGTGGTTTTCTCTCTTTTCCTTCTACCTTCAATTGATCAAGGCAAGTGCACTGTGCTGGTAGTCTAGATTGCATGTTTCCTTCATTTGATTTGCAGTAGAATTCCAATTCGTAATATATTTGTTTAGATCGATCCTTGAGCATGTTTGTTTGGTTCTTTTGGCCATTGATGGATGGGATTACCTCATTTGGATGATCAATGGCCGGTTGATGATGGGTGGATGATGTAGGAATGATTTATTTTGCTTCTGTGATGGTCTATGGAGAATCCCAGAAGAATTGGGTCACGAGAATGAGTTTCCGGAGATGGAATGACGAGAACCCACCTCGTCGTGTTGTGATCGGAATCGAAGTAGGACCACCCTTGGTAGATCAGGACCCTACGTCTATGTGAGGGGGCCTGTGCGACCATGGGGTGCTACTTGATCTGGATTCTGATAAGAGGTGGACCACCATTCCTGTGCTTAATGAAGAGAAGTTGTGTCCTGTCGCAGAACTGGGTTCTGTAACAGAACACAACACTGATAGGAGAGATGGACAGAGTCCAGCGATGGCCGAGCTCCGCACCTGCAGAGCCCAGCGATTGCCGAGCTCAGCATTAGTGCAGCTCAGCAACTGCCGAACTCAGCACTTGCAGAGCCCAGCGGTTGCCGAGCTCAGCGTTAGCGCAGCTCAGCAACTGCCGAGCTCAGTACTGGCCGGACTCAGCAATGGCTGGATTCAACGCTAGCCGAACTCAGAGTTCTGCCGAGCATAATGGTTAGGATGAGATTCGCGTTTAGCCGAGCTAAGTGTCTAGGCCGAGCTCAGTGCTCAAAGCCGAGTTCAGTGTTACGGCCGAACTCAGTGTTATGGCCGAACTCAGTGTTTTACTGAGCTCAGCGCCAGACCGGGTTCCGTGCCAGACCGGACTTCGAGCTTAGCCGAACTCAGTGCTTAAACCAAGCTAAGAGCTTGACCAACCTCAATGCCTAGCCGGACTCAATGCATTTTTCTGAACTCAGTTGGGTGGCCGAACTGAGCTAGGCCTTTGCCGAGCTGACTTGGGTGACCGAACTGAGTATTCAATTGAGCTCCATTGCTTAGCCGAACTCTGAGATGGATTTCCAAGAAGGTGGGATTTCAACAAAGGAGACTAGAACCTGGGACATTCCCTTCAGCCAGAATTCTTAGTGTGCACGGCCAACTACCCAGGCCAGGGAGTTAGCCGAACTCACAGGAAGTCCTGGACAAACAGGCTTTGCCTGTAGGGTGTTTTTCCTTCTCTGATCCCAGTGTGCCGAGCTGACCGCCCAGGCCAGGAGGTCGGCTGAGCACACTGTGTACAGTGACTCTTCCCAGACTCTAATTTCCATTGTTGCAATCATATATAGAACCCATTGACCATTCAAATAGACTTCCATCACTGTGCCAGCCACGAGTCAATGGTACGGCTCAACCTTGACTCGTGGGGTCCACTAATTAAAGTCCAGGTTATGTAATCTAAGATGATTCGACCTTTATACGTTACCAAAACGATGCATATAACTTCTAAGCACCAAACACAATATTCCTTAGCATCTATGGTTTCACTTAAAGATCGAATTACCTGAGATGGACCTGTATCCGAAAGTGGACCATTTACCTAGGTTGGACTGTTGCTATCTCCCAATGATTCGTGTACTTGGAGATTCATCTCCCTCATACTACGATTATCACTCTATTGTCCTTATTATTGCTCATACCTGTTAATTAAATGGAAAATAGAGGACCTAAACCTAGGAATACTTAGAGGTGACCCGGTAATCTGATTGGGTGGATCATTGACCCGTGTCTGTGGCTAGGCGGGCCCTTTTTATGGCCTAAGTTGGATGTGAATTACCCTAGAATGGAGAGGTTAGATTGTATGGGCTTGTGGCCCATTAAGGTTGTAAATGGATCATATGTCATTGAATATGGACTTGTATCTCATATGGACTGTTATAGATCAGGCCATGTATTTGGTGGGCCTTGGTATGGATCCAATGATGGAATTGGACTTGGACTATGATCCACAGTTTATATTGAGTACTTGGACCTCTTAGGGACTTTTGTTAGGACCTTGTTCACGCAAGGTAAAGCCTAGACAGACACAGACCTTTATTGTTTCCGAGTCGGCATAGACATTCACTGAGTTGATTTAAGCTCAGCCAGTTGGACTGATCATCACTGGTAGGAGCTATTGAGATTTGTTGTGTGGCTATCATGATGAGCACTGTTGGGACGGACGGTGTGATGCCGGTTCCGGTCGTTGTGGATGATGTTGATGATATTCTGCAGGGTTAGTAATCCCTTGCATTTGCTTAGGATCCCTACCGCGACTGTGTTCAGTATGGGAGGGCCGCGGCATAATATCCCGCGGTGACCAGCTTATGTGGATGTGCCATATTGTGTAGGTTTATTACTGTTATGCTTATTATGATTCTACATTGTTATCTTGCACGACTGCATAGCATATGTACCTTGTTACTCTCTTAACTTTATACATGTCTCTACTCATTTTGATGCATACATTCTATATTATCTGCATATTGTGACTTGCCAGATCTTTAGATCTGACCCACTCTTGGTGCTTAGGTCTTGACCCCGAGTTCGAGGGCGATGCGTTCGCACTCGTTGAGGTGCCCGTAGCAGGCGACTACGGATGGGGGCCGGCCGACCATGAGGTCGAGCCGGAAGGTGGAGAGCCGACACTAGCTGCAGGGGTTTGAGCATTCCTTTGTTTGGGATTTTTGAGAGAGTCTGTTGTAGTGAGAGGGTATTATTGTAATTAACTTTAGTTTATACTATTGTCACATTTAGGCTGGACTTCAGCCCATTTATATTTGATATATGGATGATACCTTATGCTTCCGCTATCTCTGATATGGCTTCCGCTATACTATCATGCTTCCGCAATTAACCATTGTTATTATGTTGATGAAAAAGTTTTAAATTGGACCTCACTGCGGACCTACGATCTTGGAAGTTCTCGGATTTTCCGGGAAGTAGCGCGCCAATTTCGGTACTTTGACGATTTTCTCGGTATCCGGAATTGGGGCGTTACACTCCAGGGAACAGTTTTCCCTACACAGCTCAAGCACCTCCAGCTCCAACAGCTCCTGTTCGAGGGGGGACAACGCTTGTTTCCCGATAATACGGGGATAATGTTGTTTGAAGAAGCTACAAACGTGGGGTATGCCCACTAAATAAATAGCCAAAGATAAGGGGTGCGGCACAAAAAATCCCATACGACACCAACACTGCAATAGTAATATATGGTTTGGGATGCTTTGCCACAATTAAGAAATAAACTGCAATCCCAGAAGCAAAGTGAATGGGAAATCGTGGGGGTTGTTTATGAGGCGTTTCAAATTGGCTTCAAGTAGCCTACTAAAGTGAGAAGGTGGCGGTGGAGGTTGGCCATGAGGTTGGCCATCGAGATAAGGAGGAAGTTAGCCCCGAGGTTGGCCATCGGGATGAGGAGGTTGACGTTGGCGGCCATCGGCTGGTGGGGATTGATTAGCAGGGCGGAGAGGTTGCAAACCGGAAGCCAAGGTTTGTGGGTTTGTGATGTTCTCCCACTTTTAAAAAGAAGAAATTAGCGGGAATTGAAAATTTCAAATTCGCATGCCCTTTTGGCAGATTGGCAGCGCCTGGGTCTCCTTGCTTTGGTTGTACCTTATGAAGCTTCCTTGCAGCGCCTTACTCTAGTTGTACCCTAACCCAAGAAACTTGGTCAATACTACCGGCCGGAGCTGCAGTCTGCCTTCGCCGGAGCTGAAGGTGGAGCTACCGGCCGTGATCTCTCATCTCTCTCTCTCTCTATGATGTCTCAAACCTCTCAGATTTTTTGATTCTCTAATCCTAGTTCTTTTAAGAAAAAAGCCCTCTCTTTCATTGTTTGGTTGGAAGATATTAGATCTCATTGTTGAAAAGGTATTTTATCTCTCTGGTTTCAATTCAAAACGCTCAATCACTTGGTCCTTTGGATTCTGTTCTATTTTATTTTTATTCTTCTGTATAGTGATCCAAGTTTAATTGGGGTTTTGACTTTTCCTTTTCAGGGTTTTATTGTTGTGTTTTTCTCATTTTAAATGATGAAAACTCCTATCAGCAATCTTTTGCAAACCTATGTTTTCCTTGCGTCTTGGTGGTGAAGCACTCCTTGGTTCCCAAGTTTTGACTTTTCTTAACAACTTCCTAAAAGAGAATCCAATTAGGAGAAACTAGAAACCACTTCCTAGTTAATCCAAAACTTGCAAAAAATAGGACCCTCGTCTTACCCTCCAAGGAAAAGTTTCCCCTGCACAGCTCAAGCACCTCAAGCAGTTGCTCGAGCACTTCCAGCGCCTCCAGTAGCTCCCGCCCAAGGGGGAGGCAACTCTTGCTTCCTGATAATACAACAATAGTGTTGCTTGAGGAAGCTGCAAACGTGGGGTGTGCCCACTAAATAAACAGCCAAAGATAAGGGGGGATGCACAAAAAATCCCATACGACACCAACGCTGCAATCGTAATATTTGGTTTGAGATGCTTTAACGCAGTTAAGAAATAAAGTGCAATCCCAAAAGGAAAGTGAATGTGAAATCGTGGTAGGTTTTTTATGAGGTATTTCAAATTGGCTTCACGTGGCGTAGTAAAGTAAGAAGGTGGCGATGGAGGTTGGCCCTGAGGTTGGCCATCGGGATGAGGAGATTGACGTTGGCGGCCATCAATTGGCGGGGATTGATTAACAGGAGGGAGAGGTTACAAACTGGAAGCCATGGTTTGTGAGTTTGTGGTGTTCTCCCACTTTTAAAAAGAAGAAATTAACGGGATTTGAAAATCTCAAATTCGCGTGCCCTTTTGGCAGATTGGCAGCGCCTGGGTCTCCTTGCTCTGGTTATACCATATGAAGCTTCCTTGCAGTGTCTGACTCTAGTTGTACCCTAACCCAAGAAACTTGGTCAATACTCAAACGAATCTGCCGTCTGCCTTCGCCGGAGCTGAAGGTGGGAATACCGACTGTGATCTCTCATCTCTCTCTCTCTCTATGCTGCACAAAAAATCGCATACGACACCAATGCTGCAATAAGAATATATGGTTTGAGATGCTTTGACACAGTTAAGAAATAAAGTGCAATCCCAAAAGCAAAGTGAATGTGAAATCGTGATAGGTTTTTTATGAGGTGTTTCAAATTGGTTTCACGTGGCGTAGTAAAGTAAGAAGGTGGTGATGGAGGTTGGCCCTGAGGTTGGCCATCGGGATGAAGAGATTGATGTTGGCGGCCATCGATTGGTGAGGATTGATTAACAGGAGGAAGAGGTTGCAATCCGGGAACCATGGTTTGTGGGTTTGTGATGTTCTCCCACCTTTAAAAGGTAGAACTTAGCGGGACTTAAAAATTTAAAATACTCGTGCCCTTATGGCAAATTGGCAGCACCTGGGTCTCCTTGCTCTGGTTTTACCTTATGAAGCTTCCTTGCAGTGCCTGACTCTAGTTGTACCCTAACCCAAGAAACTTGGTCAATACTCAAACGAATCTGTCGTCTGCCTTCGCCGGAGCTAAAGGTGGGGATACCGACTGTGATCTCTCATCTCTCTCTCTCTCTATGGTGGTTCAGACCTCTCAGACCTTTTGATTCTCTAATCTTAGTCATTTTCAGAAAAATGCCCTCTCTTTAATTGTTCGGTTTGAAGATATCAGATCTCATTGTTGAAAATGTTTTTTCTCTCTCTAGTTTTAATTTAGAACGCTCAATCTCTTGGTTCCTTGGATTCTATTCTCTTTTATTTTTATTCTTATTTGTAGTGATCCCGGTTTAATTGGGGTTTTGACTTTTCCTTTTTAAGGTTTTATTGTTGTTTTTTTCTCATTTTAAATGATGAAAACTCCTTTCAGCAATTTTTTCCTAACCTATGTTTTCCTTGCTTCTTGGTGGAGGAGCACTCCTTGGCTCTCAAGTTTTGACTTTTCTTAACAACTTCCTAAAAAAGAATCCAATTAGGAGAAACTAGAAATCAATTCCTAGTTAATCCAAAACTTCAAAAAAATAGGACCCTCTTCTTGCCCTCCAGGGAATAGTTTCCCCTACACAGCTCAAGCACCTCCAGCAGCATCTCTAGGACCACCTCCAACAACTCCAGCACCTCCAGTAGCTCCCGCTAAAGGGGGGACAACTCTTGCTTACTGATAATACGGCAATAGTGTAGCTTGAAGAAGCTAGAAACGTGGGGTGTGCCCACTAAACAAATAGCCAAAGATAAGGGGTGCTGCACAAAAAATCCCATACGACACCAACGCTGCAATCGTAATAAATGGTTTAAGATGCTTTGACGCAGTGTGCAATCCTAAAACCAAAGTGCATGGGAAATCTTGGGAGGTTTTTTATGAGGTGTTTCAAATTAGCTTCACGTGGCCTAGTAAAGTAAGAAGATGGCGATGGAGGTTGGCCCTGAAGTGGGCCATCGAGATGAGGAGGTTGATGTTGGCGGCCATCGGTTGGCTGGAATTGATTAACAGGAGGGAGAGGTTGGCAGCGCCTGGGTCTCCTTGCTCTGGTTGTACCTTCTGAAGCTTCCTTGCAGCGCCTGGCTCTAGTTGTACCCTAACCCAAGAAACTTGGTCAATACTCAAATGAATCTGCCGTCTGCCTTCGACGGGGCTAAAGGTGGGCCTACCGGCTGTGATCTCTCATCTCTCTCTCTCTATGGTGTCTGAGACCTCTCAGATTTTTTGATTCTCTGATCTTAGTCCTTTTCAGAAAGAAGCCCTCTCTTTCATTGTTCGGTTGGAAGAAATCATATCTCTTTGTTGAAATGATTTTTTCTCTCTCTGGTTTCAATTTAAAACGCTCAACCTCTTGGTTCCCTAGATTTTGTTCTCATTTATTTTTATTCTTCTTTATAGTGATCTAGGTTTAATTGGGGTTTTGACTTTTCCTTTTTAGGGTTTTATTGTTGTATTTTTCTCATTTTAAATGCTGAAAACTCCTCTAAGCAATCTTCTCCTAACCTATGTTTTCTTTGCTTCTTGGTGGTGAAGCACTCCTTCGCTCCCAAGTTTTGACTTTTCTTAACAACTTCCTAAAAGAGATTCCAATTAGGAGAAACTAGAAATCATTTCCTTGTTAATCCAAAACTTACAAAAAATAAGACCCTCGTCTTGCCCTCAAGGGAACAGTTTCTGCTACACAGCTCAAGCACCTCCAACAGCAGCTCTAGCACGACCTCCAGCAACTCCAGCACCTCCAGTAGCTCCCGCTTAAGGGGGGACAACTCTTGCTTTCTGGTAATACGAAAATAGTGTTGCTTGAAGAAGCTGCAAATGTAGGGGTGTGCCCACTAAATTAACAGCCAAAGATAAGGGGAGCTGCACAAAAGATCGCATACGACACCAACACTGCAATAAGAATATATGGTTTGAGATGCTTTGACGCAGTTAAGAAATAAAGTGCAACCCAAAAGCAAAGTGAATGGAAAATCGTGGGAGGTTTTTTATGAGGTGTTTCAAATTGACTTCATGTGGCCTGGTATAGTAAGAAGGTGGCGATGGAGGTTGGCCCTGGGGTTGGCCATCGGGATGAGGAGATTGATGTTGGCGGCCATCGGTTGGCAGTGATTGATTAACGGGAGGAAGATGTTGCAAATCGGAAGCTATGGCTTGTGGGCTTTTGGTGTTCTCCCACTTTTAAAAGGAATAACTTAGCGGGATCTGAAAATTTGAAATTCCTATGCCCTTGTAGAAAATTGGCAGCGCCTGCGTCTCCTTGCTTTGGTCGTACCTTCTGAAGCTTCCTTGCAGCATCTGGCTCTTGTTGTACCCTAACGCAAGAAACTTGGTCAATACTTAAACGAATCTGCCCTCTACCTTCGCCGGAGCTGAAGGTGGGGATACCGGCTGTGATCTCTCATCTCTCTCTATGGTGTTTCAGACCTCTCAGACCTTTTGATTCTCTGATCTTAGTTCTTTTCAGAAAAAAGCCCGCTCTTTCATTGTTCGGTTGGAAGATATTAGATCTCATTGTTGAAAAGGTATTTTCTCTCTGGTTTCAATTTAAAACGCTCAATCTCTTGGTTCCCTCGATTTTGTTCTCTTTTATTTTTATTCTTATTTATAGTGATCCAGGTTTAATTAGGGTTTTGACTTTTCCTTTTTAGGGTTTTATTGTTGTTTTTTTCTCATTTTAAATGATGAAAACTCCTTTCAGCAATTTTTTTTCCTAACCTATGTTTTCCTTGCTTCTTGGTGGTGAAGCACTCCTTGGCTCCCAAGTTTTGACTTTTCTTAATAATACACATGATTTCATTTGGATTAAGATGGAACAAGTGGATCTTCATTTGACTCAAAGTGACATTTAATTAAAGCAAAGGGGTTTAAATGCAAAAATGCATTATGACTCAGGTTTAAGTAAGCATGAGCTGTTGAAATGAGAGGAGAACCTGTATGCCAGCAGCTGGCTTCTTCCTCCTTCCTTCTTCTTTGTTCACTTCATTGTTTTCTTTTCTTTTCTTTCTTCAATTTCTCATAAACAAGCATCAAGGTAAGGATTTGTGAAGTTTTATTTGAAGAATTTCATCATCTTCATTTTCTTCCTTGGAATTACAAAGCTTGGATTGAAAAAGTCTTGATCTCAAGCTCAAACTACACAAAAAGAGTTTTTGAGGATTTAGCATCAAGAGAGGCAAGTACTTATACGTTTTTATGAATTATGATGTATTTGAATGGTTAGAGCTCAAATGTATCAAAAGCCAGAGTTTGGCTTCAGCAAACCTGAAGCTCGAACTGAGCTTCTGTGTCTCTATCGGTCGACCTATCGGTCGACCAACGAGTGAACCGACAGGTTAAAACCTGTTGTTTTTTAGTAAATTTCAGCCCTCTGGATTTTGAACTGACGCATCGTCGGTCAGCCGATATGATGAGGTCGGTCGACCGACAATATGAAGACTTAATTCAATAAATTCCAGCTCTCTGGAATTTGAACCGATGCATCATCGGTCAACCGACCTGAAGCTCTCGGTCAACCGACAGGTGACCGACGAGGTGTAGAAATACATTCAATTGAAGCCTAATGTATGAAGGCTGAAATCTGTTAATGTCTAAGTCATCATAAGTGTAAACTTAGTTTTCCGAATACATGATTAACAAATGATATTCATCCCAAATGGTATGTGTATTGGAAAATGACTGTTTCACTCATTTGTTTGGCTTAGAAGTCTAATTAGAATTGATTAATTGTCACATGAACTTAGTTCTCAACTCATTGAGTGAACTATACTGATTATGAATTGCATAATGAACCATTTCTGCTGCAGCAGATGTTCAGGTGTTCCGGAACCTCGTGGAAGTTAGTGATCTCTGATCAAGACACTGATTTATTCCGTACCATTTGACAACCTTTGAATAAAGAGTGTCCAAGTAGATATCAATTGACTGATATTACTGGATCCATTATTATGAATGAATTGTTATATGAATTGAATTATTTCAATGGATTTTGTGATAGCTAGAATTATCATAACATGTATGTATTTGTTGAACCGTCGTGTTCATTGTACTATGGATGAATGTCACAGGCCCAGATGCCCGTGCCGGTCCTGCCGAGGCCGCGCCGCCAGCGAAAGATGCCCGCCCGATACCTCCCGGAGGTTTAATCGAGTGGATATGATCGCTGAGAGCGGAAGAATAAAATTTGGAATATATATAGTTTTGAATATAAGTGAAGTCCCCGTATTGTATTAAGTATACGGTGGTTGACTTCATTAGTGAACATAGAACTGAATTGTATATTGGACTTTACTATTTGTAAAGTTTTTATGTTATACTTTCGTCAATGTATATTTTCCGCAATTTTATACAATTGACAGGTTTTGTATTTGATATCCCTTGTGAGTTTCGTTTTAACTTTGTTAATTCGGAATTGACTGGAGTAAGTATGCAATCACGACTCGGGATTTGTCTGAGCTAATCAAATCTCGGGACCGGATCGTGACAATAGAACAGTTTTAGCTCTGTGTAATAGTGTATTACTCATATATAAACCTCTGTAGGATTAGTAGTTATCATGTATCATTCCACAAAATAACATCACCTCTCCTATCCATGCGTTATTGTGCATTGTAAAGTGAGACCTGTGTTGTATTTGAATCTTATTTTGTTGGATGGAACGGAGGAATGCGGATAGTGCTTTTCTAGTACTCCTCTCCCTTTGGATGTTCATACAAAGCAAAAAATTTTCGATCCCAAAGTGAAGATATTCAAGTTTAGGCCTATCATAAATAGACTTTGTTGACTAGATTGGAGAAATTAAGTCAAACATTATTTGACTCCATGGGAGAGCCAACTTGCTGGGGGTTCTATTGCAGGTAGAATGGTAAAATGCAACTATTTTGCCACTTTCACTCACTGAGCTCTATTAATGCTAAGTCACTGTGTGGTAAGAGTTATATGCTAGAGTGATTCTCGGGAAAGGGCAGAATTTTCCTTGCTTCTGTAAATCCCTTTGTTTTGAGAAATACAGGACAGGACACCCTAGTGGAAAGTTTGTCTCATCCCACACAGCCACCTAGGGATCCAACCCTCTGGGGGTGGGTTATACAACTTATACCCCACATGTACTGTACTACTTATCCAATCTTGCTGAAGAAAAAAAAAAGAGGGTTTTTACATTGCTCTATCATGTTATTTGCTGTGTTTTGGAGACATTTTTGCCCGAAAAGTTCATTCATCATGTTAAATGCTTTCCAAGATCTATTCTCTATATTCCTCTTCAAATTTTGGCTTCCAAACCCAAAAAGAAAAAGAAAGAAAAGAAGACATCCGGTACTTTCATAGCAGGTAAACACAACTAGACCAACACACTTCAGTGGTTTCTAAGATTGAACATGATGAGGGATGTAGTGCGTCAGAAAGTTGGGCTATACTTCTGCCATTTAGCAAATGGGGCTTACATTAATTGCTGGGCATTGATTAGTACCTTTCGGCAAACAAAAGTCAAGGTCGGTCCAATTGACTACCTAGCAAACATCCGAAGCCAGGAATCATATACAACATTAGCCATAGCCCATGGGCCCTGCAAAGAAAAATTCTTTAGCCTGGATCCAGCCCATGGATTGGACTTGGTCTCCGTGCCCATACTTTTTTTTTTTGGGTGCTGGAAGAGGAGATTCAGCACTGGTATTCATCCATGTCCCAATTCGAATTTTCTTACCATCTTCGCCTTATGAGAGTAACCATGACATTTATGGTCAAGAGGGCTTGTAAAATTTTCCATCTAGACGGTTTAGTCTACCATACATCACCCCTTATGCTTTCCCTGGAAACCAATTCACCTGTAAATTTAATTATCTGTACCCATATTTACCTGCAGTTAGTTGTGAAAATAAACAAAACTGCATCGTTTAAAGGTAACTCGGGATATTCAAATGCATGTAATGTAAACTCGGGATATTCAAATGCATGTAATGTAAGTTATGTAACCTGCTTTACTTCTAATAGTAAACAGAGCTACCTGCACTCATTTTGTGAGGATCAAAATGGACCCAGTTCCTTAACTGTGGGTTCATCATGAATGTATGCATCATGAAAATGCAGTAGTCTTTCAAATGGCTCCCATCAAAAGATGATTACAAAGGCAACTGGGGAGCCACAATTTTCTTTCAGATGGGGCAAGAGACGGACGTCAATGACAAAAGGAAAGAAAATTTGACAATGGGCCCCGATTATATTGGAGGGAAATTTCTTAAGACATTCATTTCTTCTATGGCCCACTACTGATTTCAAAGTCCTGTACACTAAAATAAAAAAATAACTACATAATAGTCTCACAAGAATCTCATGAAGTATATAAAAAAGAGACTCCTCATGTAGTATACAGTCCTAATCAAATTTTATATAAATGACCTCTATGATCAATAATTTTAAAATACTCAAATAAAAAATATTAAATATTACATATACTTGACAGTGGGCTTATTAGAGTTGATTTTTTTCATCGATAAAAGGGTATTTTCAAGGGGATTTGGATATTCTCAAGTACGGATCTTTTTTATGTTTCATAATTTCATGCATTAAGTATGTTCTTAATGATATGCTCTGCCTAAGGTGGGACCATCTCCCGATGAAGTAAACTTTGGAGAAATCCCATTAGAAGGGTATTCATTTTGAGGTGATTAAGATTATCATTAAGAGGGGTCCACTATATATGGATTTTCATTCCCTTTATTCATGTTCTTATTAAATGGATATTCATAGAATTTGGACTTAATTACTAACGAGATAGACACATAACTTCATTTCCATTTTTATCTTTTTGGGTGAAAGCCATATAGAAAAAGAATGCCCTCATTAATCATTATTTAGAAAATTCCTCCACCTCTCGTGAAAGAAAAAGAAAAAATGAGTGGCAAAAACATAAGACAAATGTCCTCCTGATTTTTCTCCTCTTACACAAAATCAAAGGAGAAAAAGTCGGATGAGGGGCAATTTGAACCATGGTTTAAAATCTCGGTATCGGTCGCGGTATCGGCTAGGCCGAAAAATCGATATCGTCGCTGATATCGTCGCGGATATCGGTCATTCGCGGTGTGAATTTTTTTTTAATCCAAAAATATTCAAAAAATCCAGAATATTAGAAAATGTTGAAAAATAATATTTTTTCCATTAGTAACAACAATAAATCAAAATCTAGATCACCTTAAGTTATTAGTCCTGTTTGTGTCGCTGTTCGCTTTCTTCTCCAGTATTTCATATAATGCAATCATTATTGATGCACATGATCAATAAGCTGAAATATCATAAATTTGACATAATTCAACCACAATTTTTGACAAAAACTCATACTTTTTTGTTCCAAAAGTATAGATCTATTTTAAACTAGCATATTATCAATGCATTTGAATACTAATGTGAAAAAATGTAATTGATTTCAAGAAAAGCCCCAAATTTTAGAAATAAAAAAATTTAGATCTACACTTTAAAATACTAGATTTAGAGAAAAATAAGTGAGTAACATCGAATCTAACTCAATATAAAGCCTTTTGATTCATGAATTAGTGTATTACACAATCTTTACTACTATATCATTCCAAACATAATTAAATAGGTTTAAAATCATATCTAGCAGCTTATAATAAAAATAGACATCCAAGCACAAAAAAAAAAGAAAGACAATTAGCAAAAGAGTCCTGGCTATTATGGTCAAGTAGGATCTTTTTGTCTTCTTGATTGCCACTTCTCTAAAACATGAGCTTCGCAGAGGGGGTCCGGGGTATCCCCCGGCTGGGGTCGAGATATCGTCACGGCCGATATGAACATCATATCGGCCAATATCTCGCGATATTTTGGTGATATGTAACTCGATATCGCCGATACCGATATCTCAGCGAGATATCGGTTCGGTGTCGGCCGATACGAACCGGTATCGGCCAGTTTTTAAAATCATGATTTGAACCCCACTCCTTCCAGGCTTCCATCCCTGACAAAAAGTGGTTAGCTGTCTAAAATCAAGACTTTAATGTTCTGTTCGTCTACATCAATTGATTCCTTGAAATTCACCAGGGGGAGGGGAGTGGTCCAAAGTGGATTAAAGAGGCAAGGAGCAGTATTACCATCTTCTTATAATTTAATTTATTAACATGATTGGTGGTCTATCAAAGAGAATTATATACATTTGATGACTCATTAGGTATCTTTACCTAAAGTACTTCGCATTTACTGCTTTTTTTTCATTTAATTTATTTTTTTTACCTAAAATTCATAAAAATTCAATGTTTACAGGGCAATGAACCCTCCGCTCATGTTCATGTAAGAATGTCTTTGCAGCATTTTAATTCTGAAGCAAGTTATATCTTTTAGAAGAAGAAAAAAAAGAAATTAGAATTTAGTGGTGAAAAAATAATTCCTACTTTATTATGTGTTTTCACTAGTTGTATGTGACTTTTGAAAATGGTTGTTTACCACTACTTTACCTTACCTGTTGGTTTTGCATTTGCATATTTTTCAAAAAAACTTGCAGGAAATTCTCACTTTTCCGTATGGGAGACCCACACCAGAATGTGCTGCATATCGGTATCTTCGTCATCCTTTTGAACTCAACTACCCACTCAAATAGATAAAAGCCACATATCATCAATCTGAAGGACACATGGTCACCAACAATCCCCCGCAACCTATCACTTTGTGGAGGAGGATAAATTAGAGTTGTTGGGCATGAAAAAGTGGACCTTTTCTTTGGGTCTCACCATTTGCTAGGCCATATGGCAAACCAGTCCCACCCCAGATTCAAATATGCGCAGTTGTATGCGTACTTGATTGCCCATCGACGATGGGGCTCATTAAAATTATGGTCCTGATAGCTTAAAGTGGGCCCGACTTGTCGAGCAAACTGTACACTTATTAAAGGGACAGCTATAGTTCCTTAAATCACTCCACCCCATCTGTCTATTTTTGTTCGGGTCCTGGCACTAAATGAAGAGAAGTAGAGTAAAAAGGAAAGCAAGAAGGAAGGCGATAAAGGGCAGCCAATGAAAGAGGAGATGGGCTTGGTGTGGGTGGTGGCCATGGCATTGATGTTGCAGTCATGCCCTGTTTGGAGTGGGAGCAGCAACCTTTACCCTGTGGTGTTGGTGCCGGGCAGCGGTGGGAACCAGCTAGAGGGACGGCTAACCGAAGCCTATAGGCCATCGAGCCTTGTGTGCAGGAGATGGGATCATGGCCGTTGGTTCAGGCTATGGTTCGACCCTAGCGTGATCGTGGGTCCTCTGACCAAGTGCTTTGCTGAAAGGATGATGCTCTACTACGACCCGGCCTTGGATGATTACAGGAACGCACCCGGGGTGGAGACCAGGGTTCCTTATTTTGGATCCACACAGAGCCTTCTCTACCTCGATCCGCATCTCAAGTAAGCCTTTCTCATCTCCATCTCTGATCTTATCTGATCCTTTAACGCGGGCACAGGCGCGCACAAAACCCCGACTGGTCTAGGCTGCTGACCATGCCCATATACTCGGAGGAATCCAACTGGAAAAATGGGTATATGGTTCCAAGGTTTAGACCCTGATTCACAAACCCTGAATCATTGGGTCGGGTTCCGATTGAGTCGGAGTTACGCCAAGAACTGCTACCTGTGGCTGGGCATGTACTTGCGCTTTATTAAAGCAAGCATAGGCTGAGGCAGAGCCCATTCAACTGTTGGCCTTAAACAATTTACAAATGGAGTTCAAAGGCTCAGGTGGACTCAGCGCTGGCCTGGACTATGCCAACAGCCAGTGCCAAGGTGGGGACATTTTCGTGATTTGATTGCCAAGTGTGATCCTAATGAGATATAACATATAAGTCCTTGAATTCTTAAAATGAATTGGGTGAGGGCTAATTTTTTAAGGAGTAATGTTGAATATCTGCGAAGGGTCATCAAATATTATTCCCTTTTTGTAACACCCAAATTCCGGATACCGAAAAGATCGTCAAAGTACCGAAATTGGCGCGCTACTTCCCGGAAATCCGAGAACTTCCAAGATCGTAGGTCCGCAGTGAGGTCCAATTTAAAACTTTTTGAACAATAATGTAACAATAGTTGTTATCGCGGAAGCGTATTATAAGCGGAAGCCATACAGAGATAGCGGAAGCAGAAGGTATCATTGTATATATGTCAAATGTAGAAGGGCTGAAGTCCAGCCTAGATGTATAGTGATAACAAATCAAAGTTTAATTACATATTTTTCATTACTACCCAACTCACAACAAATGTCTCTCAAAACCCTAAATAAAAGAACGCTCAAACCCCTGCAGCTGGTGTCGGCTCTCCACCTTCCGGCTCGACCTCATGGTCGGCCGGCCCCCATCCGTAGTCGCCTACTACGGGCACCTCAACGAGTGCGAACGCATCGCCCTCGAACTCGGGGTCAAGACCTAAGCACCAAGAGTGGGTCAGATCTAAAGATCTGGCAAGTCACAATATGCAGATAATATAGAATGTATGCATCAAAATGAGTAGAGACATGTATAAAGTTAAGAGAATAACAAAGGTACATATGCTATGCAGTCGTGCAAGATAACCATGTAGAATCATAATAAACATAACAGTAATAAACCTACACAATATGGCACATCCACATAAGCTGGTCACCGCGGGATATTATGCCGCGGCCCTCCCATACTTAACACAGTCGCGGTAGGGATCCTAAGCTAATGCTAGGGATTACTAACCCTGCAAAACATCATCAACATCATCCACAACGACCGGAACCGGCATCACACCGTCCGTCCCAACAGTGCTCATCATGATAGCCACACAACAAATCTCAATAGCTCCTACTAGTGATGATCAGTCCAGCTGGCTGAGCTTAAATCAACTCAGTGAATGTCTATGCCGACTCGGAAACAATAAAGGTCTGTGTCTGTCTAGGCTTTACCTTGCGTGAACAAGGTCCTAACAAAAGTCCCTAAGAGGTCCAAGTACTCAATATAAACTGTGGATCATAGTCCAAGTCCAATCCCATCATTGGATCCATACCAAGGCCCACCAAATACATGGCCTGATCTATAACAGTCCATATGAGATACAAGTCCATATTCAATGACATATGATCCATTTACAACCTTAATGGGTCACAAGCCCATACAATCTAACCTCTCCATTCTAGGGTAATTCACATCCAACTTAGGCCATAAAAAGGGCCCGCCTAGCCACAGACACGGGTCAATGATCCACCAAATCAGATTACCGGGTCACCTCTACGTATTCCTAGGTTTAGGTCCTCCATTTTCCATTTAATTAACAGGTATGAGCAATAATAAGGACAATAGAGTGATAGTCATAGTATGAGGGAGATGAATCTCCAAGTACACGAATCATAGGGAGATAGCAACAGTCTAACCTAGGTAAATGGTCCACTCTCGGATACAGGTCCATCTCAGGTAATTCGATCTTTAAGTGAAACCACAGATGCTAAGGAATATTGTGTTTGGTGCTTAGAAGTTGTGTGCATCATTTGGTAACGTATAAAGGTCGAATCATCTAAGATTACATAACCAGGACTTTAATTAGTGGACCCCACGAGTCAAGGTTGAGCCGTACCATTGACTCGTGGCTGGCACAGTGATGGAAGTTTATTTGAATGGTCAATGGGTCCTACATATGATTGCAACAATGGAATTTAGAATCTGGGAAGTGTCACTGTACACAGTGTGCTCAGCCGGCCTCCTGGCCTGGGCGGTCAGCTCGGCACACTATGATCAGAGGAGGAAAAACACCCTACAGGCAAAGCCTGTTTGTCCAGAACTTCCTGTGAGTTCGGCTAACTCCCTGGCCTGGGTAGTTGGCCGTGCACACTAAGAATTCTGGCTAAAGGGAATGTCCCAGGTTCTAGTCTCCTTTGTTGAAATCCCGCCTTTTTGGAAATCCATCTCGGAGTTCGGCTAAGCAATGGAGCTCAATTGATACTCAGTTCGGCCACCCAGCTCAGCTCGGCAAAGGGCCTAGCTCAGTTCGGCCACCCAACTGAGTTCAGAAAATGCATTGAGTTCGGCTAGGCATTGAGATTGGTTTAGCTCTCAGCTCGGTTAAGCACTGAGTTCGGCTAAGCTCGAAGTCCGGTCTGGCACGGAACCCGGTCTGGCGCTGAGCTCAGTAAAACACTGAGTTCGGCCATAACACTGAGTTCGGCCGTAACACTGAACTCGGCTTTGAGCACTGAGCTCGGCCTAGACACTTAGCTCGGCTAAACGCGGATCTCATCGACCATTATGCTCGGCAGAACTCTGAGTTCAGCTAGTGTTGAATCCAGCCATCGCTGAGTTCGGCCAGTGCTGAGCTCGGCAGTTGTGAGCTGCGCTAACGCTGAGCTCGGCAACCGCTGGGCTCTGCAAGTACTGAGTTCGGCAGTTGCTGAGCTGCGATAACGCTGGGCTCTGCAAATGCTGAGCTCGGCCATCACTGGACTCTGCCCATCTCTCCTATCAGTGTTGTGTTCTGTTACAGAACCCAGTTCTGCGACAGGACACAACTCCTCTTCATTAAGCACAGGAATGGTGGTCCACCTCTGATCAGAATCCAGATCAAGTAGCACCCTATGATCGCACAGGCCCCCTCACATAGACGTAGGGTCCTGATCTACCAAGGGTGGTCCTTCTTCGATTCCGATCTCAATATTGCGAGATGACAAGAACCCATCTCCGGAAACTCATTCCTGTGACCCAATTCTCCTGGGTTTCTCCATAGACCATTACAGCAGCAAAATAAATCATTCCTACATCATTCCCCCCATCATCAACCGGCCATTGATCATCCAAATGAGGTAATCCCATCCATCAATGGCCAAAGGAACCGAACAAACATGCTCAAGGATCGATCTAAACATATATTACAAATTGAAATTCTACTGCCAATCAAAGGAAGGAAACATGCAATCTAAACTACCAGCACAGTGCACTTGCCTTGATCAATTGAAGGTAGAAGGAAAAGAGAGAACCACAGGGGAAAAGAGAAAAGTCTCGACAGTAGCTCTTATGGTGCAGGTTGGTCTCGGCTGGCCTTCTGTCGAGGATTTCTGGGGCGAGGGGAGAAGAAGAGAGAGATTGGAGGAGAGATGATGGTTCGTTGGAGGGAATTGGGGAAGAAGAAGAAGAAGAAGAGAGAAGAGATTGAAACTTGAGAGAAAGAAAAAAGGAGATGAACAGTAGTTGTTAGGGCAGGGGGAGGGTTTTGTTTATATAGGTTGGGTTTTTGGGTCAGGGACAAAATTGCCCTTGGGGTTAGAATAGGATTAGGGTTAGGGTAGAGGGTATTTGGGTCTTTAGGTGATCTTCTAGAAGATTCTTTGGTGCAAACCCCCTATGGTAAATACAAAACTCTAGCTAGGGCCTCTAACAAACTAACTAACTCGAAGAATAACAAAAGACACCCTATTGACTGTACTAATTACACCACTAGTCTAACCCTAGGGAAATACATAACTACCCTCACTAAGTCCCATAATTAGTATAATTAAAATACTTAGGCTAATAAATAGTATTCAAATTCACATTGAGGGCCCACCAGGGGTGGGGTCTCACACTTTTGGTAGGAATTGATTGATCAGTCATGATCCTAGAAAATCAAATACTAGAAGAATTAATATGGTGCACCATGTATCCTTACTAGTAGTTCCAACTTGCATTTGCAGTTTATTATCTCATGTTCTTATACCAGTACAAAACACACTGTAGAGAAAACTATGATTGTAGACAAGTAGAGTTTCTTCTAATTCAGCTATTTTATTGGATCATGGGAGTAACAACAATCGGAATATTTCAGGCATATCACTGCATATATGGCACCCCTAGTAGAATCCCTTGAAGAACTTGGCTACATTGAT
Organism: Litsea cubeba; assembly: GCA_012931725.1. Lineage (NCBI taxonomy): Eukaryota > Viridiplantae > Streptophyta > Magnoliopsida > Laurales > Lauraceae > Litsea > Litsea cubeba. The sequence goes on from CM022945.1 coordinate 17,904,673, forward strand.
GGACATAACCTCTTCGGGGCGCCTTACGACTTCAGGTATGGCCTCGCTGCAGAGGGTCATCCATCCCGGGTGGGCACTCAATTCCTCCATAACTTGAAGCAATTGGTCGAAAATGCAAGCTCCTCCAATGGAGGCAATCCAGTAATAATCGTCTCACATAGCTTAGGGGGCCTATTTGTTCTGCATCTCCTCAATCGAACCACACCATCATGGCGTAACAAGTTCATCAAGCACTTCATTGCATTGTCCGCCCCGTGGGGAGGCACTGTTCAGGAAATGCTCACCTTCGCCTCTGGCTACACCCTCGGCGTGCCCCTGGTGGAACCCTTACTAGTCAGAGGAGAGCAAAGGAGCTCAGAGAGCAACCTCTGGCTCCTCCCCTCCCCTAAGCTATTTGGGCGAAAGCCTCTTGTCATTGCGCAAAATCGGTCATATTCAGCTTTTGATATGCCAGAATTCCTAGAGGACATTGGATTCAAAGAGGGTGTGTATCCATACGAAGCTCGCATTTTACCGCTAACGGAGCAATTAATCAAGCCTGAGGTGCCAGTCACATGCATATTTGGGAGTGGAATCAAGACCCCAGAGACACTGTTTTATGGGAGAGAGGGGTTTGACAAGCAGCCTGATATTATCTATGGAGATGGCGATGGAACAGTGAACATGGTGAGCCTGTTAGCACTTGAATCCTTATGGTCTAATGTGACACGACATCCATTTAAGGTGACCAAAATCCCTCAAGTGTCTCACATCTCTGTACTCAATGATGATGTTGCTTTGAGAGAAATAATAAGAGAAATTACTGATATTAACTCTCGTGTTCTAAGATCAATTGTGTAGTAACATTGAAGTGCACCTGATTTACATTAGACTTAATTGAGAATTGAAAAGCAGTACATTCCATTTTTATTTCTCCTGTCTTGGTAGTTGGTGTTGTACAGGGGAGTCATTGATGCTTACATTTGTTTATAGAACTTGAATTACGATGGTGGTGGTTGGGTATTCATGTCTGACCTCCGTTTGATTCATTTTACATTTGATGGGAGATATTTCATGGTCATTTTTTCAAAAACTTACATTTGTTTCATTAATTTTACCCATTGTTTAAGTTAGAAGTCTTATAACTCGTATGCATTTGATTACATAAAACAAATTAAGCCCTCAAATCTGATGAATAAAAAACAGCTTGACAGGTTTCTTTTTTTTTTTTTTTTTTTATAACGGAGGGTGTCTCAGCCCTTTGGGCCTGACTAATCCCTACGGGCCCGGGGGTGCTTGGTAAATCCCCGCGACCCCGGTATATGAAGATGATGAGTTTGAGATTTCAATAAATTTTATGTTTTGAACTAACAGATGAAAAATTATCATCTGTCATGGCCATGGCTTACTTAATTTCAGCCGAATTACAAAATCATGCTCATTACTTCTTATGTTCATACGCATAATTATCTGACTCTGTAAGACTGCAAATCGTTACTGCTAGAGTGATATTTTGCCCTGATGTGTACAAGGACACGGAGGGTCAAGACAGACGAGGTTGGAATTTGATATGAACTGTGTTTAACTAAGCAAAGTTGTTGACACAAAATACCAAAGATTGCCCTGAAGAATTTCTTTCTCACGAGCCATCCCCTTTGTCACTTTCCTTTTCTAACGAGTTCTTTTCCTATGATTTAGAAGCCATGAGTCAATGGATGGTATGGTACTACGTAGCTGGAGGCAGCTGGATATAACTTAGATCAAGGCGATTTGTTCATATTCTGACCATTTCTTCATTGACAATGGAACCTTCTTCACTAAATGATGATGATACTTCCAATTAATTTGTTATATATTCTGACCATTTCTTCATTGACAATGGAATCTTCTTCACTAACTGATGATGATACTTCCAATTAATTTGTTATATCAACCAACACGCAACTAGAGTGCATTTATCTTCTGTAAGCAACGTAAGGACCCAAGATATCCCAAAATTCAAACAGAAACAACGGCAGCCACAATTCAGCGCATCCCATTCCAGTAATCCATGTGCCTCTTGACCACCCAGATTGATGATTCTGCTGAGAATTGTAAGAATCCGACCCGAAGTAGTGTAGTTATTACTATTTAATTATATTTATCTATAATTATTTGAGAATTCGAGAAAATGTTTACACATCACCCCAGACTTTGATATGTAGGGACGTTGATTGGGGCCACTGTTACGTAATTGCCAGGAAAATTTTTTTTAAGTGCCCTTAATCTCACGCACCCAAATGTGGGGACATGATAAAAACTATGGTCTCGAATGTGGACCAATCCATGACGGAAAACGAAAATTGGCTTGGAATATGAATGGTCTCCATTTAAAAAAAAAATGGAACCATCTTACAATAAATTTCTAAGACTTCAATAATGTGCAGACAAATAAGCCTTTAGTTTCACTCCATTTGCATGCAGTGGACTCAAATTTAGATTAGAACTAAAAACAAGTTGAATGATGGGATCATAACTGATTTTTACACTTTGGTTCCTTCGCACCCATAGCCGGGGTCGTCCCTCCTGAGTTCTTGGAGTTCATTGGTACTCTGACATGTTTGTGCAGAGGCAGTGCTATGGAAAGACACCGGAGAAGGCGCCGTATGCTTCTTCTATGATTCGCTTTTGGTGAAAGTAACAAACAGAATTTGTGAATTTCCTGTTTTTTAGTCTAATTCTCCAGCATCCACCTTTTAGCTAGGTTGAAATAGTGCTTAAATATAAAAGGAAATGCAATTTTCTCATCTGCGAATTATGCACAAACATCTCCTTATGGTCCCTTACAATTGGACCTTAAACCAATTGAGCTTATACTGCTAGCTATATTCGTATGATCAGTAGCTTGATAGAAGCAACATAACATCTAATTTTGACCAACACTGCAGTGCAACATGACATCACAGTAGGCACCGGTGGCTGTGTTAACAGTCAAAGCAGGCAAATATGATTTTTCCGATCTTGCATCACTGCCAACGGCAGCTAACAAGCTTAGGTTGCCTGCCCACCTTCGTTAAATCTGACTCTATTTATTCTAGAGTCTTTGCATTAATTAATTAGCTTATTATGGATCAAATTTAACTTTAAACATAGCAATATTCTTATTAAAATAAATCACATGTGAAATATCTATAATTATACATTACGATTGAAAATTGAAATGGAATTTAAATAGTTAATGATTCGATCCGTCTGATAGGGAGAAATTAATTCTCAAAGCAGGCAACATTGTGTTGGGGGAGATTGTGATGTATATATATATATATATACACACATGAAACAATAATACGGTGTATACCGCTTTTTGATGGAAGCGTGAGATTGTTTCTCACGAGAGAAATAGAATTAACATCTTGTCCATCCAATAGGTGGGCATTATTCAACAACCCTAAAATGAACCAAAAGAGAATTTGCTTCATTTGGGCTACAGTAATTTGCATGTTAGCAGTATTCAAAACTAAGGACTTAAACATGGGCAAGAGTAGATATTATATTTTGAGTGAAAATAAGAGAGAAAATTATTAGAAATATTAAGAGAGACAGAAGAGAGTTAGATTTTGAATATTTGAAGTTTCCTTTTCCTTCAGTAACCTGGAATCTTTGCTCTTTTTTTTTTAATAAAGAAAATCCTCATTTAGTAGTAGTCTCTTTGAAGCTGTATTCTTTTCCTCTGCTTCGTTTTCTTGATATGCTAAATGGATAGTCGACGGTCAATGTTCAACTGGGGATAAAATGGCTAGCATGTGGGTCATCTTCCTAGTCACATTTCCTTCTTGTGGCCCACTATACGCACAGGTGGGTCCCTAAATCGAGTTTCTAAAACATGTACTATATAGCTTATAAATACTAGAGTTTAGTCGTGTAAGATGGCAATTTAAACTGGAAAGAGTAGAGAGCATGGACCCTCCTCATTTCTCTGTTCTTCAAGCAGTAGAGAGACGAGAAAAGAATAGAGCCTCTCCTCTGCATACTGTAAGGAGACCAACACCATCAAAGCCATGGAAGAAACCACCTTCTGCATCCCAGGCTAGATTTTATGTTGTAGACCCTCGGGGCTTTCGCTCACTCGTGCAGAAGCTTACTGGCTTACCAGAAGCCCCCACACGGAGGCTTCGAGAGGTGGCGCCACGGTCACTCAATATTATCCCATTCCCATCAGAGTCACATTCACGCACATCATCACCATTGGTCTCCACATCAGAATCCAAGACCAATTCTCCACGGCCAGTTACAACAGTCCACTTCATTCGCTTCTTCGATCGGGTTTCTATTGCCTTCTTCATGATCTTCACCCCTTCTCATCCCTGAAACGGTGGCGTTGTGGGAGCAAAGCAACATACTCTAGGATATATGTATGCAGAGAATATTTCTGCAGAAGATAAATTATTTGCCAGAATCAGTTATTCCATGTTAGTAGTTTACTCACTTTTCATATTTTGAGGTGAGGAGAAAGGCAAAAGCTATTTCAGCACGGAAAATGTTCTTTCGCAATTAACAATAACAACTGTACGCATAGAAAATGAAGCGCAGGCAAACATGCCCTTAGTAACAATTACTGAATTCTGAAAGAAAAAAAGTACTGGAATCGGATGTCCTAGATGGTTTTTTTATTAACCTTTGTCAGATCTATTGCTAGTAATTCTTAATTTTTTGTTGTTATAAATGTTTCCTTCTCTCCTTTTTTCGTGTCTTATGGAATGAGAGCATAACTTTCCTTCTGTGAGACACGTAAAGCATATTGTTTGTGTTTTTAGTTTTAGGCCTGCGGACTTTATATCAATGACATTAGCAATGTTGGATTTAACAATTCAAAACTAATTTGATTTTTCTAACTCGCCTTTCCTCTCCGATCAGAAAAGGACAGACAAGCTACATCAACTCATTCAACACAGTAAGAAGCCAAAATTAAGAAAAGTTATATCTAAATATACAAGTAATCCTTTAGAAAGAGAAAAACGAAGAAAAAATAAAAACGTAAAACAGAATGGAAGGAGTAGAGAGAGAGAGAGAGATATCAGATATATAGATGCTAATATTCCAATACATACACCTTGTAAAGCTAGAACGTGCCTTTCCATCACGTGGTTTGGAATTTTGAATTTTTATAACAAACACATCATTTGAAATGCCTTGAGGACAAGACGTCATGTTATATCATCAATCCCCAACAATCCCAAATCTTATTATAAATGCCTCTAGCCAAATAGGCCCTTAACATTATAAGGAAGTTCTCCTCCAAAGTAAGTTAAATAGCATGCATAAAGACATTCTCATTATTATAGAATCTCAAGTTAATTAGATAAATTAGAGCTCTGTATAGTGCCACACAATAGTTTATTAAATTTAATTTACATCACTTGTTATTTTATTAATGAATCATTTAAATGTAGAATGACTAAAGGATGGGCAACCATACTTATATATTTTGTCCTCACTCATTCCAGACAAGTGGTGATTCTTAATTTGTTGTGCTCGCTTTTATTGATCATTATAAAAAGCAATCATATAATATCTATTAGTTCAATCATATTAATTGAATCACACAGCAGCTCCCGCTCCCATAGTCCCTGCTAGAGATCGATCCTTAGCAGGGTGGTTTCCACTTACCTCCACTAGCCATTGGTCCAACTCAGTAAAAAAAAGTTCCATCAATTATTAAATTTTATAGAAGAATATACTATCAACCTCTTAGAAATGAATAAAAATGGAGAGGGTGGGTTTAGTTTTTAGATAATTTTAAAGATGATAAAGTTTTAAAAAGATGATAGTAATTTGACGTCAAAAACATCATTGAAGTTTCAAATACAAGAATATTTAAAAATACGGTCATCGGCTATCCACTCTCTATATAACCGACGCATAACATCATTTTCAAAGAACCTTTTCTCCAATAGACTATTGATAGTAGGAGATATAAAATATTGGCTTAATTGGTGACTTGCCTCGACTCACTTTTGTTGAGCGTGGATTTGATAGTGGTTTATCAGATTCTGAACTGGTCATGACCAAATTTCTTTAGGGTGGGTTCGTTTTTGTGAAGTCTACCCCTCTTAGTCTTGGTTATAAACCCCTCTTAGTCTTGGTTATAACTACTTTTGCTATTTTGAAATAAATTTTAACACAGAGATTTTATGGTCCAATTAGGTACCGAGCTCAAAGTAGAACTCTTTCATATAATACGAATTTCCATAGTTGCACATACCTTGATGCCATATTAGGAACACTAAAACATATAATGCTCTTATTAAAGAATGGAGTGACCTTTGGTGTAGATTTTGTTCTTGGCGAAAATGGATAATTGGTCAAAATCCCTATTAACGAGATATCACTAGCATAAGAACCAGTGCTGAGCGCGAATTTATGCATACAAATCAAACCAAATACAATTATACGACTGTAAATTTTTTAAAAGAAAATGAAAGAAGGAGTTTCTATGACTGTACGAATTTTCATAATAAAGAGAGGTAGAATAGAAAGAAAATAGGAGAAATGAAGTAAAAGAAAAAAAGAAAAAAATGGGAATAAGAGATATAAGTAGAAAGGAACTTTTACAGAAATTAAAAAAGAAAAATGGGGAAGTTACAAGAGACATGGGTAGTGAGAAATGAGTAGTTATATGAGATGATTGGTGTTATGCATGAGATAAGAAGTGGGTAGTTAATAGAGATAAGGGTAATGGGAGGAGGGAATAACTTACAATCAAAATCAAAATAAAAGGTCAAAATCAGATTGAAAACCTCTTAGCTTAATATAGTATAATTGGTTGAAGATCAACGCCTGAAAAATGATTGTGGGAGCCACACCTGTATCGACAGACTAGTGGCGTTGACAGAGGATGTTGCATCATTGCATCAGTTGGAGATCACTTTGCTAGTTGATGATGAGTCGAGTCCACCTGACCCAACTACGAGGGCCTGACCCAAACTACAAGGCGGGAAAATTCCCACCCTTCCAATTTTGAACTTCTGACAAAACTAGGCTGCTCCCTGGACAAGTCGCAGCAGGTGGCGTGGCTTTTCTCTCCGAGAAATTCTAAATGCACAAACTACAAGGCGGGAAAATTCCCACCCTTCCAATTTTAAACTTCTGACAAAACTAGGCTGCTCCCTGGACAAGTCGCAGCAGGTGGCGTGGCTTTTCTCTCCGAGAAATTCTAAATGCACAAACTTTTGTTGCTAAGCCCATCCACATTCCACTACAATAAAAATTATTTTTCGCGATGAAATATTCATCTTGTCGCCTAAAAAGAAAATTTCAAATTATTTAGCGACGATAATTTTCTATTGTCTCCAAATATTACTGCGAAAAGTTTGGCGTAAAAAAAAATGGAGTTGCTCCATCAAGAGTTAAAGTTTTTCCAACAAAATTATTTATTTGATGACATGTTATTTTCATCGATAAATCATTTACATAATATTTTATTAAAGATTTTAGCGAAAAAAAGGTTTTGTCGCAAAATTCCTTTAAAAAATAATCCACGACAGAAATTTTTTAGCGACATTTTTTTTCCCCAAAACTACAGTCCATATGTGTCGTTCATCTCGTCGAAAAAACGCCAGAGGAAAGACCCGCCCTCCACTATTTCGCTCCCGCCCTTTTTTCTCTTTTCCCTCCCACTCTCCAGGCTCTGCCCTCTTTCTCTCTCAACGGAGCCATCTCTACCAACAAAATCCCCAAAACCGATCTCCCCATCACCGAACGACTCTCTTCCTTCCTTTTTTCTGCTTCATTTTCCCCCAAATCCATCTATTCATCATCGATCCCTCCATTCTTCTTCTTTATTTTCCCCAAATCCAAGCCCCTCTTTTCATCTCTCCATCTCTCAATCTCTTCATCATCCGACAACTGCAAGTTCCAACCCACCACTCCATCCCAAACCCATCTCTCCATCCAACGACTACAAGTCCCAACGGAGCCATCTTAGTAGGATTTCTTCTTTTTTGGGGTTTTCTCTGGTAATAGCACATTACCATCTACCCATCACTCACGTAAGAAACCTTTTCATTGGTTGGTTTTTACTACCCATTTCCTCGTATATACATCTCAACTACCGCGTCTTTTCGCCACTACTCGTTTTCTTCTCCACCTTTCTTAGCACAAACCCTCTTTCTTCTTCTTCTTCTCTCGACCGCGATCTACATCTGGATCTGAAAGAGGTAAGTCTCTCTCTCTACATTTTTTTTTTTTTTTGGTTTCTTCGTTTACAGAACTGGATCTGCTAGTTGTCCAATTGCAAGATCACAATTTTCATTGCCGCCTTTTGGGGTTTATGAACTCTTTTTTGAATCTACATATGGGAAATAGGGAATCTCGCAGAATCTCGGTAAGAAACCTTTTCGTCACACAAATTCACTTTATATGCAACTGCTTGTTTCTATTCTGAATAATATAACTAATCAAGAAACAGAAAATACAAGATAGACAAAGTAAACTCAATCTCCTACCAAAATTTTATACATTTGACATGGAAAAAAAAAAACCCCAAAAACTCCATCTCACAATCTCAAGCTGAGAAGAACCCCTCACCCAAGTTGGCTTTTGGGCTCCAAAACCGTCCTTGCAGGCTCAGACCCCTTCTTGCCCACGTCCATCAATGGAAGTTGGTGAACCCCATGAGCCAGGATTGTAAAAAAAAGGAGTTGGAATAAGTACCTCCCCACCTCTCCTTCATCAAGCTATTCCTCTCCATAAAATCATCTGCAAAATAAAGAGCAATATCTGCCATCTCTTCAATTCAAATACAAGACCAAGTTCAATTAACCTCTTTGGATTTGGTTTTTTTTTTTTTTCTTTTTAACAAATGGAAATGTAGATATCACGAGGATCAGCTATTGCTCGAGAATTTATGTACTGCTCTGTATTATGATTTAGGTCTTTTTGCGGTATCAGTATGTGCTTTTAATATGTTCTTTTTAATGGAATGGTTTTATACTTCTTTTGGAAGGTGTTATTCGGTTATTCCCTGTGAATTTGTAGATTTTGGTTGCTTTAGTGGAAACATGAGTACGAGGAAGTGATATTGTTTTTAGTGACAATATAGTTTTGTCGGTAAAAGATATAATTCAGCTATGACTCTATTTTGTTGCCAAATTCCTTTTCACCATTTTTTAATCCATTTTTCTTTGCGATGAATTATAGATATTTGGTGACAAAAATATCATTTTTGCCGACATTCTTATTTGTCGCAATTTAATTTCATTTGGCGATGATAACGTGTCGCCACAGAAAATTGATATTTGGCGACGATTAGTTGTGATCGTTGGCAATATATTCATTGGCGCCTAATAGCCGACGAAATGGCAATAAATTGGTTTTGTCGCAGAAAATATTGGGTGACGATTTTCTGCGACACATATTTGCGTCGCGAAAAATGATTTTTGTTGTAGTGTTATGAGCTCACCATATTAAAACATAAGCTACCCCTTTTGCGGAGCCACTCGCGAAATTCTTCAGAACTGCCCCTTCTCCTCTTCCCCCTTCTTTCTCCTTTTCCTCCTCTCCTCTTCTTTCTCCTTTCCCTGTTTCTTCGTCTCAAGTTTCTCCGTCTCAAGAAACGGCATCCTTGTTTCTCTGTCTCGATTGCCAGCTACATCTTCTCCATCGTCTTTCTCCTTCATGATTACATCTTCATCGACATTACATCTCTTCACCTTCAATTTCTTCCAATTTTGTTTTTTCTTTGATGTTATTTGTTTTTCCAATTAAATAAACATATTTAGAAATTGTTACAATCTATGCAAACGGAATGGAGTGTAGGTTGGAATATGGAATTGAAGGGATGGGAGAGAGGGAGAATGTGAACGGAACCCCAAAACAAAAATATGTTCGCATTATGCACGGATACATAGATCCCTACACATTAAATGTGCACGGCCCGTGCATAATTTTTTTGCTCGGCATATGAAAACCGTGCAAGTCTAATATGCACGGATCTACATATCCGTGCATAAATGAAGTCAAGTACAGTCAGAATTTCATCTATGGGTATTTTGGTAATAATTTTTTTAAAAATGTGGTGAGCTCAGTAAAACAAAGGCAGGTGCGAACCTTCTCTTCTCTTCTCTTTCTTGAATGATAAAGATGTCTGGGGGTTCTTGGAAAGATTTTGACAGGGCAGGTATAGGCCTTTTTAGCGTTTTTTATGTCATGGGGATTCGTTGGTGTCATGTAAGTTTGAGATTTTGGGACAGTTGAGGGACTGCCGAATGGGTTTTTAGGGTTCGGGTGTTGTAGCAACTTGGGTTTGGGGTTGGGTTGATGGAGATTGGGTCTTGGGATGTATTAAGGTTTTTGCTATAGGTTTTAGGGTTTGATTGTAAGTCTGGAATTCACTGGGGACTGGTTAGGGACGGTGAGGATGAGGGCTGATATGATGAATTGGTTTAATTAGTTGGATTTGGGCAAGGTTGGGGATTCAAAAGCTTGGGATTAGGGTTGCAAAACTCCTATTTTTTTTTTTTCTTTTTTGGTGGGAACAAACTCCTACTTAAGTGCCTGGTCTGTTGAGCATGTGGGATTAGTGCAATGGCAGGTCAACCCATAGATCACGGGTCGGCCCTGCAGCACATATTTTGGTCATTCAAAGAATGTATTTGAAAAAAAAAAACAGATAGAAAGGATTATTTTAGATATGAAAAGATCACTGATTATAATTTTTTTTTTCTTATTTTTATCTTTGTTATTTCTATTCAATATGCCCTAATGCTATTTTGAGATTTTACCTTCATCTTTGGGCATCCTTTATCAGTTTTTTTTTTTTTTTTTAATGGTTCCTTATCACTATGATAAGTTGATCATTTTAAAAATAACTCATGAAAGTATTTATACTTTTTTTCATCTAAATTGCAGTCATAAAATCATTAATGAGATTGGGTGCTATAGGAAAAGGTATGTTAAATTTTTCTCATTTTATTTGTTAAGTATCCAACATTTACTTCATCACTTGCAACATTAATACACAGCCAATCTTTGCCATTTAAATGATGATTTTGTTAATGAAAATTAAGTTATATGCATTTTGATATTGTTTATGGTCCTGTGAATAAAGTTTCAATCATTAGAATAGACTATCTGTCTCCTCCTCCAATTCTTTCTCGTTAAAGCTGAGAAGCAGTTAAGAAAAAAAATCTCAGCAATTAAGAAAACAATTCTCAGATCCGATATTTCCGTGCACCACATCAGCATCCCCGTGCCACATCAACAATGAGGGACTCTTATCTCCAAAATGGTACAAAACCATATATTGCAGCTATAGTCTTGATCTCCCGTTTCGTTCAATCCCGAAGCGCCACCTGTATAGAATGTAATGTCACTAATTGCACCCTCTTTAATCTTTATATAGGTTTGCACCCTCTTTATATAGGTGGCGCTCCGGAATTTGATGAAACAATATCTTCCTGTTTCAACGAAATAGGGGATCCAAACTCTTACAACTAGGGCTACAACGTTACGAAAGAATCGGATCGCAGATTCAATATGGTATACATGCTTCTTTTTTCTTACATCTTTGTGGACCCCAGGAAGGTCTGATTTCTTTATATGGAAGAAAGAGAGAGCTGAGAAACATATATATGAGAACTAGCATAAAAGCCCGTGGTATGCAAGGCTGAATTTCAAGTTAATTAAATATCTCATATTTTGCAACACATTCATCTTTTTTCCTTTTTTCACTTAATGAGAATGTGTCTTTGTTTGATTTTGGCAGGAAGTCAGTAAAATCTTTTTTATTTTGTGATTTTTTTTTTTTGCTATGAATGTTGGATTGAAGTTAAAATTCCCATACATTTTTATAAATATGTTTGTATGCTTTTGAAATGAAGAGATATTGTGTGTATTTGAGATTCAAAAGCTTGATTTCAACAGAAGCTGAGATGCTTTGTAACTTGTTAAAACCCTTTATTTGAAAAAAAAAAATCCTTTATTGGATTTGCAGATTTTTTTTATGGAAAATAGTTTTCTTTTCTAAGAAGATTATTATTTTATTAATCAATCTTCTTCTGTCATTGGGATATAGTAAAAAAACACTATAAGAAATGATGATCTACGTTTTCTATTCATTTCATGGATTTTTATCCAGAAATTAAGTTTAAACTCATAATCACGTGCAAGTAGAGTAAATTTAGAAATCATCGGCAGAGTGCTTCGCACGTAATGTTAATTTTTTAATTTTTTATTTCTTCAAACAATGCCCACACTGGTGAGCAATTTGTAGGGGCTCATTGTGGAAGTCAATTGATTTCAAGATCCACACTTAATTTCTAAATTGATGCTAAGTTTGTGCCCACAAAAATATAATCAAACAAAGGTCCTAAGCTTAGATAAACTGATAATTTTATCATTTTACATATTTTTCATTTAAAACCTTTAGTATTTTAAATTCAATTTTAATTGTATGTGTTATGAATTAGATGATAATATACAGTTATAATTAATTTAATATTAATAAATATTTATATTAAAATAAAGAAAGAGAATCCGATTTATTTTACTCCATTATTCTTCTCCTTTCTAGGCAATCTTATATGATCATCTTGCATAGCCCAGCTAAGTCTAAGCTGGTCTATCTGATCATAGCCAGCTTAGGCTAAGCTGAACCTTCTCCATCCATTCCTGACTTATTTAGTTATCAAGCTTTAATATCTAGGCCCACTTCCAGTACAAGTCTCAATTAAACTCATTTAACTATTGCGTCGCATAATTAGGCTCATTATCAACATTCGGACTCAAACATAGCCCAAATGTAGGCTGAAACGGACCAGGTACCTAGCTACTGTTCGGGTAACCAAACCCGCCCTGTTTTTAGTTCTCCACTTACGCTGGCATCCTCCCACTCCCTCCCTTTCACTAGTTTTTAATTAAGGCGCCACATGTTGTCCGGTCGCATTTCAGACTCAAGGACGCACATGCTCCCGTAGCCTACATGCATATCCCTAACTTTATTTAGGGAAAATCTCATCACGGGTAAGAGTTAAGACTATAAAAATGAAATTAGTTCTTGATGTAACCAACTTTTTAAGATTTAATTCAACGGTCAGTAAAGTTAGAAGAAAATTTAATTGAGCGAAGGTGGGCCCCATGATGAAGTGGATTGCAAATGTAGTCCTCTCATAGGAGAATATTTCTCTAAACAGCTATATATTTCTCAGATAATATCCCACTAATTTTTCAATATCTTAAGATAATCTAATTATGATCAGAAATTCTTGAGTTAGGTTTGTGGCTATCCATCATCGACCAAATGAGATTTCCCGTGACTTGTTTACAAGAAGCCCGATCTGAGCTCAGGATGCATTGGGCTCTGTTTACTGGCCTTTGTTTTGTACCTGGGCCTACTTCTTGCCCATTTATTAAAATTGGATAGTAGTAGGCACATATATGCTTAGAGGCCCAGTTCGGACACGAATGTCACCTTAAGTGGGTAATTTAGGAAATGGGCTAATGGATAACCCTAATTGCTAGGATTTCCATGTTAAGTGATTATTTCACCTAGAGAGAGGAGTTCAAGCCCTTGCGCCCTGCTCCTACTGTCTACCAAAACCCAATCTTTCTTACCCTAGTAGTACGCATTCCGCCCTCCCAGCTCACCCTAGTATGCATTCGCTCTCCCATATTACTCGTTCTTTCTTACCCTAATACGCATTCCTCTCTCCTAGCTCACCCTTTATATATATATATATATATATATGAAAAATATTCATGTGCATCCATCTCTCACCATGTTACGGTGACGAACAATATAGTAGGGCTAACTTTATAACACATTCGAACTACCCACGCACATGGAACCCCCTTAAGTACACTAGACCCATTGAATTTTCACCTATTCAAAGGGATTAGACCGTTGGATCGAGGGTCAAATTTTTCCTTTAATATAAGTCATTAAATTTGCGGGCCACGGATGAAGGGGTTAGAGGCATGGGATTGACTTCAAATTTGATATATGGTCTCATCCAAGATGTCTATTCCCATCCCCCTTAAGTCCCATGATTAGTGGGTCCCTAGGTGGGCCCCAGTTTGGATACTCTCAAGTTTGGGTCCTCTCAAAGCTATCAGTTTTAAACAGAAACAGAACATTCAATCTGTTTTTTGAAATTTGAATACTTGAATGCCTTCAATCCACTTCAATGCCTTCCCTAACCGAGACTTCATCCGTGCCAGGTTTCTCAACCCCAGAATCTTCATCGTCTTCTTCGTCGTTCATCATCGCTAGGGTTTTCTCTCCAGCTTTTCGTCTTTCGTTTCAGGTATGCGTTCTCTGCTACTCTATTGCAGATTCAGGTTTTCGTCCTTTCTCTAATTTCTATTGTTGCATATCGATATCCCACATTGTTCACGTTTTTTTTTTTTTTAAATCTCGTTGAAAAGTTCCATTCTTTATGTTGCGAGGCACACCATTTATAGATTACTGCACACAGGAAATTACTAATTGGACTATCATAATAGCCTGCAAATTTCCAGTATGAGATAATGTGGCTAGAGAATAACAAACAACCAATTGAGCGGAAGTGCTTATTTTTGGTGGGTCCCACTTGATGAAATTGGGCATGTCCTGTTCATGTGCAGCATGCATGCAAGGCACAAGCCCCTTTGTCATGCCGGATTTGAGAATGTCTTAATTAGTATTGAAACCCATATTTTCTTTCTAATGCAGAAATAATAGATGGGGCTTTCTTGGGGGTGTTAAAGCCTCAGGTGCACCGCCACCAAGAAAGGTTATAGCGCAACAATGCATTCATGATAAGGGTGTTTTGGAGGCCATCAGATCTGATTTCAATTTCCTTCCTTAGAATTAGGGTTTGTTCGAGAGAGGAATCTAATGCGCACACTAAGGGGGTTAAGGGGGCGTTAGGGTGTCCCTGTCTGCACTACCTTTATACAAAAAAAAAAAAAATGTATGCACTAGAGCGGGGACTATGATCTCTTGTTTATGGTGATTTTGGATGAGTATGTTTTGCAATTTGCCTGTACAGGAAAGGGAAAAGGAACAACAGCTAAATATCCAAATAGCGTAAACGGTCAATTCCAATGAGCACACAAGTTATAATCAGAGTCCTGAGAATCACATTCAGCTATTAAAGGAAGCTGATTTTTTTTTCCCCATTTTTTTTTCTTGCATTGGTAACGTGACTTGAACTCAGAACCTCTGGGTTGCAATTAAAGGGAAACTGTTTTCCTGTTAATTTATGCCCATAAAGCTTCTTACAGTAATATACTGATGTAATTGAGTTTCGATGTGAATATCCAAAATAGCGGTAAACGGTCAATTCCAATGAGCACACAAATTTATAATCAGAGTCTGGTACAGCTTGGCCAGTCTTTCCCCTTCCTATCTTGATTATTGCAGGTTATACTAGAAAGTAGCACAATTAGTTTGCTTCGAGGGAACCCAAATCCTCCGGTTTACACACACAGTGGTGATGGAATAATCATGCATGCCTTAGTTTATTCATTCTACTACATAAATACAAACTCATACAACGGTAACTTCCAAACTCGTAGGAAGACCATAACAAAGTTGAGAATCCCAAAATAATAGGAAAATCCTAACAAACTAGATAGACCTGACTTATTCTTAATGGAACCCATGTAAAACAAACCCAAGAAATTCGTTTACATGGATGACTACTTCTACCCAACTTTTAAGAGACGTTGCATATGAATGAAACCACCCCCTTGCTGTGAATGTAACAACTCCTACCCCCTTAAATAATGCCCTTGTCCTCAAGGGAGAAAACATGGGAACTGATTTTTGATAAAATCATAAGCTTCCCATGTTGCATCAGCCGGTGATAGCCCTTGCCAATGGACTAAAATCTCTTCCCTTTCGATTAATGACTGTAGCTGAGATTGAATGGTGACATCGGGCCCAACCTTCTGCTTGAGTAGAGAGACATGAAAGACTGGATGAATTCGAGCTTCTTTGGGCAATTCTAACTTATAGGCCACTGCTCCAATTCTTTGCAGAACTTTAAATGGGCCATAATACTTAGGAGAGTTTGAATTTCTTCTCATGGATACAAACATTTGCCTGTATGGCTGCAGCTTCAGAAACACCCAGTCTCCTACTGAAAACTCCTTCTCTCTATGCTTAGAGTCATAAACTCGTTCATTCTGCTTTGGGCTTTCTTGATGTTCTCCTTTAATTCTTTGATAACATCATCCCGATCCAGCAATTCTTGTTCAAGTGCAGCTACCTTAGCTGGTCCAGGTACATAAGATACATAAGATAAAAGGGTCTGTGGAACGCGTCCATACACCACTTCAAATGGTGTCCTTCTAATTGTGGAGTGCCAACTTGTGTTATAACAATACTCTGCCCATGCAAGCCATTTGACCCAATTCTTACCCTAATACCCACTCCCTTATCTCAACTCACCCTTTCTTTCTTACCCTAATGCCATGTCTGACGCTTCTTCTTCGACGAAAATGTTGCCGGATAATATGGTGGCGCTTGAAAAGGAAATCGAAGAAGTCAAAAGTATGTTTACTGAATCAATGAAGCCCCTCAAGATGAAGGTGAAAAAGGTGGGTACTAGTGTACGAAATTTTTTAACGGGTGAGGTAAAGATTATCAGGATGACTGTGAAGACTATGGAGAGTACAAAAACTTTATAAGCAGGAGGCTATTGCTGCTCGAAAAGAGATGAGGCGGGAAAGAAATTCGAATGGATATTTCACTAGAAACCATATTAGGAGGTACATTCGCGAACCGAGCACATTTTACAGCAATGTAGTTTTTGGGTCCCTACTCTTTTGGTTGAAAAAAGAACACATTTTACAGCAATGTAGTTTTTGGGTCCTTACTCTTTTGGTTGAAAAAAGAACAAGAATGAGGCGTATTTCCTCACTAGCTACCTACTGGTCATTTTGCAATTTTTATTTCCCGATGATAGCGATGGGAGGTTTATGGGGTGGAAAAGCATTTTTGTAACATGCTGCGAGCATCTGTTTATCTCCCCCTAGCTTGCACCTCAACCACAGCAACCAGCTGAGCAGCCCTCGATGGTGGTGGAAAGAGAAAGGGAGATGATGGAAGTAGTCTAGTCTGATGATTACTTAATACTGTTTCTAAAACTGTTTTTTCTTTTTGCTAAACTAGAGTAGCTACTTACAGTCCTAAGCACTTTATTAATGTTTTATCCTTTCTGTATGTGTTTTATTAATCCGTGAGGACCATTTGAACTGTTGAGATAGTTTGATTTTAACTGTTTAATTGATGGGGACCATTTGAACTGTTGAGATAGTTTGATCAGAGTGATTTTCATGATGTAGTTTAGCAAAAAGAAAAAATAGTCTTGTAGGTATTGAGTAGTCATCAGATTAGAGTGCTTTCCTCATCTCCCTTTCTCTTTCCACCACCACCGGCGGCTGCTATGGTAGGTATTGAGTAGTCATCAGACTAGACTACTTTCGTCATCTCCCTTTCTCTTTCCACCGCCATCGGGGGCTGCTATGCTTGAGGTGCAGCTGTCTCCACGGGGTGATAAGCAGCTTTCTCTAGGCGGAGATAAAAAGCTGCTTGGAGCATGCTACAAAAATGCTCTTTCCACTCCAAAAACCTCTCAGAGCCGGGAAATACAAATGCCAAAATGGCCGGTAGGCCGTTGGTAAGGAGATACACCGCCCTTATAGGGACGAGTACCCCATTCTTGCTCTCTCTCAACTAAAAGAATAACGAGCCAAAAGCTAGATTAATGTAAAATGTGCTCAGTTCGGGAAGGTACCTCCTAATATGGTTTAGGCTGAAATTGCCATACCACGATATTTCTTCCTCCCGTTCGAGTTTCTTCCCTGCCTCATCTCTTTCGAGTAGCAATAGCCTCTTGCTTAGGAAGTTGTCGTCCTGATGGTCTTTGCCTCACCAGTTAAATTTTTCACAACAGTACCCACATCCTTCACGTTCATCTCGAGGGGTTTGATCAATTTAGTAAACATAGTTTCGACTTCTTCGATTTCCTTTTCGAGCGCCACCATAATCTTCGCAACATTTTCGTCGAAGAAGAAGCGTCTAACATGACATTAGGGTAGGAAAGAAAGGGTGAGTTGGGAGAGGGGAGTGGGTATTAGGGTAAGAAAGAAAGGGTGAGCTGGGAGAGGAGAGTGGTTATTAGGGTAAAAAAGAAAGGGTGAGTTAGGAGAGGGGAGTGGATATTAGGGTAAGAAAGAAAGGGTGAGCTGGGAGAGGAGAGTGGTTATTAGGGTAAGAAAGAAAGGGTGAGCTGGGAGAGAGGAATGGGTAGTAGGGGTAAGAAAGAAAGGGTGAGCTGGGAGAGAGGAATGCGTACTACAAGGGTACAATAGAAAGAGTTTTGGTAGACAACGGGACTCCTGCACTTGTAGTCCTCTCTCCAGGTGAAAGAATCACTTAACATGGAAATCCTAGCAATTTATCCATGGGCTGGGACACACCGATCTAAAGTTTATCCAAGCCCAACCCTTTTAGTCATCAAACCTAATATACTGGCCCAGATACAGTCAACAGGCATAAAAGTTGGGCATATACCCAGTCCATTTCCTAAATTACCCCACTTTGCGTGACATTTGTGTCCGAACTAGGCCTCTTAGCATATATGTGCCTACTTCTATCCAATTTAATAAATGGGCAAGAAGTAGGTCCAGGTACAGAACACAGGCCTGTCAATAGAGCCCAATGTTCCATGTAAGAAGGGTAGATGTCAAGAATATGACAAACCCATTTGGATAATTGCAAAGGATAGGTTAGGTAAAGTGGTATTTAATAAGTAAAAATAAATTACATACGATCTTCATCCAGCGGCCCAAAGGTAGATGATGGTATATAGGTAAATGGGCAAGATGTTTCATGAAATTGATCCCACAAATTGGCTGGTTTTATGAATTGATTGGGAGACAGTCCCATTCTCTGTACTATCAATAGGATCAATTATAACAAGTCGCACACTCATATTCCGGAAATACCGAAACAACGAAATTCCACGGTCAAACTACCAGAATGGACTATAAATCTGAGTCCTAAGTGATT
The DNA here is from genome assembly GCA_012931725.1 of Litsea cubeba. Taxonomy (NCBI): domain Eukaryota; kingdom Viridiplantae; phylum Streptophyta; class Magnoliopsida; order Laurales; family Lauraceae; genus Litsea; species Litsea cubeba. Next base: position 17,923,691 of record CM022945.1, read on the forward strand.
CATTTTTTATTGAGAAGCTAGGGCTTCTGGTTCTTATGGACCTAATTTCACTTGGAGAGAGGAGTACAAGCGCAGGAGTCCCGTTGTCTACCAAAACCCATTCCTTCGTACCTTAGTAGTCCGCATTCTTCTCTCCCAGCTCACCCTTTCTTTCTTACCTCAGTGCGCATTCCCCTCTCCCAACCCTAGTACGCACTCCCAAAATGTCTGGACGTTCTTCTCCAGCGAAAGTGTTGCCGGAGGAGGCGCTCAGAAACGCAATTAAACGAATCGAAACTATGGTCGCTACGTGGGAGGATGCCATCCTTAAAGAAGTGGGCAGATTTGAACACTTCTCTAGGAAATTTATGTGTTGAGCTAAACACCATTAGGACGACTTTGGAGACTATGGAGAGTACAGAAAGCTCTCTAAGCCAGAGGATATTGGAGCTTGAAGGAGGGGAGGTGGAGAATAAACTAGAAGGGGAGGATCACCTATCGTGGTGCGGTTACTTTACCAGAAACCATATTAAGAGGTACCTTCGTGAGCCGAGCACATTCTACATCAATCTACCTTTTGGATTGTTATTCTTTTTGTTGAGAAAGAAAAAGAATGAGGTGCTCATCCCTAGGGGCGGTCTATCTAGCGACTAGCTGCCTACCGGCCATTTTGGCATTTTTATTTCCTGGCGATGGGAGGTATATGGAGTGGAAGGAGAATTTTTGTAACATGCTCCGAGCAGCTGTTCATCCCCCACCCCCCACCCCCCCAAGGCTTGCACCTCAACCACATGCTGAGCAGCCCCCGGAGGTGGAATTGGAATGAGAAGTAGCGAGGGTGAGAGTAGTCTAATCTGATGACTACTAGTACCCTTTTAAGACTTATTGTTTTTTTTTGTTTTGCTAAACTAGAGTGGCCACTTTAATCTCTGATGCTTGGTTTTTAGCAGTTGGCTATTTGCTGTTATGTTTAATCTCTGATTATTGGTTTATAGCAGTTGGTTATTTTCTGTTATGTTTAATCTTTGATTCTTGGTTTATAGCAGTTGGTTATTTTCTATTATGTTTAATCTCTGATTCTTGGTTTAAGATCTACATTTTTTTAATTGATACTTTGTATTCCAATCTATGTTTCTTGAAATGGTTTGTTTTAAGGTGTTTCTTTTTATCTTATTCTTTTGGGTATTTCTATTTTATATGATGTTTTTTGTTTATCATGTATTTGTATTCAGGCCCACTAGATGATCAATGTGGATATTGATATGTGCCCACTGTTATCTTCTATCTTTGTTCTTCTTTTTTATGTTGGTTTTTGTTAAATAGGCCCAAGGCCCAGCTCATCTATAGGCCCAGATCATCTCACGTGGTTTTAGATTGAGTCAATAGTAGATACAGTTGTACATATCTCATTCTTTTAATTGCTTTCCTAAGTTAGATTTACTAATTGATGTAATTAGCTTTCCTTCCTAACTTAGAACCCAAATTGATGTAATTAGTTGTTTCCTATCTTAGGCCCTTGATTAAAGGGATGTGTTTACCTATAAATGTAGGTTCGATCTCCAAAGGAGACACAGAAAAATATTATTCAGTAATTTCTGATCTTCATGTGTTCTTGATTCTGTTATGGTATCAGAGCACCCAGGTTCATGATCATCTAGTTTATCTTCTTTCAAAGAAATCAAGGTATACAGAGAGGAATAAATCTCTCTCTAGGGCAGAGAACAGATCAAGGGATCTGATCAAGGAATTCCAGCGATTCACCATCTGCGACAGTGCCTTCATCTTGGTGGCCTACCCCTGATCATCAGATCAGTCTCCACAGACTACACAGACATAGTCGCCTGATGTTTCTAGGAATATTGGCGATTTTTTCAGGATTTTTCAACACCTCCAGGTAGTCTCTCTGATCATTCTCGTGGTTTTTCAAAAAATTCATCTAGTTTCAATCAAGACCGTCCAGATTCTTGGATAATCAGCGGAATCAGGTCAAACCTGTTCCAATAGGTGCGAAAATATTGTGCCTTCTTGGATCACACATCCAATCAGCATCCAGATCCCTCTTTGGGGCCCACGTATAGGATCTGGAACTTCAGCCTGGGTCGTCTGAGGCATATTTTTCACTGTTCATCGTCCGAATTGGGTTTTTTATTCTCTGCATCGTTGGATCTTACCATCTGCACACCGAAACAGTTTTTATACAACTGTTACTTGATTTGATTACTGTTTATCACTTATTACATCAGAAATTTTCAATCTAACATTGAGATGGAAAAATCTGAGGTCACTTTGATCAAATTTACGGGACAGAATTATCCTGCGTGGTCTTTTCAATTCCAAACCTACCTAGAAGCTAAGGAATTGTGGGGTTTTGTTTCTGGTGCTGACCCTAAACCCACTGAGGATGAAAAGAAGATTTCCTCTTGGCACACTAAAGATGCCAAAATCAAATCCTGGATTCTGGGATCTGTCGAGCCTCATCTGATAATGAATCTCAAGCCTTACTCTACCTCGAAAGCCATGTGGGGGGTACCTGAAGAAGGTATATCACCAAACTAACTCTGCACGTCAGTATCATCTTGAATGTGCGATTGCTGAGTATGCTCAAGGGACAATGTCGGTACAAAGACTACTATTCTGGATTTCGTACTCTGTGGTCAGAATATGAGAGTATTAAGTATGCGGATGTAGATGACAATGTTTTAACAGTGATCCAAGACCATCAGGCCTCTAGTCAGCGCGATCAGTTTTGATGAAACTGCGCAATGAATATGAAATTGTCCGCTCAGCCCTGATGAATCGGACACCCCTACCTTCATTGGATGTTTGCTTGAATGAACTCTTACGTGAAGAACAGCGCCTTACGACCTCGGCTCATATTGCTCAACAAAAAACTGAGACCTATTCGGTCGCTTTCCTCGGCAAACAAAGCTTCTCAACCTCCGCCTCATGATCTGAGCAAAACTCAATGCTACAGTTGTCAAAAATTTGGACATCTTGCATCTCAATGCAAACAGAAGGTCTGCCGTTACTGTAAAAAGTCGGGACATATCATCTCTGAATGCCGCCGCCGCCCACAACGTCCATCTCCGCAGTATCAGACTCCACAGTCTCCGACTCCACATGCCTATGTTGCTTCTTCGGATATGCCTGCTCCTACATCAGCATCCTCACAGCCTGGGCCCTCATCTTCTCTCACTCCTGAATTGGTCCAACAAATGATTGTCAATGCTCTTTCTGCATTTGGTCTATCAGGTACATCCCCTCCATCATCTACTTGGTTCCTTGACTCCGGGGCATCTAATCATATGACGTCTTCCCGTGCCCCACTCTCAAATATGCACAAATACAATGGCCATCTTCAAATACAAACTGCTAACGGGGACCAGGTTCCCATCACTGCTGTTGGTGACATTCCTGGTCCCATTTCGTTGAAAAATGTTTATCTGTGTCCCAATCTAACTTCAAATCTTTTGTCAGTCGGGCAGCTTGTTGAAAATAATTGTAACATTTCGTTTTCTTCTAACCGGTTGTGTTGTGCAGGATCAGATGTCAGGGAAGGAGATCGCGAGGGGACCTAAGTGTGGACGCTTATTTCCACTGGATTTTTCTAAATTTTCTAGGACTCAATTTGACAATAATATGTTTTGTTTTTCTCTTAGCGATAATTGCCGTTTGTGGCATAATAGACTGGGACATCCTCATTCCAAGGCTTTATCCCTTATGTTAAATTCTGGTTTATTAAATAAATCTAGTGGTTTATCTACTTGTGTGCCTTTTGATTGTGCTACTTGTAAAATGGGAAAGAGCAAAACTCTTCCGTTCCCTATCTCTACTTCCCACACCACTCAATGCTTTGATTTAGTTCATAGTGATGTATGGGGAATTGCTCCAGCCCTTTCCCATGCTAACTATAAATATTTTGTGACTTTCATTGATGATTTTAGTCGGTTCACATGGGTATATTTTCTCCATTCAAAATCTGATGTTTTTAATGTTTTTAAAATTTTTCTCGCTTATGTTGAGAATCAATTTTCCACTTGCATTAAAATCTTGCGATCTGATTCCGGCGGGGAATATATATCCTCAGATTTTCAATGGTTTTTTGCAACACAAAGGCATTATTTCTCAAAAAACTTGTCCTTATACTCCCCAGCAGAATGGAATTGCTGAAAGGAAAAATAGACATCTCCTTGATGTCACTCGTTCCCTTCTTCTTGAATCATCGGTTCCTACCCGTTTCTGGGTTGAGGCATTGGCTACGGCGACTCATCTAATTAATCGTATGCCATCAACTTCCATTGAAAATCAAAGTCCATATTACCGATTGTACAAGATCTCTCCAACCTATGATGATCTTCATGTTTTTGGCTCCATTTGTTTTGTGCATTTGCCTCCTTCTGAGAGAACAAAACTAACCAAACAATCTGCCCAGTGTGCTTTTTTAGGATATGCACCCTTCCAGAAAGGGTTCTTTGTTATGATCCTCACATTCGTCGTTTACGTACCTCTAGGAATGTCGTTTTCTTTGAACAACAATATTTTTTTCAAAAACATATTGATCCTTCTCCCTCCTCCTCACCTTCTTTTGTGTCTTTACCTGGTTTTTTCTGACAACCCATCAATTGTTCGATTTAATCAAAATTTTGTGTATCATCGAAGGAACAGAGAAGCGCCTACCAGGGATCCCCCTCTTTATCTTCCTCTGGCATCTGATCCACCCCCGGCACTTGATACCTCTGGACATCCTTCATTGCGTCGCTCCACTCGTCTTTCGGTACCACCAGCTCGTTATGGGTTTTCACATACTTCTTTAATGGCCACTTTATCTTCTTCTTCCGTTCCCCAATCCTATTCTCAAGCTGTGCAGGATGAATGTTGGAATCAGGCTATGCAAGATGAACTAGATGCATTAGAGCAAAATCAGACGTGGGACGTTGTCCCGCTTCCTTTAGGTGTCAAACCTATTGGTTGTAAGTGGGTTTTTTCTCTCAAGCTCAAATCAGATGGCACTTTAGATCGCTATAAGGCGCGTCTGGTTGCTCTTGGAAATCGGCAGGAATATGGCATTGATTATGAGGAAACTTTTGCTCCAGTTGCCAAAATGACTACCGTACGTACAATTCTTGCTGTTGCTGCATCCCAGTCTTGGCCTCTATATCAAATGGATGTCAAGAATGCGTTTCTACATGGTGATCTCAAAGAAGATGTCTATATGCGCTTGCCTCAGGGATGCTCCTCCGAAAAGGGTATGGTTGCCAAACTTCGCCGCTCCCTCTATGGTCTGAAGCAAGCTCCTCGTGCATGGTTTGAGAAATTTCAAGCTGCTCTTCTCCGCTTGGATTTTCATCCGAGCTCGTATGATCCTTCTATGTTTCTACATCATGCTCCATCCGGGATCACTGTACTACTTGTCTATGTTGATGACATCGTCATTACTGGTCCTAATGCGGAAATGATTCAGGAGCTCCAAGCTTCTCTTAGTAAGACATTTCACATGAAGGATCTCGGCCCTCTACACTATTTCCTCGGTCTTGAAGTTCATCAATCGCCTACAGGAATAGTTCTCAATCAACACAAATACATTGTTGATCTCATTGACTTAGCTGGCCTTACTACCTCTGCCCCGGTAGATACGCCAGTCGAAATAAATGTCAAACTCAGCAGAGAAGAGGGTGCTCTTCTTTCCGATCCTACTGCATATCGTCAGCTAGTTGGTAGCTTGATCTACCTCACGATCACTCGTCCTGATATCTCTTATGCGGTCAATCTGATGAGTCAGTTCATGACTGCTCCTCGTCACCTCCATCTGGCTGCTGTTCGTCGCATCATTCGTTATCTGATTCGCACACCGACTCGTGGGCTGTTTTTTCCATCCAACAATCCTCTTTCTCTCAAAGCTTATTCTGATGCTGATTGGGCTGGCTGTCCGGATACTCGCAGATCGACGACAGGATGGTGTATGTTTTTAGGTGATAGTCTCATTTCTTGGAAATGCAAGAAACAAGGAACAGTTTCCAAATCCTCTACCGAGGCTGAGTACAGAGCCATGTCTGCTGCCTGCTCCGAAATTCTTTGGCTACGCGGTCTGCTCTCTGAGATTGGTTTTCCACCAGAAGGCGCTACCCCCCCTCCATGCCGATAATACTAGTGCCATTCGGATTACTGAAAATCCGATTTTTCATGAACGCACTAAACACATTGAGGTTGATTGTCACTTCATACGTAATGAGTTTAAAACGTGATGTCATCAGCCTTCCTCATGTCTCCACTGAACTTCAACTTGCTGATATTCTCACTAAAGGTCTTCCGCGCCCTCGACATCAGTTCTTGGTTGGCAAATTGATGCTTGTTGATTCTCCCGCATCAATTTGAGGGGGGGTGTTAAATAGGCCCAAGGCCCAGCTCATCTATAGGCCCAGATCATCTCACGTGGTTTTAGATTGAGTCAATAGTAGATACAGTTGTACATATCTCATTCTTTAATTGCTTTCCTAAGTTAGATTTACTAATTGATGTAATTAGCTTTCCTTCCTAACTTAGAACCCAAATTGATGTAATTAGTTGTTTCCTATCTTAGGCCCTTGATTAAAGGGATGTGTTTACCTATAAATGTAGGTTCGATCTCCAAAGGAGACACAGAAAAATATTATTCAGTAATTTCTGATCTCATGTGTTCTTGATTCTGTTAGTTTTTTCTTGTCAGCTCTATGTATGGTGTTTGACAAAATGCCACAGTGATCGTGAATCTGGGATTTTTTACCCACTTTTGTTTGTTTGTTTGGTTTTTCTTTTCATTATTTTATGTTATGTTTAATCTTTGATTCTTGGTTTATAGCATATGATATGATGTTTCCAAGTGAGTTTTGATGTGTCAGCTCTGCATCTTTCTATATTAAATTATAAAGATAAAGAGTTGAGTTTCATTGGCATCATATTCTTACCCTTCTTTCAATGAACCTATTTGTGATCCTTATCTGACTTGAAGCCTGAGTAACCTTTTGCATCTTGATTTTTAGGTTTTTTGGACCCCATGACAAATACATCTATTTTTGGATCGATTCCATCTTATTCAACCTGCCACTCTCACCTGTACAAGGATGGATTAGAGATTATCTTTTTAACTTATAGGTTGGATTCAGGTTGATTTTTTTTCAGCCAGACTAACAAATGGTTCAAATTTGAATATAACATAACTATTTGTTCGATAATATTACCCACAATGCTCACTCCGACTGGAACCTTACCCAACTGGCCCAATGCCAGAGTCACAATAGGCTTATCTTTACTAATCAAACCATTGATATGAATGAGTGTATAAGAGTCCATGTGATAGTTGTTCCCATTACATTTTCCCGATTTAGCTAACCCTGTAATGCTGATTACAGCGTGTAATATTCTGTAGCTTGTGCGGGACCAAAGCTGTACCCTGCATTGCAGTCCAATAGCAGCAGCATATTTGGGCCTAACCCATAGTGTGTGATCCCATTGGACCAAACCCATGGTCAGTCAACCCATTGACCATCTCGGTCTAACCCTTAGGCCTGTTTGGAATTGGATGCACAAGAATGTGCAAGATTATTATATTTTTAAGGAAGCTGTCTGTTTCCCTACACACCTATGCTGTAAGAAAGAATCTTGCAAGGATATGTTATTAGATTTCATGGGCCTCACTATTTTAGTGAGAGTCACGGCATCCCCTCTCATTTATTCACGCCCCTTTTTTCTGCTTCCTTCTCTTTCAACTTCATTTATCTCTTTTCCTCTTCCTGCCATACCTCTTACCTATTCCTCTTCTTTTCTTTTTCATCCTTTGATACCTATTTGCACGGAAGAAAGGTACGTCTTCTCTTCATCATTTCTTTTCTTTATTTTGTAAGGTTTTTTCCTATTTCTTTTCCTCTTCGCCTTAGAATCAGAAGTGGGTCGAGACCTCAACTTCGAGCAATTGCTTGATTTTGTAAAAAACGAGAAAGTCGGTCATAAATCGAATTGGGTTTTGAATTTTATGCATTTTTATATCAGGGTTTTGTTCGTTCAATTTGGGTGATTGAAGATTTGTTGTTGGGTTGTGGGTGTGATTTAGTGAAATTGTGTTTATTTGGTCGGCTTCATCTTTAATATTAAGAAATGTATTCTCTAGTCATCAGCAGGCGCAATTGCCCAGGTCATGGCTATATTGTTATTGTTATTACAAATCAATACTTCTCAGATTGAAAACTTGTATCAGCTTTTCTATTAAGACATTATTTTTTAGATAAAAGAATTTTACGAGCGTTTTCTGAAAAGATATTTGAAGAATTATTATGAGAACTTTCTTATAAGAATTGCTTTTCAGATTAAAGAATCTCTAGTCCTCACTGTTTTATATGTTTTCTCTGACCGACCTCAACATATCCAAGAAACATCTGAAAAGCAGTTAGAATGTATTCAACAAAAGCCTCGTATCTACAAATGTCAAATCTGTCTGTTTCGATTGAGGTTTAAGTCTGAGGTCTGTGTCTAATTACTTGAAATTTGATCTGTCTAATTACTTGAAATTTGATTCTCTTTGAGGCCCGGAAGTTCATCATCTATAAGTAGGAGCATTTATGCTTGCGAGCAAACAATTTTATATGATATAATATCACAGATTGTATTAAGACTTTTGGAGTTTCACTAATATAAGTATGTTCATGTTTATCGGAATTTGGTTGTTGAATTCTTGATGTTCAAGTTTAGTGCTTTGTTTTGGTACTGTTTGGATGGATGTACTTTCGTAAAATATAGAAGCAGCTTTTGATTTTCTTTTGGCAATGGTACGTGGGTTCCTCCATCTCATGGTGCTGTTAGAATTGTAGTGGTATTCTTTGTTTGGCTCCTTGCCATTGTGAAAAGAGGGGGCTTTTTTTTTTCATGATTCCAACTGTCTCGGTTAGTGTTTCGGTGGACACCCTGTTGCATTGGAATTGGGGGTGTACACATCTCAAGCTTCCCATTTGAACCCCTTCTCACACTGATGCTTTCCCTTTGATACAAGAGTGTTGAGCATGACTCTTCTCTCATGGTCAAAGACACACTAGCTTCTGCCCCTGTCCAAGAGGAAACAAACAACCACTTTAATTCCGTTTTTTCCTGCTCCTAATCCTAATTCCAACTTCCAGTCCGAAAGCTATTGAATCAACATAATGAGAAATGTAAATTTGCATAAAGGGGTGAGAGGTACAATTCAGCCATCTTATTTTCAGCTGCCATGATGGCAAGTCGGATGGATTCAAAAAACATTGAACCACAGCAAAGGAATATGTTTCAATCCAGAGTTTATGCCAACCATATCTAGCTGCAAGCTCCATGGCCCTGATTACTGCAGAAAATTCTGCAAAAAATGCTGTGTGGTAGTTTATCCTTTGCCCAAAAGCTCCCAGAAATTGTCCATCACTATTTCTGAAGACACCAGCAAATGCAGAGATTGTCCTGGATTGCCTTTTGAGAGGCCATCTGTGTTAACTTTCACCCACTACTGCCACGGTGGGGGAGACCAATTCACTTCAATGATCTGAGGTGCTTTTCTGGGAATGCCAGCCACCTGCAATCTCCTTAAAATAATCAAATCTTGCATTGTATTAAACATAGAACCCTTACCAAAGGAGGCAGTTTCCTTAATCCATCTTGAGACTGCTGCAATAGATCTTGTGTGATTGGAAGCTTCATTTTCAAATCTGAGCTTGTTCCTAGTATATGCCAGATCTCCCATATGACTCCACTACAACCAGCAATCCACAAAGGAAACAGCTGTGAACTAAAAGAAACAGACTTGAGTGACTTCAAAAAACTTGTGACTGGATTTGAAAAATTGATTGATACTTCATACTTCATCAATTGGCAAGTACATACTCTTCAAAACCATCTCAGATGGTATTCTTTGATTTCCTGTATGATTGGTTTTGTTTTTTATTTGCCAGGAGTATGGCTGAAGTTATGTAAGTTCTGTATGGCTGAAGTTATGTAAGTTCTATCTTTTGCTACCAGTTCCACTTTTTTTTAACAGACATCTCTGCCATGTACTTTTGTATATTCTTGTAGCTCCATTGTCTAGCATTAAGCTCTATACGACATAGTAATTTCAACTTGTCTCATGAAATTGTCAAATCTTATCAAAGTTACGCTTTACCATGGTACCAGTTGATTTATTTCATTTCATTTTAAACTTGTACCCAAATTTGATTAGGTTCGGGGATACATTTGTATGATGCTAATGTGTGCTTATGGGTCTTTTACTATTAATACATTGCATCTTCCCCTTGTGTTCACAAGTAAATGAGGAAGCAGATAGAGAAGGGATTGGGAGTGTCTTTGGGCACGGAGATCGCAGCCTTACTCCACTTTTTTTCTTGGAAGGTTATTTTTGAAAAAATGCTTAAGACAACAAGTGGACGAGAGATAAAAGTGGATAGAGAAGTGGCATGTTATGTGACATCTCATCCCGTGTTAGGCCTAATCTAGCCCCATGATATGGGTCGAGGCGGAGCAGATCTGAGGAGGGCCCCAGGATATGGGTCACGGCAGAGCAGATTTGTAGCCGGGGGAATGTAGCAGAACTGAATAGGGGAAGAAGATAACCGTCAAACCAGACAAGGTTTTTCCTCTTTTTTCGTTGAAGAAGAAATGAAAAGGGGAAGAGTCCGGTCGAAGCTGAGGTGTCGAGGATGACCGGAGGAGATGGGGGAGTCCGGTCGAAGCTGAGGCGTCTAAGAGTCTAGTCGTTCGTCATTCCAGGGCACCCTAGGTTTTAGTCGACGAAAAGGGAGAGGGGTCGATTGTGAAGGAAAAGCCCTTTTGGATTCCTTTTATTTAAATGAGGACCGTTGGATCTAACACGCGAATAATTTTGATAAATATGTAACCAAACTACAAACAATTATGATACATTAAGTTAGAAAGTTTTGGATCCAATTTTGACTGTAGTTTCTATTTTGATTAGAAATTACTTTCAATTTTTACAACTGCTCATATACTCTCCCTCTACTTTTAACTAACATACTTTCCCAATTCAGCCATCCGATTCATGAGGTCTTGCTGTCCGGTAGAGAGGGATGCCATAGCTTGCTTTAATTGCTCCACTAGCTGGTCCATGCCTGAGCTTTGATACCACTTTGGTACAGCTAGGCCAGTCTTTACCCTGCCTATCTTGATTATTGCAGGTAATAGTAGAAAATAGCACTATTAGGTTGCTTCGAGGGAACCCAAATCCTCTGGTTTACACACACAGTGGTGATGGAATAAATCATGCATGCCTTAGTTTATTCATTCTACTACATAAATACAAACTCATACAACGGTAGCTTCCAAACCAAATTAGATAGACCTGACTTATTATTAATGGAACCCATGTAAAACAACCCAAGAAATTCGTTTACATGGATGACTACTTCTACCCAACTTCTAAGAGACGTTGCATATGATGAAACCACCCCTTTGCTGTGAATGTAACAGAGTCATGAGAATTACATTCAGCTATTAGAGGAAGCTGATTTTTCTTTTTTTCCCCATTTTCTTTTTTTTTTTCTTGCATTGGTAACGTGACTGGAACCCCAAACCTCTGGGTTGCAATTAAAGGGAAATTGTTTTTCTGTTAAGAGAATTTTACGGCACAGGTCCCCGTAGGACCCCATACCACTCTTGAGGTCGTAGATGCATGTATTTATGGATAAGGTTAACAAGGTTTTTTTTTTTTTAGTGAATGGTCGATATCGTACATTCTGCGGTAACCCAAATAAAAATTGATTTTTTCAGGATGGAGAAAAGGGGAGGAGGGAGCAGAGGGGAATGATCTTTATCGACCATTCCGTGGGAACCCAAATAGAAATTGGGGTTTTCAGGAGGGAGAAGATGGGAGGAGAGGAGGGAGAAGAGGGGTTTAATCTTAGGAAGATGATGTGAATGTTTGTATGCGATGATTATTTGTGAACGAGTATCTATGACACTTGTATCTAAGTTGTGGAATCACTATTATTGGTACCCTGGTTTACTTGATTTCATATGTGATGTTTCCACCTTTACATGACAAGAACTCTGTTGTGAGATTTTCTATGTGATTAACAAAATAGAGTTGGGCGGGTCATGATTGGGGGCGTTTTTCATTCTATGTTGGGCATATGAGGTTTTCTCTTTTTCCTTGAATTTTCTTTTGCAAGGTGGGTTTGCAGAAAAGCATGTTCTTGAGAAAGACCTTGTGGAAAAAACCAAAGGAGAAAGAGATTGGGGAAATGAGGGATGAGTGTTGTATCTCCCCTCAAGTGATTAAACATCGAGCAAATTGATGGTTTTGACTCATTTGTAGGATATTGCTCTAGAACAGCACCAGCAATCAAGAAAGAAATATCCTCTTTTCTCCCTCCTCCTCCCCCTCCTGTCTTCTCCCTCCCGAAAAACCCAATTTCTATTTGGGTTCCTGCAGAGTGGTCGATATTGACCATTCTTGCCTTCTTCGATTTCCTTTTCGGGCACCACCATAATCTTCGGCAATATTTTCGTCGAATAAGAAGCGTTAGACATGGCATTAGGGTAAGAAAGAAAGGGTGAGTTGGGAGAGGGGAGTTGGTATTAGGGTAAGAAAGAAAGGGTGAGTTGGGAGAGGGGAGTGGGTATTAGGCTAAGCAAGAAAGGGGAGAGGGGAGTGAGTATTAGGGTAAGAAAAAAAGGGTGAGCTGGTAGAGGGGAGTGGGTATTATGGTAAGAAAGGGTGAGCTGGGAGAGAGGAATGCGTACTACTATGGTACGAAACAAAGGGTTTTGGTAGACGGCGGGACTTCTGTGCTTGTACTCCTCTCTCCAGGTGAAATAATCACTTAACATGGAAATCCTAGCAATTTATCCATGGGCTGGGACACACCGATCTAAAGTTTATCCAAGCCCAACCCTTTTAGTCATCAAACCTAATATACTGGCCCAGATACAGTCAACAGGCGTAAAAGTTGGGCATATACCCAGTCCATTTCCTAAATTACCCACTTTGCGTGACATTTGTGTCCGAACTAGGCCTCTTAGCATATATGTGCCTACTTCTATCCAATTTAATAAATGGGCAAGAAGTAGGTCCAGGTACAGAACACAGGCCTGTCAATAGAGCCCAATGTTCCATGTAAGAACGGTAGATGTCAAGATATGACAACCCATTTGGATAATTGCAAAGGATAGGTTAGGTAAAGTGGTATTTAATAAGTAAAAATAAATTACATACGATCTTCATCCAGCGGCCCAAAGGTAGATGGTATATTGGTAAATGGGCAAGATGTTTCATGAAATTGATCCCACAAAGTTGTGTGGATTGATCCCACAAATTGACTGGTTTTATGAATTGATTGGGAGACAGACCCATTCTCTATACTATCAATAGGATCAATTATAACAAGTCGCACACTCGTATTCCGGAAATACCGAAACAATGGAATTCCATGGTCAAACTACTTGAATGGACTATAAATCTGAGTCCTAAGTGATTCATTTTTTATTGAAAAGCTAGGGCTTCTGGTTCTTATGGACCTAATTAATTGAAATTAGGTTCTTATGGACCTAATTTCACCTGGAGCGAGGAGTACAAGCGCTGGAGTCCCATCGTCTACCAAAACCCTTTCCTTCGTATCCTAGTAGTCCGCATTCCTCTCTTCCAGCTCACACTTTCTTTCTTACCCTAGTATGCATTCCTCTCTCCCGGCTCTAATATGCACTCCCAAAATGTCTGGACCTTCTTCTCCATCGAAAGTGTTGCCGAAGGAGGCACTCAGAAACGCAATTAAACAAATTAAATTTCTCCTTTTTAAAATTAACCAATTTCATATAACCTTTTGTTATCATTATAAGGAGTGATTTTGATTGCATTTTTCCATCTCAATATAATCTATATAGTTTTTATTATTATTATAAACTTCTTATAATCTTTTAGTGTATAAGTTATAATGCCTGTGCTATGTACGGGCATGTTTTGCTTTGGGCCACGATTATGTTCTAGCATCCCCTCACCACGAAAGGAATAAGATTCAATTGACGACCCTGATTTTGCAGTTGATTATGAAATTGGAGCTCAATTTCAAAATTTTAATTTAACTGATTTTGAGTTCATAGATAAATTTTAGGGATTTTTTTTATGGTTATATTAATATTTTTCCTAAAATTTCTCTAACAAAGATCCCTTTTTCATTCTCTCCCTTAAACCTCATCTTATCTCACATCCAAAAGTAACTGAAATTTTAAAATATTTTAAATTTTAATATTTAAGATTAATAATGGTATTTTTTGGTTTAGACTTTTTTATTATCATTGATCAGTATTTCAAAAATCGTCCCAAATTAAATATATTTTTATTTTTGGGCCAGGGGTTAGCGGGCCTATTTTGCTAGTTAGTCCAGGCTGAGCTGGCCTCCAAGCTTTCTATCACTTTAAAAAGCCCAAAGTTCAAATTTAGACCCAGCCAGAGTATTGAGCCATAGGCTTGAACCCAGCCCTAACACAGATACTACACCTCTGCATCCCTAATTTCAATTTTTTTATGTTCATTTCTTCCTTTGGATTCCAATCATATATTTTGCTATATTTTAAATTTTATTTTCAGTTTAGTCTAGTATTGTTTTCATAGAAATACAAAATTAGAAGTTATTCAAATACCATTTCGAGTCTGAAGCTATCTTAATCTCAATAAGGATATGGGCAGAACTAGCACCCATGCTAAATGCATGTGGGGCCCATCTTTGGAAAACTTCTAATTTTGGAATCCTTCCAATGTGGTGTTCAAATAATAAATTATATATTATTCAAATCAGTGAGATGGCCACCATTGGATCAACTAAATTTGGAATCTTTGATCAATTTTCTTTACCTCATCTTTTCAATGTGCAAAAATGGAAGGAATCTCTCATGTGTGAGTGATAAATTCATTGATTGACCCACTGAAATCGACTTTGAATATTTAGATACAGAATATACACTGGGTCTTAGGGCTGTGAAACGTCTTGAGTTTTCCAAAGGTGGGGTTCACCCATGTTTACTTTGGCGCTGCATTGTAGTCATATAGGGTTATATGCCGCATCTATTTCCCGTAGCCGAACATCCGTTGGTTGTTCCTGTCCAACCGATGGTTCAAGTTGGGCTGGATCAAGTTTGGGTAGGGTCGAGCACTGAGAGTAACTTGTGCAGGATCAACCTAGACACGATCCAAATATTATTCAGGTGAGAATCTGAACACAGACTCATTACTAACGAGTTGGTTAGAAGGTTGTAGTGCATTAGTTGGTTTGGGTCGGGTTTGTTCAAACTCGTATAGTTAGAATGGATTCAACCCATACCCAGCCCGTTTATTTTGTAGGTTGGAAAACGTCATGTCAATTAGAACCCTGAATTACAGTGTGAAGTTTTAGTTGGGCACTTGGGTTAGCAGGTGCGATTAGAAATTGCCACCAATAGCATGAGGTGTGGGCAGTACTGAACTCTTTTACACCATATTTTGTCTATTATGGTCTCCAAGTCAATTTTTATTTTCAAATTAGGTCAGTGGTTTGTGTTCTAAAATTGGAATTTACTGTGGATACTTATTAATGTTAATCCTAGCTCATGGAGGATCTAGACTTTTCTCGAGCGACATTCAGAAAAGGAAATATCTGATTTGAACATGTAAAATTCGGAGCTTGGGTAAATTAATCATTATGTCTGGGGACACATTCAGACCATTTATATATCATAACTGGTACTGATCGTTCATCATTATCAGTTAGTTGCTGAAGGATATTAAGCTAGGCCAAGTTTCTCAAGACTAAGGGCTCGTTTGTTTACACTAGAATTTAAAAATCATAGGTGAATTTTTAAAATTGAATATCAAATAATCTCTTGGGACATCGAATCAAAAAAAGATGTTATTTGGTGTTTATTTATACTCTAGGAATTGAATTCTTTTGTATTTTAATGTAAATAAATATGCCTTAATTATTTGAAATAGAAGATGTGTTGCGTACATGTATGCATGGTAAGAGATTTTTTTCCTTTTTGGTAAAATGGTAAGAGATTGAAAGTTCTTATCGTCTCACATGGTTGGGCATCATTTGATAATTATGTATCATATAAAAAGTGGCTTTACTTATTTTACCCAAAAAAAAGTGGCTTTACCTATAATATTTGGAAATTAGAGTGTGCCAAACAGGGTGTTTCTACTAATCCTCAATTGAAGCTTTTCAGTCCCTCTTACCAGTGATGTGAGGATTCTCTGAAATCTTTCATGCGTCAAAAGATGTTTATAAAGACCCTCACAGTATATGATGTTATCTTTCGAATTTTACTTCAATAGTAGTCATTCACAGTCGGTTCCACCAAAAGATCGGTAGTATGAATTAATCACTATGTTCTTCATATATGGTCAAAATAATTATAGGGCCGACTCTTATTGTAGGTGGCCCAACATACACCATCCAAAACCAGGGTTGTATGTCAGCACATACGACCAGCTAAGTACCATAAAAAAATTAACAAGTGCATGGCAATTGTCAAGGCCCAGTGGAGAATAGCAAAATTATTTAGGGTATGTTTCTGTAACACTTTTCCGTAGAAAAAGTAAACCGTTAGCAACATACATACGTAAGGCCATAAATGGAATGGAACTCAGGGAAGAAGTTTGAGGTAGTACTACTCTCCTCTCCAATAGAAAGATTACCCCAGCTCTAAAAGTTTCAGAAAGTAAACTAATTAAACCAAGATATATATTATTCTTTTTTTTTCCATCCAAGAGAGATTGAGAATCTCTCAAGACATAAGAAACAAGAAGATAAATTACACATTTCCCATTGGTAATTTTTTTTTTTTCTCTAGACCATGAGACAACTTAGAGTCGGAATTTGGAGACACAAGAAGAAGAAGAAGAAGAAGAAGAAGAAGAAGAAGAAGAAACGCTTGAGAAAGAAAGAGGGAAGGAGACACGTAGATATGTAATATTTACAGCGAGTAAATAAAGAAGAAAGAAGATCTAAGAGAGGGTGGTCTTTCCGGGTCGATCAGCGGCTCTGAGGGTCTTGTCAATGAGTTTTCTGGCCTGCTTGCTCCGGATCTCCACCCTCACGCTCTTGCTCTTGTCCATCTTCACATACGGCTTCTTCGATTTCTTGAGGAATCTAACCTTGGACTTTATAGATTCCACAATGTTCTCCAACTGAATCGCCATCTCTCTTTCTTTCTCTTCTACAACAGTAGATAGATGTAAGTAATTGAAGGCTTCTTCTCTAGGAGGAAAAGGGAAGTGGTGCATGCAGCTTTGCCTTTTGATTTTCGACGGTAGTATTTAATATTTATAGACGTGGGACGGTGAGGGAGGGAATGTGGTAAGGGAAGAAACGAAAGTCCTCTGTTCTGACTAGTCTCTTTTAATGGAAAATCCAATTGAACCTGTTAGCTAAGCTAATTGAGGTTTGAATTACATAAATGCCCTCCTTACAATGACACGATTTTTTTTAATTACTATCATCTTGGAAACTGTAGCAAAATATCCATCCTAATACATTTTTGTTTTTTGTTAAGCAACCCTTTATATTATCGTATCTCAGTCTTCAACTATATCTAAAATAATATCATAATATTTTGAAAATGTCATTATACAATTGAACCCAAAAAAGCTTCTTGTTTTTTGCTGTTTCTGCATAATACTGTTTTTTTTTTTTTTTTAATATCACATTTGAAGCAAGACGAGGGAGAAGGAAACTGTTATCACACAGTTAGTCTAGTCACATTTGAACAATGACCTAGCATATAATATAAGGAAAGGGATCCCTTGTTTGGTCCAAATTGAAAGACTCTGTTTGGACCAATCAGGGGGTGCCATGGGGATCTGGTTCCATAATGGAATATAAATGGCCTTTCAGAGACGCCACCAGCCCCGTTCTGTGGTGATGAAAATCTGTGGTCCACAAAAAACTAATCAAAGTGTCAAGGTTTGACTTTGACTGGCTTATCACAAGATTCTATAAAATGAATCGACCTACAGCTCTGTAGCCTTATTAGTCCGTTGGTTGCTGCCTTACGCTGCTTACTAGTATCCTGCTGACCTGCATTTTACAAAGTGGAATGTCCAATTTCCATATAAAACAAAATTTCTTCATGAATTTACGTATGCAAATTGTTTACAGTTACATCTACAAATTCCTTTGCTGGTGGTTGGTAATGTCCGGTTGATGGGCAAGTCCCCAGGTCAGGAACATGTACGTCCCAAACCAGCTAACAAAAAGCCCATGACAAATGCACTTATTTAGGAGCATAAGTTTATTATATATATTTTCCCATTTGGTATTTTCTTTTTCTTTTTGATGATTAGGGTATACTCGTGCTATTTGGCCCGATGGGACTAATCGCTCAGTGCACACATGGCGTGCAACACATGCACTGGATCAATTTAAGGGTGTCGAACACAAGACGTGAGATGCAAACCTACACCTTATACCAACCAACCAACACCCTGGCGGGTACCTTTAATTAGGGTGTTTCACTTTGCGTTATTGATTTTGTTTTATTCTTTGTTCAAGCCCACTTTCCCCATCGCTTTCCTCACAATTTTCTACTTCTTTTTTAGTAAGCATTGGCCCAACTTTAATCTTGACTGGAGTACAGTTTCTTTTGGATTAGATTTTTTTACAGGTTTTCACAGTATCTATCAGGCAACAAATCTGTACCAGTAGTCATATGCTTATACCAAAAAAATTTGCGAGGCCTCCCATTTCACACAAACTTCTCCATCATCATTGATTGGAGGCGGCTACGTGTTGGCTCCAAGCGTCCTTACGTTATATGAGGGGGGCCTTCTTTGGCAGAGAATCACTAGTTTATGCTTGTATATTGAATGTATATGATATATGTAAATCCATTTTTGGTGCAGTGGTAAGGCTATGTGTCATTGGAATTACTAGGGTTTGAATCTTGAGGTTCGAAATTCCTAAAAATGGAAAGGTTGGTATTTTTAAAAGTGGTTGAAAATGAAGAAACGATTGTGAATATCTAAAAATAGCCATCAAGTTAACTCAGCCTTAATAAAAAATAAATTAAGAGGAGATGAGAAATGAATATGCAGCCATCGTATCAGTGAATCAAATCCTAGGAAAGTCATGATTCCATTTACATCCCTTCCTTGCATTCTTTACCTCTCACCTCTTAAATATTCATTTTGTGGAGCTCATTTGATCATTAATTCTTAAATATTTAATTTCACGCAAAATAAAAACAAAACCTTAGTGTTTAGAGCAGTTTGCAGAGAGCAAATTATTATATTGATCACATGTAAAAAAATGTGATTCTCTTCGCTGAGTGGTTTAGATACAAGAACATGGCCTAACGTTTATTATTTGTTAAAATCTTTTTAAGATCCTTTCCTTGACTTGCTCGGGCATGTTTTTGTAAAAGAACTGTAGTGTCTCTAAATTCAAGTCAAAAGACTTGCACAACGTGCCATGCTGAGTAAGTTTCTAAGTAAATAATACCTTGACTTGGACTAGCGCCGTGGCCAAAACTTCATGTTAACTTTAATTTCTTAAATCCTTTCTCAAAACAGATACGACCTACTTCAAATGTCACCTTCCCTGGTTGTCTCTGATTAATGCTACAAGCCCCACCTCACCGTCCTAATTAGATCTAAGTCTGATGGATGATACCGACTCTTTCAGTATGTAGAGTCGTAGAAACAACTTCAGTTTTATCACTTCTTTAAGGTTTTAAATTCAAGCTTCATACATTAAGAGCACATAAAGTAATGGATACAATTGCAGAGCTACAGTTTTATATTCCCCTCTTATAAACTCTTGTACGAAATTGAGACTTTTGAGGGGCTTCCAGTTTTGTTTGAGTTGGGATTGTGTGTTAATCACACTTACTCTTATGCTTTAATTATTTGACTTTTGTAGTGCACTTGAAAATTTTTGATTATCAGATTGCTTAATTATCAATCTGACAGGCCAATTTATGGATCGCCAATGGTGCAACACTGTAAATTCTGACCATTTGTCTCTTTTTATGAGCATAAGTTATGAAAGAGAGAAAAAAGTAGTTATGTTTTTAAAAAGCACCACAATGTGTGGTCCTACGTAGATGCAAGTCAATCAAAGGATTAAGAGGTGTATGATGTGGATTAGGAGTTCAAAGTATGCCATTTTATCCTGATCTTCATCTTCCCAATCTTTGACTTTCCTCAAAGTTTACCAATTTAGCAGTTCATGGGTTTAGGCTTGTGTGTGCTTGTGGGTTTGGATTGATCCTAGAGTAAGCAAATCTCTGTTTTAAAGTTCAACTAAAAAGTTTTATCCTTATTTTTGCTTGTTTTCTCCACAATCGCTTCGAACGTGTGAGGATTAAATGAAAATGACCACTATTCATTGATTGATTCGAGTCTAAACCTGGCCAGCCATATCATGTTGTCAATGGAAGTCAGAGAGTAGAACACACCTTCGTGACAGAAAACCATAAAAAACGACACTTTTCATGGACGAGATAGGTATTGTTTGAAATCCGGCATTCACCATTTATTAGTTCATATTAAGAGGGGTGATTAACTTCACTCAATAGAACATTTTTAGTCGTCACAAGTCAAAGAAGGAGGTCAGTTTTTAAGCAAACTAGAGGATTCCACTTGCTGTAAATTTATATTTCCACAGGAGAGAAGAACCCTGTATTTTTTTTCCTTCAATGAAAAATAAAATCCTCTCTTCTCTATCGAGAAAAATCAATTCATTTTTACCTTTAAAGTTTAAAGTAAAATGTGTTGCACCAAAGCACTACACCAAAAATAGAACGGACAACCAAAGTAGTTTTCCTATCTGTTCAAGAATAAAAAATAAATCCAACAAAGTTTGTTGGATTTTGAACAATGAACGACAAGTTGTTGTGGGAAATCCACAAAGCAGTTGAATGGTGGCAGAAGCGTATGGAGCGGTGGATTCTTTAAACCTCTCTCATTGTTGTGGAGACCCATGCTTGGACTTTCTTAACTTTAAATGGGTCTGAACACATATTTGACCTGGTGAGATAAACAGTTAAGTTTATTAATATTTTATATATAAAAAGTTGACGCAAGCGCACCATAACCTCACCGTCAATTATGTTGCAGTTGTTGGCACTACGAGGACTGTTAATCTGTTATCCACTGAAATGTTGCTAATATGACCTTTCCTGTATGTGTTCCCACTGTCAAAATTAGTAGCAACTGAAAACATGATTATAGATATACGGTGAGAAGTAATTGAGGTTCACATTCCTAATATTTGATTTACTGGGTGATCGACCATTCATTTTTCATCTCCCCTAATTTGTTTTGCATCAAGAAGGAAATTATAATATTGCCATTTTTGGATCATCACCTTTATTTTTTTAATTTTAACAACTTTTAGATAGAATTCCTATCATTCTATTTTATGGAAACAATCAGGCCCTTAAGAAGGCAATGGAATTGAGATTGTTGCGTAATTCTAAGGGTGAGGTGCTCCTTATGTTCTCTAAAAATATAGACATTTGTGACTCAAACGGAGCAGGGGTGTTAGCTATTATGGAGAGTCTTAGGTTATTTACAAGGAGATATATTGGTGCTCTTGTGGTGAAAAGTAATTTTTTAAATGCGATCACTTGGGTATCCAACCAAAAAGATTTAATTTCCTTGAAAATTTCAATTCCATTTAAATGAAATTAGGAAGCTATCGGCCACTCTAAATGTCTCTTTTCGTCATGAGTTTAGATCAGCTAACTCGATCCATGATGCACTAGCCAAGCAAGGGGTTGAGAGGTTGTCTCCATGGGTGGGTATGATTATGTAATTGGGTTGAGGTTGGTATAATACTTTTGTACATTCTCTATAACTTTTTTCTCTTTTACTTTTTTAGCTTTGTACCTCTTTCCTCTTTTTAATAAAGTTTTGTTACATTTTAAAAAAAGAAAAAGAAAATAAGGCAATGGGATAAGAAGCACAAGCACATGAGATAGATATGATTAGCCTTTTTCCCATTGATCTAAGGGTACTACTCAAGTAATTAAGACCAAACATCCATATCTATTAAAAGATCAACTGGAGTCATTTTTGCAGGTATGGACATGCAACCATGGAACAGTTTGTTTGTGGCGCCCACCTAAAAGCATGAACATATGGAGGATAGGATTTTAAAAGTTTCCTAATAGAACATATATTTTTCTAAAGAAAAAGGATTTATATGATTATAGAAGCGTTGCTTCGGAGGCCTCAAAGTGGTCCAAGCAAGTTATTACATGATGTAGGATGACTATCAAATTTGCATATTCAACCAGATGTGTGAAGTTTTGCGAATGCCGTATTTTTTTTTTCTTTCATATTTTTTTGCTTGGTATATACTCATACACAGCAGCTGAACTAGGGAGGGGCTAACAGTGGCCATGGTCGCCCCTTAAATTGCAAAAAGCCTCTAAATCTTTTAGAAAATTTTTAAATTGGGCCCTCAAAAGAAATTTTTGTTTTTCTGTTGGCCCCTCCGAGGTGTATTTTCTGGTTCCACCACTACTCATACACCCTTACACACTATATCAATCTCTATTCAATGGATCCACGAATTTATCCATCGACTTTCATAGAATTTGAATTACTAGAGTGATGGTTGAATATTTATCTCCCATCTTCCTTTATTCACTTTCACTTATTAAAAGGAGATTATTAAATGGTCATTTGGGTATTCACTTTTATTTTTAATTTAAATCATTTTAGAAATACAAGTCTTCGAATTAGGGCTGTGAAAATTGACCGAAATAACCGAACTGCCCGACCGAATCAACCGTTTGGGCGGTTCTATATATATATTTTTTTAAGAAAACCGACTAATCGGGTATTTGTTTAACCTAAAAATTAAACTACGATCGGTTTTTTTATAAACTAAAAAAATCGTTCGGTTAAAACCGAACCAACCGAATTGTTAAGCAGCTGGAGACTGCACTAACTTAGTGACTTAAACTGTTGAACATCTGCATTTTTTAAGTACTACTAGCTAGCTGCTGGGCCTGTATTTATTGTTAATTGCTGCTGGGCCTGTTTTATTTGTGTGTAAGTTACTAAATTAGATTAGACACTTAATTTATTTAATGAAATTAAAGGCCCAATGGCCAATTAGACCAATACAAAATGAGGCTTGACCCATTCAAATTAAGGCCCAGCCCAAAATCGAAAACCGACCGGAAACCGAATGTTCAGTTTTCCCACTTGCACATACAGTGGTCGGTTTTCGGTTATCTATATCCAAAAAACCGAACATTTGGCCCGGGTGCAGAGGTGACTGAAAATCGACCAAGACCGATCACCGACAGCTCTACTTCGAATACCTAAGAAATCAATTTCACAAAATAAACGGGCCATTTTATGGTCTCTTTTATTGTTTTTCTTCTTTTTTTTTTCATTTGTTCGATCCATTCCCTCCACACAAACCTACACACCTTGATATATCAACCTAATCCCCCCCGCCCGATAATCACTGCTCCTAAATTGATACTAACTAAACATTGATCTTTGGACTTGCGTTTATTTATGAAGATACAGAAGATACAGGCAACAGTCTAGACGCAGGCACAAAATACCACTAGTCTACAACACCAAATTATAGACCCTACATTTAGAAACTCAGAAGTCTCAAGGAAGCATTGGAAACCACACAAATTCCGTCCCTCTTGGGACATTTTAAATTATCATCCAAAAGCAGAATATAAAAAAGAACAAGGATCATGAAGCAACCCTATGACCTAATTAGCAGGGTCATTGATCAATCTGGACTAAACTGATGGCCACCTAGAGAATGAGATGAAATGGTTGAAAAGGAAAACAAAAAATCATCTGGACACTTGCCCTGAACTTATTCTTGACCTACCAAACACTTGCTAACAGGTGATCCAAACGCTTTACTAGATGGTACTACGCTTACTGGAGAAAATGCAACAGTACAAGCATTCGTATCCAATCAGTAATTTTAACAGTGCTTCCTGAAGCTTGAGAGTCTCGGGAGCCAAAAAGCTTTGTAATTTGCCTGTCATAACCTCTTGTGAACTCTGAAGAACTTAAACAATAGGAACTTTCTGTAACAGGACACTACTTTTTTCCCCTTACTAATCCATGTAATGTAATGATATCTGAAAAAGTAAATGAGCAATCCGAGCATTCTGTTTGCATGAATGCAGCAAAGCATGAGAACCCCATCGACAGATTTTAGCTTGATCCTTCATCTTTGTTCTTGCTTGCTTCTTCTTGAAGCTTTTTTGTCCAGTATTCCTCAAGTGGGGGTCCAAATATTGCCTTGCCAGAAACCACTCCAATCCTGCATGCATCAGTTATTTAGAAGCGCTGTAGATAGTACTCTTACTTTTAACATAATCAACAAGCACTTTGAGGAAGTATGGAGAAGATTTTTTTACTTGGCAAGCATAACTGTGAAAGTGTACATACATGGGTACAATAATGTAAGCAACATGCATAGTCGGTCAAATTTTAGTGGGCTCTCACACTTCATGTTTGTCTAGTCCTTTGTCATATACTTAATACATCACACTAGTTAGATATCAAACTTATGTTACGCGATTCGCTTTCATGATGCTTTCTTAGAGAAATGGTAGACAGTCGAAAATCAAAATCTAGTGCTAAGGAGCATGGAGGTTCGAGTCCTGGTTCCCGGTCTCATAGATTGTAACAAGCCATTCTAACTTGTGGAGACCACTTGGAAGTGTGATCGTCTCATATCTACTTACGTAGAAAATATGAGAACTATCCTGTATGGAGAAATTTATTCGAGTCTTCTAAGTTATCCAAAACCTAGTTGATAGATAAAGTGAGACTGGAAAGTTTGCATGAACAAATGGAAGCCATAACAACATGAGCGAGTGCCAATCGACATTTGATTTGGTGCTAATTCATGATTTGGTGGTATTCAATTTTCAACTGATGCACACACAACTAAATGAGCTATACTCTTGTGGGCCGACCTCTGATAAAGGAGACACCCTGCCTCCTCAAATGAATCAGAACTCACAATCTGGCGCTCTTTCGATACTAGTTTCACTGTTGATTTTAAGGCCTTAAAATCCACCCCATATGCAATCTGACCAAGCTGACACTTGCAGAAGGTTCAAAACTAAGCAAATTTGCTATGAATGAAGGGCCTGTTACTACTGATCGTTGCTGAGAATGATCATTACTAGTTAAAAGCTCACATTTACATTAATAATCATTAATGGCTATCAATGGTCTTCTAAAAGCAACCATAGCATGTCCAGCATTTAGTTGCTGCTAACCATGGTCTAAAGTATCAGTGCTGGAGTCAAGTAGTCTCATAGTCGCTGAAGTCCAAGTAGTCAAGTAACATAAATTCACATGTTTATTGAAATCAATAAAATTTGCTGTTTCATTTCAAAGAGTCAAGTTACTTGATCAATTTGGTCATTGAGTTGGCCAAATTTTACCTCGTGCTTATGTCAAATGAGAAATTATAAAATCACTGGGGTGAAACAATGAAACACCTTCTTGAGTGATTGACTTTTGGAAAAAACTAGGTCCAGTTGAATTCATTTTACTCCCAATTAAATACAGAGACAGGAAAATGTCCACTTGGACTTTTGAGAGGGAAAAGGTGAGCTATAAGTAGCTACTGAGCTAATGTGGACATTCAGCTTTTAGATGAGATTTTAAATTCCCTCATAAATATCGATCAGAATGGTTGTGTTCTCGTATGCAGGATTGGCTGATAAAGAAGCGGAATTTGAAAAAGAAAAAAATAAAGGGGAAAAAGAACCCCTCAAAGTCTGCTGTTATTTATATGCACTCCGGTGCAATAATCTCAATCCACAATTCTTTTTCAATACAGTCAAGCCTATAGGCTTTATCCTAAGAGATGTCATTTAATAGGTTCACCGCCTATGATACCCACGTGCGGGATGGTCACAACAAACAGGAACATGCCGTGGCTGTGGCAGAGACACGGATATAAACATTAGATAAGTGATATGATATGATACAGTGCCTATCTGGAAGTGCCTGGGTATCATAGTCCAAGCACTATCCAGTGCCAAATAACATAATAATCCAATAGGTGCTTCTCTGAATCAATAACATGTGAATAGGACATGATGCATCCAAGTAACATCATTCTCATCATCATCAAAGGTTTGTCCTATCTCAATTACATCACAGATGTTCAGCACCAAGTGTTGGTTAATGGTAATTGCAAATAACTACATGAGACTGTTGGTGTCTCTACAAATTGGACCAGATTTTCTACTGCACTGCACCACCTTGCTGGTCTGCAACTACACAGGGTGTTGTCTACAAGACTTATAGTTGCAAGCTTCGCTGGGAAACACACCCTCTATACTAGATCTTAACCCCTGAAGATAAGCTGCCTTATACTACCTCTTTGTCATCGCTGCTGCAATCCCAGCAACTACAAATAAAAGCCTACAATTCCAAAGCCAGCCTGTCAATATGAATTATATGGATACCACTGACTCTTCATCATTATTCCCGGTGCAATCACCATCCCCACTCTAACTAATATTCCCAACTTTCCATGTATTAAGTTGTCACATTTGTAACTGTTTGCAGTGGAATCACACTTAATCACTATTTCAAAGCTACAACTTGCAAGGATAAGCGGATTGCCCTACCCCATGTCGTCAATTCTTCCCTACATGTTCTCAAGGAGCCCTCAAGTCAATTCACACTCGTATTCCAAGGCAATGATAAGGTCCATCTCTAGTCATGGATCATATCCTCTCCAACTGAAGCGTTAATGCCAAGTTATTGCACCCTCTACACGACATGTCGTCCGGTTAGCATTAGAGTGATTCATCAATCAATCATGAGTATGTATTATACAACTCCGCACTCAACTGCAGACCCATAAAAAAAGAGGCTCAACCATTGCCCATGCCCAGTCCGCAGTGGATAGTTTGACTGCTGTTGCAGACCTGACATATAAGATATTATGTTATACATCCTAGATGGATTTCACTTCTAATTGTGAGTCTTGTATGACATCCATCACAACTTCTCAATTAAGAACCTGGGCCCATTGCATTACTCCATTAGAATCGAAGCGGATGATAGTTTGCAATTGTTACAACATAGAGATTGGATTTGTTGAAACAGACAAAAATTAATGCAGCTAAACGCTCATCTACTCCTATGGAGATCACTGTGCACCTATCTATCCACATGTAGTGTCCACTGAATGGACTTACTACCCATCGCAGTAAAATGTACGCACTTCAATATGCCACTCTCATGAAGCCTAATATTTCCTTTGCAATGAACAAAGAATGTCGATTCATGCAATTCCCACTGATTTCTGTAAAGAGAATAAGGAGAGATGCCCGTTCTGAAACCCTAGTTGCCCTTTTCTGCTCAAGATCTTTCTCCAACACTCCTCCCCTGAGTCCCCTCTCCATGCTTCTTACTATTCATCTACAATAAAACTCGGTTGTGTTACTACCAGATGAGTGCGTTTAATTGTTTATCCAAACAACTATGAATATTCAGGTGCTTTTTGTCTATTCCCACATCCACAATGTTCTTCACCCATATCTCTACAAACCCAATACCTAGTTTTAAATAAACAGTGTAAAAAAAAAGCGCATAGGACGATAAAACAGAAGATTTGATTCCTGCACAAAAGTCAATAGAGAAAGAATTCAGATCTATACCCTTGTCCCAAATCCTGCATACAATGTTCATAACACTACTACTCTAAAAAAAAAATCCAATTCTTTGGTTAAATCAAGTCGAATTCATTCTATATAAATGAGAGAGAGAGGAAGCAAAGCAGAAAGACCCAAATGCAAAATATGTGAATGTGAATCCCAAATCTATCCAAGCTAGAAGTGTAATGCATAGCATGCTCAAAGTCACCAAAATCAGAAGACCCAGATGATGCAATTCAAAAGTAAAAAAAAGAGGAGGAATTCATAAAACTAAAACTGAGAGAAATAGACTCACACGGTTGCTACAAAAACCATGGGCAGAGACAGAAATCTTCCTCTGCGGAACATCTCTTCACCTTCAAATGCCTCTTTGCTCTGTGTAAATTGCAATTGCCAAGCAAAATAGGCTGCTCTTTGCAGAAAGTGCCAGATTCTACTACTCTAGGGATTGCACGAAATGTCCAAAATATCCTAGGTAAGAGAATTGATTCAGTCAGTCTTCGCTTCTTGGGTTTAGGACCGTACTTTCATTTGAAAGGCATTTTAACAATTTGGGAGGGCTTCTTTGATACTTACCCTAATGTGGATGGGCGGGCCGGGCCTAAATATGACAATGAGCGTATCGGCCACATGAGAATTATACACCGTTCCTAACAAGTAACAAACATACACACAAAGGTAAAATAAGGGGAAAGAGGAAACCTGATAAGCAGCAAATATTCAGGAGATGGTCCATGTATGATCCAACCAGTTTGTGGATGATTGTATCTACTTTAGTTGTGGTTGGTTAAGATGTGCAGCTTTCCGCAAGTTGGTGTTCCAACTTCCAAGTGCTGAGTTTGGGCTGTGTTTTTGGCATTCCGAAATCTGTTAATAAGGCCGCTGGGCCAAATATTTCTGAATTTTTGATTGTATGGTTGCTACAGATGGTTTGGCAAATTTGTCAAGCCCAGTCCAGCCGATACCAGACCAGTCCAATTTTAGTGTTCTGCATAGTGGATTACAATAGAGATTAGGATGTAGATGGTCAGATTGGTCACTCTGGATCGATATAAGATGTCCACTTGAACTTAAACTTGATTAAATTTGGGAGATTCGTATCTGACAGGAAATCCCAGTGAATTCATGTTTATAGATCCAAACCGGGAGCTGGCTGTTAGACAAGCCTAGTTTTTTCAGGTTGGCTACTTCCAGTAATCAGGTTAGTGGTCCAGGGCCGTTATCTCTGCTGCTCAGGGGCATCAAAGTCCTCCAAAGAAAGGGTAGCCACTAGCCAGGTCCAAATCCTGGTTGGAAAATGGATGAATCCTTTCTAGTTTGAGTAGGTAGGCCCAAGCCCAACTAGATATGTAACTCATTCACAAGTTGGGGGAGTAAAGTATGGACCAAAATAGATGCAAATTTGACCTGATTACCCATCATCTACTAAACTGCGGACCCAAATCTTAGAGCAAACCTGTTTGTGAAATGGGCCTAAATTAGGTTATATTGTCAATTTATTTTAATTGGATCCTTTGTGCAGACCGAAAGAGAAAAAGGTCCATTGCCATCCCCCATAATTAGATGCCACCAACAGCATTACCCAAACTAATCATAATTTTGTCCTGTGCGCTGCTGGATCACCAGGCAAGAGAAATCAAAAGGTCATCCGGGGAGATGCTAGTTAGATAGAGCCAATTGGAGTGGTGAAGTTTGCACTCATCTTGCCTGAAAAAATGCAATGGTAGATTAGAACACCATGGATTGCTTTCCAAGATACTGAATTATTAGGATGCATGACGTCTATGTTTTCTTCACTACTTTTAACCACCCACGGAAACACAATCTTAGGTATTAAATTAAACACAAAATGCATAGTGTTTGGACAAAAATATATACACCCGGAACAAGACCAGGAATTTCATCAAACATCCTACGGGCATACAACAATAGAAGCCTAAAATGCCCTGAAAATTCCCAGAACTAGAAGAGAAATTTCATCAAACATCTTACATGCATAGAAGAACATAATCCCAAAAGCCCACAACAAAATCCTGGAACATCAATCACAGGACTCATACCCTCCACCCATCTCACAAACCTTCTCCCAAATGCTCTGCGGCACGGGAACCACCGACAGCCGTGGCTGCTTGAAGAGCACAAAACCCTTGAGCCCCTCTTCTTCCTTCATCTCCTTGAGAGAGACCGGCTGCCGCATCAACCCGACGGCCCGGACGTCGACGGCCCCTTCCTTCTCTCCGGTTTCGTACCACTGTCGGCTGACTTGGACGACTCCGACGACTCGGCGTTCAATGGGGCCGGAGTGGTAGAAGAAGCAGAGATCGGAGAGGGACATGGATTTCATGTAGTTCTGGGCCTGCTTGTTCTTGACCCCGTCCCATTTTGAAATCCCACCGTTGGAGGCTTGATCTTCCCATGACCACTCTCTTGGCTCTGTCTTCAACAGCCAGTATTGGATTTGGTGGGGCTGCACTAAGCTCATACTCATTTCTTCCTTCCTTTCTCTTTCAAATTGCCCTTGTCTTCTTCAATCTTTCTTTGCAAGATGATTGATCGATATCTGTGTGGCTGCAATTGAAGGCGTCAAAGACAAGTCAGATGTGCTTCTGTACTGGGTGGGAACTGGAAAGGGCAGTGTAGACTTATGGGCGGGAAAATGGGATTTTGGCGCCAAAGCATGCATAAGATTTCATAACCCTATTTCAAAACGTGCCCAGCCCCAAGACAATCCACATTAGGAGTGGTGTAAATTGGGCACTAAAAAAACTCGGGTCATGGGCTGGCACGGCCTCTTGAGTCTTGACAGAATCGATCGAACCGGCCCAGCATGGCACTACCCAAATGATGGATCGTGCTGGGCCGGGAGTCCGAGGCACGTCCCGACATGACATTTGTACACTGCTGTGCTGGGCCAAGGTGTCTGTGCCGAGACACGCCGGACACAACATTTTTATATAAATATAACATAATATTTAAAGTAATTAAAATTTTATTTTTCATTTATAAATTAGCACCGATGTTTGTGCATTAGTTTTAATAGTTTTAACTTTTTTCAAGTTAAAAACCCTAAAAGTCTATAAAACCTATTTCAATTTCAATAAAAATATTAAAAAAAAATAGGAAAGGCATGTGCGTCAGCCTGTGGGTGTCCTGGTACATCACGGTTTGAACTAAGTCATGCCGTGGGCCATGCTGGGCCAAACCTCAATTGACTTGGGCACGGCACAGCATGGCCCAATTTACACCGCTAATTTGAACCTGAGGAATTCATGCAAGAAAGGAAATAGTCTACATTTTCCATACATTCTACTAGTAAAAAATAGAATACTAATAGTCATACATTTTCCATACATTTCATTGTTAGGTACTCAGGACTTAAGAGCATTATCACAATAGGATTCGTGATAGCAGCGTCTAGAAGATTGAACTCCCACAGCCCCACTTGTTTGTTTCGGCAATTTCTATCAAAACTTGGATGGTTAGATCTAGTGTTACCGATATTCTAATTTGGTCAACTTCTCTGCTTTTCCATTTCGCTGCGCATCCACATGTTCAACCAGGCAGCACCACTACTTGAATTGTTGCCATCAACACTGTTACTAAAATGAATGTGTTTTAAAATGAATGTGTTTTGTGTTGCTGGCACAACATTGACCAAGGACCACTCTAGATCCCAAATTTAGTGGCTCAGGTGCATTTCCGCACTAACGGGGCATCCCATATACACAGAAATCACATGAACAATGATTATATATAAATATCCATGAACGTGGCTGGCACGTGAAGTGGGACGCACAAACAAGTTGGTGCACCAAATGCTAGTGGTGCAATTGCCATCGCCACTTGAAAATCGAAGTGCCCAATAAGGTGCTATAACCACAGAACCGTGCCGAAATATCTTTGGATGAGGATGAACATCACCATCATCATCACAACAATGAACAATTACTCTCAATACTGGTGTCTATGAACTTATGGCAAATGGTATTTGATGCTTTGCTGGTGGATGGTATAATTGGCACACACTAACCCGTAAGTTGGTTCAGTCATTCTCAACAGATTTTCATTTTACTGGCATGTCAATTTTAAAAGTTCAACTTGGGATTTCATCATCCTTGAAGTGGATTAGAGATGAGAATTTAATGATAAGTGGACTTTCTGGAAACATCTTGGCATGTAGGCTCTGAGGAATCTCTCTCAAGTTGGATGCCATCGACTGCTCGAATCTAACTAGGTAAGTTAGGCTCGGTAGAACCTTTCTATTTTAGGATTGAGTTTGGGCTAGACATTTCTAAGCTTGGATTGAGTTCATTTAATTGTTATTGCTTGACTAGCTAACTCCACCTGAACCAACCAACCGAAGAGGGCTAATTGCTCAGTGACCTGCCAACCCAACCTGATTCTAGCCTTTCAATTAATGGTTTGAGTTATCCCTTCTAACTCTCAGGTTGGTTCTGGGTTGACATTCAACCCAATTACTAAATGGGTCGAGTTTGAGTTGAGAATACAAATTATTTGCTGTGTTCAACCCAATGTGAACCCCGACTCTAGACTCTAGTTGACCCATTACCGCTGAATGCTCACATAGACGACGACAATGCCTATCAAGAAAGACAACACAGAAAGCCAGGTGTTTTTATCATTCAATTATTTGTTTGGAGAGAGGTTTTATTTTCTTTAATTTCCACGGTAAGTTGGTAAAAGGAAAGGAAAATTGTTAACAACTAACTATATGAGGTTCTAAAAGTTTAATGGTTTTACATGAACTTAGAAAAGCAAAGATTTTGGAATCTTATAGAAAGATAATTATGATTATCAGAATATATTTTGACCTACCTCAAATCGATATTAGTATCTCTGAATCTAATCCACCTACTGTTCTTTTGTCACCACCTCTAAAAAAGATGATATTACGTCGATCAAACGATTGCATTATTTGAATTGACCATAGATGCAATCTTTTGAAAAAATGGGTTGGGCACACCTTTTCTTAATCAGAATTTGCTCATCGACTTGTCAACTTTTGTATAGAGATTTGCTTAAACACGGAACTCCTTCTATAAATGCAATGCACTGACAGCAGAATAGGATCGTCTATCAAGTATTTTGACCTATTTCTACAGTCTTTGTTTTATCTCTTCACACGCACGTCCTTCGTATGCACACGTGGATCAAGCCATCCATTAGATGGACCCACAATGTTGATGTCATTCTCTATCACATCTCCTTCATAAACCATAATTATTATAATATTTTGCTAAAAGTTTATATTATCTTATTTTACCTAGCTGCAAGGTTTGATCTTGATATTTGGTCTATTTTATCATGGATGATGGATCAACCAGTATCGAACTACTTGGGTTGATATAGGTATCAAAAACCCTTATTGTGAGGCTCACTTGAAAGCATTCCATTCAGCAAAAATAGGATGAAGGGTATATCAAAGAAAACATCAAATTATATATCTTAGCGATTGATCTGAAGGTATAAATATGGATTTTTCGTTGATTGAGGTGAACACACATCAGGTGAGTGGCAAATAATTTGATGAGATCACATTGATCACAGCTAGGCCCAACCCAGTATCCAGATTGAGCTTAATTTTTACCTCTTGTTTTGTTTGATGTATAAGTTATTTAACTGATCTTTGAATTTGTTCCATATTGAAGAAATGGCCACCGGTCCCTCATCACAAAAAGGAATCTATAACAACTTTGGTTTAGAAAGTTTTGAACGGCTGTTAGTCCTGTAAAAAACCATACATAATGCAGGGTTCATCAATCCCAACTGAAATAATGTTCGATTCTGTACCTTTTTCAAAAAAATATTAATGCCTTAAACAATATTTAAAACACTTGAGAAGTGAAGAAAACAACGAACTCCATATGGATAGGTGAGGGTTTGATGACGAGGGAAAATACAGAAGACTCATATTTTGGATTAGTTAGAAAAGAAAACTCACGAGTGATACTCATTTTTATTGAAGCCTTATGTCATCCATTGGGAGTCTGTCTTTGCAAAACCCACTTGGTTTAACACTATTTAGGGCTTAATTTACTGCCACCTGGGTCTATGTTCTGGTAGGAGCATACTACATATTACTTATATAGTACAGCTTGTGGGGCCTACTTACTTGTCTTCTGATTAGTGGGGGTGGGGGTACATGAAAAGGTCTTCTTGTATGTAAGGGTCAACTAGAAAAATCAACCCCGTGCATGGGATCAACCTAGTTCTTGATTTAATAGCCTTTATACTTAGTGGTCTTTTAGAAATATAAATTGTTTAAATTGAATCCAATGGTGGTTAAATATTTGAAGAGAGTGAAATTCGGCCTGGTGCCAGGTGAGAATGTGAAAGGGCCTAAGGTGGGCCACTGGACTGCTTATGTTGTAGCTTTGTAGAAGAACATTTCTCAACTAAACAAATCCAGTGTAACTTTGTTTTTCAATCTCAGTAGTTTCTTTTTTTTTATTTTGCTGTCCAGTTCTTCAGTACATCAATATTATTCTAAAGTTTATCCCTTCTGCTGAGTGAAGGGGAAAACAAAAGTCATTTGATAAGACTAACAATCAAACATTTCGTCTCGTACTGTTGTAAGGCCATTCTCCGCTCGTTGTTTTGTATTGAGTTTTGACCAAAGCCAAGATAATGCTTTGGTTTTCTGCTGTGAGGTGAAGAAGACAGCATGGTCCACAATGAAGTCCTTTCTCACGCATGCCTTGAGAAGATTCAAAGCGACAAATGACATGCAAGTAATAGTTTGTAAAGAGACTTCGTTGAATGCAAGTTTACGACTCATTCCATTTAATTTGAAGATGAAGTGGAGACAAAAACAAGACGGAAAATCTTGTGATGCTGCGTACCAGAGAATCCCTATCAACAAGAATTGCGAATTTATGCAATAGTGTTGAGCTCAAGTTGATCGAATTGGTTCATTGGTCAATGACGTGATGGGTATTTTGGTAATTGTATTGGGACGTTGTTGGAGACCAATAAAGGTTAAATATTATATATGTATATATGCATATAAGGAGATGCTCTTATGAGAGCATTTCTCACCTTACTATCAGAGATAAGATGGAGGGTCTCACATCTATATCCAATGTCAACAACTTAAATATGAGGGCCACATCTTAATCTCTCATAGCAAGATAAGAGATGTTCTCATAGAAGCACCTCCCATACATACATATATATATATTTGAAAGAGGTAATTACCGAACGTGGGACTCAATTAAAGAAAAATTAATTTATTTTCTGTGGACGTAGGGACTTTAAAATAACCATGTAAATCTCTATATGTCATTTTTCTCTCTTCCGTGTGTGCCGCTTGATAGTCTATTGCATTTTTTTCTATTCTATACACATACCCGCAATAAGTGGTATAAGAGACACTATAAATACGCACAACAATATGTCCACTTGTAATATGCGCAAATAAATCTCACAATTTTTTTTCTCATATCAATATTCTCAACCACCTGAATGATCGATCAAGCACAAAACAAATGATTTGACTTTTTTTTATAGTAACACTTCTAATAACGTGTTTTATAGCCGATCATTTTTCAAGTGGAGTTATAGGCGTGGCCACACTGTTGAAGCAATGGTACAAGTGTACAGACACTCACCATTTGCCAAATTAAATTCCTGCTTGACTAACTTTCAGGAAAAGAAGGGCAAGGCAAGATATCAAATTAATTTATGGCCACGTTGAAATTAAAGCATTTTCAATGATACAATGAATTCCACTTTTAGTGTGGCCGGCCGCTTCAACTGAACTGGGTTTACTGTGGTTTCAGAAAACTAGTTCCTGTGTTTAAAACAAGTGACCAATGGATCCAGATGTTCTGTGCTGCTGCTTGTTAGAAATAGGACAGGTGCACGCTCTACTGTATAGTTAGA
Organism: Litsea cubeba; assembly: GCA_012931725.1. NCBI lineage: Eukaryota > Viridiplantae > Streptophyta > Magnoliopsida > Laurales > Lauraceae > Litsea > Litsea cubeba. The sequence goes on from CM022945.1 coordinate 17,959,244, forward strand.
GGGCAATGCTACAAAGAATAGTCATCTAAAAAGATTCAAGTTTGTTCAATGATACCAGTTAATGTTAAATATAAGGTCATTCATAGATCATCAAATGAAGTGTTTCATTTAAATTGTCAGCACAATCTTAGATCTGGCACCTGGCACAATCAGGTAGACAATCTTATCATAGTTGGATATATAGTCATCAAAGAATTCATATAAATTGTCAGTACAACCTTAGATCTGGCACCTGGCATAATTAATCAGGTAGACCATCTTTTCTTAGTTGGATAATCTTCAAAGGGCTTGTATGAGGTAGAACCTAGGGACTCCACAAACTATGCCATATAGTACATGTTTAAAGGTCATTTAATAGATATAAATTTTATTTTTCAAGGTCCTCCAATTGCTTAAAGAGTCACAACTTAAAAATGAAAGCTTTAATTATTTGCATGTGTACCCCTGCCGTTAAGTTGTTACGTACAAAATCGAAAGAGAAAATCTGAGTGAGAAGTAACCGTTGCTAATTCTTCCCTTCATCCGCCCAAACACTCACAAAAGGCAACACAGAAGCAGCAAATGAAAACTAATTTAAAAACACCAAATTAAACTCACTGTCAGCCAAACACATTTACTTATATCGAATAACTAAGCAAGTGACAAGTATCATCACCGATAGATATATAAACCAAGTCACAAAAGATATCAATACATAGACTAATTCATCAAATCAAACCAATATTCCAGAACCAACGCTACAAATTCATGGGTTCTTTTTCTTCTGAGTATAGATGTAGTCTGTATGGGCAACAAGGGTCCTTCTCATCAAGCACTCATCCTCGCTAACTCCTTCACACCCTTCTCCTACATCCATATCCACCTCATCCGTAACCTACAACAGAAATATAAAATAAGATTGTTAAATAAGGAACATAAATTCAATGCAAGCTCACCAACCAAAACAGATATTCTGATAAAAATAAGCCTACCACTTGCTGGGTTTCATGAACAACATCACTGCCTAGGACTGGCCCAGGGCGAGCAGCAAAAGTTAAAGAGAAGAAGAGAAGAAGAGCAACAATAAAAAGAGCACTCTTTGACATTTTCCAAGAAATAATCTCTTGCTTGGGTATTGGAAGGAAAGACAAGGAGGACAGAGGAAGAGGGACGAGAATTTATAGAAGTAGAAAGGGAGAAAAAGCGCGTGTGAAATGGACAGGGGGTGGGGAAGGACTATAAATTGGTGCGAGCGATATTGTTGGGGAATAAATAAGAGAGTAAAAGGCAACCACAGATTATTCGATTCTCTTCCGTGTCTTTCTTTTTCTATTTTTAGTTTCGAGTTTCCAAAATCCTCGTTTCTACCGCTGTTAATTGGTACGTGAGAATCAACTGCGCGAGGTTAAAAGTAGTGCTTCTTGTTTGGTGTAAGTGTTTTTCTAATCTCAATGTATATCTCTTCTGTTAGACTGTTACTGTTCAAAAAACAAGGGTAAATTAGCCAAAAGTCTCTGCGCACGGTCTTCTAAGGCATCAAGGACAACAACTTTTTCTCTAATGTCTCTAGTCCAGACAGCTGGAGATACTTTGGTGAAATGTTCCTAATATGCCACGTCATATATTTTCATGACTAATTTGCCCATTTCAACCCTCATTCGAACTCCTGCCTTCTTCTTCTCTCTCATTTTCCATTTTCCATTCCTTTCCATGGTTTGGAGTATCGTTGCAGAGCACTTTTCGTCGCCACCATGCCATGACTTCCGATTCTCTCTATTTCATTTCTTCAAAGATGGAATCGGTTTTGAAATCTCTCTCTATCCAAATCTCTCTCTGTACAACTGATTTAAAAGATAGTAGTTTGTTTTTTTTGCTTGTTTTCCCTTTCTCTTTTCTCGATTGGATCATAGTCATCAAGTGTTACTGTAACAGTTGAAAGCAAGAGTGAAAATTCTTGTTTTATAGTAGCAATACTTCCATTCATTTGTAGCACAATCAATTTTGGATCATATACTTGACTGTCTTGAATCAAAATAATCTCTCCATTTCAACCATGACCTTCCTGTTGCCATCGATCCATCACATGGCCCGGACAAAGATAAATTTACAAAACTCTGATAAAGATAAATTTGCAAAACTCAGATAATTTATCTGAGTTTTCAAAAAAAACTCAGATAAATTATCTGAGTTTTGGCAAATTTATCTAAGTTTCTGGCAAAACTGAGACAAATTTATCTGAATTTCTGATAAAACTCAGACAAATTTATCTGAGTTTGTATCCAACTTATGAGGTATTTTTCTATGATATAACTGTGGAATCTTGACTTGGTCTCTTCATGAAAGTTGTAGCCCTAAATGTGTAGATGATTCTAGGTTTTGAATCACCCGATTTGGACTTCGGAAACTCAAGTTATGGCTCATTGAAGTTTACTGGTAAAAACAGGAATTTTGGATCGGTTTTTTCCGGCCTTATTTTGAAGCAACGCTTGGAGGCCCAAACGAATTTGAATTTTTGCGAACCAGACCTTTCTGAAAAGCTTAAGACGTCCTCTAAAAACTTTATGAAGACCACTTTGTCGTTCTGAAACTCTAACGCCATCCAAACCCAATGGAATGAGAGAAGTTCATTTGACAATTTTATCTGAGTTTCTGGCAAAACTCAGACAAATTTATCTGAATTTCTGATAAAACTCAGATAAATTTATCTGAGTTTGTGTCCAACTTGTAAGGTATTTTTCTATGATATAGGGGCGGAATCTTGACATGGTCTCTTCATGAAATTGTAGCCCTAGATGTGTAGATGATTCTAGGTTTTGAATCACCCGATTTGGACTTCGGAAGCTCAAGTTATGGCTCATTGAAGTTTACTGGTAAAAACAGGAATTTTGGATCGGTTTTTTCCGGCCTTATTTTGAAGCAACGCTTGGAGGCCCAAACGAATTTGAATTTTTGCGAACCAGACCTTTCTGAAAAGCTTAAGACGTCCTCTAAAAACTTTATGAAGACCACTTTGTCGTTCTGAAACTCTAACGCCATCCAAACCCAATGGAATGAGAGAAGTTCATTTGACAATTTTATCTGAGTTTCTGGCAAAACTCAGACAAATTTATCTGAATTTCTGATAAAACTCAGACAAATTTATCTGAGTTTGTGTCCAACTTGTAAGGTATTTTTCTATGATATAACGGTGGAATCTTGACTTGGTCTCTTCATGAAAGTTGTAGCCCTAGATGTGTAGATGATTCTAGGATTTTGAATCACCCGATTTGGACTTCGGAAACTCAAGTTATGGCTCATTGAAATTTACTGGTAAAAATAGGAATTTTGGATTGGTTTTTTCCGGCCTTATTTTGAAGCAACGCTTGGAGGCCCAAACGAATTTGAATTTTTGCGAACCAGACCTTTCTGAAAAGCTTAAGACGTCCTCTAAAAACTTTATGAAGACCACTTTGTCGTTCTGAAACTCTAACGCCATCCAAACCTCAATGGAATGAGAGAAGTTCATTTGACAATTTTATCTGAGTTTCTGGCAAAACTCAGACAAATTTATCTGAATTTCTGATAAAACTCAGACAAATTTATCTGAGTTTGTGTCCAACTTCTAAGGTATTTTTCTATGATATAACGGTGGAATCTTGACTTGGTCTCTTCATGAAAGTTGTAGCCCTAGATGTGTAGATGATTCTAGGGTTTTGAATCACCCGATTTGGACTTCGGAAACTCAAGTTATGGCTCATTGAAGTTTACTGGTAAAAATAGGAATTTTGGATCGGTTTTTCCGGCCTTATTTTGAAGCAACGCTTGGAGGCTCAAACGAACTTGAATTTTTGCGAACCAGACCTTTCTGAAAAGCTTAAGACGTCCTCTAAAAACTTCATGAAGACCACTTTGTCGTTCTGAAACTCTAACGCCATCCAAACCTCAATGGAATGAGAGAAGTTCATTTGAATTATTGCTGAGCTTTGCCAAAACTCAGATAAATTGTCTGATTCTGCTTTTGCTGACGTGTACAAGGGTGTTTTTGTCTTTTTCAATGAGTTATTTTTACAAAAGGACTGCCGTCAGTACGATAAAATATTGTGGACCGTTTGCAATAAAAATCACAGTTGAGGGACCTCCGCCCAAATGCCTCAAAAAACAAAGGTTAAAAAAAAAGTACCTGAAATGAAAGGCAAGAGAAGAAACAAGTTGGAAGGTCGTTGACGTTTTGGAAGTCCTCGTGACGTGTTATTTATTAGATTTAGATGTACGAGACTGTCAATGTGTTTAATTCCCATTGACTTTGTAACGTATAATTAGTTCACGGTCATTTGTAGAAGCCAATTTCTTTTTGTATGTTGAGAAAATTAATGGTCATTGAATCGAGGGTTAGACTTTTTATAAACAGCTAGGTGTTACATGTGCGCCTTTTCGAAGTGACGGTTAGCCCATGCACATGCCGACGTGGTTTTACTCTTGTACTTTGTTCTTCTTGACTTTTAGTTCTTGCTGCATGTGAATTGCACAGCCAGTAGTAGGCTTTGGACCTCTGCTCAATTTTGGATGGCAATGGGTCGGGTAAACCTGGTGACTCCTCCAACCCCATCTTTTTAGGGGCGGGTTTAGTAGTAGTTTTTTTTCGGATTCTAGCCTTACTTCAGGACAGGTTTGGGTGTTGGCAGTCCCAATCAATCTAATATATTAGACTGGAAACTTCAGGGATTCGATTGCCCCTTCTTTCACATGTAAGTGTAACCATTTACATATTAAAACTTAAAAATAATAAAAGCTTATAAAATATGACCCCAAATGAACCTGTTATGGAGGAGGTTTAGTCTAACTTACCAACTTTCAATCAAGTGCTGGCCAAAACCGAATGGACTAGAACAAATATATTATTGAAGTCAACGTCCACCTTCGCTCCTGAGCGGTCATGATTGTGGTCGAACCTTCGTTTTACCATAAAATTATTGTTGTTCCGTTTTTCATCAGTAATTGAATTTGGGATAAATGGTAGCTCAATGGGGTGTAAGATCCTACAAGTGGTATCAGAACCTGATAGATCAAGATACTTATACTGTTCTGAAAACTCTCTTCTAAAATTAGAAGAGTGTTTCAAGGGTCTATTTGGCTAAGAGAAGTGGTGGGGAAAGTTATGGGACGTCATTTTCTCCTCAAAAAAGGCATGAGGAAATGCCTTTCTTCCGGGTCAAATTGGATATCTTATGGATCCGTTTCCATATCTTATTATTGAAAAATGAACTTGTCTGTTTTATAAAAAAATAAACATGATTATCTTTGACATAGAACTCTTTATTCGAATCTCAACACAATTTAGAATCACTGTTAGAGGTAAGTGACAGATCTTTGGAAGAGGATTCTCCGCCTATTAGATTTCTACACTTTCAGGGATTTTGTGGTTTTTCATATTCTAATGATCCAAACGGGCATTTAATCTTACTGCTTCTAATTAAGTAAGAAAAATATTCAAGTGAGAACTAGTTCTAACCTATTATATGATAACTTTTTTGTGGGGCTCAACTAGCAAATCATCTAAACCTAGCAACCAATAAGGAACCTCCTAATAATCACTAATCTCAATGATTGGCACACATCCAAATGGACTGAACCGTTGGATCGAGGGTGGAATATTTTTTTGAATATGAAGCCATTAGATTTGTGGGCCACGGATGAAGGGATTAGGGGCATGAGCTTGGGGTCAAACTTGATACTTGGGGAGGTCTCACATAGATCTTTCTATCCCCCCTGGTCTCATCCCCAAATGGGGCCCACAATTGGGCTCCGCGAAAAAGTTCTCACATAATATGTGAGAATAGTTCCCACCTGAATATTACCCATTAAGTAATATAGAAAGATCCATATTTCCTGACCATATATATTCTATTTAGTCTTAGCTCAAACTTGTTAACATCATAATGTAAACATCTTGACCAAAAGTGCAAGGACGACTGGAATAAACTTAAAATCGTGCTACTGCTACATGAAGTTTAAGCTTTGCAATTGTAATAGCTCATTCAACTTATTAATGCTGGATTTATAATGTGATAATCATATATTAATCTCTTTTCAAATTCAGTCTACCGCGTGATTAACGATTGCCAGTCAAATCTTAATAGAGTTTAAAGTAGAATATGTGGACCAAAAGAAAGAAAATGACCTCAATTTTCTTTTTTTTGTTTTTTTAACAATGCACTGACCAATGATTTTTTTATTAGTTCAATGGTTGAAGGTGTGTCATGTATGGTTTAAACTTTAATTAGAACTAATAAATTGCATTTGTAAATAAACTAATATTAATCCAATAACATATGGTTGTTTGGTATTGAAATGTCATAGTCAAAATGCAAAGTCCTGTTCTGAATGAAATACCACAATGACGTTTTAAGGAATGTGACATAAACCAATAAATCTATCTAGAAGATACCCACGATGGCAAAAGGTGAAATTCCTTCCACACCATGTCCGTTTTTTCCGAAATTCCTTCCACACGATGGATGACCTCAAGTACATAATTTTGGCTTATGGACCACACACACTTTGGACGTACTTGTAACATAACTAGTTGGATATCCTACTCTTCCAATTTTTTTTTATTTTGAAAACAAATGTTACATATCACCCACAGCAGCAATTAGGGTTGGAATGCCCCAAATGCTAGTTGGATATCCCAACTCTTCCTTTTTTTCTTTAATATAGATGTTACGTATCACCCACAGTAATTAGGATTGGAATGCCTCAAATGCTAGTTGGATATCTTGGCTCTTCCTCCTCCTCCTGTTTTTTTTTTTTTATTTGTCTTGAATATAGATGTTATCTATGTACTCTACCATATGATCAACAGTAATTAGGGTTGCATTCATGTGCCCTCACTTGGGCTGTATAGAGAATTGAAATAAGAAGTGCAAAGAAAATTAAGAAAATGAAATAAAAAGTCATGAAGATTGAGCAATCAATAAAAAGGGGTTTCAGTGAAAATAAATCTTACCTTTCAACTTTAGATTCTTTTGGAGAGATGAGATGGGGAGATGAGAGACGAACCTGGTTTATTAGATGGGAGAGGAGATACGAAACTGAGTTTCTTCAAAGGGTTATCTGTTGGGGCCTAATGGGTCCAGACCAAGTGGGTTCATGGTCATGGGTATTTTGGTAATTGTACCAGGACTTTCTTAGTCACTAAAATATGATTTTTTGGGGGATAAGAAAGAGAGCATTATATATTCATGTAATATATAACCCATGAGATACTAGACTGTACTGTATATCATATAGAGTGAATTTAAAAGGAGAGTCGAGTTTCTTAATTTTTTGTGGACGTAGGCAAGGTTGCCGAACCACGTAATTCTCTTGTATGTGGTTGCTTGTTCTTGTGTGGTTGATTGATTGTTCGGTCGCTGATTCACGTTTCCGCATACACGCGCACAACATTATCTTCACTTTTTTGGAGTGGTCCAACAAATGTCCCCCATCAATTAAGCTAAAACTTATCATCCATGCAAGTAGGGCCCACTTAGATTGTGTAGAGAAACGAAAGAAGCATGACATTTCTCCTCTTTTATAAGGGTGTATAGATATAGATATATGCATTTTACATTAAAAAATAACCTTCTAATTAGAGAACGTATTCGTTACCGCAAATCCGTGCATAGAAGAAAAAAATTAATGAATCATTTTTCCTTAATAGAGAGGACTTTAATTTTCTACGAAAATATAAAATTTCATTCTCATGAGAAAATAAAATTTTGCATAAACTAGAATCCTCTTGTTGCACAAACAAGTCCAAATGGGGTGGTTTTATTTTATTGGGGTTTGAAATTATCAATGGGTAACAAAAACTTGAATGCATTTCTTATTACTAATATTATATATATTAAAAAAATTCACTTTTTTTTATATTTTTTAGTAATTATTGCTGTTATTATTATTTTTATGTTGTTGTTGAATGAATTTTTTAGCGTTATCTTTATAATAGTTTATTGTTGTTATTGACCACTTGTATTTGTGATTGTAGATGTGTTGTTGTTTTTGTATAAATACGCATGAATATATTTTTATATGATTATAATTAATTTTGATATCTCATAAATTTAAAAGACAATATCTTATTTTTCATCCCGGACTAATCCCAGGGGCGTTGTTGCTTGGAATAATCATAATAAAAAAACAAATGCAATATTAGATCTTCCCTAGTCTTATACGTAATCTCCACGAACCATAGAAAACATGAATTTGGACGGTGTTTTTTTGTCTTTAATATGATAAGATTGCTATATATAAATTGATGGTGACTGGATGTTGATAACTTCGATGCTCTCTTTTTGTGATTTTTAAACTTACAACAACCAAGCGTGCATGGTCAATATACACAGTGAAGTGCCATTATTCAATTTATCCACCTCCACTTTTCTTTTCTGTTTTTTGTACTCATAAATTCATTCAACAAAACAAAACAAAACAACAACTAAGACAGGGCAAACCTAGCCTTGCCTATTAAGGGACATCACCATCCCAATAAAAAAACTCTTGCCAAGTTAAAAACGTGCTGAGGTAAAATCTGAGCAGCCTCACTAAAAGTTTCAGGAATAATAACGAATTCAACTAAAGAAAACAACTACTAAAAGTTTAATAACGAATTCACTAAAAGTTTAATGTCCAAAATAATGGAATTGATGGCCCAATCCAATTGCCCATTGATTGTATCTACCACTTCCACAGCATAAGAGGAGAACACAATCTTGGATAACCTCCTACTTGCAGGCTTTTTAAACGCAAAGAGAATAGCCCCACAGTGAGCGCCCACACAAATTAGAGGATTAGTCATCATCAACAGAAATCTAAAAGAAGACTTACCATCTTTAGAGTCATATGCCACATTTATAAAAACCAATAACAAATCAATAAAAGAAACACCAGCCACTCTTGTGATTTTGGGACTTGAACAACATTCTTTATTGATAATCCCCTCACTTTTATAAGGGCATATATATTGGATTATGCATATAATTTTGAAATCGGATCTCATGTTTGGACCAATCAGGGGGTGACACATGGGAGGGGGATGTCAAATCTGACATCCCATCTCCTCCGATGAATAAAAAAAAAATCATCCCCTCCATGTAGCACCCCATAATTGGTCCAAACAGGGGATCCGGACTCTGTAATTTTTTGCCCTTTAAAAATCAAATCAGCTATTGCTTTCCGTAATGCCCACCAAATAGATATAGCCATCAAAGAGATGTTCGGGTTTTTCCGATTCCAAACCATGTCATTTAATTTCATGAGATGTTTCTACCACTCCACTCTGTCCAGATATCCCAAGAGAGTTAACTAATTAGAAATTAAGATTAAAACCAAACCAAAGAGTCTTTGCTTGACCACATAGGAAAATAGCATATTCCATAATTTCCTCCTCACATTCACAAATAGGACTAGTGGATGAGGATCCCATGCTAGTTTTATGGCCAAGCCATTTCTTAACAAGAATGTCCCTACCAAGGCATTTCCGATAAAAAGAAAAGAGCCTCTAAGGAACATGGGTTTTCTAGAAACTCTTTCATTTAATCAAACCAATATCCCTTACTAGAGGGGATGTGATTCAGTGATTCTCATAGTGAGAATTTTTTTTGTGGGGCCCATTGGGGGCTCCATTTTGGAATGGGACCAGTGGGGATTGAAAGATCTATATGGGACCACCCTGAATATCAAATTTGGTCCCAATTTCATGCTTCTAACCACTTCATTCATGGTCGACAAGCACAATCCATTCGTATGGTTTTATAGTCAATCCAACGGTCCAATTCATTTGCATTGGTGCCAAACCTTGGGGCATGTGACTATCAAAGGGGTTCTTATCCATTGTAAGATTTGAATTTGGTGATAGGTGACCCCACCTCATAGTTCTCACCTGATTATTTTTCTGAATGGAGTCTTGTAAGTATTTTTAGTGGAGACATTTCCATCTTGGGAATGGCCAAATATCCCTCCTGTGATATTGTTTTTGTTTTGAGTGAGTGTGGTCAAAAGGAAACCTAAGAAAACCTCTCACTTGGGTGATTTTGCTTTTCAAAAAATAGAGCAACTAGAAACGACGTTATGCTTTATGAGCAATAAAGGAGGAGGTTGAGAGATAGACTATGATAAGCACCAACCTTCTTCCATTCATTAATGGAAAGAGCACCAATGTGTCAACTGTGAACATGGTCTTCACACACAGTCTCAATCTCATCCATCTCATTCATAAAACGGAAAAGCTATCTTTAAATTTAGATCGCACAAACAAAAACGTACGTCATGTGATTGTCAACGTGACGTGTCACAGATATCGAACATACACGTCTACAAGGCTGGACGCCCTTTGATGAGTGGTGTTCACTCGTGGCCTTCCACGTGGATGGCCGCGGAGGCTCACGCGGAGATTGATGGCGTCTGATCTAGGGCATTAGGGCATTCAAGCAGGTAAAAGGGCTATCAACACTCAAAGTGATGGTACTTCGTGATTTAAAATCGTGGCATCGATCGCGGTATGGGTGGCCCCAAAAAATCGATATGGTGTCAGCATTGGTTACGGTTCATGTTATATCATTATAGTGTGAAATTTTTAATAAAAAAGATAAAAAAAATTTATATCCAAAAATTTAGAATGTTAAAAAAAGCTAGAAAATATTTTTTTTTTTTACATTAGTAACAACTATAAATTAAATTATCGATATCTCGACATCCTTTATTATTGTCTTATCTGAAATTATATAAATTTTATTTATAATTAAATAAATTTAAATGTAATTACACTTCTAAAAATAAATTTATATGTAATTACACTTCTAAGTAAGAAAATATATATATAAAACTGTAAAAGATCCTTAACGACATCATTTCTAAGCTATTTCTGAATAAATCTAAAAAATATATAAAATATTAACTTTGGTAGAGTTGTATTTACAAAATCTGTAAAAAAAGTATGTATTTTTAATGGCTTGGGAGGTGTTGGAAGTGCTAAGAAGAAGATGAGTTGCTGGTGTTTGGAGGAGATGGATTGAAATGGGGAAGAATGTGAGGAAAAGGGGAAAAAAAGGTTTAAGATTGTCGACTGAGAAATTCAATTTCTCGGCCAATATATCATGCCAGAATGATAATTTGGAGATATTTTAGCGATACCGTAACGATACGGATAATTTGTAAATTATTGGTACGGTATCGACTAATATTTTCAACCATAGATGGTAGTGATTGGAATAATAAGGCCTGGTTTGTATTTGAGATATATATATATATAGAGAGAGAGAGTTTCTTGTGTATGAATGTAAAGACCATGTATTTTAAACTCAAACTATATAGAGATATTCGACAAAGACACTATAGTGGCAAGGGTGTCTCATTTCACAGGATCGATTAGTATGCAAGTAAGTTATCTCAAAATTGTCCGTATAAAAAGAAAAAAAAGTCAAACCGGACGGAATTATTAAGTCCTTTAATGTGAGTTGATGTCCATGTTTCCCTCTATTTAAAACTAATCTTGCATATAACAAATAAATAAGGTAAAAGAACAAAGAGAATCATCACTTCTTTAGGGATTTGATAACATGCTCAACTTCAAGACTTGCATAATTTGGGAAAGCGCTAATGCATAAGAGGATTTTTTTTTTGATATTATATTTTGGACCTATATATTTAACTACTTTCTTTTTTCTTTTTTTTCTTTTTTATGCTTTTGATGACATGGGTATTCTTTAGGACTTTAATCCAACAGGGACTAATTCCCCAAGTGGCGCCATCTAAACCCACACAAATGCACTAAGGGGAAATCTTGGGCGAGTCTGGAACATCAAAAAGTAGGGAGCATACTCACATCTTAAGCTACTCCACCAACTCCCCAGTGAGTAATCATATGCTATTTTTTTTTTTCTTTTTTTGGTAAAGAATCATATGTTACTTGAAAACTCTCAACAATTTTTCTTGATAAATGATAACTTCCAAGAGTTTTCTACAAGAAATAAGTAAATTGAAAAAAAAAAAAAACGCAGACCATAGTTAAAAGGACCACGCTATGAGGCCCCCACTTGTATTCACGCATATTACTGGCTCACATGAGGACGATCTACTGCGGACATTTCCGCAAATGGATGGGTGAAGTTGTCAAGGTTGAAGTGAAATTTAGGAGGGTCCTACTCAATGCCGGATCTAAGATTTTTATTTGGTTGGTCCGGAGAATGATCAATTAAGAAGCTAAATAAGAAAATAATCTTTTTAAGATATTATATTAAGAAGTTTCTCAAATCTTATGGGTGAACCTGCACCCGCGTAGCATTACTTAGGTCCGCCTTGGTACTCCTACTTCATTAATGGCCCCCGTCACATCCCAATAGAAAATTTTGCTGCAACCATTTAGTTAGGGCTCCAATTCAACGGTTTTATTCATATATTTGTAGCCATTTAACTTCTAGTCCTTTACTCATTTGTTATGATCATCATATCATGCCCATGAAAGGGCTCATCTTGTAAGCTACCCATTACAAGACCTCCTTTCATTCTACCTCCGTCATATGGATGGATCCAAGAGGTCCAATCCAAGGTCCTCAACTCTAGAGGGTTCTTTTTATTTATTTTTTGGGTTAAAATCCGCAACTCTAGAGTTGGAGATGGTTTAGAGACGAATAGAACTCATTGTTTGTGCATGTGAAGGCATTAAGAGGTGTGTGAAAAATAATAAAAAAAAGACAGCAAGGCCATCAATGGGCCTGAACACAGCATAAATCTGGCCCAAATTCACTTACTTAAAGTGGCCTAGACATGATTTTGGGCCGAGGGGACAGACTCGGACACATATTTAGGGTCCAACCCCATAACAGGCCAGATGTGGGCCTATGATAAGCTTGATGGACCCTTGTTAGGCCCATTTGTGTTTTATCATATATATAAAAGAGTGTTTTGTGTTTGTGTGTGTGCGGACATAAATTTTTTTAAAATCCAAACTAGTTCCTAGAGCCACGAGCCAGGTCCAAATGTAGTAACATGCTTCAGATGTGCGAGTACATTTGCATCAAGTGGATGAACTAGATTTGAACCAAAGGGCCTCATCAGACCAGACATGGACTTGGACTCCTCCATTGTAAATGTATAAATACAGGCGGTTGCTTGCTTTAATAGGAGTATAGGACCAGTAGGAAGACTTGTACGTATGGTGTCAGTATCCTATTGAATTAAATTGTGGAGGCCCAATACAGACATGGGCTTGGACTCCTCCATTATAAAGGGGTTTCACTAGTGAAGAATCCCGAAAGCCTAACGGTAGTAAGGCCATATTTGGTATCTCTATTCTTTTTGTGACAGACCCAGTAAAATAGAGCCATAAAAAAAAGAGTCATACAAAGAAGAAAGAAGACAGACCCACTAAAAGTAGAGCCATAAAAAAAGAGTCATACAAAGAAGAGGCCAAAGCTCTGTTTTTCAGCTGCCCACTTTTTGAGCGATTTTAGGGGATTTGTCTCTAAATGTCTAAAACATACCGAGGCCAGAATGTTGTGCCAAATGCTCTTATTTTCATAACCTCAGATTGCTTATGGTCATTATGGATCATATCATTGTTTTTTTTTTTTTCTATTTTGCTAGAGGAACATGGCTATTCTTTTTCCTAAAAGAGATTAATAGATTTTATATTTTGGAGTTTCATAAAGTTTTTCTTTTGAAATTTATAAGCAGGAATTCCAGCACAAACAAAAGAATGAAATTATAAATTACAAAATTCAACACTACTTCAAAAGTCCAACATTGTTTGTGTTTCTTCAGAAATTACGATGCCTTTTTTTGATTGGGCATCGTGCATGTATGGAGGATTCCGGAGAAAGTCATGCTGAAACACAAAATTGTATGAATGGAGCCACTTAGATGCTTGTCTATCAATGTAATGAGAGGAAGGCAGGCAGATAAAAATGTCTCCATATAAACAAGGAGAGCCCAGATTATCCTACCCCATGATTTAACAGTCATATGCCCTTACTGGTTAAGAGCCCAATAATGGAATTTCATGATACATTTCCCTGTTGATTGGGGTTTAGATGGTGATATGTGCACACGAAGACATCTTAAAATCAATTGTAAGATGCAATCTGATTCTGAGTCCACCATTCAGTCTCAATTTCCTAAAAATCCAGTCGGCAATTTTGCTAAAATCACTATAAAATCTCATGTACTATTGGATCTTATATATTATGCGGCCCATTTAATTGTGCAGAAATTCAGTCTGCGATTTCCTAATATCATTCTAAAATTAGACCACTCTAAAATTTCATATATATATATATATATGGGAGGTGCTCCTGTGAGAGTCACTCTTACCAAGTTTATAAGAGATGGGTGGGGGCCCTCACTTCCATATCTACTCTCATCAACTTAAATGCAAGGACCCCAGCTTAAATGTGAGGGCCCCCACCTATCTCTCACCAACTTGGTGAGAGTGTCTCTCACTAGAGCACCTCCCTTTTATATATATATATATATATATAATCTATCCAATCCAACTGTCCAAAATCAATTGATAAAGGTGCCATATCAATTATATGGGGCCCATCAATTCACGTCTGAGAATTTAAAATGAGAGTTTCAGTAAAGAGGGTTTTGGCTTCGGCAAAAAGTCCACGTTCTGCTCTATATATAAGGAAAGATAGGAGGGACTTTTTACCACATTGCTTAAATCGTACTAATCTCCCCTCAAATATCTCGCTTAGTACGTAATACTCAAATATTTGTAAAGATTCCCTCTGTATCAATCATAAGATCCTCTCCTAAAATCTCTCTTTGCTATAATTTAAATCCTCGATTTTAAGGGCGGTCTTAGTAGCTTTGGAAAAACGTAGAGAGAAAAGGTTCGGATTTTGACGGATACAAAAGAAGTGGAGCAAGGGAGCGATTGTTTTTTTTTTTTTACCAAAACAAAAGTCCTCGTTTCAAACTAGTTCCATTTATCATGACCATGGGCTCTCATCGTACCCTTCGTTCTTGTGTGGTGCGGTCAAGGAATCCACAAAAACCAACCCATTTACCAAGCGTTGCATTTTGCGCATCTACATGAGACCCACCACCACCATCATGCCTTTCTAATGTGACCCGGCTGAGCCAACTACACAGGTAATTTCTCAGCTTCATTCATATTCATTCCATCAAGATCACGGTCCATTACAAACAACTACACATTTCTTTCTACTTCTTTCCTGCTGATCATTCAACCTTTGGATGGAGAGAAAGAAGGGAAGAATAACAACAATAGAGGATCTAAGCGATGATCTGACGATGGAGATTCTACGTTCCTTGCCACTAAACTTCATCATCCGATGCTGTGATGTTTGTGAACGGTGGCGATATTTGATCACTCATGATGGCCCACTCTTCCTGACCAATCCCCAAACCATCAATGTTGGTGTGTTTTCTTCTTATTCACGTCGTCGTGATCCAACATATATGTGGCTTGAAAGAGGTGAAAGAATAATGCAGATTCCAGAGATAGAATTCTCCATTAATTTTCCATGGAGAAGACTATATGATTATGATCACAGGATTCTTGCTTCGTGCAATGGATTGCTCATCTCCTATTATTATTTCACACTTGGAATAGATGGTCTCCATGATTTATATATCTCCAATCCATGGACCAAAGAGTTCGTTCGTCTTCCAAAACCAACCAATAACTTGAGCCAGTTGTCTATTTGTGGACTTGCCTTCGAAAACAACACCATCAATTCAAATTCAAAGGACAACAATGTAGCCTTTTACAAGATTGTGATAGCCAATAGAATTCAAGTTTCCCCTTTCAACAATGAGGGGGCAACTTATAAATTCGAGATCTACACTTCAGATAAAAAGAGGTGGCAATTGATTGAGTGGGCCTCAGAACCACATCGTTGTCGGGCTAGGCTAAACAAAGATGCAGTTTATTGCAACCAGGTCTTATATTGGAACTGCCATATGAAGGACCATGCACTCATGTTCAATTTGGAAACAAAAACCTCCCACTATATCGATTTGCCGAGAGATGATGGTGGTGATGGGACTGTATGCATCTACAAGTTGACAGAATGTTATGGGGAGCTGCACTACATTCGATATCGCTCCGGTGACTGCCGACTAAGTGTATGGAAGATGTCGATGAGCAGTGGTCCATGGTTGAAATTGCATAATGTAGATCTAAAAGAAGCAGTTGAAAGAAATTTTGATGTTTTTCCAATGTGGAGAGACAAAAGACACTTCCCAAATTTCAAACCTATAGATATGAATTGCCAAGGAAATGATAAAGTTCTCCTACAGTACGACGAAGAGTGGATTATATCATATGATATGAAGATGTGTCTGTTTGAGATAGTCCTCCAGAGAGACTTCACCCCAATGTCAATGTTCTTTCGATACACTCTGACTAACAAGTCCATCTTGAGAGGATAATATATGCTTCCAAGTTCAAGATATGTTAATTGTTCAGCTGTTATAATTTTTGTTTTGTTAGTCTTTTTTTATTTTATTTTTTAGTTTTAATTTTTTTAACATTGTTGTAAATGATTAATTAGACATTTTTGTGAGCTTCCCCTTTTCATCTTCTAAATACAAAATTACCTTACCAAAAGATCGATGTGCTTCATTTTGTTATTATATTATATAAGCTGAATGCTACAAATTTCCCCCTTCCTGCCATGAAAGTAAGCAAGCAAAGCAAGCCACAATTTCATGCATTTGAAATTTACGCAAAAATGTGGAAGCAAAATATACCAGTTTGCATTTCTTTTGAAACTAATGAAAAATCTGTAACTGTCCTTGGTGGGCTCACTCATAAAATAAAATATTCTAATAATGCAAAATTAATTCTTTTCATCTCTTATGGACCCTCATCATATAGTCAACAATCTAACTTTGGGTAGTTTTGATGATGGGTTTGCTCTTTCATATGTGAGCCACAGTGAGGAGCATTATGAATTTCTTGCCACCATAGAGTTATAAATATTATAAGATTTGTTCAAGTGTTTGTAGGTCTTAAATGAAACCGATCATTGCTCCTGTCTTCTTCTGGATGCACATGATGGAGCAGCATTTCTACCAACAAAAAGTGGCTTGCATGATGATTTCAGTCCCAGTGAGATATTTTCCCTTGACAATTGACAATGGTTCTGGAAGGTCCAACCTCTCTAAATCGTGTGTTTTTCAATGGTCTTTCTAAGGTTTATGTTGTTTCTGAGCTTTTTGCTTGTAATTCCTACTTAATAGATTTGGTGATCTTACATACTTCAGCCAAGATAATTCTTCCCTCAATAAAATTTGTGAAATTAATACGGTACTTCACCCGTAGCCTCTGTCCAAAATGGAAATATCAGACTGCTGACCCTGGGTCAAGTTTCACTAATTTTTTCGAAGTTCGGCCAATGGTAAGTTCAATTACGTGCTAAATGCATGACTTAATTACTCACTCTGTTTTCATATTAATTTAGCCACATGTAAACAAGCTGATGGTGGTTTCAGACTCCAATTTTTCACAGAGCTAATACATGGGAGGACAGCAGTTTTTAGTGGTTTGGATTTCAGTGTTTGGCTCCACTGATGAATATACAAGGCTGGTAAAAGTGTCAAATTAAACCAGCTTATAATTAACAATTGTTGTGATGGTCTGACGTGCAATGGCCCTAGGATTCTTGTTTGGAGTAAGGAATTATATGATCCTAATGTGGATATTGTAGTGTACCTTGGATTCCCTGACCACATTGGTCGTGTGATCCGGTTCTTTGATTTGTGATAGCAGATGATGGCAGCTGCTAGTTATCCATTAAATCCAGCTTCCACTGAATTTAGATAGTTGCTGTATTTCGTTCCTAAACACTTTTATTTGAATACCAGTCATTGAACAGATAGAATTGATTCTGATGGTAAGGTTTTTCGCGTCATCCATCATCTAAGGTGGATCCCATGAGATTAATTTTCTGGATCACCTAGCTGTAGGCATCACATGGTGGAATTATTTCTCCAGGCTGGCTGTTCTACTCGCATTTACTCAGAGGCAATAGCTCTGCTGGTGTTTATAAGTAAAAAGAGAATGCAACTTGGAATTCTTGTTGGGTATTTTTTTTTTTGTTTTTCATAGGCAATCATGTTCTGTTCACATCTTCTTTCTTTTTCCATTAAGATCTTCTCCTAAATGCCAAATGGTGTCCATGTGTTTGGACTTTGGATAGCTTGAGTTACCCAAGTACTCGTGTAGAAATGCACCAACTCTCATATTCCAAAATATTGTTTGAACTTTGAGGAGTTTGTTGTTGGTTGATTGTCTCTTTCTTTGCTCAGACCCAGGCTGTGGGTAGTTTTGGCCTGGCCTGGGCTGTGGGCTATGCATCTTCTAGGTTTTGTTTTTTACTGTGATTGTCTAGCACTCTAGCTAGGTTAGCTTTGTTGCAGTTGTGGCACCAAATGGAGTGCATGTGTGATTGAGCTAGCTTTTATTTTGTTCTCTGTATATTACTAACCTTTCCAAAACAAAAACAAAACACAAAAAAAAAGCCTTGGCTTAGGGTTATTCCTAGTTACAGAAATTAGCTTGGTAGGGTCACTGTCCTACCTTGATGAATCATTAGGAAAACCTTCACTCTAATAAGATTTATGAGCACAGTCAGTTTGATCACATTATAAATTTTTAACAGGTAATATAGAAGTGATCAACCTGATTGTGGGCATAACTATAATTTAAGTAAACTTTCCTTCCACAATAAACAACATTGCCAGTGATTTTGAACGGTTTTGATTTTGAAGTCAAGCACTGCTGATGGATTTATAGTAATGAGTCCGAAAATCTCAATTTTCACGAATCAGGAATCCAGACTCAAAGATTAGGTCCTTTTTTTTTTTTTTTGGGAAATCCAGTATCAGGAAATCATAGTTTTATTGGGTGATTTCTATGATGTAAACCAGGCACCTGGCCTAATTTGCTATTCAACGCTTGAGCATGAGCCTGAACCAGACCCCAAACCCAAAGAGCCCCGCTTGATTTTTTTTTTTTCCTTGCAAGCAGGGGCAAAAGCTCGAGCTTGGCCTAGCCCAAGTTGGACCCTTGGTATATATGGCCCATACATTATTTTTAAAACAACCTTTTGTGGGGCTAAAAAGATTTTTGGGGAATGGAAGATGAAAAGGACCCTAGCCTTTGTTTTAGGGCCTAAATGTATGATAACTTTAGATTTTGCATTATTTATGTTACCCAGCAAAGGAGACTGTGACTGAAAAGAGATCTCAACCATGGAGAGAGAATACTCACTCAAGCCGGGAGAAAACCAAGGGGACTGAGGCCCAGGAGAGACCGCAACCTAGAAGAGATAAAATAAAATCAAAAGGAAAAAAAACAAAAAAGAGGGATAAAAGAGAAGGGGATGCTTTAAGGTTATGACACAAAGAAACCAACTGATCTTGTTAAGATATATAGTTCATTTAAATGATGCCAATTTGCTCTTGTAATACTGCATGGGTGTTTATGGGCCAGGTCGGTCGGGTCTGAGGTATATCCAAGCGTGGCCCGTTTTTAAAAACAGGCCTATATTCAACCCAAGTGGCCCGCAAGTGTCAAGCTCCAGCCCTTACATAGGCTGTAAATGTTAGGCACAGGCCACTCATTTAGTCAATTGGGCAGGACCGGGTAAACTGGGCTTTCTAACAATTGTTTAAACAAATTATCACTAATTTATAGTGGGCCAAACTCAGCTGTATTTTGGGCTTTCTATAACTTAATTCAAACCCAGCCTAAATATTAAAATGGCCCGAATTATATATCTAGTAGCGGCCTGGATAGGGCCTGGGGTGGTCTGGCATATTGCACCCAAATGTGGTAGTCCTTCCAATTCCCACCATTCCTGAAGAATGGGCCGGTCCATTAAACCCATGGACCGAGTTTTCGAGCTCATGCATGACTCTTGTAGGAGACATAAACCTTTTAGTGATGATTATACCTATAATAGAGGAAGTTAGTTTAAAAGCGTTCATATTCATATTAGTGCAGATGAAGTAACACGTGTCATCCAAACAAAAAAAAAGAGATTTTTGCATATACCCCCATAGGTTTGTAGGATTTATAAATAAGTCTCTGTAGTTTCAATACTTATATATACCCCTCCTACGTCTCATGATGGTTTAGTGGCATGTGATACCAAACCCGCAACACCCAGTTTAGGTCTAATTTAAAGCTTAAAACCTTTAAAATATATAAATGCATGAGAAATAGTGTGGTAGAATTCAAACATATAATCTTATTTTCAAAAATGCTTTCATTTAAAGCCCCAACACCACTTGTACCATATGCATTTTATTTATACTTTTAGTGCATTTTATTTATACTTTTAGTCATAAATAAATGTATATTATAGATACAAGGTGGGGGCGGGTTACATCAACAAAACCCAAACCTGACCCCATTCTAAGAAAATCAATGCCAGACCCGCCCCTAATAGGAGTGGGGTGGGGCGGGTTGGGCCCCCGTTTAAATCCGACCCATTGTCATCCCTAATTACTATAGTACATTTAGTGGTTGATAGTAACCCTACATAAATCTATTTTTATCAATCCATACACAACCCCCTATTTAGATTGGTGAGAGTTTTAAATATATGAATGGGCTTTTTGTGTATGGGAGAATTTGAGAGAGACGATTGGAACATGGGATAAAATAATGGTATATTTAAAAATAATGACACACCTATCTTTGTTTAATGAATTTAAGGACAAAGCTATCATTTTTATAAAAAAAATCAACACAAATCTTTTGGTAGTCACTTATTCTCGTTATGATTAGTGATTTTGGGGACAATAAATGTATTAAAATGAAAAGACAAAGGGGTATATACATATATTGAAACCACCAGGGCATATTTATAAATTCTATAAATCATAGGGGTATATACAAAAAAAAAAAAAAAAAACTAAAAAAAAGTAACAGCAGTCAAGGTGAGTGACCTAAATTCAAGGGAGTTCTAGGTTTTTTTTTAGAGAGGGCACCTCTTTAATGTCCAAATTAGGGCGTCTCCCTGAGAGACTTCTACTACATTTAAATGTACTTTCATTTTACTTGAGCCTTCCTTCTTCATAAGAGCTGAGATGAATGTTCATTCAAATATATATATATATATATATATATGAAAATGCTCCTGTGAGAGCATCTCTCACCTTACTATGAGAGGTAAGGTGTGGGCCTTCACATTTAAGTTATTAGCATTGGATATGGATGTGAGGCCCCACCTTGTCTCTCATAGTAAGGTGAGAGCATCTCTCATAGGAGCATCTCCCATATATATATAATAGAGAGAGCAAGGTTCTTTTAAGCTCTATCTTAGGAGAAAATTTCGTAAGCTCATGCTTGGGGGGCACAACTTTGGTCCATTAACACATGACCCCCCTAAATTGTATATGTCCACCAGGTCAGATCTGAATTTATTGGACCATTAGATCGATTATGCATCGATCCGAATGGATTGTTATCCATAAAACTTTTGGGCCGATATGGAGATGATAGAAATCATGATTTGGGCTTATTTTTTATGGAGAGGGAGATCCCAGGGAATCCTTGAAATCCCCCTATCCCCATCCCTATGTGGGTCCTCAGGTGGGCCCCACCACACCCTTGAGCTTATGAGAGCTTATATCTATATATTTATATATACAAGGCTCTTCTAAGTTAAAGCTTAAGATAAAACTCCGCAAGTTCACGCTTGTGGGGGCTACCCTAAATTGCACATGTCAACTAACTTTTGGTCAAATTCGAATTTACTAGACCATTGGATCAACTGTATACCGATCCGAATGAATTATTGACCATTAAACTTTTAGGACCCAGATGGAGATGATAAAAATCATGGTTGGAGCTGCTTTTTTTCAAAGAGGAGAGAGGGTCTTAAGGAGTCCTCGAAACCACCCCGCCCCATGTGGGTCCCCAGTTGGGCCCCACCACACACTTGAGTTTACATCGGCTACTTTATCCTCACGTGCAGCTTAAGAGAGCTGCCCTTATATATATAAAATACTATTACGCAAAAATCAAGCATCTCCAATTCCATTAATGGTTGGTCTGTATTTTACACATGGAAAATGAAAATGAAATTTACAATTGTAAACTCGAACATATGAATTTATAGATGTGAATTTACACATGTAAACACAATACCATGTTTGTTTGAAAGCATACCCTCACAACTAAACATTGAACAATTGGGATCATATACGTAAAATTCATATATATATATATATATCGCCAATCTATGAATGTTAAAGACTAAGAACTAAACATTTTGAGGTTTGATGGGTCATTAAAGACTTTGAACGGTTCGAATTAAAATTTTGGGATCCAGAGGTGCCAAATAAAATAAAAGATTGAAAAGAAATTTGATACATTACCTATTTAGGCTTGAAAACTTTTCATATGAAAATGGCCTTTTGGATCATTTACATGCCATTTCATACGTACATCATTATGCGTGTGATACCTAGATGATCACAAACAAACTACACCATCATTAAACGTTATATATGTCTGAAACATTTGAATAAGTGCAAATAAATTTCCACCAATGGAAGTCCTTAAAAAAGATGGTGTTGGATTTCCAATCTCGATTGTCCACAAAAATGGGATCCCTTAAATTAAAGTCACCTATCCAAAGACTCCACTAGGTCATAAAACAAAACCACGCCCTGCAACAGCACCCCACACCTCCGGCCCCTCTCTCTCAGAAAGTTTGACGTCCTGACTGTTGTCATGTGCAGTCTCAGATCCCAACCATGATTTATCTATTGATATATAAGAATCCTTTCTTCTTTTTGCCCTTGAACTTTGATAATAACAATTATAACAAAAGAGATAGAAAGAGATTCCTATGTTTTATCCGATGAAGATTCCGGAGAGCAACATTCTATCCATCATATATAGTCTCAAGCACATGCAGAAAAAGAGAGAACTGCAATCGTTGCTACAAGAAAAAGTAAGTAGGCGGCGAATTAGCTAGTAAAGTATAAAATGAAGTATACATGGCAGCCACGAAAAACTAAAGTAAAAGTAGGTGAACATCACCGACAGGAAGCAAGCAAAAAGCAGGTAAAAGCAAGGCTGCTCTCCATTTTATTTTCCTTCCAATCTTGGATATCTGTTGAAAGTAGAAAAGTAAAGTTGGGAAAAAGGCATATACCAGAACTGCCAATCTCGAGCATACCTCACCACAACTACAATACTTTATCCACCAGCCTCGTGCGGGCCATCTTCACTTCTCCACTGTTTGAGATGTTGATTTCACCTTTCCCCTCAAAACACTTGGATTCCACTACACATGTGGCACATATCCTCAAATCTTGGACTGTTCATGAAGTGGGCCCCACTCTATAAGGTCTGGTAGAGATGTTAAAGCATTTAGATCCAGAAATATTGTTGGCCATCTATTACAATTAGCTTTATTCTCTAGTTCTAGATTGTCGGTTAAGTTTTCATTCACTTGTGTATGATTGACAAAACTGTTTGATAGACCCTTTTCTTAGTTGGAAAGATTTCTCTCTACTACCAGTGTCTAGGAGAATCTATGCTTATTAAATTCAGGGACACTTGTCATTGCCCTATCCACTCCGAGTTCCTATTGCTTTACATGCCATCAAATGGGGGACCCACCTTAAAATCTTAGATAATATAATTAAAGCTCGCCAAATTTTACTTCAATTAGAGTAAAGCTAATTCATTTTGAAATAATTAATATGTAAAGCATGTTATACACCCTATTGCAATTAGAGTAAAAATCTTGCCCAGTGTCGGTTTGGATCTATGAAGTAGACCCGCCACTACTTTAAATGATGGTGCACCGAAACTGCTCTTGAGATTGTACTCAACATTAAAGATTCTTGTTTTTCTTCCTATCCATTTGATTCCTTATAGAGGTTTTTACCGAAAAATACACTTTATGTGGTCACTACATCGAACAGAGAACATTAGACAAACATGCACTTAACAGAGAAAATCCGTACAGGATTCTTAATTTTTTTTACTATTTTTTTTTGTAGTTGAATTCGATCTTCAATTTCAGCCCTGGAGGTCGAATTCGACCCTGAGATAGAAAGTAGCCATAATATATTTTGGGGGGTGTTTGGAAACCATTTTTTTTCTAAAGATCTTGCTATATTATATCCTAGTTTAGAATATAATTTACCCACCTAAAAACTAGGTGTTTGGATAACTTAGAAGGTATTCTATAATATCTCACTTTCTTACAAAAACCTTCATATTATAATATTCAACTATATGCTGTACAAAATAATATTTCATTAAGACAACTAACCAAAATAAGGGTTTGGCCCACTGCATTTTTTTTTAAATATTGATGGTTTCTGTAGGAATCCTACAATGACTCAATATTAGATAAGCCCTTTAGTGTTTATAAATTTTATGTGGTCTCATAGCCCTCTCATAATTATATAATTTCTTTATTAATTACTAATATTATGTGGGTCCTACAAAATATCACATCAGGTAATTTCTACCACGATTATCAACATTAAGTGGATCCCGTCTACCAATTTTAGATGGGTCCCATACTAATTACTAATATTGGATTGTAGGACTAATTACTAGTTTGCCATCATTAAATGAGTCATTGTTTAATGGCCCCCTTGTGATTACTATAATTAGCTTGGTTAATGTGATGATTAACATCAAATGGGTCTTACATTTATTTCTCATAGATGGATTCCTCAATGATGTTCAACACTCATTGGGTTCTCTATTGCAATCACCATTGGATGTATTACATTATGGTTATTAATATTTGGTGGACCCACATTGATTAAACAATATTGCTCGTGGTTTTTAACATTTAGTCTAATGGTTTTCTAATTAAATGGGCCCTACTATGGTTACTAATATTAAATCACTTTAGTGTGACCACTAGTTAGTGGGTTCCCACTCGGTCAATCATCCCTCTTTTTCTATTCGTTCACTGTTTCAATGCATCATCTAGTGAAAATGTTATAAATAGCAAAACACTTGAAAGACATATTGAAATTCGTAGAATTGCCAAACACCATAAATGACACAATATTATAATATGATACTATTTTATTATGTGATAATGAAATCTTACAATATTCAAATTTGATCATATTAAATTCTACCTTTTTCCAAACACCCCCTTAATTCCCTGCATCAAATTCAACCTTGTAAGAAACACCCGAAGGTCGCATTCGACCGAAAATATACATGAGTTTTTCTAACTTTATGATGGTCAAACAGGTGTGGCTTGACTTCGTCATTGGATCATCCATACCCAAATGTAAGTGCCACAACAATCCTGAATATATGAAAACCCCTTCTTGGATCATCCATACCCAACTTTCATATATTCTACATATGCCTTCACACCTTCTGTTTCAAAGCCAACGCCAAAACCACAACACCCATCCATGCTCTATGGACCCACTTGGGTTTGGGTGTGGGGAGAGAGAGAGGATAACACTACAATGAGACCTCGAAGCTGTAGAGTGGAGTGACATTATGAGTTTCTGTGTCATCTTATAAGATGATTATGCTCGCGAGAGAGAAGAAGACCATAACCACCACCTTCTCTCCTCCACATCCACACCAGCCAACGACCCTAACAACCACCTTTCTTCTTACTGTTTTTTCTTTCTCGTTTTCATTCTCATTCTTTTTTCTAGTCTTCTTCTTCTACTCTCTCGCTATGCATCTTCCTCGCTCTCCCTTCCCCTCCACAACGGACCACTTCTCTACTCTTCTTTCTTGTTTCCATTTTTCTCCCTCTCTCCTCCTTTTCTTCTCTTCTATTTTTTCTTTTCCTATACTCTCTATCTTTCTCCCCATCTCTTGCTCACCTCAACCCCAAGGTAACCCAACCTCTAACCACCTACCATTGCCCACACCTGCAACTGGCCTCACTCCACCAATCAGAGTTGCTAGAGAAATGCAGACGATAGGGTTCATGTGGCTGTTAGAGTGAGAGAGAGATTGGAGAGTTACAGAAGGCAAGGTTCGTGCGTGGCCATCAGGAAAATGGAGAGATGAGAAGCGTCGTCAGATCTATGGGGTTGAAGAAGAGAGCTTGGAAAGAGAAGGGGTTGCCAACGAGACTTTTTCGAAATCTGAAATTGTGCCACGGAGTTGTACATTTTAAAAAAAAGAAATAAAATCGTTTCGCATATTTTTTTCCATCGGGCGCGATTCTGAAGATCGTTCCCTGGGGTCAAATTTAAAAACCGCAATTAACAACTACCAAACGCGTTTCCTACTTTCGCGTCCCATGGGAACTGGGGAACATCCCAACGGCATAATGCCAAACAGTCCCTTAGGTTCCCACAAGCATTTGCACTGCAACGTTTGTAATTGTTGGTCTGTTGCTTTGGAAAATTATATAGAGTTGGTCCTCTTTAGTGATGAACTAATCGACTTCAATCTTTCTAACTTGTTTTTCCTCTTGTATATGCTCATCTGAAACTCACAGCTACAGTTCTTTGCAGTCACCAACGCAGGTCGAATTCATGTACATTTTCGGTCAAATGCGACCTTCGAGTGTTTCTTATAAGGTCGAATTCGACGCAGAGAACTAAAATGTATTAAGGTCATTTCTATCTCAGCGTCGAATTCGATCTTTAGTGCTTAAACTAAAGGTCGAATTCGACCACACAAAAAAAAAAAAAAAAAATCCTGTACGGATTCCCTGTTAGGTGCATGTTTGCCTAATGTTCACTGTTCGGTGTACAGACCACATAAAGTGCATTTTCCGGTAAAAACCCCTTCCTTATATCATACTGCCATTAATTAGTATTTAAAATATTTCTTTTATTTCTATCTACCAACCCCCTAGTAGCTCAGTTAGTGAGGTGCCTCCATTCCATAAAAATCACAATAATCAATTTATGGTAACAGCGTTGATGGTGAGGGACTTGTGTATGCGCATGTGAGTGTTTACAGAGCAAACAACAACAAAGTTACACAAGATAGTCAAACATGACTCAAGCAAAATGCGCAAAATGTCCAATCCACTAATGAACCTTTCGGTCGGTTTTAAAAAACTAAAATTTAAGAAGGACATTTTTAGGGTTAATGTTAGTTTTCTTCATTTAAAAAGCTAAAATTAATTTAATATTACTTTTCTTCTTCTGCTTTTTCTTCTTTTTAAAAACGGAACAAAACAAGTTTTAGCTACATTTTTCAAATTTCGGTTTCTCCATCATTTTCATTGTCTTCGTCATCAAAGAGCCATTCCATCTACTTAGGGTTGATTAGTTTGCTCTTGTGGGTGTCAGCATTAGATAGAGCTGTCAACAAGATCTTATTAAATTCTCTAGAGTGCCTGCTTTCTTTTCCATTTTACTACACGTCTGTTTTTGTGACATCTTTCCAACTTTAGGTTACTTTTTCAATATTTGTTCTTTTATGAAATAGAATGAGATAAAAACATTTCTTAACATATATCACTCTAATGATGCTTGATAATGATTTTTTTTTCTTGGTTTTTGTTGAGTTGATGTACTTTAGAACTTTTGGAACTAACAACATCATCATTACCAATTGTAACATCATTCATTAAGGTGATAACCATGGAGGAGGGAATTTCTAAGGTTGACCATGTTACATTATTAACCTTCTTTATTAGTTGTGGATTTTACTGAATACTATTTATCAGGGAGTATTCTTATACATACATCCCTCACTAGGGACACTTTCTTTTTTGGAAAGTTTTAAGTACATAGGGAGTATTCCTATATACTTGAACAATCACTTTTGTACTTGAAACTTTCTAAAAATGGATGAGGGATGGATGCACTTGAATATTTCCCCTATTTATCAGATCACAGAGGCATGGTAATCATCTTTGAGAACCGATGATCTTATGTAAGTTATCAAAATATAATGTATGGTAGTTGATCACCTGATTTTAGTATGTGTGGGGTGGTGCGCCTGTACTCATCAAAGTCCCTGGTTTATATTTGAACTCGACCAACTTTCTCTCTAACAAAAGTGATATTATGTCTTCAATCGATTTAAAATAAATCTAAGATGGACATCATTCAGATTAGAGTGAAATTTGGTTTATTGCTTAACACAAGAAGGTATGTGATGCAAGTAAGAAATAAAACTTAGGTCATCATCTTCTGGTGGATCTACAGTGACATATATTCATATGATTTTGTCCATAATTATATTGGAAAAAACGCTCCAAAAACTCAAATTAGGAGGATTACTTGATTTTCTTTACCCAAAAAAAAAAAAGCATATTGAACTTCATAGGCTGATTTTCTCCTACAAATGTTCTCACATATGTATGGTTGACATTATTAAGGTTGGCACTGTGAAATTCAAGAGTGTACCAATTTATTGTTCAGGGCCCCACCTATTTAACATCCAAACTGGGAGCATGTAGATGTCCCATTGAAGAAAACTTTGCACTTCCATAATAACATGATAACCAATTGATCATGTTGGGCTAATGAGGAATAAAACTTGATGTGCGACATGTTAGTGTGAGTTTATTTACTCCAATTAAAAGGGCAGATTCCTAAATAGGTGTATATAAAGAGTGGTCTCATCAGATGCTTTGAGCTATCTGTTGCAATAATATACCATTGTTTAAAAATAGGTGAACATCTCACCGTCATCATCTGAGAAAATGAACTTGAGATATAAATGGAAGTTCATGCTTCCCAAATTCATTTCCATATATGAGATGATGACCTACATAAAAGAAAAGTGCAAGAAAATCATTTGTGTCAAATAAAGATTTAATAAGTCTAACACACTCATAGTTGACTGTCCCTTAGCATGTTGGTATTACTCACATGTCCAAAGTTCGATCCTCGGATCTTTAAGCTCAAAGTATCACACCGCCAACATAGCAAAAAAATAGATAAATAAAGAAAAATCCAATAAGCTAATTCGCTTGAAAATAATTTTACTTATCTTACACCTCTTCCTCAATTGTTGCTTGCTACTTTTGCTATGGTTCTTTTTTTTATATACATTCTTTTATTTTATTTTCCATTTTTTCAATATTCAAATTATTTTCATTATAATTCGCCATATCTTTTAAATCTAAAATTAATAACTTATTTAATAATATTTTTTCTAAAAGTTTCATGAAACTCTCATGTAGCCCCAGCATCCTAGCGTGGTAGTGTAGTTTCGAACCTACAACCTCCGGAGCTGCCCTATAGCTCCAGCATGGTAGTGCAGTTTCGAATCTACAACCTCTGGGTGCAAACCATAGTCTTAGGCCAACTGAGCTACCATTTGAAGTTATGCAAGGGATTGAATTCAATTCAAAACATCCAGGAATTTTAATGAATTGGATTAACCTGAGAGACTATATATACATGGCCATTGATATTGGCACTCCCAAATGCCCCCCTTGTTACTGCAGGCACTCCCAACCTGCAGTAAAAAAAAGGGGGGAGGGAGTGCCAATATCAATCCCCTATATCCATTCCCTTCACTTTTTCATGGACCGTTTGATACGTTTGGATGATTTTTTTAAAAAAATGCATTTGTTTCCTTCCTGTCATGACCTTTGATATAGATATGATTACTCAAAAGAAATCCATTCTCTCCCGTTTTATCAGGGGCCTTTGACATAGATTGGATGACAAAAACTAAGTTGTGCACCTTCTGCCAAGTAATACACCTTTAGGCTTTACCTGTGTTCTTTCCTACCAATCAATTTTTAAATCAAATCCAATCAAGGGCCATAATCTTCCACTTGAGATGGTTATTTAATTGATGTTCGTCCATGCTAGTGACATCACTCGATCTTCCACTACGAACGAACCTCATTTTCACCATGACATGTGCACCAAAGGTTCCATTCATTGATGGTCCGAAGATGTACGGCTGAGATTAGCACGACCATCAAAATCCATCTTGCTAATAAAAATTCCCTTTAGCAGATCTGACGCTGACGTCATTCACGGACCTGCAATCGGACTCGCTCTCTGTGCGCAGTGCGCACCGCACTAGGCTGGATCCTTGAAGTGGAGTGAGTTTCTGAGCTTCTGTGTGGGACCTATTTGTCTAAATTCCAGGGGTCTTTTTATGGTTACAAGCATTTGGTGATAGGTTTTGCCGAGTATTTGGAACGCCAAAAAGAGAATTCTATCCATTTAAATCAAATTAAATAGGGAATACAGATTTACTAGGGATCGAATTCGAGGGGCCATGCATTTCTATAAGGAATTTCTCAAAAGGAAAATTCCGATCCCAATCATAAATGCTCTCAACCAAATAAGTACTAAATGTTGGGTTTGTTTGGCCACTTCACTAATAAAGTTAGTGAAGCAAATTAAAGCCGACTTTTGCGAGATAAGAAAAGACTAAATGTTATATCAAAAGTATAAAAATTCAAAATTCTTTTATTCATTTAAAAATAAATAAAAAAGCATCATTCTTATGCCAATAAAAGACAAAAACTCATCTATTTTTTATCCAAAAAGTCAAAAAAAAATTTCTTATTAAACCACTAAAATAAATTCATCATACTAAGGTGTTGGCTATATTTTACACTATCTAGGAATTAAGAACACCTTTATAGTGATCATCTCTAAATGGCTATGTAAAGAAAGTATTTGAAAATATGATATAATCTATATGCAATCAAATGGTAGGTCCAACTTCTATTTAAGTGACAGTGACATCAGGTTAAGACGAATAAAGTAGAGGAATATCTGTTTTGTGGAATTTAGATCTTAGTTAAATAGGTTCTACTCCCCATTACTTCGCCAACTCTTTCCGTTGATGACTTCTACTGAAAACATGACCATCTCCCTTATCCTCAAGGACTCAAAGTTTCTTACAATTTGGAATTTCAACAGCTTGAAAAGTTGAAAGAAATAGATTTGTGCCTTAAAAAGGACCCGATCTGTAACGCCCCACCGTACACGCATGCATGATATTGTTCGCTTTGGCCCACGAGGTTACAGTTTTATTTCTGATGGAAACCCATCAAAATGCCTCATGCAAGGTAAGGGTGTGAGATATACATATAATCTCATTCACTTTCCTCTCTATAAGGGATGTGGGACTCCGAGGCGTCACATTCCACCCCTCTTATGGCTGCACGTCCATGTGCAGTAGCCTGCCAGCCCTCTTGTCCCGCCCACATGGAAACCCGCCCACGGCAGGGGACCCAGATTCGAACTAGTTGAGCCAGCCCTCTTGGCCCGCCCACATGGAAACCCGCCCACGGCAGGGGACCCAGATTCGAACTAGTTGAGAGTCTGGCTCTGATACCATTTGTAACGCCACACCCTACACGCATGCATGATATTATCCGCTTTAACCACGGGCTTCACGGTTTTGTTTCTGATGGGCCTCAACCCATGAAAAGGCCTCATGTAAAGTAAGGGTGTGATATATATAATTCCACTCACTTTCCTCTCTATAGTTGATGTGGGACTCTGAGACGTCACACGATCTAAACCCCCGCACCGCACCCAGTAAAAGAGCTGACAGGCCCGCACGTGCTGCCAAACACCTGTGCCTATGCGGGCCCATTCTTTCTGTTCCTTCGCAGTTAAGCTAATCTTTCCTAGGGCCCCACGTCTTACTGTGTCGAAAAATAAAGCAGGGGACCCAACTTAGTGCCACCTGACTCAAAAGCAACCCCACTGTACACCTAGCAAAATACGATCCGCATACTAAATACAGTGCACGTCATAGCCTTTTCCTACTCTGTGGACCCCACACACATTCATCACTCCGTCCATAAATACCGCGAGAGTCCGCCTCTATTCTTCCCTTTTCCTCTCCCCCCTCCCTTCCTCCCCACGAGCAGTTTCCCAAGCATTATGTCGCCGGAAACAGCCTTCGGAATACCGTTTTTGTCATGCGAAAGCGGTTTTCTCGAGAACCTAGACATTTTGTCCTTACTCGAGACCCCAACCCCTAGTCCAAGCCTGAGCCCAGACGCTGTCAGTCCAAATTCAAATTCGGGCTCGGGCTCGGGCTCGGTGACCCGGGCTCAGTCCGCTAAAACAGAGCGGAAGCTCCGTCGGATGCTCTCAAACCGTGAGTCGGCTCGGAGATCTCGGATGAGAAAACAGAGGCAGTTGGAGCAACTCAGGAACGATGCGACTCGGCTCCAGATCTATAACCGGGAGATGACGAATCGGTTGGGGTTGGTGTTGCACCAGTGCCATCTCTATTGGACAGATAACGCCAGGCTCCGTGCCGAAACGGTTAGGCTCCGCCAGCGTTTGTCGGATCTCCAGCGGATCCTCACCTTAATGCAGCTCCACCAATTCTACCAACAAATTCCTTAATTAATCGCATAATTATTATGATCAGTTAATAATTGGATTATTAATCGTTTCGGTTAAAAGAGGAATTAGTTCAAAAAGAAAGCAAGCTCTCTCTCTCTCTCTCAAGTTCTATTTCTTTCTTTCTTGTATATTGGGTAAAGGATTCAGATAATAGAGGAGGGAAAGGAAATCAGTAGTGCTGTAGTGGTTTTTGGGATGTTTGGGGAAAATGGTGGTTTAGAAAAATTGGTGGTTTTGGTGAAACCAGGTCATGTAAAAAAAATTAGAGCTTTACATTTTTTCTCTTCTTCTTGTTTTGTTTTGTTTTTTTTAAGTTTGGCAGTGGCTTTTGCGGTTTTAGATGAGACTCAGTTGGTTTTTTTGAAATCCCTTCTTCTGTTTGTGTTTGTGTGTGTTCATATATGCATATATATACATACGAATGAAATTATTAGATTTCTTAGAGAATATTCGATACGGCTTCAACAAGGATATGAGATTCTAAAATAAGACTATCACAAATGCGCATGTTGAAAAATACAGTCGAAGCATGCTTTAATAAAGGCAACCAATGTCTCTGAATAAAGGAGATTGAATGACGCCAAGATACATGAGAGAGTTTTGTGCACTAGTAATAAGATACATCACCTGCTACCTTTTTTTTAAAGAAAAGTGGGCCCCAGTGCCAATTTTAACTAGTGATCATTACGCCTATGCCCCTTGTTGGACCCATATCAGGGAAAGGTGATGGAAGATGCATATATAAATATATATCTACATTCCGACAAGTACAAATTAATGGTTGAAAGAGAAAACAAATAAAGCCAATGGTCCACGTATATTGGAATGCAAAGTTCTATATCAAGTCAATTATTGGGATTGTACAGAACGGATATGAATCATTGTAGACAGACCCACATATTGAGCATGCTCACACTAATCATTTAATGGATTTTGTAGACCTTGTTTGGTGTATACGGCCCCACACATGGAAAAAAGTCTCAAGCAGACCATTTGATGGATTCTCTAGGTCCTGTCTGAATCTCTGTAACTTAGTTTTCTGTAGTGAATACCATTTGATGGACTCGATCTCTAGGTCCTGTCTGGGTCTCTGTACGTAACTTAGTTTTTCTAATGAAGTTATCTTTAATTCTAATTATCTGTAATTCATCCTGGCAGAGAACAAAACAATTGTAATGTGGAACTTAAGTTTTGTATAGAGTTCCCTCCGCATAAACAACGGGAGATCCATCAAACCTGATGGTAGGATTGATGGTGAGTGACTTAGGCAGCTTAGCGTGTGTTGGTGTGTGAGTATTTACGAGAGATAAAAAAAAAAAATGTTCCTATTATCAGAGGAATTGTCATGTCTACATTAACTTGGTTGCTATTAGGATCAAAATTGCCTGAACCCAGCTGTCACTGATTTGTGACCAAAATTGATCATGGACTGTCAATCCTATTTAATATAATTTCTAAACATTCTCATTATTAAAAAAGTAGATACTTTTAGCTTCTAGCTAGTGTGCTTGTATACTATTTGGATTATCGTATCATTGTGGTCTCTTTATCCATAGTGAAATCATGATGGAGACATGCATGAAGACTAAAAGAGTTAGATGATCTAGTTTATATACGCCACTAATTGAATGCCAAATAAAACAAGTGAGGACTTAAAATAATTTCTACACACGGATGCATGCTCTCAGCCTCATACGTTGACAATTGTATAATACCAATGAGATTCCTTTCTTTTTCAAACGGAGTTCTTGGATGAAGTTGTAGAAGACAAGTTGCTTTGGCACTGCTAATCTTATTTTATTGTAGCAGGAGAATAAAGGTCAGGGCTCTAATCTAGCATCACCATTTGGCCAAGAGGCTGCTTTTTCATCTTACTGTATTCTATTTCAATATGGCGACTGAAACATGTCAATAATAAGCCATGATGGTTGATAAATGGTCATGCCAAATGGACAGCTGTGATCATCCCAACCCCATCATGTCATTATCAGAACAGGAGATGGTCACTTCGAGTTTTGATGGAGTCGGTGCTTAGCTTTAATTAAAGAATGATTATATATGGTCATTGAGAAGAATGAATATTCCACAGCATATGGTGTTATAATTGAAGCGTGGTCGTGGCATGCTACAGAAAAAAGGATTAGTGAGATGCAAAGGAGTAAAACATATGTTGTTTCCTGCTTTTGAGCTATCAATAAGGAAAGCGATTATGAGATTGAATGGCTTTGTCGTCTTGTGATAAAGCTTGATGAGATAAGCTGAGGGGCCAGATGAATCCTTTTTTAATGAATCCTGGCCGTCCATCTGGGGGATTTTTTTTTTTTTTATGTAATGGTCTTAACAGATACAGGACCGAATCCTGGAGATTTTGGGGGCTTGAGGAGAGAACTTGGACTGGGGGGTTCGTATCCTTTGCAGCTGATAAAACAGCTATAGCTCCATCCACTGTCCGGATATGTTTATTTTGGAAGATGAAAGATTATAACTAGTTTGAGAGACATCACATTACAAGAGGCAACTGTTACTTCGATTTCGTGCATGGCCTTTAGATAAGGATTGCAAATTGCAATGTCCACCAGTAATTTTGATGGATAGTGGGAGTAGGTGGCTCGATCTAAACAGAAAATTTTGCCCTCCAATGCACGCTAGAGATCACCCAAACTATAAAATAAATTGACAACTGTGAAGCAATAGCCTGATGGAGCTTTCACTGGATCGTTTGTGGGTTGCCCCAACGTCATCAAGGATGGCCTGCCTTGGCAGAAATAAGCCTTCTTTCTTGTGTTGACAGTGTCTAATTTGATTCCAAATCATGGATCAAAATAGGGACGCTATAGACATTATGCACTAATTGCTACGCTGTTTGTAAAATAGTGATGCTATGTCTAAAATCTAATAGAGTCGGATAGTTTAAATTTAAAACATTATTTTTCATAGGCTTTCAAATCAATAGTCTTTTTTTTTTCTTCTAAAGTTGTCTCTATCCTTATATGATTTCAACTCATTGAAAAACACAAAATTGATCACTATACGATGTTCGAATTTTTTTTACCACTTAAAAAATTCATACTTCATATCACTGTAACTGCTACATATTGCCTGCAACGTAGCGTTTTAGCCGATAGCGGCTATGCCTTTTTGCAGCCAGTTTTTTTTTTTTTTTTCGTACCTCATCCTATGGGGTTGGAGCACAACATAACCTACACAAGTCGGAAGTGGAAGCCGCACTAAGTGAGAAGGATAGCCGACGAAGTGCAAAGAGTGGCATACCTAGGGATCATCGCTAGTTAGGCGGGTGACACTTGGGGCTACCAACCAACTGAGCAACCTTTATTGTCACTTAAAGATGGTTAATAGATCGGATTTGGGGTAAACTCATATATATAAGTTTCGGTCCAAGTTGCATTAGAAGTCTGCAACCTTACCAGGCAAAGAGCTAATATGGCATGTTCATGTTCTGCATTTCATTGATGTGCCCAAACGTAATTCCGCACATTCATATAGGTATTTAGTGATCCGTTACATAAAAATGAATGCAGCACCATTGTTAAATGACAACATGATAATTTTGGAAATTGAAAACTTAGAGCCATGTACTTTCTGGTATATATCTAAATGGGAAGTGATTGATTGATAGCATGGGGTGAGAAAGGAAGATCAAATAATATGTGCGCGTATGCTGATTTCACTTTCACAATTTCGACCGTCAAGTCATAGCCCCACCCTGCCTAACTGTCTTCCTACAGTAAGCTTAATCCTTCATCAATGAAAGTGACGTGAAACATTAGATTCAATATAAACATTATCTAAGTATTAAATAATAGTTATTTATTAATAATTTAATTTTTACGCACAATAGTTCCCTTTAAATTATATCATAAATACATTGCTTATGATAGTGGCAGACTTAGAATTTTTATTTGAGGGGTGTAAATCTTAATATGGACTCACGACTTTTATTGAAAATTTTTAAGCGTGATGTAGTTTAACGTTTGCACCCGCGTCATTGTGCTTGGATCTGTCCCTAGCTTGTGGGACCAATTTCCGTGAGAAGTTTTAAGATTTAATTTACTAGAATGATGGCTAGTTAGTCTTTTTTCCTTAAAACGGGATATTATTTGACGGTCTTATACATGTGATCTTCACATTCCTTATTATATTTTAGCTACTTTGATAGAATTATATAATTTTTAGAATTACTATAAATTTAGTAACCTGATCAGCCCAATAAACACAAATAAATTTTTGATAGGGTAATGCTCTCCTACGCAGGATCCCAAATATGGATATTGATGTCAACACAATTGGCAACTCAGAGCCTTGAAATTCAGGAGGTCCTACTTTATTAATGACAACCCCCACGTCTGGTTCAGGACATTTCTATGGAGAAAACTTTTGCATTTTTGCTATATCCAAATGTTATATTCAACTTTTTATGGTTTTTTTTTTTAAAATTGCACTGTATTTCGGCTCTTTACCTTTTTTTTGCAGTTTTTTGAGTAGCTGTTAGCATGGTATTTGGTGTTTAGATATTTTAAAAAATATATTTCTTATAAGGGCCTATTTATTTGCATAGTATACATAGGAAGTCTTGCTCAAATGAGTTCCACCAAAGATTTTATTTAATAGGTAAGGGATGAAGGATATAAGATGTACATATTGGTCCTTGATTTTTTTAGGAATTTAATATTAGGTCAATGGCTGGGTATTCGTTTCTCATCTTTCATTGACTTAATTTCCATTAAAGATAGCTGTTTTTAGATATTTAAAATTGACTCTTTATTTTTAACCACTTAATGAAATGCAATGCCTTAGAAGTCCCTGACATTAGATTACATTAAACAAACAGGCATAAAACAAACAGGCCCTAAAGAAAGTTTAAGCTTAACGGGAATATCCGCGAATTGTTTTCAAATAATTTTCCTCTTAATTCAACTTCCATTGAAGAGGAGTTTATTTGATTACTATATATGATGATTAGTTACATATATTTACTCAATTTTGGACAAATTTAAGAGATAATATCCTTAAAATTTTCAGATCAAATTCAATCTTATGAAACAAACAGGCCCATCAAAGACCCCCTTCATAAGCCAACACACTCATAGTGGTGGTGGAGTGGTGACACTATAGTTTCACATACATATCCAAGGATGGTTCTCGAACTAGGTCCTCGAGTTAGAACTGGGTCCTCGAGTTAGAACTATCACATATAACCAACTCAATATAGAAAAAAATAAAAATATATAAAAACCTCTCCAGAGGGGGGAGAGTGCCTGAGTTCGATCCCTCAAAAGAAAAAATCAACCTGTGGATGCAGGATGGCAACGTGGCTTTATAGCTTACCAGTCAAAAAGTCTGGAGCTTGGGTAGGTTCATTTTCCATTCGTGGCCATAAATGGACGACTGATAGACAAGAGATTCAATGGTCTTGATGGGAAAAGTCAAAGAATAAGGCTTGAATGGCACCAGATGCTATGTTGATGGCTTGATGCATAGTTTGTTGTCGACACATGCGAAATAGATATGCACGCACGCGAACGTATTACAGCAGAACTCTTTAATAGGGACATAAATTCATTGGACCTAGACATGCCAGACCCACATGAAAATGCAATTAGGACCAGCTGGTGGGGCATGCTTGAGTTCGGACTTAGCCCGGGCCTGGATCTTGAAGTCTCTGTTTGATACGGACCAAGGTCCTCAGATAATTAGATTAAGCCTAAGTAATTAGATTACATCTATATTATTCAAATCCCTATAGTAAGTAATTAACATAGCATGCACCTACATTAGATATATTATAGAGTATACTTATGATATCGCCTGGACTTGATATCAAACTTTTAACTGGGATCAGTCTCAACCTTGATTTGGGTTTCATTTGGGCTCAGTTTTATGGTGTGCAATTGGAGTTGGCTTGGGCTATATATACACAACCTGGCCGCATCCACTCGAGTTAAATGCACCACTACTCTATAATAAGATCTAATGGTTAATTCATTAATATAGTTAGCTTTCAGGATTATTAATGTTTTAATTTGGCCCATTTTCATCTTAGTTTAACTTGCAGCACTCAGTGTGTGATAAACTCAAACTCAAATCATCTCAATAATGTTGGCCAGCAGCTGAAGACTAGGAGGATTGATTAGCTGAGTTAGTTCAGGTGAACTTTTCAAGCCTAGCATGTTTAGGTATTGGGTCTAATATTAGTCATGTGGACCAGTCTACAGGACTAAAAACCCAGCCATTTTCCTTGACTGTTTCAGTTTATTTGGAAAATGAAACTTGACGCTTCATTTTCCAACCACATGTGTTACTATTTCTTGTCCAAGGGCTGCAGAAATTGGTGTTTTCTCCTATTGTGTTCCAAAACAATGCTAGTTAGTAGTTACTCAATAACTTGCATGCTCATATAGGAATGAATCTACAGACTACAGCTGTAGGACCTGGTAGAAGACAGATGAAGCACGTCTTTTGCTTCCAAAGAAAAGAAGTCTCTTTCAGGACTTGATATCTTCCAAAAAAGTTCACATTCACACCTTCCTCAAGATGTTGCTCTCATGTTTTGCTATTGCAGTGTCTTTTTCCTCTTCCTAGCTACGGTCCATGTTTTCACACATTTTTACCCCATGTTTCTTTCTTCGCTACGAGGGGGCCCACCAACATCAATGCATGCTGGTCGTCATTCACCCTATGATGTTAACATATGAAGGAACACGTTTCTATGTGCTGTTTGGGGACAGTAACATTGTCAGCGTGCAACAACCAACACACGTGTACAATGTCCCTGCACACGGGACATATACACGTCGTACCCCTATTGTTTTGTTTCATAAAACAGCCCCCCAAGACTATCTGTAGGTTAATAACAGAGGGTTTGCATAAGTTGATTTGCAACCCAATCGATTCTTGTGTATGTTGTACTTTCAATGTATTTGGGCTCTCTTGTGTCGTATTCCCCTTAGCCTTGGGATTAAAAAAAAAGACTAGCTATATGGAAGGAGGGGCATTTTTTATTGGCCGAGTTTGAGCCATTGATTATTTATCATTTAACCATCAATTAGATGGGCCCCAACCAAAAAGGGGCCTGGACCGCCTGGTGACCCAGAAAGGGACTAGGGAAAAATCTTGAGACATACCCAACTTTTTAAAGGCATTTAGGTATTGATTTTGATAGTTGTTTGTTTATTGCTAGCTCTATATGTGAGAGATAAGCAAGTATTCGTAATAAGCTAACTTATTCGAAACCTACCAAAAGAAAACGAGTGGAACATGGCAACACATCTAGCTAAGGCTATTGTCTACATCGGGACCTATATTAACATATTGCCTTCCCCACTT
Source organism: Litsea cubeba (assembly GCA_012931725.1). Taxonomy (NCBI): domain Eukaryota; kingdom Viridiplantae; phylum Streptophyta; class Magnoliopsida; order Laurales; family Lauraceae; genus Litsea; species Litsea cubeba. The sequence goes on from CM022945.1 coordinate 17,998,856, forward strand.
TTGATGGTTCCATCAATACCTCTGCACAAACTCCAAGTCTTTCAACTCGGATGCATGGGGCGGGCCTTGGAAAGTTTAGGAATAAGCAGGAGGAATCCAGGCTTATGAACCCAAATACATTACCGACAATAGAAGTAAAAAGTAAGCGCATTAGCCGCATGATTAAGGGCAAAGTGGTAGCAGCCTATTTTGAATGGATTATCACATGTGATCCATTGGAGGCTAGACCTTACTCCTGGTTTAATATTATGCCCAACGCTTACCTAGAATTCATCCACCACTTCATCATTTTAAGGTGATTATGTCATCATTGTAAATAACCTTATCTCCCAAGCATCCCCGTGATAGCACCTAATACTAATCTAATTACAAATCCTATAAGGGCTCAAATTATTCACCGACGGAAAAGAAAGCTTCTAGCCCCACAAGTGCGTAAAAAAAAAAAATGGTATAAAGGAGCTTTCCATTTGCACAGCAAACATAAAACAACAATAGAAGATAAGTCAAGCTCCAAACAAGGGAAAAAAAAGACATCACAAGATAAAACCAACATTTCACCTAAAATAAATCCTATAGTTAGGGGAACTTAAGCTTTTTTTTTTTACATAGTTGCCCCAGGCAGATTTCTAGTTGTGCCATTTGCAGTATCATTGCTAGCGGAACTAGAGGGGGGGGGCTAGTAGGGGCCATGCCCCCCCCCCCCCCCCCCCCCCCCCCTCAAAAATAAATTTTCAAAAAACCCTTCTAGCTTTTCAGAATTTTTATGATTTTTTTTACACATGGCCCTTCCAAACTTTTCAAAAAAGACCCTATTATATGTTGAAAACTACATTCATTATTTACATCTGGTCCTTCCAAAATATTTTTTCTACATAGTGGCCCCCACAATAAAGAATTTTTGGATCCGCCCCTATGGCTGCAGGTGCCTCAATCATCAACCAGACATTTTCAAACCAAAGTAATATATGGCTGAGAATTTTACTCTAGATATGCCTTAAAAAAAAGACAGTATGTTACAGATAATGACAATTGCAGTAATTATAAAGCGTTAGGAATTAGGATGGAGTGATGTCTCTTCCTAGCAAAAGGCAATAGATCGTGAAAGTGGCTGACAGACAAACCTCCATGGAAAGAAAAGACCTTCAATCTGCCCTTACTCCCATCACTTTTATGGGCACCCTAAACAAAACAAAGTGGGACCATTTTAGAGCTAGCCACAGCATTTCCATCGTAATAGAATCGGAATGTACCGGAATTCTTTTTTTTTTTCCTTCAATTTTAAATTTTTAGGACATATAAATCGCATCCTTTGTGGGACCCAAGACATTCCAAAAACAGCTACATATTTTTTATCCTAGAATTTTTTATGATATTTGGATTCTAACGAAACCCACGATAGACCTTTCTTTATCTGAAATGGGGTTTATTGTTTAATATTAATAACCTTGATTAAATGAAAGAATTTTAAAAAAAAAATTATAACTGAAATTGGGTTTATAGTTGGGATAAGACTTTAATGATGATGGTAAAGAAAAATTATACAAATAAGGTTGATATATATGTATTCCTTTCTCTCTCCCGTCTCAAAGAAAGTGCATGGAGAAAAATAAATAGAGAAAATCAAAATATCATTTTTATGAATAGGACCATTCAAGTTGAAGCAAGGATTTAAGTACATATTCTGTTTTGTTCTTTTTTTTTTTTTTTTTTTTTTTTGAGGCTCTAGAACTCGAAAATTGACATATAAGCAAAACCTTGCCAAAACTGTAGAATAAATTTTGTTTAGAAGGAGATTTTTGAATTTTTCAAATGTTGTTTTCAAACTAGAGTTACAAATGTTTAAGTGCTACTTAAGATTTTAAAGAAACAAAATTTGGGGCAACAAGCCAAGAGTGACAATATATGGGCCGAATCTTTGAGAACTCCTTAATTAGATGGGGAAATCCAAATGTTGTGAATAATTCCCATTGTATGAAAATCAGGTCACAAATTCATCCCATCACACGCCCCTTGGCCTAAATTAATTTCATTGGATAGACACGTAAATAATGCTTTCATGAGGTCCACACTCTGCAGCACGTTCTCCAAGCAAATTCGTAGCTGATTGAAGGCAGCAGAAGTTAAAATTGAGAGCATCCGCAGATTGCCTGGAATATGTTTTTCCTTGTATTCTCTCTCTGACCGACAGATATGCCTTGTCCATGTCATTTAATAGTCCCAAACATCATCTTCTTCCCCCTCTAATTATTATATTCACACACCCCCTTTAATTTTCTACCATCAGTTCCAAATCCAAATCCTCAACTTGCCATTTTCATGGCCTCTCTACCTAAACCAGCCCCGGTTCGGCGCCTTCGTGAGCTTCTCAAAGAGAAACAAGAGCCTTTTCTTCTTGATGTTTACCTCCTAGAAAAAGGTTACTCTAAGAAATGTTCTCATTCTGAAACTAGAAACAGGCACCATCTTGGAAAATCATGTAAGAAACAGAGCAGTTGTGGTTCAAATAGTAGAAAAGAGGCACTCCCAAGGAGCTTGAAATCAGTACTTTCCAGGCTTGTTTCCGGAAAGAACTCAAAAACATTGAACTGCATTGGAAAAGCCTATGATGATGGAAGATTTGATGCTTTTAGTGATGTTTCCGGGATCTGGAAAAAGGCCCAAGATGCAGAATTGAATCGGCTTTCCTTCGGTAGTGGGAGATTAGACTCTTCACCCAGCCCAGAAAATGCTCTCTCTGCTTCAGAGGGGCATCGAGCTTTGAAGCTCTGTCCTTCAAAAGAAGAGGTGACTTTTATTCTTCTTCTTCTTCTTCTTTTTTTCTCGGTTAAGCCTTCTTGTCTCAAACATTTTAGCTTGTGTTTGGGAATCCAAAATTGCAAAAGGTTTGATTCTTGTGGTGGAATGAATGGTTATCTCCTTATATGTGCATTACTATCAAATAGTCATAGCAGAGACTTTTGGGATGCTTGATTTTAATCTGATTCTTCATCTTACATCCAAACGTACCTGCTTGAGATTGACAAAGAGTTGGTAACTGATAATGCTAACAGGCTGCTGTAGGTAGAAATTTTCAATGGGAATGCACGGGAGACTGCAAGCAATTCAGTCCTGTGTCAGTACTGGAAGTACTCCCTGATGAAGGTTCTCCAGGACAACAACAGAGTAAGATTTTCCGGCTGAAGTCATAGTTCTAAAACTTATGGACTCAACCCCATAACTCATCCGAGTTGACTCGGTTGAAATTCAACTGCCCATTATAAGCATGATTCATTATTTAGAGAGAATTTTTGTTTGTTTAGTGTTCTAATGGATACCTTATAGTTCTCAATGTTCATTCACACCAAGAGAATTGAAACATATATTCAGGAAATCTTAGAGGATAGTCAACCAGACATTCTACAGCATGGAATGCCTGAATGCTCCGCAACCTCAAAGTTGTAATAGTGAGCACCTTCTATTGTGTCACGGAAGTCTTTCAATGAGTTGAACAAGGCTCAAACCATTCAATAACCCTGCCACCCTCCTAACCTTGAGGGTCCCTCAATCTACTTTTTAACATATGGAAATGGCTCAGATTTGAGGCTTAAAAATTGTGGTCATGATCATGAGATGGTTCATTCTTCTTCATAGATAGGCCATCAAAAGACCTTAATCCAAATAATCCCTCCATATATAATTCCAGGTGGAACCCACAGGCCTTGCACTTCTTTCTTCTGAGTTCCTAAGTCGTTTAAAAAAAAAACGCCTCTCTATCTATCAAATTAACCGATCACAATGAGCCTGATGGTCAATGAGTCCCACTTGTTGGGAAGTCCCACATCTCACATCCCACGTTGCCTAAGTAATAGGTTTCGACATGTCTTAATATACCCGTATGGGCCTTTCACTCGTCACCTTAAGCTTTTGAGTTGGTATATGATTTCTTACGTCACTTACTATATGCCCTAAATGTGCAGTGAACAAATATCGGTTTTGCTCCAACCTACTATCTGACCCAACCTCTTTGATTTTTGTTGTACCAAAAAAACAGTGCTGTTCAGCACAAGGACATGCAAAAAAGAAAGCACCTCAACTTCAAGTCTCAATCTCCCCAGGGAAGTTTTAGAAGACTCCATACTATCAGCTTCTCTTGGGACCTTATCATGAACTTAATGAAAGAGAAACTTGGCCTCGAGCTTCTTGGGTCTGCCTTTTATTTTCAGTACATGAAGACCAAACGAATCTTGAAGCGAACGAAGCAGCTCCTTTTTGATTGTGTGAGTGAAGTGGTGGAGAACCATGGAATTCAGTCAAGAAGGTGGAATTTTCATGAATATTTGGGGCCTGAAATGCTAGGGAAGATCATATGTGATAAGATCCTCTCATGGAGTAAACAAGATGGGGATGGTGCAAACGTAACCCAATTGCTAGAATCAGATTTCAAGGACTTCTCCAAACAGTGGAACCATTTCGAGCCTCATATAAAAGAGATTGCGATTGAGTTGGGAGATGGAATTTTCGAAAATATCATAGATGACATTGTCACTGACTTGCTGGACTTATTGAATTGAAGAGATCAGCCACTGCTGTAACATTTTTCTTCCTAGGCCATGGCCATGTAGTGTTCAGATGAGTCATTTCAGCAGTGTGGCATGGTTTGACATCTCTATCGTTGATCTGGTAGGCCGTGCCGTTGATGGCAGACGACCGCATAAATGTTAAATTTTGAACAAAAGATCTCAGCATTAAAAAATTTTGAACCCTTGACCGATGAATAGACGGTTCAGAAAAAGCTACAGAGACACTGGGAAGAAATGTCCCAACGTTCACCTTCAATCTGGAAGTTCTCTGGGCATCCCCATATATCCACAGATGGTATCTCAAATGGTCTCTATCACACCCTACTTCTAAGTAATGGGACCATTAGGACACTGTACATGTACATGTCGTAGTGGAAACTAATAATTCCCTGTAAACTGAATGTTTGGGGGATTTTATGATGTGGATGTATTTTCTGTTCCTGTCTTGGGCATTGTACTAACTAAAGTGCATGTTTTTTAATATGTTGATAGTACACAAATGACTGTTTGGATTTAAAATGGAAGGCAGTGGGTCCAGACTCCAGACTCAAGAGACTGAAAACAAAGGCCCTTGCTGGTATCTGTAAACATATGCCTATCTTATCATAATAGCATTTCCATGATAATATATTGACGTTGATGTGCTAACTAAACCACTAAGGCATTTGCACCACTGATAAATTAAAAAGAAGAATCATTTGATCAGGTAGAAATCAATCATTGCCATGTATATTAATCTCCATTGTATTTCCATGAAGAACCTCCAATTATTGTTCTAAAACTCGACCAAAGTAGACTCTAATCGGCCGTGTTAACTCGGCTAAACAACTCAGCAAATTGAGGGCGAGTTTGACCGAATTCATTGGCTTAGTCGAGTTATCAGATTCTGAGTTAACTGGGATTCTGAGTTAAGTGTTTTAACCACATTGCATTAAAAGACTTAAAACACGAGATGTCATAATCCTTCCATGGGTGAATCAAACGGCTCAAAAGCATCCAATGCAGTAACCAGCACAAGATGGCCAACAAGTCTTCTAGACCAAGGTGGCAAACAAATCTATGTATTGGATAATGACGAATTATGGCCAAAGTGTAAAAAGGACATTAGAGGTTTCTTTTGATAGTTTACAGGGCGATTTATCATTCAAAACTGAAATGGGACGTGCTTGGGTCTTGGGATGCTCTCTGCCCAATATGGGTCAGGTTCGAGCCTTGGGGCCAGTACCTGTGCTGGGCCTGGATTTGAATTTGCACCGGGCTTGAATGGCCTAATAAGTTGTATGTTGTTCAGTGACCAATTTTCCCAAACACGTGATAGAAAGCCCAGCTGGTGGCTGGCCAGAACTTCTAAATGGGCAGGCTTGGGCCTGACATGTTTCAGTTGGGCCAGACCCGTGTTGGGCTTGGACCGGATATGGGCCTATGTTTTGAAAGTTGGGCCGTGCCTGGATATGCCTCAGCCTAGACCGACCTGTGAACACCCCTCCTTCTCCTTGGCTCTAGTCTGTGATTTATTCATTTGGGCCTGAAATTTAATGGCATCGTGCCCGGCTTAAGGATGTCAATGTTTGTGGCTAAGCCCAGAAGTGATTTTCAGCTTTCAATGGCCCTACAGCCTTCAGTTTATGGCTAACACATTGTTCCACTAAATATTTTAGCATGTCCTTCCTACTCTCTGTTTTTTTGGTAACCCAACCAGGGGGTTAGGACCCAAGGGAGAGTCCTCGCACGTACAAACGGAAAAACAGCCCACACAAGCGGAAAGAAAGCCCACACATGTGGAAAGTGGTGACGTACCCAAAGTTCGAACCCTGAGGTGAGAACTGCCACCACTTACGAATGAAGTAAGTAGCCTTTCTCCTCCTTCCTACCCTTGTGACCACTAAATTTACTCTTATGTATTTTGTCTTTATTCTGCTACCATCCAAACTATTCGACTTTTTTCTCCAAAGTTTTAGCTTAACATCCACTGACTTTCCCTCTTTCTTGTTTATGTTAGTTTTATGGATTCAATCCAGTAGATGATATAATAAATTGATTAATTTCTTTATTTATCAGTATATTCATGCTTTCCTTTTATGAGATGAATGGTGATTTATTATATACTTGCACATAATAACCAATACGAATGACATGATGGTTCATGAGATGAACCGGAGTCCACAAGTATATTAGGTGTAACACATGTGTATGGATGAGATCCACATACGGGAGACATGTGTGACAAATCTTATACTTAAATATCTTCACAACCAGTGATGAGACTGGACATCTCATACTGACAAGGTTGCAGCACTTTGATCACTATAAGATAGTGTGATTTGCCTCGATCATCAGAATGGAAGATTCTGGATCATCGTGCTGGTACATTGGATTTATTGAATGACCATGAGAAGCACCTTATAAACACTGTCTTTACTTTAAGGTCTGCTCTCATAATTCCCTAGCAATAGGCTCTCAATCCTGAGACATTAATGAACTCAAGTTTCTATCTATTCATTTGCTTTGAGTCACCAATGAGTGAGGCCAACTGTAGGTCAACACCTCGGTGATTTGGGTACATGGTACTAGAGCTGTAGGAACATTCAATAGTCAAGATGGAATCTATCTCTAATATCCCCTTGTGCCAATTAATGGATTTATCATTGGTAAGTGCGCACCCATTCCGATTAAGAGTTAATTGGAAAGGTACCTATGATCATTATAATTAATTGGGGCTCAAGGATAATAAGATATGGATCTAGTTTGGAAGACAGGTTCAAATGATCCATGGATATTGATAGAGGGGTCTACTTGTGGTAATGTGGAAGTTTAGGGTCTTCTATGTAATATTCCTAAGACTGGAATTCAATTGCATTTATATAGTGGAGTTATTTGCAATTAACTGTGGGCCTGGATTACACATGAGATGTGGGGTCGCGTGTCTCAGTTGGAGCCAGCTTTCTAAGGAATCCCTAGTGGTTCCCACGCTAACCCAATTATTAGAAAGTATCTAATTCTAGTTGAACTCTAAAAGGAAAGTTATTATTTCTATTTGAATTGAGACTTCTAATAGTGGTAATAGTAGACTTACTAATTTTAGTGGAAGTGAGACTTCTATTTTAATTAGAAAGGAATTGGAAAGTTACTAATCATATTTGAAGTGAGACTTCTAATTATGATATGGTAAGTTACTAATTAATTAATGGAAGTAAGACTTCTATTTTACTTAAGAAGAGATAGTTACTAATTTTTGGAAGTAAGACTTCTAATGAAAATTAGTAAGTGGGGCTTGCAAAAGCTATAAATAGAGAAAAAGGAGCCTAGACGTCCATGAATAATCACACCCTTGGGATTCACGCCCAAGGCCCCTAGTGCAAGAGTTGCACGAGTTCTTTCTCTCTTCCCTCTTCTAGTTCTCTTTCTAGCTCCTCCCTAGAGTTCCTAGTAGTTTTCTCTTGGAGATCCCACCATCTTCTTGAGAAAAAGGAGAATCTGATACATGTCATAGCGTGGAAGATCAAGAGGTCTTAGAAATCCCTATTTGATTAGTGAGAGCGTTTCATCATCAAAGAAAGACACAACTTCTCCATTAGAGCACAACCGAGCTCTAAAGGTATAATCTACTTCCTTGTATGTTGTAGATTTATTAGTTGTTGTTTCTATCTTCTAGATAGATTATTTTACTGATCATGATGGCTGAGATTGAGGACTTGGATCTTGGATTGGGTTTTATAGCCTTCTGGATAGTTGATCACTGCATCAAGTGGGTCAAAAGTTTTTGAAACCTATCCTAGAGGCCCACCCTATTTCCAACAGTTTAAGAATCTAAGAAGGATGTGGTCAAGGTCACCAAGCTCTATCTCAAGCCCAACTTCTAAGCAACACCAAGGGATGGTTTGGTACTGTTTTGTGAGTAAAGTTAAAATATAAATACTATGAAGAAACGAGGAGAAATCAAGAGTTGAAGAACTTGATTCAATACTGTTTTTTCCAGATTTACTGATATGTATTTATGAAAAAAAAAAAAACGACATGTTTCTCTTTTGTGAAAGCTATATGCCCTCCCAATTATCAAAGAATAATGAATTTTTTTTTTTTTGTTTAACTCCAATCCCATGCCAGTAACTCCTTCATCCATAGCCACAAGTTTAATGACTTCATTTTAAAAAAAAAAAAAATCAACCCTCTATCCAACGGTCCAGTCCATTTGGATGGGTGTCAAACCACGGGATTAGTGGCTATACGAGAGTTCCTTGTTTGTGCACGGTTCGGATGTGTTGCTAAGTGGGCCCCACCAATAGTTCTCAGGAAGCACAGTGAAGACTAGTTCTCACGTAAATGCTTCCGTGTCATAAAAAATTCCATCAAAATGAAATAATTAAAGCATCATAACATAGCCGATATGTGTGAGTGGTCTAGACTTTCTCATCAAATGCGTCGATGTGAACGTATTTAATCCCAAAGATCAAGCTAGGCCATTGTTCAAGTTGGAAACATGTGTTCTTTTCTTTCTTTCTTTCTTTCTTTTTTTTTTTTTTTTTTTTTTTTTTGATATAAACATGCGTTCTTGTAAAATAGTGGACAAGTAGAAAAGAAACAAACACATTCAATGCAAATTTATGGTTCACCTAATTGGGTATACAGTAGATCAGATTTTCGGTTAGGCAGATGCATCATATGCATGCTGGGACCCATCTAACAAACATTCCGGTTTCAAATAATGCAGTTGCTATATATTGAGGAGTAGGCTCCACCCAAGGGGGGATATTGAAAAGTAGCCCACTCCTCAATATTTCCCCTCGGGTGGAACCCGGCTGACGCACTTGTGGCGACACACTTTTTTTTTTTTTGCGACGAGTCAGTTCCTCCTGGGATTCGAACTTACGATCAGTTGTCTTTGATACCATCTTGAATTTCTTCATATAGTCATTCATACCAAAACCTCAAGACATTAGGAGAGGCAGCGGAAATACTTTTCAATACCCCTGGGTGGAGCCCACTCCTCAATACTATATTGGCACGTGTCTCTAACTGCAAAGAAATCACTTGGAATGAGCAGACTGTTCCAAAGTGTATGAGGAGAGAAATTTTCAAGCAGAAGCAGCAGGCAAATATGATTTTATTGCAGGTGATCACTTGTGAGTTGTATATATAGAAGAAAACTAGCCTTTTCAGATTATTCTAATTCTTGATATTCAAGGCTCAGAATCTTATGGGTTTCAAATAGAGCAATTACATTTTTGGACCTTAATTAAAAACAGTTGAGAATCATCCAACGTTGTTGGCTCAGCTGATAAGAGACATCAAAAACCTTGAGGAGAGGTCTGCCATCCCAAGTTATAAAGGGAGAGTGGGTAAAATTAGGGGTCATTTGCCTTTCGAGCATGGAATATGAAAATGACTTTACATATGCAATTCTTGTGAAACACATCAACCACCATGTTTGTCAGAATCACCATTTTCACATTGGTAAATGAGTATATTGTCTATAGAGATTTAATATGCAACCTGACACTATCATGCCCTTCATTAATATAAGAATATTGACTGGTTCAGATCATGAACACTAGACCTACTAATGTACAAAAAATTGTATCTGTAAGTTAAAGGAGTTCAGACTCGCAACCTGTCCTAAGCTGATGCCCTGTTGTAACCTATACCACTGATTCTCCTAATCTACGAATATAACAATTTACAACTCCTCAGGTATGTAAATGAAAGAAGTGGTCATGCATTGTGCCTAATGAAAAATGAGCGGATGTTATTCAACCACATTGAACTTCAGCGCATATGAGACCAGACAGTGATTTTGTCTGAGGCCATTAATAAACATGGTGGCCCATGCAGCAAGATAGGTGTGGACAGTAATTGTGTGGGCTCCATGACCAATCAACAGCGTGGCTAACTTAAACTGCAGCATTCATCACCAATGAAACAAGTCATTCCATTCTACAAAAGTGATAAAAAAAAACGTTGAGCTAAGAAGAGAACTGCTAAATGCACACTGAACATTAATCCATGTACATTGATTTATTTTTTTTACCAAAACACCTAAATAAGAAATTACCTAAAATGATATCTATCAAACTCTCTGCATCCCCAACTTCTTTCTACACACCCCCACCCCCACCCCCACCCCCACCCCAGCCACCACCGCCCCCTCTGGTAGCACCTCCGAAGGGGGGGGGGGGTCTGTCGGCAGCGGCAAGGAGAGGGAGGGGGGAGGGAGAGGGAGAGCGGGTAGGTAAAGGGAGAGGGAGTGTAGAGAAAAGCTGAGAGAGTAGGGGTTTGGGTATTTTGGACAAAACAAGGCCTATATAGAATAAGTTTGGGAAGTGTGCTGATTATGAATGTCGAGAGAGCAAATACCAATTTGTAATAGCCTCTCTCAGCCAAGAATTCTGCATGATCGAACTAGCTAGGGAAATTATAAGAGGTCTACTTGCATTCTTCATGATCAAACTAGCTAGGGAAATTACAATCGAAACACAAAAAGAAAGAAATGATCTTGCGAAAAGATCAAGATGACCCATCATCATATCTCAATGAGTACTCAAAACAGAAGATCAAGTTGAAACAAGCTAATGACTGTTTCTAATCCGATGTCCAAAGCTCGCTGTCCTTTGATAGCTTTCTCCTTGACAACTGGGTTGGAAGAGATGGAACATGAGCGATCCTAACCAAGCTATCATTTCTAACTCCACATGAATGCTTACAAGAAAACATGGAAATGCTCTTCCCTGCTGTATGCGCACCACCAATATTATCATCGTTAGAGAACTTGCTTTTTGTAACATTTTTGGTGCACTCCATGTAAGCAGCCAAAAAGGGGTCCTCCTTTTCAAGCCTCTTCCTTGAAGCCCTCTTTAAGGGAGATTGAAGTGTGCTTGGAGGAAGGGGGATTTGTAGGTCTTGCACCAAAAACTTAGGTTTCTTCGTGGGGCATGGAGGGGGTGGTAGCTTAAGGGCCTCATGCCCTGCACACATGAGGTCCTCCTTGTGGCTAACTTTGCATATACCTGGAGAGTTCTCCCATGAAAAGGGTACATTCCCAATGGAGTAGACCTTCTTATTACTCATTCTCTCTTGAGTCTTCGTGTGAGCTGGATGATCAGGAGAGCAGTTTGTTGTAAGTTTTTATAGGAACTGACCTCATACACACTCCATATGTTATTTTTGTAAGTAAAACAACAGAAGGGAGGTGGTTTTGCTTTATTTGAAAGGGAGGGGATGGAAGGAAGACCAGGTTCTTTTGTGTCTACGTAATGGGTTGCTGCATCTCTCATTTGAATGGTCCCTAAAGAAACTGGCAAATGACTGCGGAGACGTATAAAAGGTGGGAAGTTAAGGAGGGCTTAATGAAAATTTTAAAACAGAGGTTTGACTAGTTCATGCATGGGTCTAGAGAAACTTCCTGGCTATTGTAATATTTAAATCCTTGTAAATCTTCTAACTTAGAAATGATATGATTATACTAGATTACTAACTTCACTGAAAGCTACACTTTGTATAGAACAAAATAAAAAAAAAACACAATAAAAAACAAAAGGTAATGAGAGTAAATATATATCTTGTGGAATCAAACAGATTTTATTTAATGAATTTAAAAATTGTTGTTATAAATATTTCAACTATATATCCTAACATGATTTAAACAATATTATCAATCACATATCCTAAATCTTTTTGTAAGCATCTTTATTTCCTAACAACCTCAACTTCATTTAACATAATTCTTTTTTCCTGAAAGCACTTGGCCTTCTCAATAAGAAAAAGTATTCATGGACAAACTTTTTGGCCTGAATTTGTGACAACCCCTATGATAACCCTTGAATATCATCTACTATTTAAGGGTTATCGTAGGAGTTGTCACAAATTCAGGCCAAAAAGTTTGTCCATATAGCACAGTTGTCTCAATAAATGATTAGTTATGTTGAATTTAATTAATTATCTTCTTATAACGAAAGGTCAAATTAGTGCTGAAAAAGTTTCTGTTTGGTGTGATAATGGTTACCAAATTCTTATCAGTAACATACTAGATCAGAAAACGAGGGGTTGCTCAGTTTGTTGGCGACCCCTCATCTCTCCCAGCAGCTCAGGGATCTTTCCTGATATGCCGCTTTTTCCATTTGAATTGGCTCTCCTTTCCACTTGCATTAGGTTCTCTTAATTTCCACAGTACGGCCTTCCTCTTCTTGAGTGTGTGTGAGCTGATCTCTTAGGTCCCAGCGCCTACAGAACCCAACATGCCCAATGCATGCCTTTCAGAATTTTGAGACTGGTAATTCAGGATTCAATGTCCAGTGCTTTTCAGAATACATAATGAGCTCATCCAGGAGTTGGCTCATAGACTGGAAGATCCAATTAAATTCGCTGTATTGAATAGTTGTGAGGAGAGCTGGTTTTTCAATCGTGTTTTGGTGCATGTGTTAGACCTAATCACCAAAATCTTTGTCCAAAATATTTAGGCCTTTTCTCAATCTCAACAGATCTGCAAAGCCACTTTTGATCAATGTTGTTACAGTACTTTTGATCAATGTTGTTACAGTACTTTTGATCAATGTTGTTACAGTGAGATCACACCTGACACGTAAATTTAGAAGGCTGAAATCATCAACTATAAAATGTAGAAAACTTGGGCGCTTTTCACCAATAGATTTAATTTTCTCATGGTTACAAACACTCATGATCTAAAATGCTAAATCTTATTTGAAATGTTGATTTTGGGCTCACATGCTCCACAAAACAGAGAGCACATCTTTTATTTTCGAGGCATTCTTGATTAGATAACTACCCTGATGAAAATTATTTTAACTAGTCTATCTAAAATGCTTCATCAAATGACTTAAGTATATATGCTCAATAGAGTTTTGTCGTTTCCGACATAATTAATCTAAAAATTTCCTTGAATTTTATCATACTCTTGATTTCAAAATACATTGCCCAACAATATATTGGCCAAAGGCTTGCATTTGCCCCATTGTTAACACATGAAAAAAAAAATGGAAAACTGAAAGTGTATTTATGATATGAAAATGCAAATAGCCTTTCCCAAAATAGCTAATGATTATCATGGAACTTGTGTTTATCTTGTGTCTTATACTTGAAGAAAGGAAACATCTATGAATCATTCCCTGCCTTAGTTTCTAGGAAAAAACCCTACTGTTCCTGTATTTTGAAGGAAAGGATACATTCGTTGAATGACAAATAGATGAGGTACGGACACCTTTCTTCTCTAGTAAAATAAATGGAGCCCATGGGGTCATCCAAGGCTATCTGATGTAAATGAAGGGATCTAACAAAGGTGGGAGAAACACCTATACTTAACAGTCTGATTCATAATTTGACGACCCAATTTTTTCCAAATTACAATGAAGAAGTTAGTTCTAGTATCAGTATGGCACCGTGGGAGCTCAGCTAAGTTTTACCCGAGCTTGGCTTAGCTCAAAATCAGTCTTAAGCTTTTAGACCATACTTAGCCAGTCAGTTCAGGTTCAAGATTAGACATTCCGGTCAAGTCCAGAAATCCTAATTCAAGCCTGACCAAACAGACCCAAGAGGTCTTGAGAATTCCTCTTCCCGAACCGGACTTTCAACTATCAGGTATGCAAATGTCTTCACCCAAATCTGGCCACTCAACACCCTCTCATAGCTACAATCTGGCTCGTTACTGCTTACAGGCTGACGTTTGTTACATCAATGATGAAAAATACCAGGCCCTGTTTTTATAACCCAGGAATTCAACTGGGGGTGCTTAATGTAAAAGAAATATTATAGAATGAGCAAATATAAAATATATATATATATATATATATATACATACATACATACATACTAATTGTTAGAATTTACGTGTGTTGTGGTTGTGGTTGTGGGTGTGGGTGTGGTGTTTGTGTGTTGTGGGTGTGGGTGTGGGTGTGGGTGTGGGTGTGGTGTTGGGGGGGGGGGGGGGGGGGGGGGTGTTCAGGTAGGGTGGGGCTTCAGCCCCCAGACTCCTGTACTTAAGTCCGCCACTATGCTCTAATATAGTCCTACACGAGAGTGAGCTACCTATTGGAACCAATAAAAAATGAAAAGCATAACAATATTATAACAAGGAGAGAGAGAGAGAGAGAGAGAGAGAAAAGAAAAACACAGATTTTTCTCCTACAAGGTGACCTTACAATTTTCATATGCCGTCTAATTCTCGAGGACCACCAAAATGTATACCAAAAGTTTGCAAAAGATCAACCTCATTGATTTATTTTAGCTCCTGATTTTGGTAACCTCAAATTTGAAAAAAATTACTATAATTTTTTTGAGATCCAATCTAATTTTTTGGTAAAAGTCAACTAGCTATCTATATGATACTAAGTTGCCAACTCGACTGGACCATGAGTTTGTTCACAAGCTCGCATTATCTTCAAAGATGGAGTTTCTTGCCACAGTACCCAATATTCTTTGCCAATGTTGGAGTTCGAATGAGTCCTGACCCACTTGGCTGGATTATCCAAGTTGGCCTCCTATAGGAGTGCTGCTATTGGAACACCAAATTTTTCTTTTTAAACACAAATTCTCTCTACACACATTCCTATAATTTAAAAAATACATTAGTTCTTTTCACACACAATAAAATTTCCTAAACTACCCATCCCTCCATTTCCCTCTTCTTCCCACACACATCCTCATCTCTTTCTTCCCACACACATCCTCATCCCTTTCTTCCCTTTCTCCGGCGTTCCTCCGGCATTTCTCCGGCGTACCAGTCCGCTCCACCATCTCCACAATCCTCTGGCATTCCCCTTTTCCTTTACCATTTATTCTTCTTTCCCATCTCTTCTTTACCATTTTTTTCCAACTTAGATTATCTTTTTTTTCATGGAAACTTGTTATGGGGATAGATTCTCATTCAATGTAAGTTTTTAAAAACAATGTTAGTGTTTTTTCATGCATTTGGGTGCGTTTTATCCATCGTCGCAAAGGGTATTAGAAATCGCGACTCTGTTCGGTCTTTCAGGACCGAATATATTGCATATGTTCGGAAGTACAGGACCGAACAAATGCCTTTTGTTCGGTCCTGTACTTCCGAACATATGCAATATGTTCGGTCCTGAAAGACCGAACATATCGGGAACCTGCAACTCTTTCCAGGCAATAAAAATTTTTAAAAAAAGAGGCATAAAACTGATTGAAATGCACCATTTGATTATTGTTTTCTTCCTTCATTGCACTAAAAATCATTTAGATATAGAATGAAAAAAGATAAAGTACAAGAAGAATGAAAGATGAAGGAGATGGAGGAAGATGGGTTGCCCAAAGAGCATAAAATGGAGAAAGATGAGTTGCCTTTTGAGTTTTTCTGGAAAGTGGAGAGTGAGATGGGTGGGAGGGAAGAAGAGATTGGTGGGAGGGAAGAAGATGAGCTTGTGTGTGAAAAGATGGGCAATGGATATTTTGGTCATTTCATAAAGGGGTAAAAATGTAATTAAAAAAAATCAAATTCCTTGTGTTTGAAAAGAAATTTTGGTGTTCCAATAGCAGCACTCCTCCTATAAATGCCTCTTAGGACAGGATATTTCTGAAGGAAAAAAGATAAAAAGATAAAAAAAAGAGCATTGCATAAAAATATAAATAATAAAAAACAAAATCAATCACAATTAATTTGTAAAAAATGAAGATCTTTAAAATCCCAACGGTTCAAAATCAATATTTTATCCCTGATACGAGATTAGGTTAATTTTCATATAATTCGGATGCATCCCACCATCGGATAAATAGACCGAGTGCAAATTCTCTTTAGACGATCAAAAAGTCTACATGGACTAACTCCATGAGTTAGTCCATCGACTAATCCCATGGTTCTCATTCAAAAAGTCTACATGGACTAACTCCATGAGTTAGTCCATCGACTAACCCCGTGGTTCTCATTTAAATATTGGATGTTCTCATCCAATATTTGAATGAGAACCATGGACTTATTAGATTATCATTCGTTTCTAGGTGCAGCCCACTTTGCAAGCCTTTGACAAAACCTCACTTTGGATTAGGGTTTCGTTTCGAGCCCTATATATATGAGCGTTGTTGGTGGTTCCCTTCAACAGCGCGCCTTCTTTCTCTGCTTTCTGTTTAGGGTTTCTCTCCTACTTCTTTCTTTTCTTGTATTAGGGATTCTGGCTTAGGGTTTCATCTGTTTTTGTTATGTCTTTGATCTAAGCTGTTTTTGCATGATTTCTACTTGTTCTTCGATAAATTCGATGGAGTGGAAATTTCTTCCATGCATGACATCGCGATTTAATCTTGATGGATCGTGCTATTTACTGCTCCAGATATGAAATCGAGGCTTTTAAAGCCCTAATCGTCCCTTATGATATTAGGGTTACGCTAGCCTCTATATCTGGACCTGATTAGGTTTTAATCTCCTTAAGTTGTATGATTTTGTTGTATGTTAAGAGTTGTTTTTTTTCCTTTGATAGGGAATGTGGAGATATCTGATTTGGTGCAGTGATTATAAAAAATTCCTCGTTCTGATTGCTGTAGAAATGGCATTAAAGGCATGACAGACTCCTTTACACCCATAGAATATGAGCACCATCTCTGTTTCCTCCAATTTTTCTTCCCTGTTCTTGTCTTTTGATTTTTAATATGCTTTTAGTGATTATTGATATTTTCCTTTTAATTTTAGTCATTGTGAAGTAGAAAACCAAATGTGGTTTTCCTTGGGAGATGTATTCATTTGGTTTTCCTTGGAGATGTATATGTATAGTGGCTTACATTTGGTTATTGGTTTTGAAATGGATTGATTGATTTTGCCTTTGGGGTGGATACTGGATACAGTATAAATTAGAATTAGTTGCATTGGAGGCTCTGTTTAGCTGTTTCTGAATATAGATTATAAGCAAATCAAAAAAATTTATGGAGTACTTGTACTAGAAGTTAGGAAGTTCACCATCTTGATGTTTTGTGGGTGACGGGAAAGTATGGGCCTTAGACTCATTCCATGAAATGGGTGATTGACTGATTGTGGAGTTCTTGGGATTTGGGATTGATTGCAATAATGCATTCTAGTATTAGTGAAGTAAAAATATTTTTTAGCAACCTAGATTAGATACTATGAATCCAACTGAATACACCCAAAAGCCAAGGTAACCTCTTAAAGCATCAACACACACACTTCCCTGCATTCTAGTATTAGTGAAGTAACAATATTTACGTAGATAAACCTCTCTAACTCTAATTGGGGGAGTTTTTTTTATGGGGTTTATGAATTTTTCAAAAGGTGTTCCTCTACCAATTGACTTCATAAATCACATTTAGCATTTTGTAATTTGAAGTTTGGATAATTTTACAAGTAGAGTCTTATTTATCTTTATGAGAGGCAGCCCATGATTGAATATGATTCCCAAATTCCCACCATTGTAAAGACAATGATCCATGTGCATTTAAGCTTTTAAAAAAATAAGTCCACAGTTTAGCCGTCCCTACTAAGACACTATATTGTGTGAGATTCACCGTTAAAGTCCAACAAAAATACTAAATTTTCCGTTACATTGAAGAGGTGTTCGGTTGCTGGAACATTTATTTTTATATCAAATCAGTTGTTTTCTATAGGAATCCCGAAAATCCTTTTGATTACTTGAATTTCAAAAATCTAGATTCTTGGCATCTTTAACAATCAAATGATGTAGCCCGTCTGAAAATGGTTAAGCGACGGGTTCACCCCGAGTTTCCATTGATTTCGAATGGTAGTTCAAGTGGATTTGCGACATGCATGTGCTCCAACTCTCTGTAATGTTTTTGGTTTCGGTTTCGATTTCCTATAACTGAATTTAGGCCAGCTCATATAGTAAACGGGCTTAAAAACAATGTCCAAAAAAACCTATCATGCCTTTGTCTGGCTTGACTGATCCATGAACGCCCCTTGTTTGGAAAATGCACTTTGCATGATTGGAAATCCTTTAATTGGGAATTTTGGCTTAAATTATACATGGTGTCTTTAAATTTTATTCTGTTGTTTAACCTTTTACATTGAGCGACGATCACTATTCATTCTTTCTTTTGTGTTTTTTTTTTTACCGTACCCCTCTGTTTCTCTTCCAATCCACGACCCTCGATCTTAGTAGTCTTGGAGATTGTATCTCTAACCATCTGAACGATTAGTACATGCATTCTCCCTTGATAATTATCAAATTTCACCCAAACGAAAACACCACAGAAATAGGAAAAGAGCTAACATGCCTAAGACATGGTCCCTGCATAGTCATTCCTTCACAAGACCATATACCAAGTTGGTCCCTATCAAGATATGCATGAAGGATATACTTGATGCTCCCTTCCAATTTGATATTCTGTAAGTCTTTTCCTTTTCGTATTGTATTTTTCCAAGGAATGGGTCCCTGGATTATGCAGATATTTTGATACAAGTCTTTACAAAGAAAGAAACAAAACTGATTTTGAAATATATTCATTTTTAATTAGTTTTTTTTTAGTTTGATATGAATTTATCTAAGTTTCATATGAATTATCTGACTTTGGTATGAAGTTATTTGTTTGTTTTGAATTTTAATCTGAGTGTAATATGAATTAAATTGGATTGAAGTGAATTTATCTGAATTTGCTGTGAACTTATTTGATTTTGATGTGAATTTATATGAATTTAATCTGTGTTTGAAATCATAATCAATTTAAAAACAAGTTATGTCACTTCGATATGAATTTATCTGTATTTTATATAAAATTATCCGACCAGATTTAGTTTGAATTTATCTAGCTTTAATAAAAATCATTTGAATCTAATATAAAATTATATGTTTTGAAGTGAATTTTTGAATGAATTTGTTATAATTTTATCTGACTTTGATGAGTTTGATATTCAATTTATTTAAGTTGTATATGTGTGTAGACAGCCAAAAGCACCCAAGAAATGAACAGAATACAAAAAAGCAACACTAAGCAAGTCGCACAAGGCAAAATTCCATCAATCGTCATTCCCTATAATTTAAGTTTTAAAATGTGATTGAAAAACTCATCTTACTATATTTAAATTGGATAATAATTCGAAAAAGACGATGAGTTGCAGCTAAAAACATTAATGCTTAGGGACCACCGCCTAAAAACCAGTTTTTTTAAATTGCATGACCCCCATTTAAGCAGTTAATAAGGCAAATCAGTCATAAAAATATCTGATGTGGCATGTTTAGGGACCGCCGCCTAAATTAATTCCATGCTCAAGGGACTCTACGCCTTAAACATTAATGCTATGTACTAGAGACTTTATAACACGTTATTTAGGGATCTCTTGCTAAATTATCCAATAAATTTCAAACGAATGCAAATATATTTCAAAAAAATGCAATCATTTTAAAAAATACAATAAATCTCAAAAGAACATAGAGAAATTTAAAATGATGCAAATAAACTTCAAAAGATCCAAATGAATTTCAAAAAATTCAAAAACACAAATAGATTTCAAGAAACGTAAATAAATTTTCTAAAAAATTCAGGTAAATTTTTCAAGAACTCATATAAGTTTTTAAAAAATAGTTAGATAAATTTTCCAAAAACAAAAAAAATTTGTTCTAAAACTCGATGAAAATTTTCAAAATAGAGATAAATTTGTCAAAATTCAAATAAATTTGGGAATAACTCAGATAAATTTGTCAGAAACTCAAATAAATTTGATCAAAACTCATATAAATTTGGCAAAACTCATATGAAATTGACAAAAACTGAGATGCGCACGTTATAGAAATAGGACCGCACTGCGTTGGGCTGGGTGGGTCAGACCTGGCCTAAACTGAACTTGACGTTGGAACAGACCCAACTAAGTGTTCTTTCTTCGATTTGGGTTCTGCTTAAGAACCTGCTCAACGCATATCAGATCGTTTCAGATAAATTTACCAAAAATACAGATAAATTTGCCAAAACAGAAAAAGATTTGTTCAGAAACTCAAATAAATTTATCAAAAACTATGATAAATTTGTCAAAAATTCAGGTATATTGCAAAAAAACTCAGATAAATTTCTCAAAAACTTAGGTTGGGTCGCGCCTAACCCAACCTGCAAAAGAGACCGTAGAGAGAAGCCCCTTTTGCTGGCATACGGATCGAAGGGATGCTGGGCCTCACAGGCGATCACGTGCAAAAGCTCAGTTGTCATCTTCCCCTTTTTCTATCTTCATCTGGTAGCTTGGCTTGAATCAAGTCAACTTCTCTCCTATCTCTTTCCCTATATGCCACTTGTCAAGAACTTAAGATCATGGGAGAAAAGGCCATGTGCTTTTGATCATGCAAACCGAGACAAGGGAGATGCGATGGAACTCTACAACCCTTGAGATCAGCACTTGGAACTCTACAAAATAGAGAACCTGGACTTCTTACCTCTTATCCGACTCCAACGAGTCTATATGGCCCACCAGAGATCTCCTTTGCAACTCTTCTCGTCTTCTCCGAAGAGTTGTTGTACAGATCGAAACCGAGAAGCACCGAGTTGAACCAGTTTCTCTCCAATCGAACGAAGAAGACTTTTAGGGTTTTACGTTGCTCCAGAATGAGGGAGAATGTAAATTTTAAATTTTAAAATTTTATGCCTAAACAGTTGAAATAACAAATTAGTCATAAAAATATTTGATGTGGCGTATCTAGGGACTTCTTGCCAAAATATGTCAAGTTATATGGACTATAGGCCTTAGAGAAAAAGTTATTAGACTAGATGCCTTAGAAGACCATGGTGAGGGACTTTTGATTAATTTTCCCCAAAAAATAAGTTAAAATTGGTGGAATGATTTTTTTTATTTTTTATGTCAAGTAGAAACTACGGGCCTTTTTTTTAGTAGTAACTTTATGGTGTCCCCATCTAAGTTTTCCAAGACCTAGCAGTTAGCATGTTACAGTTTGAAGAATTAGTGCGTTTGGTAATATGTGTGAAGTCCTATAGGAATTTGCACATCTGACAATTCCTTATCATGGATTCCTTTCTAAAGATTTGTACAGTCCATATGCAAATCTCTAAAAGGTGAGGATGTGAAAATTGTATGGGTACTTTTGGTTAAATTCATAATGATTTCTATCAGTTAATCTATGGGGATTTATAAGTGAAATGTGATTTTCCATTCATTTATGGGGATTTGGTTGCCAACTTTGATCTAAAAATGAAACATTTAGAGCATCTCTAATATATTTAATAGCTTATATGGCAATTTATCATTTTTAAATTTGAGAACATCTTCAACAATTTTCTTTATATTTCATATTTCATATGTATACTACACATATCCATCTTGGATGTTGGGATGCAGTACCACTCCACCAGCCCCGTCTCTTATATGGCCCGACAAATTCTGGCAAGGAGAAAGTAGTTTTGTAGTTAGACTGGGGTTAGGAGCTATGGCAGCTTTTTCTGCTCATGCTCTTATCTTTCGACCCTCCTCATCTATCTATCGTCCTTTATTTTCCTCATCTTCTTCTCCCCACTGCCTTCCTTCTTCTTCATCTAATACAAGCGGCCGTCTTTCGTTCTCCATTCACGAGACGAAGAGATCTTCCGTCATTGCAATGGGTTCTTCATCTTCATCTCTTTCTAGTTTTGATGACAGAATTGGTGAAATTCTCGCCGATGTTAGCATCTTCACCGCCTCCACTGGAGAACCCATCATGTTCAAGGATCTCTGGGATCAAAAAGAGGTTAAACACAATTTCTCCTCTTTTTTGCCTTGTAATTACTGTTAATTAGGCAAATATCATCAGATCGGTTCACATGGACCACAATTAGGTGAGGTTGAGTCTCTTTTTACCTAATTGTGTGGATTGATTAACAAATTGGATGGAATCTGATTCTTAATAAGCTTTGGAGCTTGGATGTCCCAGAGAGCACAGACAATTTAAACATTTCAGCATGGAGTACTGACCATGAGAAATATTACAAAATTACTGTATGAACTTTATGAAGGGGATGACACCAATATAAAGCAGACTATCTAACATTAAGAAGGGGATGACACCAATATATATCTATAGAGAGAGAGTTGATGTAGCACTAGGTGTAGTCCTCTTTGTAGGTCCACTTGGGACAACCATCAATCATGGTGCTCGGCAGATGGAAGGGTCGGATTAAGTCTCACCAATCATTTTCTTCATAACAGAATCTGCAGATTTTCATAACCCAATTCCCATCAAAGAAAACACAGGTGCAAATTTGGAAGTCACTGGATTAGAGATTTAGGACTTTTGGATCGATGGAATCTGGAGGTGTTTGAGTCGTCTCCCATGTGCCTAACCACATCAAATGGTCCTTTAATGGCCATGTGGCAGTTGGAAAACTTGTCAAAGATTTGAATAGGGTGTCTGTTTGGAAGCAAGAGAGAATTGCTTTACTTCAAATTTCTCGGTGGTTGGATGATATATCTGGTTGGGTGGGAAGGCTCCATTTGACTAGAAATAGGGGGGGGAGTAAAAGAGGGGGAGGAAAGGATAAGAGAGAGACTAGAGGGGGCGGATTACAGGGGAAGCGTAGAGAGAGAGAGAGATTTTTACAGCTTTCGTTCCCATTGAAAAACAATTTTTAATTGTTCCTAATTTTTCATTCTATTGGAGCAGTTTTGACTATTTCTTCAAAAATATAATTTAGAAACGGCACAAATGATGCTGCCAAACACATTCTGGAAAATTCTGTTCCATGGGAGTAAAAGAATGTTCCCACAGAATAATGCTAAACAGGCCCTTAAGTGCCCTACAGATTGAATGGTGTAAACTAAGCATGACTTAATATAAACTGAATATCACTTTAATCAGTATCAAGTTTGGGTCAGTGCTAGTGCACCTGGCAGCCAAGAGTGAGGACTTAAGATCATAAATATATCAGACGTGAAAAGTGAATTTATGAATCACCTTATTTTACAGCATTTTGCATTGGTATTTATGATGAAGCATGAAAAACAAAGGTGGGAGAATGACTTTCCCAGTAACTACATTTAGATGGACCGATGTTGTACATTTCGGAATGATTACCTGCATGATGTCGCTAATCTTACTTGTGGCACTTAAACTGCACTGTTGTAAAATGGTGTGATTATGTGATGGCATTCTTTTGGAACCCAGTTGGCTCACTCCAATTCACAGGAGTTGGTAGGATGTTATGGAACCACATTCTTTTAGCCCATTTCACTCAGCCTAGAGTTGTGAATTGTGATCCATATTGCACCTGTTTTCAGTGGCTGAATTTGTTGTGCCCAGATCACAATTCTGGGGTCTCGGATGAGGGTGATTTCATACCACAAATACATATGTTTTCCTTCAAAATTCAAATCCCATTCAACTAGGTGGGGGCTGTCTATGGCCGGTGCATGCCATCTCACCAAGTCATTCTAATTTTCTAACTATCACAGTCAAATAGTAATAATAGTATGTTCTCTCTTCGAGGAAGGGCTCAAACTACCAATTGTGCATATGTGATTAGTTTTCTGCTGACCTTTTCCGTTTGCTAATTTGAAATTGTAGCCCCATTGTCTATAGCTTCGATGAGAGGATCACAGATTTTTTTTGTTTAATTATTTATCTGTTTTTCAGGGAATGGCTGTGGTTGCACTTTTAAGGCATTTTGGATGTCCTTGCTGGTAAGATTTTTGGCTTCTATTAGATATTCTTGACTTCTTTTTTATACTATGTTTTTTTTTTTCAAATGCAGAATAAGGTTATTACTCATCTCTTTTTTAACCGAATTATAATGATTTTTCTATTGTTTGGAATTTTGAAGCTGGGAACTTGCTTCGACTCTTAAAGAGTCAAAGGAAAGATTGGATTCGGCTGGTGTGAAATTAGTCGCAGTCGGTGTGGGTACTCCAGACAAAGCTCGTATTCTTGCTGAGCGGGTGATTGTTCTTTCTTTTTAATCTTTTTTCACTAATATCAAATGAGTGGGATATGACCTATTTCTCTGAGTCTCACAACTTGTCTTCCATGATTCATTTGTTTGTTTCTTCATCAATTTGAACTTTGCTATAGATTTGGTGTGTGCGCTTCAGGCCAACTCTATATTCTCTGATGACCGATATAATGCTTTTCCATACAGCTCACCTTCAAAAAATATTGGGTTTTGTGTCAATTCTGGATTTCTGTTTTTGATGCTTTGTAAACAATGCATTGTTGGAGCTTTTCAAAGGATATGTGTTTCACTTAGATTGTTAGTATAACTCTTACGTTTGGGTGTCGTTGTGGGAGCGTTAACTTTATGCCCTTGTGAGCCTCTGCCAGTGCTACTTGGTTTATTAGTAGTGAAGTTTATGTAGTGACATCACAGAGAAAGTTGAAAGGAGAAATGAGCCTTAGCTTCACCTATGAACAATAGAAGTATAATAATAATTATTACAAAATAAAATTTGGTATTATTTTTAGATTTTCAGTTTTATGGATAGAAATTTGAATCTGGGTACAATGACACTAACTCTGGATGGGCCCAGGATTGGGGATCAAGGCCTTTGATTTCCCTTTTACAATTCCAAAGTGGGCACAAAATTGGACTTAAGATAAATTGTCTCTAGTCCCACGTTTTTTGGGACTGAGATGTGCATGGTGATACATAAAGCAGACTGCAAAATCCTTTTTTAGGTAATCACAGTAATTCCAAGACAGCTGACATATCCATGGGGAATTTTGATAATCTGACAATCTAGAAGTGCTATGGAGAAAGATGTAGAGATGCTGCCAATGTACTTGCTTGTATAGAAACATGGATAGAATCGGTCATATCCATGGGAAAATTTGACAATCTGACAATCTAGAACCTCTATGGAGAAAGATGTAGATTTGCTACCAATAGAATCAGTCACATCATTTAGTCTTGGTCTCTAGCATATTATGCCACATATTGTAACCAATCCAGCATTTGGCAAACATGCGCCTATGACAAGAGATACCCTACTGAATCTAATCTCAATCAATCTTGGCTAGCAATTAGGCTTGCAAATTAGTTGGGTATTAAAGCCAAAATGAGTCATTCTGCAAGATTTCATTCTGATTGCTTTTGTGATTATAACCAAATGACTCCTTACATGTGCCTGTTTACAGAAATCCTACTCAAGTACAGTAGTCTACACAGGTGTCATAAATATCATTGATACTTCTAAAAGATAGCTAGCTTTATTTTCACGAGAAAATGCTAAGAGTTAGATCATTTTAATATTATCATGAATTTTAAAGTACTACTAGACTTTTCACCATTCTTACATAAAATGTTTATTTTTAACATATATAGGTACATATAATATATTGTGTCCATTGCTAAAAAATTGTCTATATATATATATATATGTTTTTTTTTCTATTTTTCAGTTTCTTTTATCAAGATTTATGGATAATATTTCTAGGAAACAAAAAGAAGGAGTATCAATCTTTTGCTGAACATGATATATGTGTAAGCGATTTACCCCATACAAGAAGAACAATCCTTTGTAAAAGAATAGCAAACACGCTCATTTGTTTGTGCATCATGCTTATATAGTTCGCTTGCTTGCAAAATAAAGGCAATGTCAGATTGATAAAAATAAGGCAATATCACATTATAAGCATGTCGTGCATAAGTAAATGTCATTATATAACTACAAAGAAGCCAACCGATCGGCCACCCGAGTAGTTTGTTATTGACCTAGGTCAACTCAGACTTGGCTAAGATTTGTTTCCTTTGTAGACAGTTAAGGAATTGGTACTAGATTTAGAGAATATAGCAAGTATCTCAGAGGATCATGAGGTCGCTTTTTCATTTCTATTATTCATTTGTTAAAGTGAGCCAGCATAACTTAATGGTAACTTCTTTGTTCACACAAATACATTGTCTTTCTCATGTTTTGAGTTGAGGAACCTTTTAGATAATAATGCTTGAAAGAATGGTAAAAATAGAATGATTATTTGGTATTTATAATTTATCTATATATTATTTTCTGTTATGGTTTGCAGACCATAAGGCTTTTATCCATTTCCTGTTCATCATGGTGCTAATCATTTTCATTGCTTTTATGGGTGAATTCCATTGTTCTATCATGCTAATCTGTTGGTGCTTTTCCCCTTAATTTGGGCAGCTGCCATTTCCATTGGATTCCCTATATGCTGATCCAGACCGCAAGGCAAGTACCCATAATACACTCTTGAAAATAATGCTACTTCTTACATTTGTAAATTCTTACATCAACTGCTTGCAGGCATATGATGTTCTGGGCTTGTATTATGGTTTGGGCCGCACATTCTTCAACCCTGCAAGTGTAATCTTTTTCTACTCTTTTATTTATTGATCATAATTTATTTATGTAGGCTCTATCTGGTGGTGGGAGAAAATTTGTGAATTCAAAAAATATGCATTTAGCCAGAGAAAGAAGCACATTTTTTTTCTTCCATTGTGGTTTTGTTGGGAACCAGTGGTCTATTTGCTGCAGGCTTAGATTTGATCTTGGATAAAGGTTCATCAGAGGATTTAGTTAGTTATGTATTTGTTTCTGTGGAGAAAATTTGGGAAGTCATAGGTTTTTCAAAGGAAATGAGGCCTGAAGAATCTATTGAAAACTCAGACAGAAACATTTGGGAGTTAAATTATCCAGATTTAAATTATCTCCAGAGCTAGTAAACAGAAAATACTTTGAGATTTCATGAATCTGCTTTGGGAGAAAAGACTATTCAACTGTTCATAGTTTGGATCAAATCTACACCTGTGGCAACAGGCTGATAAAGTTTCTCTCCCATTTTGTGAAACAGAGCCTTATTATGTACGTGTGATCTGAATGGCAAGTATACTTTTAATTCTAGATTAGGAAATTTTCAAAATATTAACTATGTTTTTTTTTTTTGGCTTGAGGGTTCAATGAATTGATAGTGTGTATGAATGTGTAAATAATGTTTGTGTTTCCGTGGCAGATTTCTAAATAAGGCCTTGCTGTTAACTCACCCTAATGCTACACAATTGATGTTAAGCAAAGAAGCAAAATAACTTAAATGCCCGTTCTCTCCCAATGAGTTTTCAAACTTAAGTCCCGTAGAGGGGTTTTCATTTTTCACGAAATCAATACCAGGTGCACCCAATCTAACCATCCATTCTGTCAAAACAGGCCCTATTAGCTCACCCAACCCATTGCAGTCCATTCTCCATATTAAGATCAACCAATATTCATCCCTCTTTCTCTTGAAAATTAAATTCCCCTTCAAAGTAGGGTTTTTTTTTATTTTGTTTTCACATATGCAACCATTTTCCAGATCTGGGCACCATTTCGCGGTAGATGGGCCCCAACAGGGTGCACCAACACATGCCCTAATATGTACCAGAACTCAAGAAAATCTAATTCCTATTAATTTACTTTTTAACAAAATTGACCGCTAAACTCTCGTCAAATTCATTCCCAATTATAACCTATATACCTCATAATCATCCAAAAAAGAAAAATAAAAATAATAAAATTAAGAGAATAAGAGGTTGGAGAGATATAAGGATCACCCAAAGCCCACCCTCAATCATCGTTGTTGCTAGAAAGATGAAGATGGTGTTTTTGAGTATGGGTTGGAAAATGTAGAGAAATAGAGATGTCAAGGCTGATGGAAGTCCAAGCTTGAGAAGATGGATATGGTTACAGAAGTTGGGTTGGTGTTGGTTGTTTTTTATGCATTAGGGTAACTTGGTAGCGAGCAAAGGTGGCAATTCTTGATCTGACCATCAACCAATTTTTATTTTGTGTTGGTTCATGGTTGTCATTCCTGACCTGATTAGTAAATGGATTGGAATTGGGTTGAGTCCACTCTTGCTGTACCACCCAACACAGCCAACTAATTGCACTAGGACCTGATAACTCAACCTAAAACCGTTCTTTTAATTAAAGGATGATGCTCACCCCTTTTAAGTTTTTGTTGGGTTCTGATTGAAATTTTCAATCCATTTAATAAATTTTGTTCAGTTTGTATCTATACATGTTGCCCATAGACCCAGGCCAACCTGAACTGAACCCTTTAAGGAGGACATGTTTGAAAGCCGCCTCAAAAGTCAAAACCCATGGGATCTTTTTTATATGACCGATTCACTGAACCCTTTTCCAGTTAATTTAAAACTTAGTTACTATTTTGGAATTCCCTTATATAAAATTCATTGGAACTAAGATGAAAAAGAAAGATAGAATTCACATCTAATTGTCAATAAGGCCTTCATGATCCTCTTCCAACTTGTTTACCAATTGTGGCAGGCTAAGGTGTTCACAAGATTTGGCTCTCTACAGAAAGCTGTGAAGAATTATACCATTTCAGCTACTCCAGAGGATAGAAGCAGTGTCTTGCAACAGGTCTTTTGAATTTCATTTTTCCAATATTTGAGCTTCTCTTTCAAATCTCAGATCAGTCATTTTTATACTTTAAGATCTTTGATCATTTGCAGGACCTTGAATAGTAAATTAGTGTTTCTTTTTGTTGGCATTTAACTTTTCCTTATTTCAGGGTGGAATGTTTGTCTTTAAAGGGAACAAGTTATTGTATGCAAGGAAGGATGAAGGAACTGGTGATCATGCTCCTTTGAGTGAAATCCTTGACCTCTGCTGCACGGCTTCAGCTGTATGAAGTTTGATGAACAATCAATGTTCAACCTCAGGGCCACATGCCCTCCCATAACTAGATATGTTAAACAAAATGGTCTGTACCTTACCCTATTGTTAGTAGAAGTACTTACACCAATACAAACTTTGGTATTAATTGATATATATTGTAACTGCTCAGATGCAAGAAGAAAGTAATGGTCATGGTGCTTCTTGTTTACATGTGCAGACATGCAAGTAAGAAAAAGTACTAGTAGTAAGCAAGAGTGCAGTAGTTTGTCATGTAAACAGTCCTATGAAAGTAGGAAAAGGATGCTTATTAGAAAACCTTTGGAGTCACTGGCCATGTGGATATATCACAGTATCTGCAGATCCCTTTTTTCCCTACACGTGCATGAGATCATCAAAATGCACATTAAGTACATCAAAGTGCATATTAAATAGGTCTAAATATACATCTACCTTTCGCAAGCATAAATTTATTCCGTCTTTGTTTTGATCTGTTAGCATAATAAATTTTTGTGCTCCAACTTTCAAATAAATATGTTCTGTTTAACTTTTTTCTCAAATGAAGAGGATATCACCAACCACTTTGCTTTTCAATACTTCAAATGTTAAGGAAGTACAAACACCAACGGCCTGAATCTCACTTTCCATTGAGGGATTATGAAATATCACATATCTTAGTTGATCATCATGATGCAGATTTTACTATAATTTCTCAGGAAGCCATCGGTTCAAGAGTTTGAATTGTAGTTTTGTTATGTTGCTTTGTCCTGAAATAGGAGTTGCTGACTCTAGATGATAGATAAGATCAGTATATCACCCGATTGGTGCAGAAGCTGTGGCTAAGATCTCATGCATTTTTGTATGACACACTGATGCATCACATGGTAGAACGGCCAAAGCAAAAAATCCCCAATTGGGCCCATGTTCCACATTTGCCACACCACAAGTCAAAGGGGCACCACCAGAGGAGGTTTATAGGATGCTCCAAGCATATGAATGTCCCAACCTACACTTTTTTTTCTTTGTTTTGTTTTATTTGGTAATTTAATTACTTTGATTTAGTTGGTTTAACCTGGGTTTATAGAATCTCTTCCCTTCAATTAATTATATGTGGGGGGTGGGTAAAACTTTACAAGCAAAGTCCAGTACTGTGGAGCCCACTTGAGCTCATCCTTCTTCAATGCAGTCCCTTTGATAGTAGATTGTATCTCAATAAAATCTACGGTAATAAGATGTCATTGAACTTTAAAGTCCTTAAATCAAGGGTTTGTGTATGAGGAGACCTTTCAATTTATCTTTTTCATTTTGGAAATCTTACATCTAAGTGGGCCCCTAGTTATGTTTGTTGCGGCTTTTTTTTTTTTTTTTTTTTTTTTTTTTTTAAAGAATGTTTGTTGCGGCTATTAGGTGATATACCAAAAGCTTCATACTCTAAACGAGTCCTCAAGTATTTGTTAGTCAAAGTCTCATATAGCATTGATTCGTTAGAAGAATCAGAAGACATGAAGGAATCACAAAGTCGCCCGTATCATTTTTTTTTCCCATTGCCTATTGCTGACTGGCAGATGGAATCATAGAAAATTTTGATGGTGAGAAGACATATTGTGCCAAATTTTGCCCAATATCTATTTGGGTTCATAAAACTCTAGATACCCACTAATTAACTTTTTTTTTTTTTTTTTTTACTAATGGAGGGTTTCCAATCCTTCGGATTAGACTAATTCCTTCGGACTGGAGAGAAGTCGGATAAAACTCCTATGACCCTTAAATGATAGTACTAGTAAATTAGTCCCGAAGAGGGGAAACCGAGAATGGATAGTCAAACCTACCTGTATATGTAACAAAAGTTCTATACTAGTATTAGTGTTTCCCTTTGATCTATCATCTACGTCAATGTTAAAACTTAAAAGGCATCATTGTGTGGAATTTTTTTAATGTTAAAAAACAATTATGTAGTAGAAGTTTGACGGTCTTCACTTTCTCTACTGTCTTATATTCTTTGGGTTACTGGGTTTTCTTTGTTCTGGTCAAAAGAAAATGGAGAAAATTGGCACAATCCTAACTTACGTGAGAGAGAACCTACTGTTGGGCCTATGACCTAAAAGCTGCAGACATCAAACACTAGCTATACCATAATACCAACTTTGTTCAACTTTGCTTTGACCACGGATATAGATTGGTTAGATTGGTTGGTTTGGGCACCATGGGTAACATGCATGTGCTCAAATTGATAATTTAATTTTAAGCCAATAGTTAAAAAGGGTTGACCTGAATATTTCATGTACAGGTAGGTTTGAGTCAATTTTAGAATAGCCACTAGCCGGTCTATATTTTTCAAAATATAATAGACTGGATAGAAAGAGAGCAAAATCGTGTAAAGGAAGCATTCATTTTCTATTGAATAGAAAGAGAGGTAATTAAGGAATCTTTAAAAAATCTTCCTTCTATAACTATAGAAAAAGATAAGGGAGGAAAATCCACATCCCTCATCCTTATCTCCTATATTGTAGGAAAGTACCTGATATTAGATTTGAAATCCAACATATTCATCTACTAGATCATTAATATCTACTGATAATTGATTTAAGCATGATTCTTGACTTACATTGATTCATGTATCATGCGTGTTAATTGCATGATAGATTTATGCATTCATTCACTCTCCATCCCACGTCTTACTACGTGTGAAAATTGAAATGTTTCATATGAAGACCAGACAGAAAATGTACATCCCTATTCAATGGCCAGTTTTTATAGAGAGAGTGTCATGACATGTAGTTAATAAATAATCTAGAGAGCATACACATGAACAATAATCAAACTTTAAATTTTTACCTTCTTGTGTACTAGTCTATTTGTGATAGAGATTCCGGTTATGAAGGCCCTAAATCAAAGCAAGCGAATTGGAGAAAATAAGAAGAAAACTCTCCCTAATACAGGACCATGTCAATTTCTATCAATCACCTCTCCTTAATACAACACCCATCCAAAGTGGCTCAGCCATGTTGGAGTTCGGATCGGCTCAAATTAACACACTTGATCAATAGACTAAAATTCAAACCGAGTTCCAAACCCAATAAGAAAAAAGTTGAACCACATTTTCTTATTTTGTTGAAAAAGGGCCAACCACCTTGAAATATGGTCAGGTCAGTAGGTCCACTAATGGAATCGCAGCCCTTGAACAGTATAATTGACAAATAATGTGCTTGAGCAATGACACATCTATAATGGGTATGGCAATAAGATCATGTTGATGGCATATGGCTTGGACAACCAGAGGTGGCAGAAAACAGAGAAATAAAAGAGGGCCCCTATGCATATCAGGGTACTCAACCTTATCGCGATGGCATGTGGCATAAAAATAGATATCCTGGCCCCATCAAGATCATGTTAATATAAGGGCATGTTTCTTAAAATCTCTATATGGATAAATTCTAAATTCTCGTACATAGTGAAATTTTTTAATATGCATTTGTACTTTATACTTGAGTATTTAAAAATTTCACTAAATAAAAAAGAAGCAAAGATGGTGGAATTCCAAGAATTTCAAAGGCCGTTTGGAATTGTGATGAAGAAATAAAGTATTTGCAAATGCCATGAGACAAGCCATCACATAATATTATGAATTCCCTTACACATAATATCATGAATTTCCTTATAAGTTCTAGTAAAAAAAATAGGTGATACAAGTCGGGTTTTAAATTTTAGAGCAAAGCTTGTCTTATAAGGGTTGTTCACTAATACATTGGATAAGAAGGTGGATTTAAATATTATATACATGAAATTTACCATATATGTTGATGGGTACATCTAACAAATTTAGATGTATTTGGCTGTTTAGGAAATTTGTTTCTTTCAAAGTTATCCCCTCTGTGAAATTCCTCCAAAGTTATCCCCTAAGTGAAATTCCCAGACCATCCTCTTAGTTGGAGCATCCAGAAATACTTAAATAGGTTAAACTTTGAATATTCCAAATGATAAAAGTGACTTTTTAAGTATTTGAAATTCAAAATTCTAACAAAGAAACATAAAATTTAAAAATCCAATGGGACAACCATCACATCATTTCCCATAATTCATAATACTAAAATATTGAAACGTTCATATCATGGATTTGGGCCCCACAAAACTACAGAAATTAGTTCTATAGGCATGGGTGAAAGGAGAAAATTTTCCTCATGGGGACTTTATGTAAAAAAACAAAATTTCGTAGGGGAACCATTTGGAAAAAAAAAAGAAACTAAAATGAAAATCCTCCATAAAATATGTTTTAAAAAAATCTTTGAGCTCCTATAGGCATTTCTATTTATATAAGAGTAACTAATGAAGGATAGAAAGGGTTTGGCTAATGTTATAAATAAGATAACCATATCAAGATACAAGAGCAACTTGATCTTTTAGGACAACATATTTAGTACTTTGATCATTGTTACCATATCATGTGGAAAAATATTCAAATTCCTTTATATTAAGATTTCGTGGTGAAACTACCAAAGAAATGGTAAGTGGAAATGGCCTTTTTCTCACTTCTATTTTCTTACTTTGTATAAATATAAACACAATACATTCTCATTTTGGATTTCTTGTTCTAGCACATATCTTTTCTTCTTTATTTGGGAGCTATCAACACTAGGATGTTTAAAATAGCTATGAACAGTAAATATGTGTCCAACTAATGGAATCCACTTAGATGTAAGTCAATTAATGGTAGGATGCTAGATGGAAAGGTCCCCTCGAGCAAAAGCGAAGCCAAAAAATCAGCCCCACTGAATAACCCGAAGCGTTGATTTAATAGACTTAAATTTATATTTATATAAGAGTAACCGACGAAGGATAGAAAAGGTTTGGCCAACATTATACATAAGATAACCATATCAAGATTCAAGAGCAACTTGATCTTCTAGGATAAGATATCGTACTTTGACCATTGTTATCATATTATGTAAAAAAAAAAACTCAAAAATTCCTTTATATTAAGATTTTGTGGCGAAACTACCAAAGAAATGGTACGTGGAAACGGCCTTTTTTCTCACTTCCATTTTCTTACTTTGTCTGAATATAAACACAATAAATTCTCATTTTAGTTTATATATATTTATATAACAGTAACTG
This sequence comes from Litsea cubeba, assembly GCA_012931725.1. NCBI lineage: Eukaryota > Viridiplantae > Streptophyta > Magnoliopsida > Laurales > Lauraceae > Litsea > Litsea cubeba. The sequence continues at coordinate 18,033,038 of CM022945.1, forward strand.
ACGAATAATAGAAAGAGTTTGGCTAACGTTATACATAAGATAACCATATCAAGATTCAAGAGCAACTTGATCTTCTAGGATAAGATATAGTACTTTGATCATTGTTATCATATCACGTGGAAAAAACTCAAAATTCCTTTATATTAAGATTTTGTGGCGAAACTATCAAAGACATAGTACGTGGAAATGGCCTTTTTCTCACTTCTATTTTCTTACTTTGTATAAATATAAACACAATACATTCTCATTTTGGATTTCTTGTTCTAGCACATATCTTTTCTTCTTTATTTGGAAGCTATCAACACTAGGATGTTTAAAATAGATATGAACCGTAAATATGTGTCCAACTAATGGAATCCACTTAGATGTAGGTCAATAAATGGTAGGATGCTAGATGGAAAGGTCCCCTCGAGCAAAAGCGAAGCCAAAAAATCAGCCCCGCTGAATAACCCGAAGCGTTGATTTAATAGACTTAAATTTATTTTTATATAAGAGTAACCGACGAAGGATAGAAAGGGTTTGGCCAACATTATATATAAGATAACCATATCAAGATTCAAGAGCAACTTGATCTTCTAGGATAAGATATCGTACTTTGACCATTGTTATCATATTATGTAAAAAAAAAAAACTCAAAAATTCCTTTATATTAAGATTTTGTGGCGAAACTACCAAAGAAATGGTACGTGGAAACGGCCTTTTTTCTCACTTCCATTTTCTTACTTTGTCCGAATATAAACACAATACATCCTCATTTTAGTTTATATTTATACAAGAGTAACTGATGAATGATGGAAAGAGTTTGGCTAACGTTATACATAAGATAACCATATCAATATTCAAGAGCAACTTGATCTTCTAGGATAAGATATTTAGTACTTTGATCATTGTTATCATATCATGTGGGAAAAAAAATTCAAATTCCTTTATATTAAGATTTTTGTGGCGAAACTACCAAAGATATAGTATGTGGAAATGGCCTTTTTTCTCACTTACATTTTCTTACTTTGTCTGAATATAAACACAATACATCCTCATTTTAGTTTATATTTATATAAGATTAACCGACGAAGGATAGAAAGGGTTTGGCCAACATTATACATAAGATAAACATATCAAGATTCAAGAGCAACTTGATATTCTAGGATAAGATATTTAGTACTTTGATCATTGTTATCATATCATGTGGGAAAAAAATTCAAATTCCTTTATATTAAGATTTTGTGGCGAAACTACCAAAGAAATAGTATGTGGAAACGGCCTTTTTTCTTACTTTGCATGAATATAAACATAATACATCCTCATTTTGGTTTATATTTATATAAGAGTAACTGACGAAGGATAGAAAGGGTTTGGCCAACGTTATACATAAGACAGCCATATCAAGATTCAAGAGCAACTTGATTTTCTAGGATAAGATATTTGGTACTTTGATCATTCTTATCATATCATGTGGGAGAAAATTCAAATTCCTTTATATTAAGATTTTGTGGCGAAACTACCAAAGAAATGTCACTTAGAAACGGCCTTTTTTCCCACTTCCATTTTTTCACTTTGCATGAATATAAACACAATACATTCTCATTTTGTTTTTTTTATTTTGACACCTATTTTTGTTCTTAATTTGGGAGCTATCAACACTAGGATGTTTAAAATAGATATTAACCGTTAATATGTGTCCAACTCATGGGATCTACTTAGATGCAATTCAATTAAATGGCAGGAGACCAGATGGAAAGGTCCCCTCGGGCAAAAGTGAAGCCAAAATATCAGCCCCGCTGGTTTGCCCCAAGCCTTGATTTAATAGACCTAAATTTATATGCATATAAGAGTAACTGATGAAGGATAGAAAGGGTTTGGCTAACGTTATACATAAGATAAACATATCAATATTCAAGAGCAACTTGATCTTCTAGGATAAGATATTTCGTACTTTGGTCATTGTTATCATATCATATGGACAAAAAATTCAAATTCCTTTATATTAAGATTTTGTGGCAAAACTACCAAAAAAAATGGTACGTGGCCTTTTTTCTTATTTCCATTTTCTTACTTTGCATGAATATAAACTCAATACATTCTCATTTTGGTTTTCTTGTTGTGACACATATATTTTCTTCTTTATTTGGGAGCTGTCAACATGTTTAAAATAGATATGAACAAATAATATGTGTCCAACTCATGAAATCCACTTAGATATGAACAAATAATATGTGTCCAACTCATGAAATCCACTTAGATGCAATTCAATTAATGGTAGAAGGTCGAATGGAAAGGTCCCCTCGGGCAAAAGCAAAGCCAAAATACCAAGCATTGATTTAATAGATTTAAAATTTAACGACGTCTTAACCATGACTCTTTTTAAGATTCATCCCAAGAGTTAATGAAGGTTCAATGACTATAAATTGGGGCTCATGCCAGATCATCAGACGATCAAAGTATCAAAGGGTTTGCACTAATCAAAGTGGACCCCATAAAGCTGGACCATGCACACAGTCTATTGTAAGAGAATATTTTTCAGGTTCCGTACGGTGCCAGCAAATAAAACTTGATTATTTTTTAATCGGTGGGGCCTATCTCTGTATAATCATATCCACCCATATCATATTAAAGTTGTGTTTGTAATCTACATTAATTGATCGATTCGATCATTGGGGTCCCATTAACCCATTATCTCTTTTTGTAAGTCTCGAATAATTGAGAAGATTTCTCAATAACAAGTTGACTTGTCAGGCTTAGAAACTAAAGAAATCGTTTTTCCTTAGATCGATCTGAACCATTCATTTTCTTATTTTACGATCATGACGTCCATTCTAACTCTCTGATCAAGAAGAGTGAACCGGGCAGGGTTGATCCCTGTAAATCGACCTTTTGATCTCCACATTCCATCTTTGTATTTGTGGCGATCAAATTAGATCCGATTAATGCTTTTGTGATGCCAAAGTTTAACAGCATGATCAGCATATCGTATCGGCCACGCTTATATATGGAAATGTCATCTAAAAGGTCAAAGTAGTAGTGCCTAGGGGGCTGACCTTGACGTAGAACATTAAAAGTATCATCAATTTATAGGCCTAATGAGTAATGAATGAAAACCCCATTCACATATTTTTACACTCCGGGCATTATGACTCTTATCTGCCTTGAACGATCGAGCTGTGAAAAAAAAAAAAGTGCAAGTCACCGACACTTGCATGCAAGATAGACCTTTCGTTCTCATCTATTAAAGGGAACTGCCAAACCTGCAACTCTACTTTTACTCTTGCAAAGTCAAGAGGAGCCCAAGAAAGAGAGACCTGCGTGACCGGACCCAATCAGCAGATTCCTTAGACACACATAAATTTGATTTAGGTTTAACTTAGGCTTCGACCGTTAATTATGGCTCGTAGGGTGCAATGAACATTAGGAGAGGATTCTATCTTTTTAAGTGACTTGTGGTAACCCGTGCCGTTGGGACATTCGAACGTAATTAGATAAAAAAAATTATCTTAGATAGTAAAATGGGGTCCACAAAAACGTGTGATGGACGACTGAGATAAATAGTGAAATGGGATCCACAAAAAAATCTGATGAAAAGTGAAATGGGGTCCACCAACCCGAGGACAATTGTCCTATCAACCGTCCTATAATGTATAATAGATATTTTTCATTAACGAGGATCTGCAATTTTGACATTCGGTGGTGAAAATTGTTTTGCATAAACAACTCTTTAGCAACCGCATAGGATGGAAAAATAATACTGATAAAATCATCCTAATCCCTTGATTGGAGCTCAAAATTTTATAGCTTTGCATTGTATTTAGAATTCTCAATGCAATGGTTAGTAGGGTTGCAAACGGAACGGTTCTGGATCGAAACCATACTAGACCTAGACTCATTTCTAAATAATGGTTTTGCTCTGATTTTGACTCGGAACCTATTTTGTTGGTTGCAGATCCGATTCCGATGGGAAAATCCGGTTCCGAAATTGAGTCCACCTAAAGGATTGGAATCTAATTTCATAATCGGTTCTTATTTCTATTTATTTTTTATATTTTTCTTAAAATAAGCATATCATTAAAATCATAACAATGCTTCATGTCTACTATTTCCAATATTATATATAAAAATGTAAAAAAATAAAACTCATGTGTAATATTAAAGACTCATTTGTCGGATCCCGAGTCCACGGGTCAGAACCTATATGGACCCGAACCGAACCTGTTTATTAATCAGAATCTAAATTGGGTTCCAGACCCAGACTTGTTTATGAATCAGAACCTAAAATAGGTTCCAGACCCAAATTTTTTGCGGGTCAAAATTTTAACGTAATCGAACAATCGGATACCCGTTTACAACCCTAACGGTGAACAACAGTTTCTTAACTTTTTTTAATGAAAACCTCACCTTATTTTTTGAGTTTCTAACTTTTATTAAATATAATGACATCAGTTTTAATCCGATTTAGGTACGGGGGAAGCATGTGTGCCCAGCGCATTAACATTTATTAGAGGAAGAAAACAAGGTGATTTAAATCTTAAAAAAGTTAAATATTTTTAAAATTACTGAACAACCACAAAATTGTTAAAATTTCTAAATATTCATTTTTACTTTAACATTTATCCAGAAAAATAAAGATTTTATCCTCATTGTATTCACATAGGTAAAAAAAAAAAAATGAAAAAAAAAATTCACCTATGGAAGTGAAAACAGGGGAAGGGAAGGGACGGTACAGGATCTTTTATTCCTCCTCTACAAGAAAAATGGGACCCTTAATTAAAGGCGTAAACAGAAACGACTAATGTGGGATTTGTATGATCTTTATTCAAGTTTGTTTGTATGCAATAAGAAGTGGAAACCTAACTTCATAAACCCTAATACCGCGAAAGACAGCGGCCTAAACCCATTCATATCCATTCTCTCTTCTTCATGACTCCTAACAAAACCCCCTTTACAAAACCCTCCTTCTTTCCTCTTTAGTACTACTTCTACTCTCCTTTTTTTTTTTCTCCTTCCCTTCTTCTCTTCTTCCCAGCAGGAGAAAGAGAAACCGATTCTTGTTTGTTCCTCTTCAGTAGTTCTTATGATGGATTCTGAGCAGGGAAAGTTGTTTGTTGGAGGAATCTCTTGGGAAACTAAGGAAGAAACCCTAAGTGATCACTTTGACAAGTATGGAGAAGTGGTGGAGTCTGTGGTTATGAGAGATAGGATGACAGGAAGTGCAAGAGGTTTTGGATTTGTGCTCTTTTCAGACCCTTCTGCTGCTGACAAGGCTCTACAAGAGAAACATGTCATCTTAGGAAGAACGGTTAGTATCTTTATCTCACTTTTTTTTTTCCTATTTTTGTGCCCTATTTGCTAGTCTAGTCTTTCAGCCTTTCTAAAGTTTCTTTTTTTTTTTTTTTCTTTCTTCTGGGTGTTTTCTGCAATGTTTTGAAAACCCTTTTTTTCAAACGGCTGTTGATTTTCTTTTTCAATGCTCTGCTCAGAGTTTTCTTGAATGATGATGTTTTTTTTTTTTTGGGCTAACCCTTTCTACTTTGTAATGTTTCTTATATGTTTTGGTCTGTTTGGATGTATCTCTAATTGTGAATGGTTTCAATGTTTTGGAAGAATGATCTGTTCTCCTCTCTAATACTTTAATGGATACTTCAATGGGGGTTAAAGAGTAACTAATAATTACTTCTCCAAGCCTAAACCCAAGGGATGATCGGATTTTGGTGTCTGGGTCTCACACCGACAGACATTTAACTCTAAAATGGATAGAATAATTATACATCCTTTCAATTTCTAGGAAAGAAAAAAGAACTCCTTTTTACATCTTTCTGAATCTTAATTATAAGGGATTGAGCAGATCTTTTAATTTTTTTTTATCTAATCTTTGCTAAATTGGATTTTTTTTTTTTTTTTTAAATCATGATAAGATATTAAGATAGGAACAAACCCTAAAGAATAAATGTTATTTATTTGCCAAGATAACACTCAAGTACACCTCTACAGATTTATTCTTGATTTTTGAGATAAAAGATAAATCTTTACTGATTTATTCATAATTTATCCACTCAAGGGAAATCTTCATTGATTTATCATCTCAACAGGCTGTTCCGATGGGACTCTTCAATATATGGACTTGTCCCACTGGGCCTCATAATGGATCTGGCCCATGATCCAAAAGCCCGTTTGGGTGATGCCCTTCCTGGGCTGATTTGAGGCGCGGCTAAATGTTTATGTTTAGGGCTGAAAATCTCCGAAAACGGATCCAATGTGAATTGGTAATTCGTTGGCCCATCAAACAGACTCATAGGACATTTTGCCAAAATTTCAAAGCAAAGGTGATTTGGAGGGGTTCATCCCTTATTTTAAGATGTTTTGATAGGTAGAAGTGAAAAAAGCAGTTACCCTTCATTAGGGGTCGGAAAAGAGGAGGGTTTGCATGTGCCCCTAGGGATTAGTTATTGGCTCATGGCGCGAGAACTTTCTATCTCATTGCAAACACTTTAGGGGATAACTCAAACTTTCGTGTTTTGAAAGTGATTTTGATGGCCTTTGAACTGTGTCGGGACTGTGGGCCCACATTTTCTTATCTTACTATATGAATACGAAATCTCTCCATTGACAGGAACTGGCCAAAAGTTCACTTCAGTGATATTATTAAAAGTTTCCAAATCAATGGCCATATTTTATACATATTGTCATCCAACAGTATGTCAAGACCAAGGTTAAGCCTAGCTTGAATTTCAAGTGGATAAGTTTGAGCTTAAGCTCTATCCTAAGCTTTGATGAATCCCAAATGGCATATCCAGCCATAATAAAATTACTAGCAAATATGCATTGCAGCCATCTTAGATTCGATGCCTTCTTCTGCATCTTCAGTTCTATTCTTTATGGACACCTATCATTAATTTATGTTGAGGGCTGAGAACTTCTGAAAAAACTATCCAATATGACGTTGCCCCCCATAAAACAAACTCATGGGACATATAACCATCTGTTCTACCAAAATTTCATGAGAACAGTAATTTGGAGTGCATCCAAACATACTCTCTATTAAGAATTTCTTTTTTAGTTGGTTCTTAAAATGTTGTTTCTAATCAACCCTTTCCATTGAATTTTCTTATCTCTTTGAAATTCACTCTTTACAGTTTCATTTTTTATTTTTGGTTCTTGGAGATCAGCCTTGTTTTGTGATGTTTTGATAGGTTGAAGTGAAAAAAGCAGTTCCAAAAGGTGAACACCAGCATCAGCACCAACATCAACTGCATAACAAAGGGTCTAGTAGAAACGGCAGCAGTAGTAGTGGCAGCAATACGAATGGCAGTGGAATTCCGTTCAGAACTAAGAAGATTTTTGTTGGGGGTTTGTCTTCTAATCTGACCGAGGAAGCCTTCAAGAGCTACTTTCAGAAATTTGGTAATATAACAGATGTTGTTGTCATGTACGATAATATAACCCAAAGGCCAAGGGGGTTTGGCTTTATAACCTTTGATTCGGAGGAGGCTGTGGAAAATGTGATGCAGAAGAGCTTCCACGAGTTGAATGACAAGCTTGTGGAAGTCAAGAGGGCGGTTCCGAAAGATGGGAGCAATGGCAGTAATGGCAATAACAATAGCAATCATAACTTCAGGATGGGTAGTGGAAGAGGGTCTGGTTTTGGTCTTTATCAAGGTGGCTTTTATCCTCCTTACAGTCCTAGGTATGAGTTCTTTCATGGTTATGCACCTGTACCAATATCAGGTTATGGGAATTCTGCTCCATATCCGTATGGAATCTACCCTTTTGGTGGGTACAATGGAGTTGGTTATGGCACTCCAATTGTGCCACCAAGAAGTCCTTGGAATGGTATGGGAATGGTCGGTGCTCAAAGGAGCCCGATGCCTTTTGGGACTGCTGGCATCTATCCAAGTTATGTCAATGGTGGTTTTGTGGGGGAATCGAGTGGTGCTTATAGTGGGGTTGGTGGTGCTTCCAATGGGAAGTTGATTCAGAGTGGAACTAATGTGCAGACGACGACAGGAGGCAGTTATGGTGGCACAGCCGGTACAACGCCGCCACGTACCGAAGGTGGAACGTTGGAAAATGACGCTTATAGTTTCAGGCTTGGCTGATTTGTAATTCATGTCACTTGTTTAACAAGGTCATTGAGGTCAGTACATTTTTATTGGCTGTAGCTTTTGTCTTCGGTTAATGTTGGATGTTCATATCTCTGTTCAAGTCTGTTTTATGTTCTATGATTGACTGCTGTTTCCATGATGTTTTCTGGTGTTATATAGCTCCATGTATATCTTGTCAACTTCTTTGCGTCATGTGTATGCTTTTGTGTGTGAATGAATTTTACCGAGGATGACTTTTATAGGCATGTTTGGTAGCAGAATGCAGCAGAAAACTGTTAGAAATTAGGATTTGTGGCCTAAAGGGTAGTTGCAAATTGCTATAGAGTAAAAAATGGGAAAAAAAAATCAAGTACTATCTTTCGAAATGTTTATAGACAGTAAAAACAACCCTAAGAACGAATTAAAGAATGACATATTCAAGAAAATAGGATGAGCGGGAGATCAACAAAAACCTTGAGAGATCATTAAAAAAAGAATTTATTGTGCTCACTGTGCTTTTTCGCCGAGTCTATAAGATCAAAAGATGAAATGGAATAAAAAAGATGATTTTTTTTTCTTTTTGAAAATGATCTTTTATTTTGGTCAATTGTCGGATTGACCCTGAATGTTTAATGAAGTAGCAGAATCCAATTGCATTCAAGTTGCAGTTCTAGGTTTGAGTCGCTTTGTTTAATGGCTACAGGCTTCAGCCTAGGATCCCTCGGGGCTAGTACATTCTTAGGAAATTGATATTATACAATGTTGATATGGACTTTTTTTTAATGGTGTTAATGTGAATATTAAATCTGGATATACTGTGTGAGTATTTGGTATTCTACAATATTTATAGTATCTTATTGTATGAAAGGCCCACTAATTTATAAAATTTTCAACTATTCATGATTTGGCTATAACTGTAAGTATCAAGCGAGATGCTTGGAGTCTAGGATCCTTCAAGAAAAGTATTAACACTACAGCCTCATCCGCACTCCATAATAATTGTCTGCATCCATGTCAGTAACTTTTCATGTTGGGCACCAACAACATTATTACGAAGGGAAGCATAAAGCTATAATAAAATATTGCAAAATTCTTGGCAGGGTGTGGTTGTTTATAAAATTAACATTGACACAGGCCTACGTGCGATATATTAACAATTCTATTGGGTGGCCAAAATGACCACCACAAACACATTTTTCATTCTGTATCAGATCAACAATATAGATCCCCGACAGCTTGCACATTCAAAGCACATGGGTCGGTATCTAAATTGTTGATCTGATAGAGTTGAAAAATGTGTTTGTGGTGGTCATTTTGGCCACCTGATAGACTTGTTAATATATCGCATGTAGGCCTGTGTCAATGTTAATTTTATAAACCCCAAGCTACACATCTAAAACCTCTCCTTAGGAAAATTTTGCAATATTGTATGATAGCTTTACCCATAGAAAAAGAGTGCATTTAGGGCCTAAAATCACAAGACTCGACAAACGAGGTGATTTGGGGGGTGACTCAACTTACCACCTGAAGACTCTGAGTCAACTCAACCAAATTTAAACCATGCTTTCATGAGGAATATGTGATATTCAACCCAATGATTTGCATAATTTCCTGGCTGAGTTGTCTCGGAATCTAGCCAATTTTTTAAGGCATGCTTCCTGGAGGAATCAATTGACTTTCGACCCAAGGATTTACTTAGTTTCCTTGTGCCTTGAGTTTGTACATTTGGGAGGCAGTGGGTCTGCAGTCCATATCACCAATTAGCTGCAATGTCCAATAATGTGGTTACTGATTAAAAAAAAATCCATCTCTTCCCACTGCAGATTGGTAGACTTTTGAAGGGTTTTTTTTTTTTGCATCCCCATGTAATATACAAAGATATATCGGACCCACAGTATGTATTAGCTGATATGTACCGAGTATTGGCTGATATGAGTATAATATTTATTACCTGTATTGTGAATTTCTGTCGATATTGCTGATCATTTTAAATCCTCAGCTGATAGCCTATTTAAACCTTCTTCTACTCATTTTGGCATTTCTTTGTGCAAGAAACATTGATCTAGCTCCCTTTGCACCTTATTTGAACTGTTTTGTGCTAAAAACACCGAATGGATGTTGTTTCGACGATATCAGGAGTGTTTGGAATTTGACTTGAGTGAACTTCATATTGGTATGTGTACACTTATATATATATATATATTGTATTTTCTTTGTTTTCTTCAATGAATTGGTTATAAATGGCCACCTTTAATTTTTAATGATTAATTGCAATTATTGTAGTAATTTGATCTAACAATCAATAAAGGTTGGACTATTGTCAAGTTAGGGTGAACAACAATTTGGGAGAGGATTGGTATGTGTGAGGTTTTTTATCAATCATACGTGGACCTTGATGCACATTTAAGACTTAAGAAATTGTTAGTGCTTGTTTGGAAACTTTTGTCTAATCTAATGAGAGGTAGTTAGATCAAATCACTCTAATTTTAATGTTTTAAGTTACAGGTGGTCTGTTTGGTAAAATTCTAAACAAGAAAAACTTTTATTTCACAGTAATGTGTTTACCGAACATGCATATAAGAACTTAATGGAGGGGCATTTTTAGAAGGGGCTTGAAGGGAAGGCTTCACGGGAGGAACTGGATGAATAAAAAACAAACAAAATACTTGTTTTTGGGTTCGTCAGAGCTGGATATGATGACTGTGATCCATTCTAGATTGAGAGTTGTGCTTGCGATGGGTCTTGGTGGGGTTTTGAAGAGGACATTGTAGTTTCTGTTGTTTGTTTGATTGTTTGTATTTTTTTTCCTCTTTGGGGATATGGGACATTTAATAAATAAACCTATTTTATCATGGGCATTTTTGTCCCAAATGGGCATAAATCAACCCTCCTCGTAGCACTTTACATCAATAAGTATTATTAAAAATATAACATTGAAACCTCTTCTTTATTTAGAGGCTTCCCCGAAACTTCAAATATGATTAATTTCTAGAACTCAAAATATTCTCTTTTACAGTTCCCAATCGCTCCCTTAGACCTTAAGAGTTAAGACCTTTAAATCATGTGTTCAGATAATATAGTGAGATTAATTTTTGCACAATCTTAATCCCTGACGAGATGTTTTAAATCATAGTTTGGATACTGCCTATTGGGGTGGGATCCCCACTTGTATCGGTAGGAGCATTTGGGGGTGGGGATTACCTGGTGTTCCAGGGCCCGGATTGAAAACGGAGAGGAGGCCCCAATTGAATTATCCTAGATTTGACTATTCAAAAAAAAAAAAAAAAAGGGTGGGGGTGTTTTTGTGTGTGTGTGTGTGTGTGTGGGGGGGGGGGGGGGGGGGGGGGGACTGTATGACTTTGTAGGACCGAAAAGTTACTTTATAATAATGCCCCATTGAAAAAAAAATCAAATTCTAGCATTCTTGAAAATTCTGGACTTTTTGTTATGATTTTAAACTTTTTGGAGATAAACGAAAATTCATTCTGCAACAAGCGATGTTGTATTTTTATTTCCATGGCTGATGACATCCCTACAACCGTGTTTTCTTTTTTTTTTGGATAACCCAGGGTATCTCCCGCGTAGGCCAACCCTCCCAGGAGCCTTTGGCTCTGAGCGCGAGGGACACTCGATTCTGGATAGCCGAGAACTAATCCCTAGGAGAACCTGCAAACCCTCCTATCCACGTGCAACCATGCTTTTCAACCACGATCGTGCCTCTAAATGTCATTGTTGATCCTATACCATTGTGCGATCCAATATCGTGGAATCCGTTGAGATTTAATCAGTCTATTAGTTAATTATGTTGGGTTAGAGTTGTACAATTATAATTTACATCACATGTGGGTAATTTGTTAATTTCTTGTATCCATGAATGAAGGAATACAAACTTGAACTATTATGACAATTGAAGCTCAAGAGATAACATAGAGATTCTATCTGATACCTTGGCTCGATAATTAGTAAAGAGGGAGAGATTGGGGATGATGTTGAATATAGGATAAAAGCGGGATGGTTGAAGTGGAGACGTGCTTTTGGAGTGCTTTGTCATCTACGCATGCCAGCAAGATAGAAGAGAAAATTTTTAAGGATAACAATTAGACCAGCTATGGCCTATAGAGTAGAATGTTGGCCAATCAAGAAGCAACACATCTACAAAATGAGGGTAGTAGGTGAGGGTTTATTGTTGGAGAGTGTCTTCATCGTGCGATTGTTCCCGTGGGAACCCTAATTGTGCTCTGGCACTTGCATCCTAACCCTAGGATTGCATCAGTAGGGATGACAATTAGGGGGTATGGGTGGGGATCTAGGATTTGTATTTTTTTTTCCAAGATCAGTGGTTGCGGTAAGTGGTTGAACACCAGGGTTCCACTTCGAGTTCACTGTAGTTGGATTCTTGTACAACTTGGTTACCAAGACAGACGCAAATGCAATCAAGGAATTGTTGGCACCTACGCAAAACTGCTTTCTTATTTGCTTTTACTTCTTTTTTTGAAAGAATTTTGAAAGTCTGGCCTTTCTTTTAGTTCATCGATACTCTTATTCTTTGACTTAATAAGGGCTTGTTCAATTGACTAGAAACCAGAACGTGGAATATGGGTCTAGCAGAAGGAATTACTCCAAGCGCTATTAAAGGCAAGTAGAATGGTGTGAGGATTTCAAAAAACCAAATCAGTGATGGAGAACTTTGATTAGCTAAGGTTTTGGAGTGGAAGAAATTTAAGAACATAAACAAATGATGAAACTGGACAATTGGGGGCATTTTTCTTGGATTGCAGGAAAATTTTGAAATACCCAAGTATGTTTTTAAGAAATATTGACAAACAAGAAAGGAGAAAAGTTTAGAAGAAACAGTAAGGTTGGCTCTTCCTGTTTTAAGATCCTTTTCCATTTGATAGGGAATGCTTCAAGTACTCCAGATGGCTTGCTCAAAAGATGTTGCATGTTGAACATGTGAGAGGAGCTTTTTTTATATGAGGCTTAGAGGTAGAGCAGATGGTTGTGGTTCTTGATGATGTGGGATTCAGTGATAGCTATAGCAGATGCTTATTAGGTCTTTGAGTTAATTGGAAGTAATTTCGAACCAAAACATGGAGACACATGCTGACGCTAGACTGGTGGACAAGGATGCATGCAAGCCTGGCCTGGCCTTGGACACCAGTCTTGCAGCCCAAAGTTGATTCCTGGGCCTTGGGCACACCAGGCCCAAAGTATCCGGGCCCTTTGTTTACAAGATAATGCCTAAGGGCAGTTCCATGAACCCTTTGGTGTGAGCATGAAGTTGGGCCCATGTTGCCTGATTGGTTACAATCTTAGTAGGGATAAGTCTATTTAATTTTAAGGTCTTGATGTAGAGATCAAGTTGGGTCTTAGTTTATTTTAGTTTTTATGTTTTATCCAAAGTTGTAACTGCCACTTAGTTGACAATTGTAGTAAAATCCTGTCTCTTTGAAAGATGGGTCCAATTCAGGTGTTAAATCAACTCTGATCAATATGAAATTAGTCTTTTTTTTTTTTTTGAGTTGTTCAGCCACCTGTCGTTCGAGCCCAAGATTGTTCTGCATTATTTGACAATATTTGGGGAAATTATGCCCCATTTACTGATTGTGTTCTGTGACCTGTCTAGCTGTTACTTTGTAAGAGTCCGAAAGGGAGTATTAGTATGAGATTAATAGAGTACTTACTTGGGTTAGGAGCTCATTCCTATCTGTTTATGTCCCATAGAGTAATTACTAGAAAGTATGAATAGGAGTCGTCCAAAAATCATGCCCCTAGAGAAGTTCACCAGGGTTGGCGGTCCATTCCCATCTCTTTATGGGTGTAATTTTTTCTCTATTTTTATTTTTATTTTTATTTTTTATTTTTTATTTTTTATTTTTTATGTTGTCCTCCTGGCGAGGGGGTGATACTTCCAGCCTAACTACCAGGGGTCAATTCCAGATTGTCTTTGTGAAATTGGTATGCCTTGCTACTAATCCGCGGGGACACAAGTTTACTAGTTCGCAGGTTGGTTTCTTCTTGGCATAAAATTTATTTTGTTCAATGAATTAGAATCTTCAGCCTATTTGATTGTCACTTAAATTTGTCATAATGTGAAAATTCAAATCTAAAATAGATCAAGATCAAAACATGGTCTTCATATTAACAGTTTGAAATCATAGATCTAAACCTAGTCTCACTTGAAAATTATAAACATTAAACAGAACAAATGTATCAGATGAACAACCCAAAAGTATTTATTGTCTTATCTTATCCCTAGCACGCCAGGATAAAATGACATGAGGCGAACCACGAACTGTGAGTTATGTTCCAATGATCTATGTAACACTGTACAAATAATGTTGATGGGTTTTTAAGAGGGTAGTTAGAAATGGTGGTGTTTTCAAATATGTGCTTTACTGGAAAATACCTTGGACATAATATAGTTAAAAATAATTTTAAATATATTTGAAACACTGAAAAATATATAATGTCATGTAAGATTTTAGGAAAATATCATCAGTAGTGAAATAATCAGATTCTCCTGATATGAATGAGTTATTAACATTTTAGGTTTTCAAATTCTCCTGATATTAATGGTTATTTACATTTTAGGAAGAAAGTGCTTTTTGTGACAATGCATTTTACTGACCCCTAACTATGGCGTCATTTGTTTTTAACAACTGTATCAAAAGGCGGGTTACGGGGAAATTCGACCATTGTTTTGTTCCACTTGTATTGGGTGTCTCATGTCTGTCAATTGTGTAGGTTCTTCCTTTTCTTACAATAAGTAAAGCCCTACCCTTCAATGTTAATGCTTGTGTGCCTTCATTTTTCCGGTACTTTCATTTTTTTAGTACTTTCTGTGAGATGGTTTATTTAACAATAGGTACAGTTAATGTGTGTGTGTCTATATATATATTTATATATAGGTTTGTGTGTTTGACTATGTTGTTAGTGTGATTTGTATTGCTATATTGTTTGCCTTTATTCTCATTGTTGTACTTCCTTTAACGTCATCATCCTTGTGTGAAGCCATCAGAACATGCATTTGTTATTTTCATTTTCTATTTTGTTTTGATACGCTTGTTGTATTTGCCATTTTATTTTTGGTAACCTCTAGCTAGAAGATCTGAGCACAGGGCTGGGCTAGCTGATATTGTTGTCTTGGACAAACTAGATTGATGTTGCTGCAAGTGAATCCTTATATGTTCATATGGAAGGGGTCTCAATGAATGTATTTAATTTAGACCACTGATTTCTCTTTCGTTGCTACATTTAAAATTCTTTTGTTGGTACTGGTACCCACATTTTATTGCATTCTTTCTCACATGCTGCAATAGCTGCTCTTTATCTCAATTGTTGCATTCACTTCTGAGTAACATGTACATTTGCATTTTTCTCATTTGGGGAGGCCTTACAACAAGGCAATGAGAAAATCGAAAATGGTGTAGGTTTTCTTTTAACAGGTTATTTTCACATGCCTACACCAAATTGAAATTAATTCTTGAATAATCTGATAGATTGATTGATATTTTTTCCACTATATTTTGGTGGAGACATGGAGAAACACTTAGACATGGAGAAACACTTATCTCAACTTTTTCACCTTAAATTGGAGAGCAAGCCAGAAAAATCTTAAACACCACCTTTCACTGGGTAGGGTACAAGTTCAGCTTCTTCTATCAATTTGCATGCGTTCAGTGTCGAACGGTTCAAAACATTAGGTATTTTTAGGCGAGTGAGGATTTTTATCTAATGATGGGGGCATATGATGATGGGGAGCAATATGCATGCCCCTACTTCGTAGAATTGAGCAATTTTATATTTGGTTTACAGTTGTGTTTCCTTAGTGGAAGAATGAGCTTTGTAAGGCTCATATATGGTCTAGGGAAATTTGAGTGCTTTTGCTCAAAATGTTTTTACAATAAGCATATCAGTGGAGGTTTAGGGGGCGTTTGGTAACTCTAAAAGTTACCTATTATTTAGGGGTCACTTATTAGAGAATCTGATAAAATACGAATGGTTAACCAAGTTGGTCAGGGACTCTCTGCCTCAGGAAGCAAAGAGGTATTGTGTTCAAGTGGCCACCTCCCGTGTGCATGTGGATTGGAGGGTTTGCTTGTCCCTAGGAATTACTTATCAGCTAGCTGCTGGGTTGTAAGGAAAAAAGAAAAAAGAAAAAAAAACAAATTAGAGTGTTTGCCCGTTAAAACAATAAATAAATAAATTGAGGGGGCTGCTTTTTTCTTAAGAGCCTTTCTAGTTAAAGAGGCCCTAATTACCACAGGTCTCAAACGCAGTCTCCAATTATCTTGGAATTTTTATTTTTTCAATAATTTTACAATACAAAACGATTGTGGATTATAATTTAATGATTAAGGCTTTTATTTTAGGCTTTAATTTAATTAGCTCTCATTAACTAGACCAGAGTTTCAGAAGGCCCCTTGTGGGCTTAATTTCATTTGGAATGCCTGGCTAAAACCCAAACCCAATCCCCTCCTAAACTACAGCATTTGTAATCTAGAGTTTTATCAGGACCTCCAGTTCTCGATAATTTTATCAGGGACCTCCAGTCCTCGATGGATTCTCCTACGGGCGTCTGTAGGAGGTGCGGTGCGTGAGCCCCCATCAATGTAGGGTCGGGCCCTCAATGCCCTCAATGCAGAGATGCGTTTTCAAGCACCACCACCTGCTACAGAAACTAGCTGGAGAAAAATCTGCCTACTCCGAGTCTCATCTGTAGACTGTTGGATGGGAGAACTCTTTATTGAGAACTCCCATTACTTCCTCAACTTGAGAGGCTACTCTATATATAATCCTATAAAAGCCATACTACAATGAATCGGTGAGATTAAACCACATGTCATTTATCCAATGGTTGAGAACCTTGTAGACTCTTTATCTAGAATCTTTCACATTCTAACCTATCCTACTTATTCTAGATCACTCCACACATTTTATGCAGGTTACAACTCCTTACGGCTTACATTTTTATACAATTCAAGACCATCTTAGGGTCTTCTAAAACCTTTT
Organism: Litsea cubeba; assembly: GCA_012931725.1. NCBI lineage: Eukaryota > Viridiplantae > Streptophyta > Magnoliopsida > Laurales > Lauraceae > Litsea > Litsea cubeba. The sequence continues at coordinate 18,050,122 of CM022945.1, forward strand.
GGACTTTCCAAGGATTATGCCAGTCCATCTAATTACCATTATGCCTCACCACTTGAATGGTCAAGATACACAAGCAACATCCAATCATGAGTATGCCCCCACCACTCTAGAAAGACTCTGATCCCTCCATCGCCTTGCATGGGTGCGTCGTGGGCCATGAGAGCGTACCCCACCATCGCCCCAAAACCCCACCCCTTCCCCCAAAATTCTGAAAATCCTTGCTCTTTTCTCCAAATGGCCCCTAATTTTTGTTGTTTACGGTAGGTCCATGCAAAATGTTCTCCATCCGCCCTTGTCCGTTAGGTGCAATGGAGCTGCCTGTAATTAGACTTGAACTGGTAAATTTAGGGCTATTGAGTTATGAGGATCTGAACATTCTTTTCCTCTCACCCTGTCATACAATAATCTCCTGTGATGGGTGCATATTTTGATGTGGACAGCTACAATTCATCTTGGCCATTCAATATATTCTTTTTGTTGGCTGGTAAAGAAAGATCCCAATCCTCATTGAATCTTTTGCCTTGAAATGGGACAGCCATATGTCATGGCAGATGAAAGACGCCCGCAAGCTGGTTTCCAATCTAGATAAATGGGAAGGAACTATTTATTGATAGATGGAGTTATTTACAGGACACTCTTAAAGAGATCTGAATATGGGCCAAAACCTAGTATGTTTCGTTCGGAATTGCAAGGGCCTAGGTCCAAGATTGCCTGAAAAGAGACATGTGAGCCTAGTACTACCGATTTCATTTAAGGCCTTGATCAAGTAAGGATTGGAATACATGGGTCTCAATCCAGTCTTTTGGGCCACATTGACAGTCAAAATCCTTTTATTGGATTTGGGATTAGGGTGCCTTGGTTTGAGTCTAGAGTCGTAAACAAGTCAAGAGAAGTTAATCCTTGGAAGTTTCATTTTCACCTAAATGAAAGTAGAGAGTTATTTGTTGTAATCAATGTTTCCTTCCGTCATGAGGTTAGATCGGCTAATTTCATGGGAGATGTGTTGGCTAAGCAAGGGGTTGATAGGTTACTTTTTTGGGTGGGTGTGATTATATAAATGGTTGATATGTTGCTTTTTTGGGTGGGTGTGATTTTGTTAGTAGGGTTGGAGGTGGTACATTTTTACTGCACATCTCCTTCCTCTCTTTCTTTGGTTTTTTATATTTTGTACCTTCTTTTTTTTTTTTGAATGAAATCTTTTGTTACCATGAAAATTTTTTTTTTTTTGTCAAGAGAAGCATAATTGTACTAATTGGAGCTCCAGCAGAGTGAATGTCAATCACTCCCTTTGACGATAGTAAGTACAATTCAACGGAACTGATGGTTTTGGTCCCATTGAACATGGAACCTTGCTCATAGTTACAACCATGGATACCAACCCACAGATCTCACAGGCTAACAAAGCTTTCACCATGGTCATAACCATCGCTGTTCATCGTTGGATCACATGGGTGGGTCCAGTCACTGCATCATCACATGAATAAATGCTTTTATCAACTTGACAACTGATGAATAATAATAATATTGGATTTATATGGATAAAGCTGAGCTTGCATTACATTACTGTCATAATCTGACTGAACTTACCAGTTTGCTCATCATTTGGACATCATTATCTAATCAGTAATGTTATCTTAAGTCTAACCAACCTTAATTTATCTCGCCATAGCCATAAAATTGGTCAAATTTATCTCTGAGAAAAAGTTGAAAGAGAGAATCAAAATGAGTTAATTTTCAGATCAACGGAAGAGAGAGATGGATATAGGGGACGGCTCTCTTAAGCTCAAGCTTAGGATAAGATAAGCTCAAGTGTGTGGTGGGGCCCACCTGGGGACCCACATGGGGGTGGAGATGGGGGGATTTCAAGGACTCCCTAGGATCCTCCCCTATGCAAAAATCAACATCAATCGTGATTTCTATCATCTCCATATGAGCCCAAAAGTTTAATGGTCAACAGTCCATTCGAATCGATACTTAGTCAATCAGACGGTCTAGTAAATTCGGATCTAACCAAAAGTTGGGGGACATATGCAATTTAGGGGGTCATGTGTTTGGACCATTTGGATGGACCAAAGGTGGGCCCCACAAGCATGAGCTTATTAAATTTTATCCTAAGCTTAGGAGAGACTTGCCCACAGGGGACAGCTCTCCTAAGTTCAAGTTTAGGATAATGTAAGTTCAAGTGTATATATATATATACACACACACCCTATAGGAATGTAATGGCCCACGAGTGCCCTCTTTATACAGAAAGGTAGAGCCAATGCCTTGAACTATGAAACCACCAATTACTAGAACTTGAGAGGCAATTGCAACATTATTTTCTGTCAATGGAGTCGTTAAGGATTGCAAACTTTTGGTTCGATCCGAATTTATTAGGCCATTTGATTGACTAAGTATCAATTCGAATGGACTGTTGACCATTAAACTTTTGGGCCCATATGGAGATGATAAAAATCACGGTTGAAGCTGATTTTTTGCATAGGGGAGGATCCCAGGGAGTCCTCGAAATCCCCCCATCTCCATCCCCATGTGGGTCACCAGGTGGGCCCCACCACACACTTGAGCTTAGGAGAGCTGTCTTCTATATTATATGGGGACAACTCTCCTAAGTTCAAGCTTAGGATAAGGTAAATTCGAGCTTAGAATAATGTAATCTCAAATATATATATATATATATATTATCGGAATATAATGGCCCACGAGTGCCCTCTTTATACAGAAAGGTAGAGCCAATGCCTTGAACTATGAAACCACCCATTACTAGAACTTGAGAGGCAATTGCAGCATTATTTCCTGTCAATGGAGTCGTTAAGGATTGCAAACTTTGGTAATTTGCGTGTAATGCTCTCCATCTTTCCTATTTCGATGTTTGCTTGGTTGTTCGCTTATTCAATTTAAACACTTATTACCCCATGCATGAAAAAGTGAAGCTTTCACTTTTAACATCTTCTTCCCTACTGGTCCTTTAACACAATAGAGCTAAAAATACAAACAAAATTCTCTATTGACCAAAGAATCTCGTGATGTGTTTTTTCTATGGAGGGAGACAAGGACATATGAAACAGTGGCTAGACTACAGTGTGCATGAACCTTTTCCTTTATTCAAGTGTGACGTTTCATTCAGAGAGAGAGTGAGAGAGATTAAAATCCCTACAGGGGTCACATGACATTCTCCTTTGTCACCATTAAAGTGCCCATTAAAGCTTTCTTGCAAGTTGTCTTCAACCCCATCTTTCGTATCAATTTGCTTTACTTCTTCTACCCCCATTTTACCAACCTTCTCCTCCCTCAGGTCACTCTCACTCAGTTGCTATCCTTACGCCCCTTTTTTCTTACCTCTTGTTTGGATCTTATTTGGATTTTGTGTTCCCGTATGGAAGGACAACACAATGGCATTTAAATGCACTAGTCCCATTTTCTCTGACACTCCTACATATATTTTCTTTTTTCCCCGTAAGCTTTTTCGTTTTATATGGGATTTGTTTTTTTCTCTCTCTGTGGGTGTTCTTGTTTTTTTCTCTCTGTGTGGGTGTTCTTGTGTGTAAATGGACCATTGGGCCATTACATTTCAGTGTGCTGAGAAGGTCTTTCCATGTGGGTCCCACTTTCCATAGCCACAAAACATCCAGGCACCTGCTACGCGTGTTGAAACAGAAGGGATAGAATATGAACAAAGAGATGCCTAGCATTTCCTTTCCTTCTTGTCTATTTCCTTTCCAGTTTTCCTCCTTTGTTTCTTCTGCATTTTGTGACAATTAGGACTTGATAAAAAGGCCCACTTGATGAACGTCCGGATCGATGTCATGTGGGTGGGGTCCCTCTCCATGATGACATGAGAGTGACTTGCCATCTTTTTGGACCATTGCTTTCTTTTACTGATTTTAGTGGTGTGAAAAGCAAAATAGAAACAACAAAGAGAGAATTAATTTCTACTTGGGTTGTGTCTCCTGCCAAGGTACATGAAGTGGTTCATCAGCATTTGATGAAGAGTCAGTCGTCGTATGGCTTCCTGCCTTCTTCCTCTCTCCTGTATGGCTCGTCATGTGTGTCCAAAAATACCTCAGTACCGTGTTATCACTTGTGTCATTTTCAGTACAAGGACAAAAGCACTTGTCTTTTTCTTTATGAATCTAACAAGCAGAAATTTATTACCCTAAACTACTCAACAGTAAGTCCTTCATTCCGTAGGTATGCTGAAAATGTATAACTTTTTTTTTTTTTTTGGTAGAAGCTGAAATATATAACTTGGAACCATCTTTGCCATTCATCTTATGGGGCACTGATACGGCCTGTTTGTTGGAGGAATTTTTGAAAATATTGTTGATAAGTGAGATTTAAGAATCTCAGCTTTATGCAATGTCACTTTTGCCTTTCCAATATTTTAAGCCGCAAGGGAGATAATTTTGCACTTTTTTTTTTTTTCCTTGTGAGAGAGGAATTTCGCATTCTTACATTTTTTTTATAAGAAATCGAAATACTCTTTGTAGAGGATGACCAATTCAATCTTTTTCCTTTTCCGTTGCGAATATCTGTAGTTCCAAACAAGGAGTAGTGTGATGCATGGAGCAATTTTTGTCTCTATTGCATAATATTCCTCTTGTTTTACTTGGAGCATCTGTAAATCGTGTTTGAAGAATTTGTATTTCTCGAGACTTCCTGCGAGCCAAAGTGAATAGGTCAGATCACTGTTATATTATTGCCTCTTTCATAAACATGGCGATACTTTTTCAAGAAAATATCTGAATAGGCAAACTCAAAAACATTAGCTTATTTGACCATAAATTTCTATGTATTCAATTTATATGTGTTCTATGTAAATAAAGAGGCTCATAAAATACGTGAAGTTCATACCGTGAGTGGTTAAAAATAAAGATTCAAGACCATAAAATAGCCTCTCGTTTAATGAAAAATGAATAAGGGAAGATGGAAAATGAACACCCATGCACCACCCTTTCTATTTAGATTCTATGAAAGTCAAGGTTCCATCTATGCTTTCTTGTAGCCTTCACCCTTCAGCTTATATCATTCACACTTCACCTTCTAAGGAAGATAGGAATTGAAATAAATACCCAGCCATCACAGTGGTATCTCAAGTCTTAATTAGGAAAGTCAAAGTTTCCATCTTTTTTGCTACCTTATATGGTTCTCCTCTCACCCATTCACTTTTATTTTTCTTTCATTCCCATGCATGGGCCCCATATTTGTAATCCAAACTACGCGCTTTGTTTATTGAACTTATAAATCTCAAGAGCTTAAGCTAATTGTATTAATTCTTCATAGATTTTAAGTATCTGAGAAAATGTAAAAAAAAAAATAAATCTAACTTGTAATTCTAATTTTTTGCACTTTTGTGGTCCAAACCGTTCAATATTATCTTATGATTGATAAGAACTAAGATGTTAAGTTTCATATTTTAAATCTTCATAGATTTTGAAAGATTTGTGAAAAATGTTCAAAAAATCCAAACACATCTAAAAGCGTTGGATGTACTCATTTACTCATGTGAAAATGATGATTTTGACCGATATGATAATGTGTTTTACATGTGTAGTATTTGCATATGTAATGTTTACATGGGGTAAAACCCATTTTTCTATATCATGCATAGGAGACAAACATCCCCTAAACATGAGACCAATGTTAATGTATATTGTTTTAAAATAAAAAATTGTCCATTAAGCCTTTGGTGAATGACAAACAATGAAGGAGATGAAGGACGTGGATACATTTTCTTCCCCTTTTTCTTGGTGACGATGGTTTTTATTTGGTATATAACCCGGTAGGACTACTCTGTAAGAGAAACCAATTGGTATCAAAGCCTGGTGGGTCGAGTATTCGAGTAATGGGACACGCGTTTTGCGAGTTCGCAGCAGGAGTCATGGCGGGTGTGCCATTGAGGGAGGGATTGTTGAGGTTAACATCCACCTTTGCTCTTGAGCTGTCATAATTGTGGTCGAGTCCTCGCCCTCACCATAAAACTATTGTTATGCTGTTTTCTATCACCAATTAATTGTGGGATAAGTGGTAGCTCAATAGGGTATAAGATTCTACATACTCCCCCATGCGCATGCATGAAATCCACACACATATGCACCAGGTTCTAGGGCAAGACTTGAGCACACAATGGGAGGAAACCAACGTACCAACGTCTTATGCTAATCACCCAATTAACTATGAGTTTGGATCCCCTGTTTTGTAGAAACAGAGATATAATGTTCATCCAATTCACAATCGTCAACTATGTAGAATCTTATGCAAGCGAATGCACCCTCTCAATTACTTTTTTGAAATAAATGAATCAATGAAGAGATTTTTCTACTCGCGGTCAAAGGATCCGGGCTCACTAACTACCAGCAAGGCAGCAACTCTAGCAGTCGTGCCTTCACATGCTACGGGATCCTGGCTTGGGTTTGATCTTACCCATAAATATATATATTTATTTTGGTAAAAGATCTTACCCATATTTGATATGGGGATAGGAGCAGACCCAGCACAGCCCGCTGGGGTTGCACCTCCTATGCTCAATTGGAGCCGAAACTACTACACGCTGGCCCATAAAAAGGTCATAAGGCTCTAATCTACTTGTCCTTGTTCAGGTTGACATGAATTTTTTAAATCACAACGCCATGAAAAGATTCCATTCGTTTGGTTTCTAAATACAAAGCACAATATATATTTACTTGGGCATATGTTAGGTAATAGGTATTATCTATATGCAAAATCTTTCACCTGTCAATCTTCATGCTCATGGTTGCCAGAGGGAGTTTGAGAATTCTTGCCAGTGAGAATTGTGAATACTTAATGCTGCCCACCCCCACCCCCAAGTAGTTTTCAAAATATTCAAGCACAGTCCAAAAGTTAAGAAATTGAGCTTTGAACATCTTGAAGGCCAAAAGTGACTTTTAAGAGGTCGTGTTTTTTAAAATTATATAATTTTTTGGGTGAAATTAAAATTCTATAATCTAACCAGAAAATCCTCTCAAGATATAATCTGGCATTGGCACAAGAATACATCCAAATAAACGGACCATTAATGTGACTATTCACTTGAATTTACTTGGACAAAACTCAACAGATATTCTTGATATATATGCAGAATGAAAGGATTTATCCATGTTAATTAGCACTACATTTGTTGGTCCCTGAACCCTACTGGCAGAAATGGTGGGAACCTGAATCCCAAATAGGCCTGGCCTGGAAGCCTAGCCTGATCAGTTCAAATTCTAAGCCCAACCCTTACCCGTTTACAACTCTTTAAAGCCCCAAACCATGGTTTTAAAACCCATTCCATCTCCCTACTGTGTTGAATTGGGTCAGTAGTAGCCTGCGAGAATAGGCTGAGTCAACTTAGACTATTGAGTACTCAGCCTGACCAGCCCTAGTTTCATGACTCATCGACCTCCCTAGTTGAGTCCATTGATTTTCTTTTTTTTAAAGTCTAAAACCACTCATGGCAGTCAGCCCATAGCCATAGCATAATTTGGGTAATGCTCCCATTGCAAAAGGTCAATGGGCCCATGTTTGGGATTGGCGTTTATATATCCATGCAGAATCCTGTATCTCTTGCTAATTCCAAGAACAGTCCCTTGGCTGTAAAGGGCCTAGGTCGGGTCCATTTTGTACTGAGACGTGGATCCAATTATTAATGGGTACATATATTATACACCTGGGCTTGGTTGGACCCAGACCCAAATCATTACCTGATTATTGGCAATAACTATATTATCAAGTATTATGTAATAAAATATTGCATATTTTGGGCCAATAATGAGGCATGTGTTGAGTGTTTTTGTTTTTTTTTTTTTTTTTTTTTTTGTGCGTGTTTTTGTTTTTTTGGATGCTCAGCCAAGTGGGTTGGGACCCATTAGACACCCATCAGGGGAAGATGATAGGTGCTCCTTTGGCGAGAAATTCCATCCTCAATGATATACTGCCACTAGGTACGTAGTTCGATCCCTCGATACTAAGGTCAGAAGCGGGTTCCCAACCAACTGGACAGCTCCTTGTTCTCATATAGTGTGTGGGTGTATGACCATTCAAAAATGTGCCCACCCTGTGGTTTGAACATTTTTCAAAAAATGCAGTTAAATCACATATCAATAATATTTACTTAATAGGTTACAGAAAAATGATGTTTAATAAAATAAAAAATTCCATACATCAATACTCATAAGCATGGATCCAAGCCATCAAATTCAATCCTACATCCAAGCATTTCTACCCTCCTTAAATTTTGAGTCAACAAGAGTAATATTGACCACAACGTGAAAAACGTGGCTAAATTATTTCTTTCTAATCTAATGGTTAATGCAATATCAATTGGGTTGTCATTGGAGATAAAACTACATATATATATATATATATATATAATGGACAGTCTCGTTCTCGAAAATGCATGTGCAGAAAATATATTACTGGAGATGGTTTGTCTAGTCAATTTTATTTTATTATTATTATTATTATTTTTTTATATCGGAGGGTTTTCGGCCCTTTAAGCTGGACTAATTCCTCCGGGCCAAGAGGAAAGCTGGGGTAAACACCCCTGTGGCCCCAAGGTTGTAGCACTAGCAGACTCAACATTCGATTCCGGAAGAAGGGGGAACTGAGGGTCGATACCAAGCTCTCTAGCTCCGAAAGAGGGAGGAACCGTGGTCTTGACCTCTAGTCAGTTTTCTTCTTCAATCTAATGGTTGTTTTCCTAACGAGGGTGTCCAGTCTTTTTGAGAACCGTCTATTTGCCTAGGTAAGTGGTTCCAGAGAGAGAGAGCGCAAGTTTGAAACTGCAACCTCCGGTTTATGAACCATGTACTCCTAGCCAATTGCGCTTCCCATTGGAATTTCTTGAGTTGGTATTACTTTTTTCTGAAAAGAGATTAAGCCTACTCTAAGGGTACGCTTGGAAGGCCACTCTTTCGTTGAAAATGAATGGAAAGTGGAAAAACTTTTCTTTTGGTCATGCTTTTGCTTGAAGAAAAGGAGAAAAAATGGATCAACTCTTCCGCATTCCACGACAAGCCATTTCCAATGGGGGAGGCTAGAAAATATTTTCCTTAAAAAATGAAAAACTTTTCCATGAAACTGATTTTTCACAGCACCGCACAAACATGCCCTAAATAAATAAGTAGGTTCCCAAACTTGAACGATGCCCTAAATAAATAAGTAGGTTCCCAAACTTGAACGAGTTGGATCATTGGAAGATAGACCCAACACGCATAGATTTGAATTTGAAACTACTTGACCATTTGGGACCCACTGATCATTGGACAGAGAGGGATCAAAAGATGCAAGAGGGGCCAAACTAAATATCAAATTTGAAGTCGGTCTTATACATCTAACCCTTTCATCCGTAGTCCACAAGTTTAACAACTTTATATCAAATAACAAAAAATGACCATCAATCCAATGACCCAGTTCATTCAAATCCGTGCAACTTCATGGAATTCAATGACTATAGTGGGATTGTGTATGTGTGGTCTAAATGGATGGATCATCAGGTGGGCCCAGGTGGTCCTCACTATAAGACCGCGAGGACGCCCCTTCCCATGTATATTGTAAAATTTATTTTTATTTGTGTAGAAGCTTGTGGAACGGCCATCCTGCTTTTAAACATGGAATGAATCATACATATTGGTCTTGTCCCATATATAGTACATGAAAGGGACAAATGCTAAATACTAAATACTACTGAAAAAAGAGACTTCGAACATAAATGCCCTCACAAACAAAATCATATCCAAATCTTAAGAGAGATACATGTGCCAAACTTTTTGGGTTTTGTTTTTAACTTCTCAAAGAAAACTTTACTAGAGTGGAATGTATTTGAATCTTACCTTTGGGTTTTGTTTTCAAAAAAATTTGTGACCATTTTTTCTTGTGCTTTTTAAATTTTCATCAGAATATACCGCAATGCATCCACTATTATGTATGGCAAATATGCTAAATGACTATAGAATGGCCTAGCCTATAGTGCCTGCCTAGAACATGAAATGTATCATACGAGCTACCTCTTTGCAAAAATTGGGGATCATCTAACCATTTTCGAGCTACCTCTTTGCAAAAATTGGGGATCATCTAACCATGGAAGAAAATGCTTTGAAGGATTGAAATTAGTTAATGCAGTTGGATGAGTATCAATTCTAATGATTAATTCAAGTATGTAAAAACAAGGATGACTGGTAAATATTGAAAAACATTGTTTTGAGCACTAAATCATGCAGGGCAATTTTTTTTAATTTTATTTTATATATGGGGGTGGTTAGCCTTTGACGCATGAGATAGGAAAATGGCTTTACATGTATGTTAAACATGTGAAAGATATTAACATGTTTGTCAAAATTACTATTTTTACATTAGTGAAATGAGTTCGTCCTGCGGTTTTAGAAGTGTTTGGATGCTTGGGGCAATTTAAAGTGTTCAGATATTTTGAGCGATTTAAAAAGTCTCTCAAAATCCATGAAGATATAAGATATGAGATTAGCATCTTGTTGCTAATCATTAATATGAAAATACTTAACGGTTCAGACCATTAATTGGGGGCCCACAAAATTGAAAAAAAAAAAACTGAACTTATAGGTTAGAACTTTTTGGTTTTTTTTTTTTTTTTTTACAAATTTCTCAAATTTTTTGAAAACTTAAGATAATTAGCATAAAAGGTTTAGGGTTTATTAGTTCAATAAGTAAATTGAACAATGTGAATTACAAATATGGAGCTTATATGAATGAAGAAAATAGAAATAATTGATGATATTTAATCTAGTGACCAATTGCATAACCAAATGCAACCACCATGTAAAAAATGTACTAGCACCTTTTGCAAGTGGGAGATGTTTACGTGTGAAAATAATGTTATTTACCAACCATTTACACACTTTATTTATGAGCTCAAGCAAACATGAATATACCGTAATGATTATATTGGTAAATTATTTATATAAATAAATGAAAGCAAATAAATGATTATTGGATATCTTATATGGAGGTTACTGTCATGGGTTATGGATCCTGTTTATAGCCTTAAGTAGCCTTAGAAAACATATAAAAGCAAATATGACCAAAAGTAAGAGAAGAAATGGAAAAGAGCCAAGCTAAAACAACCACGTCAAGTCACCATTTTTGCTTCCCACTAAAAGGTGAAACGTGAAGGGTGAAAACTAAGCAAGCTAAATGTGTAATGATGCATTCAGGGCCAATGCACATTGCCAAGGTCTGATGCAATAATATTCCAAGCCAAATTCCGGTGGACTCACTCATGATTACTGCAATCAAAAGAGACCCTTTTGCTCTTACATGGTACATGTCACCCCCCATTCCCTCTCAAAACTCCATCTTTCTTCGAACCAAATCATTCTCTCAAGAAAATCTGTCTCCACCAACACCCCCACAGAAGCATGCAATATTTGCATGCAAACCCGACTAAAAGCTTCAATAATCCATCTAACATCTCAACAACCCAATTAATATTATAAAGAAAAAGCATATGTAATGCTCATTACACTATCTTAATTGATAGTCAATTAGAAAAGTTGTTGCTTTTGCCAAAGCTGAGTTCTTTCAAACAATGGAAACAGACAGTTTGCAATATCCGTTTGCTTCTATAATTGCAGTGCATATATAGATTTGGAAATGATAGATACGTCCATTTTATAGATACATATACCCATTTCTTTCTAATAGTTTACCCTAGAAGGTTACAATATGGGAGCTATTTTAATAACAAAAGTGGAAGGGATGGGTGGATGTATCAATCACCAAAATGGACACACATATCCGTTCCAATAAATATTCATCTTATAAGAAAGCTTTTTCTTGTTTTTGGGGCCCCTTACTCATCATTCCTGGAATATTTCAAGTTTGTCATACAGGCCCACTTCCCACCTTTTGTCTGGAAGCAGGTGTTGACTACATCCAAAACCTAAAAAGCATTGAGATTTCATATTGCATGCATATAGACTATAGTGTTGCCTTGCCTGTTTATATTCCTGTTGCCAATATGGGACTTATACAAATTTTAATATTCGATCCATATATTTTCTTTAATTTTTTTTTTCTTGAGTGATTTGAACCTGGTCTGGACTCTCGACTGGTATATAACAACTGGCTTAATAAGATCCTTTAGTTGCAGACCAGTACAGTGGCTGCACAGTTTGAAGTGACTGGTTAGACAGTTGTCCTTCCTGTCAATCTATATGTGACCATGGACTGTGAAAAAGGAGCTAATTTTGGTAATCTGGCGTCCACCCCACTAGATTTCAAGGAAGGAGAAAGAAGAAAACCCTCCCCTCGAAAGGCTACATTGACATTTAATTAAATGGGGTTACTTTTGGGTCATGAGCAAGGAAGAAAATCCCATTTGAGCTTTGCTGCTGTTTGAAGGTCTTGTCTCTCCTTTTCTTTTAGCACGGTTTTAATAGGTTTTGAGGGTATTACGAGAGCGGGGAGTAGAAAGGAAGAACATGGTCTTTCTCAATACACAGATCCCTATGGAATACAGAAGGGTAGTCCAGCATTGTATGCTGGAACTCATTCCTTTTGTTTAGTTTAAAGGGACTTGTTTTGTTATCTTTCTATAGCTCTTTTTCACAGAGAGAGAGAGAGAGAGAGAGAGAGAGAGAGATTCATTCGCTTTGTTAACGAGAGATGCAAGAATTCTTCTTGCCATGAGTGCTGTAGCTAGAAAACAAAACACCCAGTTAGAAATGGTTGAAAACAAGAACTGAGGAATGATTAGTTTGTGCGTTTTCAAATGATTGAGATGCCTTGAAGTGAATCCTGATAGAATCCCTCTTCTTGGGAAGAAAGAAGGAAAAGGAGAGGAAGATGAAGCCCATGAACAATAATAACTGGTTGGGCTTCTCACTCTCTCCTCACATGAACATGGAGCTTTCAGCAGACCCACATCATCATCATCACCATCATCATGAAACACAGACTACATCTGCTCCTGCTGCTGCTTCCTCAGCTCCAGCAAGCTTCTTTTTGCCTCCTAATCACCTTAACAGCCCTGGGATCTGTTATGGAACTGAACCAGGAAATGGGGGCTTATATTCTCAGCTTTCTGTCATGCCACTGAAATCTGATGGGTCTCTTTGCATCATGGAAGCTCTTTCTAGATCACAACAACAAGGTATGTCATGGATTGGGGTTCTACTTTCTCTCTCTATTTTTTTTCCTTCCTCTTTTACTTCTATGAACTTCAAAGCCACTGTTTCTGAAAAAACATAAATTTGTTTCTATCTTATGAGAAGGAATGGTGTTTTCTTCCTCCCCCAAACTGGAGGATTTCATGGGAACACACCAGTATGGAAACAATGACAGAGAAACCATGTCTTTGAGCTTAGATAGCAGTAACTTGTACTATCAGCAGAACCCAGAACCTGAAAACAACAGACAACACTCCCTAGGCCTTCTGCACCCTTATAGGCAGCTGATTCAAGCTCAACAACACCCATATTTCCAGCCACTGCAGGAAGGGATGTGCTCAGGAGTAACAGGCCATGAAATGTTTCAGACATCCATGGAAGAGGGGCCTAAGGTACACCAGCTTGCGGGCTGCAGTTTGCAGCTCCCTCCAGTAGCAGAGGATGGGATTCCAGGCCTGAAGAACTGGGCTACAAGGCTTAACACTCCAAACCATTCATTGGGGGAGAAGATGAATGCCTTTTTGGGTGAGGAGGGAAGTGGATCTGCTTCTGGTGGTGCAATGGGGTATGGAGATTTGCAGTCATTGAGCTTGTCAATGAGCCCTGGTTCTCAGTCTAGCTATGTTGCAGCCACGCAACAGGCTTCTCCTCCTGGTATTGCCGAATGTGTGGTCATGGATTCAAAGAAGAGAGGAAATGGGAAAGGGGGCCATAGGCAGCCTGTTCATAGAAAATCCATTGATACATTTGGGCAGAGAACATCCCAGTATAGAGGTGTTACAAGGTCAGCAACACCTTCGCCTTTATTTTATTTTGGTTCTGGTCTCTTGTCTATGTATGACGCTTTGGCCCTGTTTGGATTCTCAAGAACTAGTTGCCCCGCGACCATTTTACCTGTTACTCTGTTTTGCCTCTTATTTGGTACTAATGCCAAAGAACATAAACAACCTTCACTTGAATGCAACTCAGGTTACCTGAACTCAGTTTGCAAAGATCCAAATGTGCCCTTGTTGAGGGTATGGGGTATGGATGCACCCCATATTGCAATTAGTTTGAATATTCAGCGCATACAAGTTGGGATTTGTATAGGATTGGATACTGTCTGTCAACTTTCCACCCATAGATCTAAGCCACTGATTGGCAGAGAGTGATTAAAACTCACACCTAATGATGTTTAGAAGCGGAAGGAATAACCACCCATGGTGCCAAAATATCCAAACTGTTAAATATTTTCTTGTGCATTTAAACATACTTAATTAGCATTGGAACTTTCTAGATTTTTATTTTTATTAGGTTGAGTTGCTCTATTGTTTTCTTTCTATTGTTTTTTAGGATTTGCTTTTAACCCTCTCAAATTTATCTCCTTCAGGCATAGGTGGACTGGTAGATATGAAGCCCATCTGTGGGACAACAGTTGCAAGAAGGAAGGCCAGACGAGAAAAGGAAGGCAAGGTTGGTTTAAAAAGGAAATAAAAAGAAATCACCTATTTTTTCTGTTTTGGAAGTAGTCCTTTTCGTAACTCCTTTTTTTGTGCTCTTTGGGCTGTTTGGCTGACTCTTAGCCTCTGGGCTTTGTCTGTTTCTTTGCTTGTGGGGATTCCATACAAATTACAAACTCAATGCCTTCCAGTTTATCTAGGTAACCATTTTTGCATTTATGAAGCATTAAGCTATTTCATGTAAATTTTGTAACGAAGAAGTAGTCTTGTTTCTTTTTCCATTTTCTTTTATCTTTTCCCTAAATTACTTTTTGTTGATTTCAGGTGGTTATGATATGGAAGAGAAAGCAGCAAGAGCTTATGACTTGGCAGCACTTAAGTACTGGGGACCTTCCACTCATATCAACTTCCCGGTATGATTGGTTACATATGAAATCCATAGAACTGTGGGACAACTTTTTAGTTACTGAAATATGAACATTTTGTCCTTTTAAACAGTTGGAGAATTACCACGACCAACTGGAAGAAATGAAGAACATGACTAGGCAAGAATATGTAGCTCACTTGAGAAGGTAAATCTCATACACCTCTGTTCTCGTACGGAAACTGCTTCATTAGTAAATCACTCATCTCACCATTTTCTTTTCTACAGAAAAAGCAGTGGGTTCTCTAGAGGAGCTTCGATGTATCGTGGAGTCACAAGGTCCTTCAGTGTTTCTTAGTTATTGAGTACCCTTTAGGAAGGGAAGAGATTATTTGCTAAATTCTCTGTTCTTGGGTATTTTCCAGGCATCATCAACATGGAAGGTGGCAAGCTCGGATTGGTAGAGTTGCTGGAAACAAAGACCTTTACCTTGGGACCTTCAGTAAGTTTTTTAATCTTAAATTTGTAAAGATGGACTTGTGTTCACACTAATCATCTTTTTCCCTGCAATATTCAGATCTGAATGATAGTGACTTCATTTTAGTTTTATGATTATTAATCTCATGCTCTTGAATTTTAGGTGCTTTAAGCTATTCAAGAAAGCTGAATTTTAGGCAGTCTAAGCCCATATAAGTCTGTTTCTCTCAACTCAATGGTCATACTTTTAAAAGGCTGATTTTCAGCCACCCACATTCTAAGGCTGATTTTTCAGGAACTCAGAGCTTTTTGTAAGGCTGGTTTTAAGATTCTCCTGAGCTCTTGGTGGGAATATGCAAAAGTAATTCGACCTATTAGCAATAACTTTCTTTTAGAAACGAGAACAATAAAATGGGTTTTTTTTGTAGGCAGTTAGCTGTTCTATATTGTATCTATACTGTCTTTAGTACTACCTTTCAGGTGAAGTCCTCTCTTGTTAGGTGAAAACTAATTGGATGAGAAAATGGAGATGGAAAAAAAATATCCATAGTTAACATTTTGTACTGTGAACCATCTTCTCAACCTTAGTTCTCAATCATCCAAAAGGGTGCTTTCCAAATCACAATGGTTTGAATATTTTGGCAGATAGAACTGTCATCCATTCTACTGTGCTTTTGAAGTTGTCTGGACATAGGATACTAGAGTATGTGGTATTATCTTCTTTAAATTTTTTGGTCCAAACCAATTGATCACCACCGAAATAGATTTTGGAAGGGCAAGGTGGAAAAAGGTGCCCCACATTATTCTGTCTTCAATTCCATGCATCACTCATGTAAACAGGAATGGTTGACAATAAGTTTTCTGCTATTCAAAGTTATTGTACATTCAAACACACTCCAAACTCACAGAGTGAGAATCTTGGAGACTTTCGAGTTCTAATGAGGCTCAAAATCCAGGCACCCAAGAGGAAGCAGCTGAAGCATATGACATTGCTGCTATAAAGTTCCGGGGAGTGAATGCTGTTACAAATTTTGACATAACGAGGTACGATGTTGAACGAATACTATCAAGCAGCACTTTACTTGCGGGGGGAACTTGCCAAGAGAAACAAAGAAATAGAAACCACCAATGAAGCTATTGAGCACCACACATCAGCTCAAAACAGTAGCCAGGAACCTGAATTGGCTGAAGACATCAACAGTGGTTCAGACTGGAAGATGGTTCTCTATCAGTCCTCCCCACAGCAACCTCCTACTGTTGATCAGCTTGATCAGAAACCGATGGGCGATTCAAACTACAGAAGCCCATTACTTTCATCTCTACATGACCTTATTGGTATAGATACCATAAACTCAGCAGAAGGAATCGATGATTCCACAAAAATGACGACAGCCCACTTATCAAATGCATCCTCTATGGTAACCAGCCTGAGCAGTCCAGGAGAAGGAAGTCCTGATAGGATGGGCCTTCCAATGCTCTTTGCAAAGCCCCCTGCTTCCAAAATCATCAGTTCTTCCCCTTTGAATTCTTGGATTCCATCAAGACAACTCAGGCCTGCAATTCCCATGGCTCACATGCCAGTTTTTGCAGCTTGGTCTGATGCTTAGCCTTTGTAAAGTAGTTTTGCATGAAAAAAAAAAAAAAAAAAGAACAGGAAGAATGAAGAAAAAAAGAAAAAAGAAACGGTGTTGTGGAAAAAGGAAAGTATGGTTGTTTTGTTTAGTTGTCGGTGGATGAGATTGGAGTTTGTTAAGGTCAAGATGGAGCCCAGTGTCTGCTGTATTGTAACCAGAGATTTGAATTTTTGAAACTGATCCTTTTGGCTTCATTGGAAGATCTTTTGCATATAGGCCCATAGGGTGACAGTTGATAGTAATTATTTCATTTATTGATGAGCAATTGTAAGGTCATCAGGGGACACATCTCCGCGCACGTGCATGTGGGACCATGATCTATAATCCAGACCTTCCGTCTGATGCTTGCTACCAACAATTCAGCCATAGATAGGCAAAATCCTCCCCAGATTGAAATTCCCAATCCTTCAACCAGTGGCCTACAAACAGATGGCTAAGAAGAGAAAAAAAACAAAGATCCAATGAAAAAAAAAATTCCCGTCTCCTAGTCTGTGAGCTTTAGCAGTCATGATAAAAATTTCATGGGCAGATGCAAGAATTGGTTGCTTGAGCCCAGTCCCTTCCCCCACCCCACCCCACCCACCCACCCACACCTGCATGGAAATAATGATGGCCATGGGATCACCCATCTGCATTTGAACAACTTTTGTTCTTGCTAAGTACAAAACCAGCTCAATGCTTCCAATAATGCATGTTGCTTTGACTGCTATCTCATCTGCCATCTAGTCTTCCTGTTCACTGCCATCATTACCATTCCCTCCTTTTCTCTGAGCTTTCTTCAAAGGTAGCAAACATTCCACATTCCTTCCCATTATTCAAAAAAGGAGAGATTCCCAAATGATGTTTATCTGTCTGTGTTTGGTCATGTGGGCTAGCTTAGGATTGTGTGATCAGAGTAATAAGGCACTTGCCTCCAATTATTGCGAGCTCTTTCCTGTTGAATCTCACTAGCTTTCTTTTGAGATAATACAGTTTAGAAACCAATGATAAAGTGGCTATAGAAAGATAAGAATGTCTAGGCCATACAATTTGAAAGCCAAATCCTTGAAACTTGGTATGCTGTATTAACTCTAATTATCAGCAGAACAGGTTGTCAGTAATTTCACTAAACGAAGAAAGAGCGAACTGCAGATTTACCTGTAAGTCTGTTATTTAAACACAAGAAGTGTAGGCTTATACGTAGCTCGAATTACTTACCAGATCCAAGTGAGTCAAGAGTTTTTAACTCTTCTTACTTTCTTGGGTGAACCTATGACAGATAAGGCTTTTAGCAAGCGAAACATATTATTTTAGATTAATCTATCCAAGAAATTTAAACCATAAAAGATCCCTTATGCTCCATTTGGATCCTTGGAACTTTGTTGCTCTGAATTTAGTTTACCTGCAAATCTAATTAACTGTGTGACTATGTGTGAGCTGAATGCTTGTCATCGGTTATGGCCAGCGGCGGACCCAAGCGTTAGAACACGGGTACAGTCGCACCCATGAAATTCGAGAAACCCTTTATATTAGACTTTAAAATATTTAATTTTATTATTTAACTTCATCATTTGATCATTGCCCGCACCACCCAAACCAAGATCCTAGGTCTGCCATTGGTTATGGCAAAGTACAAAAAGCTGCGGCTCATAGGCTGAACAGGTTATCCAGAACCTTCATTCGTGTGTAAATGCAGTTGCCAAAACTTACAAGATCCAAATGAGCCCAAATCAAGTTGTTTTGATCTAGCAGTTTGCAATAGGGATAAACCCTAGTCGGCAGAAAAAGGACTATCTTTGATCTTGACCCTCTGTTCTGATTGCCTATCACTCAAGTATCATATGATTGAAATGATTGATTATAAGCAATGAATAGGTTATGCAAATTGGTTATAACAGAAAATACTTAAATATCAATTTGGATCAACTATCAATCCAACCTAATCATTATATTAAGTGTCCAAAAGCACCAATGAATTCATCTTTAACATTTTTCTTTCTTGGTAAACAATCATGTTAACAATTCAGTCAAAGAGTTTGTGCCACTAAATGCAAGTCTTCAAGTAACTTTTTTTTTTTTTTTTTTGGTTAAGAGTCTTCAAGTTGCTTTTGTTAATAACCATTAAACCATAAAGTTGCGGAAGACCAGCCCATCCCAAACCTAGCTCACCTTGGGCTGGAAATGGGCTGACCTTTTATGCCCTTGTCCAATAGGTAAAGAGTCCTGCTATATGGACTAACTCATGGACAGAACCATGGACTAACTCCATGGTTCTCATCCAAATAATGGATGAGAACATCCAATATTTGGATGAAAACCATGGGGTTAGTCCATGGACTAACTCCATGAGTTAGTCCATGTAGACTTTTTGATAGGTAAATGGGCTTGTATCGTCCTAAATTCCGACTACATGACCCGGCCTGCTCTGACAAATTCGTCACAAATGGGCCAAACATTCGACCAATGGACAAGACAGGGTCCTAACTTCAGACCAGTGGATTTAGGGGGCCTGGAGTTCATTCAGAACAGCCCAGCCTGGCCCACCTTCAACCCTACTAAACCAAAATTGGGTGCCGAGGGAACCCGGGAGACTTCTGTAAGTTCAGATAGGCCCGGATTTTGAATTGATGTGGCCAGGCTTTTCAGAAGATTAATTCAGATTTCAAGATTCCCCTAACACAAGTCCTGTCCATGAAAAACTTGTCTATGCTGAATTATTATGAGAATGAAGCGTCCTGTTTGATTGATGGAATTTGGGGGAGTTCATGTTGGGAGAGTTGAAAATTTTTCCAAAAGCTCTCTCCTCCAAATTCTTCAAATACATCCTACCAAGTACTATTTGAAAACCCAGAACTTGGCCATTTGACACCAGTGTGGCCCACCTTTAAAATGAATGGACGAATTAGATACAACCATGATGAGCGGTGGTTCAAACTCCAAATTAGACCTTGGATTGAGGCTCTGCCTCTTGAATTCTGACTTGGAAAGGGATTAGTGACAATTTGATTCGGTCACTCAACACCACAGGTCCACAGCTGGAGTTGATATGCAAATTTTTTCTCCTTTAACGACTTAAATCACCATCTAAGTCAACTATTTTATGTATCCAGCTGTACAACAAGAGCATATCTATGAAAATCTGCAATAGTCAAACCACATACTACTTTTAAACAACAATTACCCGCAATTAAGGTACCTTTGTATAACTCTGTCATGCAAAAAGTTAACCTGATATCCTTTTTTATAGGATAGAGAGGTGGAGCTTAGTTGCAAATAGACTTCAATGCCTTTTCAACAAGTAAACTCCAATAAGGAATACAGACAGGACAATCACCATATAAAAGACATGGCATCATAGTGAGGTACACTAATCTTCTCAAATGCATTCTAGATTATGGGTGTACAAGAGATCAGTCTCATTGGTCATATCTACAACCATATGATCAAGAATATCATCATGTGTATAACAAGTGGGAAGATATTTCATTTTGTTTTATACTAACAATTTCATCAATATCGTTTAGCTGACTACGAATGTCTGATACGCTGAATTTTTTTTTTTTTTAATTTTTTTGCTAAGTTGGGTCCGTGGTACAATACACAGGAGGGACAACCTACCCACTAGGGAAGGATCCCTTGGTAGTTGTGTAAAATAAAACACCCCTTTTCACTTGTGCTTCTCCATACAATTAATTTGGTACGTTAAGGAGGAGCAGTCATTTTCTTTTTTGCATTTTGTTAAAATTAATTTACTGAACAACTAATGGCCGGCTTTTTTAAAAGAATTTTGAGAAATATAATTGAGGAGAAATACACATTCTCCAAATGCTGTCCCTTAACATGTTTATCAGATGCTTGAGCACAAGTTATCATCAAAGAGACTGGAATTTGAAGAATTTCAAGTGCATGCTTGGCACACAATAATGTCAATTGCTGTAAGAAATTTTCTAACACACACAACTTTTATGACAGAGGCCCTTAAAGATGAGAAGTTGATAACCTAGTCCACCCTCATTGGTTTATTCTGCTGACCTGTCTGTGAGGGCCTGCATGCATGAATTTCTACTGTAAAGCAGTGAACCTAAAACTTAAGCTGATAGGCCGAGCATTCCTCCTCCATAGATACCCTGCAAATCTGGCCACCATAATGAAGAGGCCCTGGTTCCTTGCAGGTTGCGACCCCACTGCCTCTACCCACTATCCAAATTAAAATCGGCTACTGTATAGGCCATAACTAAAATCTCTATGTACTTACCGTCTTACCAGCAGATACATTAGTTTCTTTTGCCTTTTCTTATGTAAGAAATCATTTTTAAAATACCTAAAAATTCCAAAAAAAAAAAAACACTGAGAATCTTCATTCCAATTGCTTTTAGAGTGTTTTGGATGTACATAAAATAACAAGTGTTATAAATCTGATGATTATTGAGAGTTTCAATACATTTTTCTCTTGTATGCTAGTGGATTAAAAGAGATCTGGCATGATCATGGCCAAAATAGACTTAAGAGGGAAAGCGCGATGGTCCAGTGGTAAGCACGGTGAGAAATGGTCCTGGGATGGAGCATGGACGAGAGCACCGGGGTGGAGGAGTAGATGGGACTAACACAGGCGGAGCACTGGCAAAAAGTGACGGAGCACACAGAGATGATAGATTAGGCTAGTTGAGAATTACAATTGTTTATCATTCCTTCTATGTAGTAGCAAATTGTTGAACAATTTGATATATATTGTTAGGCCGTTTTCTAATGACTCTAAAAGCTTTTAGAGTAAGTGGTTATCAATATTGGTAAAATGTATAGAAAGTAAGTGAGAAAAAAAACTTGCTCCTTTATTTGATGGGATCATATGGGCCACGCAGATGGCCCAGTTTTTTGTTTGTATTAGCTTTATTTAACAGAAAGTATGTGTGGAAATCTGTGACCTGACTCATCAGCCCCACACAAACTCAGCCCAGGATTTGATTCATGCATGCTTTTTCTTACTTCCAGATTTGGTTTGGGTTAATATTTCTAAACTGATATTAAAGGGGTCGGGTTTAAGTTCAATTCATACTCTTCAATCAATCTGCTAACTTGACCAAAAGATTGAAAACCACGACTGATCCACACCAACCGATTTGAACTCTACTTGTTAATCTAGGGTTCAAGTCGGCCCTTTAATTTATACTTCCAAGTTTAATTTAAGTTGGCATTCTCTACTTGATTAATAGAAAGATGAAGTCTGGGGCCATACCTTGTCGACCCGCCAATCTGAGTCAAACCAAACCAGGCCCAACCTGTCCCATTGCTCCCAACCAGCTAAAACTTTGACAGGTTAGGATTCAATGGTGCACTTACATATTCTATTTTACATTTTGTACTAATCAGCCATTTTCCATATTGAGTATTGGCCATGCTGGTGCCTTCTCCCTGGTATATCAATAGATTAGAGATACACTAAGAAAGCCCAAAAAACGAGGCCCACACGCCAAAATTCAGAGTGATTGATGGCCAAAACAAGGCCTGAATCAAATTGAGAATTTTGCTATGCGGTAGTAAGAACGCTTGTAAAATCAAGTCCATTTATTTTGTAAGCTTAAAATTCTTGGCCTGGTCCAATCCAAAGGTCAAACATTAGTACCGAATCTTTCAAGTTTCAAATGGAACATTTAGGTCTACAAGCCCAATGGGGTAGCTGGCCTATTTAAGCTAATAAGGTCGGAAACATTCATGGTGCTCTGAAGTAGCTTAAGTACATATGTGTATGGTCTGAGGTTTGGCATTATCCAATCATGGATAGATATGGCTGTGAATGGACTAAACTTGAGTTGGGCTTCTGTACCATCATAAAAAAAACTAGGCCCAAGAATTAACTTAAATTTTTAGCAATAACCCACCCACTGCCTATCAAGGAGTGGCCGTGGTTCAGGTCATGTTGAGCACTGTGGTTACTTGTACAGGCTCAACCCATGCGGCCATACCTGAAAGGATAAACTTGAACCCTTTACTAGCAGGCACTCGTGAGTTGGGTTGGTGGAGTCATAATGCAATTACTTGGTCTGTGTCAGACTGGGCCCTGATTGACAAGTCCAATGGCAATAGTGAACTCAACCCAAACCAACCCATTACTCAAACTAATAGGGTCAGTATGCCAGCCCTAACCCAATCTGCACATAAAAGGTCAACCTGAACACTAAATTATAGGGTCAGTTCGGAATGCAGCATCTTTGGAGTGGTCCATCCAATTAACCCTGGACTTTGAAACCATAGGATTGAGAAGGAGAGGCAAGTGTTCTAGTTCAAAGGGCGTATTACAGATTAAGTAGCACACATTAACGGCTGAGATCTTTGAATCTGGGAATGCTTTGGAGGAACATTCGATTCACCATGGACTCGCTAGGCTACGGATTCACATGAGTTCTAGTTAAAGCCAGATGAGAATTCCAGGGCCAAGATTTAGGACCAGCTCTGAGTGACACAGACCTCATAAAACCTGAATACAAATCTGGCCTATAAGGGTTACAGAAGGTGCTGGTCCGGCCTATGAAGACCTATGTCTAAAATCTGATCCATGCTAAATGGGCCTGACCGACTTCAATGTGATCAAATTAGCTAAAATCACTTGGACACCTATGTAGGGGAATCATTTCTCAAGTCTTACTACAACTGGAGAGAGTGGTATGGATCGTTAAATTGATTCATTATCATTATCCCAAAAGCTTTGTTCCAACTATATTGGATCCGATATGAATTTTATTTTCTCATTTCATTCTATTGTGGGTCAGATAAAATTGACTATAATTTGAAATATAATGGACCAAAATTATGACAGAGCAACTCAGCCTCAAAAGTAGGGCCCACTCACTAGTCGATAGTCTAGGCCCGGAGATTTACCTCTTGCAAAATGTTCTGGTAATACATGTTCTTCTCAGAAGCCGTATGTATATGGAGTATATGGACCGGAATTGGAACTGGTCCACTGGATAATGAGATGGGCCAGGGCTTTTTGTATCTTCTCCACCTGTTACACTTCTATACCTTTCTAGACGCATCCTCTGCACCAATGCCAATCTCCAAATTCCATCAATCAATGGATTCTCCATGCATTCCTCTTCTACGTCTGCACCTTCTCCTCTCAATTCTCATGCCATGGCTTCCCTCTTCCTCTCTCTTTCTTCATTGCCTCTGAAAACCAACCCAGCTTGGATTTCCTTCCACCCCAAACAACCATTTGCTCTAACCACCAACCTCTCATTCTCCCTCTCTCTCAAGCACCCATCAAGAAAACAGACCAGATTCTCAGCTAAAGATGAGGAAGAAAGAGAACCCATTTCTTCCTCTTCTTCTTCTTCCACCACGGTTACCTTTGTATCTGAAGAAAATGCCTATGAAAAGCCGAGCGAAGCGCCTACTGAAATTGATGGGAATGAAGAAGGAGAATCAGATGAGAAAACCCAGAAGCAGGAAGTTGATTGGAAAGCAGACGAGGAGTTCAAGAAGTTCATGGGAAATCCGTCCATCGAAGCCGCAATCAAGCTTGAGAAGAAGAGAGCCGATAGGAAGCTCAAGGAGCTCGACATCGAAACGGGTAGTAACCCAGTTGCTGGGTTTTTCAAGAGGATAATTAAAGACAGTTTGTCGAGAGAGAAAGAGAGGTTGGAGAAAGCAGAGGAGGCTTTCAAGGCATTAGATCTTAACAAGGTAAGAAATTTCCATCTGGGGTCGTTTTCTTTTGTACGAATTCACATACTTTTCTCTGAATTCTGTTAATTTTCGCATCGATGAAGTGAAACAAACGAGGCAACAGAAAAGAAAAGGTTGGATTCTTTTTTCATTCAAAATTCTCTCTCTGTCTGTGCAGTTAAAGAGCTGTTTTGGGTTTGATACTTTCTTTGCGGTTGATGTTCGGAGATTTGGAGATGGGGGGATTTTTATTGGGAATTTGAGAAAGCCAATTGAAGAAGTCATGCCTAAATTGGAGAAGAAGCTCTCTGAGGCAGCGGGAAGAGAAGTTGTCCTCTGGTTTATGCAGGAGAAAACAAATGACATTACTAAACAGGTAAACTAATCTATGGAGACCCTTTAATTTGTGTTAATTTTGTCATTGTTAATTAAAAATCTTTATATGAAAACAGATAAATGCCAATGATGTTCTTCTTTTTCGTCGAAGTTGATTTGAATTATGTTTATGATATCACACTATAATTGATTTGAATATTATGTTTAGAATTACCATAACTGTTAGTGTGATACATATGAATGATGTATGTTGATGTGAATGTTTTATATGAGGCACTTCTGTTTCACCTGCAGAGATCTAGATCTTTTTATAAGGGAAACCACAAAACAAGTAGTTAGTGTGGAACCTATGGACACCATTTTCCCTCTCTTATGGTTTTATATCCCATGGGGGGGAGGCCAAGAAAAGAAAATCCTCTCCGTAGACAGTTTAGAAAGGAGAATAAGTGAAGTGGTTTAACTCTTCGTAGAAGATTCTTCTAAAATAGGTGTTTATACTCTATTGAGAATCACATAGATGCAGCAAATGTGTATATTATATTTTTGGACTTCAGAATCTTCTTCGATGTGAGTCCATGAAAAAAGGTTCACTAGGTTCACAGTGTATTTCTCTGACGAACTCAACCCCTTACGCATGCCAGGAAGGATATGAGAAAGTATTTTTTTTTCTTTGAAAATAATATGAGAAAGTAATTAGAGGAAGAAGCAATCACCCATTTGTGCAGTTTTGGTGTCATTTCTAAAACTCCCTTATTATGGTCATCATGATCAAGACAGGCAATTCTCACTGATTAACAATGGTAATGAATGGTAAAATTTCTCTTTGCTAAGGAGAAGATGCAGGTTTGATCCCCGCTATCCGCCCATGGTACACACACCAAAAAAAAAAAAGAAGGCTGGGTCCTATTTTCTGCAATTTTATCATGGGATGGTTAATGACCTATTGGAT
Organism: Litsea cubeba; assembly: GCA_012931725.1. Taxonomy (NCBI): domain Eukaryota; kingdom Viridiplantae; phylum Streptophyta; class Magnoliopsida; order Laurales; family Lauraceae; genus Litsea; species Litsea cubeba. Next base: position 18,076,104 of record CM022945.1, read on the forward strand.
GATTCAAGCCTTTTGATTTGGTGTTTGCAAGTGAAAAATTGCATCCAGTGCTTCACATTTAACAAGATAACTGATGATGGTTAGAATCATTGGACGGAGGAATTTTTGGATATCTTCTTGGTGCAATAGGATTGAACCAGCAAATGTTTGGCCCGACATGTGTCTCCTATGAGTATTCTTTGTAGGGCGAGGTGAATGATGAGACCTAACTTTGTATCCTTGGTACTTATTGTGAGATCCCACCTACCTGGACTTGCCCGTTTTGCCTGTTAGCTTGTTAGCTTGCTTGTCTTCCAGGGGGCTTGGACTACACTAACCCCCACATTGGAAATATCCAAGTCTTGACCTTTGGCTTAGAAGTCAAATCCTGTCTTAACTCAACATGACGTGTTTTGAAGCCGTGCAGTCCCGGATCCCATAAGAACTCCGAAGTTAAACGTGCTCGAGCAAGAGCAATACCAAAATGGGTGATCGCCTGGGAATCTTCGTGCGCCCCGTGGGCCAAAGCGGAGTTGTTAGAGCCTTTTAAAAACTGTGCGGTCTCAGATCCCATAAGAACTCCGGAGTTAAGCATGCTTGGGTAGGAGCAGTGCCGGGCACGTGGGCCAAAGCGGACAATATCATGTTGAGTTGCGCGGGGATGTGACTTTTATTATACGTTTATAAATTTTGCCAATAGCTTTGTTGGTGTTCTTTTTTATTCTTCTACCCAAATTTAATGATTAGTTTGTTTTGATGACTCTGAGATTACAAGTGATTGTAGTGTACTTCTATATCTGTTGAGGTGAATCTATTGTGAGACGAGGAGCTTGTGATGTTTTCAGGTGTGTGTGGTTCAACCGAAATCAGAAATGGAGCTTCAATTTGAGTCTACTAAGCTGAGCACTCCCTGGGGATATGTCAGTGCAATAGTTCTATGTGTTGCAACTTTTGGAACAATAGCTTTGATGAGTGGTTTCTTCCTTAAGCCAGATGCTACTTTTGATGACTATATAGCTGATGTTCTACCTCTTTTTGGTGGCTTTCTTTCCATCTTGGGGGTTTCTGAGGTATTTCCTGTTTTCTTCAATGATTCTGGAGCATTTACCTTGTCTTGTTCATTTGTATAATATACCTGTGATCAAATTAATAGTTTCCTAGATTTTTGTTATGATTTAGTTTTTACTATTACTTGGGGAGCAGATTTTGAGAAGTTGTGGTGTACAACATACGAGGGTAAATATGCCCATGGTTTACTTTGTGCTTTGGAAAATCAGCTATTAATCTAGTGGATCCTTTCACATTGTACTTAACATTTTTGAATTTAATGGATCCTTCTATATATAAATTAGTATGCGACATGTATATTGTTTAACAATCACGATGTTATATAGTTTTCATAGAAAAGCACTTAATTACACAGTGGTGTTCTGTATCTGAGCTTTCAGACTTTCTGTATTAGGGTTATGGTTACATCTTCATTGAAGGTTTCTTCCATTTGAAACAGTTTTCTGGAACTCATTGCAAAGCTTTGTGGCCTTAAACTGGTGATATCGTGAAATTAAAAGTTAGGATTTGGTAAATAGAATGATCTATTGGTTATCACTCTAGTGGGACACGGGTTGTAACATGGTATTTACAGTAAGCATCTATCGTCCTTGGTTAATCCATTTCTTAGAATTGTTTGTACAATATCATTTGATACTGAGATGATTCTACTGTGATTGTACAAGCTCAAGTTTCTTTCTTAATTTAAACTTCTAACACTTTTGTCTTGCAAATGACGAAAATGGTGTCTGCTTTTCCTGATTGCCTGGTATCTTTGTTGTTGGTTCATGGTTGTATTCCTAAAATACACCCTTCTAGTCTCATACAGTAAATCTAATGCGTTTATCTAGTCTCATGCAGTAAATCTAATGCTTTTCATCTCGAGTCTTGCAGATTGCAACGAGGGTAACAGCTGCTCGCTATGGTGTTAAACTCAGCCCCTCTTTTCTTATTCCATCCAACTGGACAGGATGCCTTGGAGTAATCAATAACTATGAGTCGCTGCTTCCCAATAAAAATGCACTTTTTGATATTCCTGTTGCACGCACAGCTACTGCATATTTGACATCTCTTGTGCTTGCTATCACAGCTTTTGTGGCTGACGGTAGCTTCAATGGAGGTGAAAATGCACTGTAAGTCTTCTTTAATGCCTCTCCAAAGTATAGGCTGTTTTGATGCCAAAGCTGGGCTTCATATGTTTTTATAGCAGAATTCTCTTTGCAGGTACATACGGCCTCAGTTTTTCTATAACAACCCTTTGCTCTCTTTCATTCAATTCGTGATTGGTCCTTATGCTGATGATCTTGGGAATGTATTGCCTAACGCGGTTGAAGGCGTAGGTGTACCTGTTGATCCCCTTGCTTTTGCTGGACTTCTAGGTGAGTTTTTCACTATTCCATCTTTATTTTCTTCTTCTTTCTGCTTATGGGTTGGGAATTTGAAAGTGGGATATAGTAACATATGCAATGCGTTTATACAAGTTAGTAAGGTTTAGACTGATTGATAGCAACATGTGTTTCCTTCTAAGCATGAGACTTGTCTTAGCCCATCCCAACAGTTGATATTTCTTTTATTGCGACCAAGTTATCTTCTCACCTTATGTTTCTTATGGAATATGGACAGAAACAAAATTCAGTTCCAAAAAATTCCAGCATACCAGTCCTTTTTTTTAATAAATATTTTTGTGCCACATGCATTACAAGGACATCGCACTTTATAGGGTTTTGCATTTTCAACTCAGGATTACAGGTCACTGGACATAAGTCAATTTGTGAAATAACCTTGGCGTCTTTCTAGTTGAGGAATTATAGGGAAATACAGCTAGTGAATTTTTTTTTTTTTTCATTCCACAACTGTGGCCACTCTTAACTAGGAAGGGCATTGTGGGAAATGAACAATTCTTTGAATTAGTTTAGAGGACTGATTCTATTCCTGGCCCAGCAGACTCCTGTTGGTGCTAACAATATAAAAAGTAATTCCATGAGTTCCATTGCCTCACATGGTGTCATCTATATAGAGTTTTAATCGCATCGATGATACAGATCAGTAATAATGTCATTATGAGATAACAGCAAGTACTATACTTCCCTTTCGTGATAGGGATCTTTCAATATTTCTCCATGAGGTTCGGACAGTTGGGCATACATGTGATGGCAAGGCCGGCTTTTTTCTATTCTTCTTCTTTTGAACAATATAACTATTAAGGCATTGCAGAAATACCAGGACTATAGATAATATTACACACTTATTCATGTGCAATTGACTTTGCGCAGGGATGGTAGTGACTTCTTTAAACCTGTTGCCCTGTGGACGGCTCGAAGGAGGCCGCATAGCTCAAGCTTTATTCGGAAGAGATGTTGCAACGCTGCTATCTTTTGGGACATCGCTCCTATTAGGAATTGGTGGTCTGAGTGGTAGTGTCCTCTGCTTGGCTTGGGGCTTGTTTGCTACCTTCTTTAGAGGTGGGGAAGAAATACCTTCAAAGGATGAGATTACCCCCTTGAGCGATGACAGGTACTCATGGGGTATAGTCCTTGCCCTTGTCTGTTTCCTCACTCTTTTCCCTAATGGTGGAGGCACATTTTCAAGCTCTTTCCTTAATCCACCTTTCTTCAGAGGGGATGTGTAAATATCCTAAATTAGTTAGTCTATAGTCTTTTTAGCTTATTAGCAGCATTATTGTATCATAGTAAGTGATCATGTGCTTTCAAAACATGAAGAAGCTTAGATTTGCTTCTTGTTTGTTAGTATTCTCTCCCAGTGGATGTACCTTGGTAGCTGGAAAAAGGTGTACCTTGGTAGAATGTAGCTACCAAAACTATGACAGATCTGTAAATAGTATTTGTTGCCTTTTATATTCATGTAGGATGTACCTTGGTAGCTGGAAAAGGGTGCCATGGTAGCATAGATGGAAGGTCTCGACACAGTTAAGAGTCTTAAAACTGTGAACAGGAAATTCTTGAAGATTGGTTGTTTGAGATCTGAATAAATAAAAATTATTTAAAAATTATGAATAAATTTTCAAAAAAAAGAGAGAGAGAGAGCATTTGTAGGCTTAGAGCCATGGTTTAAAATCTCGGTATCGGTCGCGGTATCGGCCGGGCCGAAAAACCGATACGTCGCGGATATCGTCGCGGATATCGGTCCGTCGCGGTCGTCGCGGTGTGAATTTTTTTTTTAATCCAAAAAAATCCGCAAAAATATTCAAAAAATCCAGAATATTAGAAAATGTTGGAAAACAATATTTTTTTCCATTAGTAACATCAATAAATCAAAATCTCGGTCACCTTAAGTTATGAGTCCTGTTTGTATTGCTGTTCGCTTTATTCTCCAGTATTTTATATAATGCAACCATTATTGATGCTCATGATCAATAGGATGAAATATCATAAATCTGACATAATGCAACCACAATTTTTGGCAAAAACTCATACTTTTTTGTTCCAAAAGTATAAATCTATTTTAAACTAACACATTATCAATGCATTTGAACACTAATGTGAAAAAATGTAATTGATTTCAAGAAAAGCCCCAAATTTTGGAAATAAAAAAATTTAGATCTACACTTTAAAATACTAGATCTAGGAAAAAATAAGTGAGTAACATCGAATCTAACTCAATATAAAGCCTTTTCGTTCATGAATTAGCATATTACACAATCTTTACTACTATATCATTCCAAACATAATTAAATAGGTTTAATATCATATCTAGTAGTTTCTGATAATAATTGACATCCAAGCACAAAAAAAAAAAAAAAGACAATCAAAAGAGTCCTAGCTATCATGGTCAAGTAGATCATTTTGTCCTTTTGAATTTAGATTGTTACTTATCTAAAACATGCGCTTCGCAGAGGGGGTCCGGGAGTATCCCATGGCAAAAAAAAAAAAAAAAAAAAGGAGATCGGCCGATATTTTTAAAATATCGGCCAAGATATCGTCACGGCCGATATTTTGAAAATATTTGCCGATATCTCGCGATATTTTGGCGATATATAATCCCGTATCGCCGATACCGATATCTCAGCGAGATATCGGTTCGGTGTCGGCCGATACCGGTACGTATCGGCCGATACGTACCGGTATCGGCCGAGATTTTGAACCATGCTTAGAGCAACTCCATCAGAGGAGTCTTTTGTCCGTGTCCTGCCCAATCGGTAATAAAAGGCATTTGTAAGGCCCTCCAACAAAGGTGCCTAAGTCCAGCTGGCATTTGGCGGTGCAACCCCCATGTCAAATTTGGCATATGGAAAAGTATATGCCAAATTTATTCTTTGTAATTAAATAATCACTTGGTAACTGATATCATTTGAAGAGGTGACATTGTGCAAGAGAGAAAATGATAAAATAATAAATTGACATCCTCTTGGAGTTGCCCAAGAGAGATGTCAAATTTACAAACTTCATATTGTGCCACATAAGCCTTCAGTTTCAATCAGGCATCTCCAAATTTGAAGGTTCTCTTGGAGATGCTCTTACATCAAATAATAATTGTTCTCTGTCAAAGTGCAAAATGCATGTAATTGTTGGTGAGCTGTGTAGCTCAATTGATTATGGACACTAAATGATGGATAAAGAAAAGGAATGTAGTAATTAACATATTTCTAATCGTTGCTATTAGTTGCCATTTGTGAATTGAACCAACACTGTTTGGATTGAAATTTTTTCAAAGGCCTATATGCACGAGGGACATTCATTTTAGTTTGTTTTAATAAATGGGTCCTACTGATGGATTTTTCAGACATCTTTCAATCCGTTGCCATTAGTTAGGCCCACAAATAGAAATAGCTAGAAAGAAAGACCTTGAAAATAGATTAACTAATGAGACCACATAATCATGCGTGCATGCGATCAATCTGGTTAGGAATTCAATTCAACTGGGAGCGTAGTCTGTCCCAAGGCCAACATTGATATTAAAATGTGCTAAACCTTGTGCTAAACCCTGACTGTTGTCTAATGTATGGGACATCGGTTTACTCTACCTTCTCTACTCATCCAAAGACCTTGAGTGGGGGGCAAAATATTACACTATACTGAGAGGAGATTGCTTTTGGTCATTATCATTTGGATTGCACACCATGGTTGGTTAACCTCTACAGTAATTCCACTCAAGCAGATGCTTATAACTCCTCACCTTTGCTCATTTAAACAAAAATGGGCATACTGGTTCACCAATGGACTGGGTGCTGTCCTATCTTAAAATGTATGGCTTGGAAGTAGGAACCCATGAACTTATCTGCCAATTATCATTTTCACTTCAGGTATTTGCATTTACATCTATCTATGGATATGTCTGTCTAGCAATGTCCAATGGTTCCTGAAGACACGGACATTGGATTGAGGACATGACTCTGCTCTTTGTGAAGTTCTCAATCCAGATATGTATAGATATGGAAATGTCATCCATACATAGAAATTTGTATATGGTATTGAACTTTTTATAGGATGTATTGACTTTAATTTAAATGTTAAAAATGTTTCCAAATTAACAAAATTGTCTTTATTTACTGTTCTTTTTAGTGATTTTTACTGAATAATATAATATGCCTAAAAAACTTAAGTCACCTGTTGAATGATTAAATTTTAAATATTTTTCACAGAGTGCTTCTTACTAAAAATATGTAAGACAAGTATACGGATATAAATCCCTTCTTTTTAACATTTTTTAGATTGAAAAGTACAAAGGCTCCTAGAATTTATAGTGTGCCCTATTAAAATCTCCATGCAGGATCAAGTATGAATATTGAATTAACGATGTCGTGTCATTTAGATATGGGCAATGCTAAACTTATAAAAAAATCGAAAGTCCTAAGGTACCGTAGCATGGATTACTCCATCATTCATCTTGGCATGGATTGGTATTTACATGCAAACCAGCGTTTTCTCCAGATTTTCCATTGATTCACTTGTTGCGATGTTTAATATAATACTCTATATGCATATGGTATTAAATGACAAGGTTAGGTTTTTCCATCAAGGACCCCTAAATAACAATCACAACAACTAAAGCTGTTTTACCTCAATCTGAAGAGGTTCACCAACTAAGGGTGTGTTTGGATGTTACTAATATACAATCTACAAGGTTTGCCAGAAATCAAATTCCAGTAAACTGATGTGAATGATATAACAGTTTTCCACTCAGTACTATTAAAATTTAAATGCTATTGCAATTGTTTTCAGTTTAACTTCAGCTTAGAACAGGCTTTTCCTCAATTTCAAACTACATGCACATTCTAGGCCCATTTGCTTCTTCATGAACAGAGTGCAGCTGTGCAGGTAACTCTGTTTCCGCCTACAGCTTACAGCTTGGACAAGTTTTTGCAGATAACTCTGTTTCTGCCTACAGCTTGGACAAGTTTTTACAAGTCAGTTGCCAATGAGGGGCAAGTATATATGTGAAGAGGGCCTAACTTTCTCCCAAGTCACTCGTAAGATGTCAAATAATGCTAGCTTGATATCAATCAAATGACACCCTGAATAACGAATGATAGCTTCATCTGCGCGTGCACCGATCATCTTATTAAAAATACATGAAACTGATTTGTTTAATTTTCCATGATCTTCTTTTAGAACACCCAAGTCTTTTCATGGGTATATGGCTTAAGATATATTATTTGTGTATAATGTAATCAGGGCAGTGCAGTTCAATATTATTCTATCATTTCTACAGTGTGCGGCACTCAAGATAGTGTACGAACATTGTATTCTGATTCAAAAAAGGGAATAGCTTTTATTAAAAAACATGGATCTTTGCAGAGTAACTATATCTTCTTTGAGAGGGACATTGATATTATGCCATGGTTTAATCATAAACATGCATGCACACAGCCATTTGTACAGGCGGCATATAATAAAATTGGCCCAAATTGTCCTTAATATGGCCCCTCTGTAGAGTGGGAGGCCTGAAATCAGATTTGTTGGATGGTTAACGTCTTATTAAATGATATTTTTTGTTGAATTTCTCACAGATGTATCTAGTCTAAATGATATAATGATTACTTGATTAGATTGGACCATGTTGGTTCAGTGTCACAAATCTGTACTTCTTTAGTAAACAAATGCAAGAGAAAGCTGAGGAGCGCGACAAAGAGGACGGTGTTGCTAGAGTAGTGATCACTGAATAGACCATGAATTTCACGCTGTTGGAATTTATTTCTCTCAGTTTTACTAGCTATGAATCTCCAAGGAGAGAAATGTACCTTTTTAATGACCGGATATGGGCCTTAAAACAAGGGTTATTGATGGGTATTCGGTCCCTCAGAACCCAAGACCAAACTTTCTCGGATTGGTCATCATCGTGGGCCTACTAGGGCCATCAGCAGATATTGAAAAATCACCCCCTCAAGAACATGTCGAGAAGTTTTAATTTTTAGGTTTTCCTTTATTAGGATTTAACTATACAAATCCCAAACCATGTTTTAAAATCATGCCTTGTGCTTAAAATTAAATGCATGGGATTTTATCATTTTAAACGAAGAGACACTGCATCTCAACAGGCATAGTCTCATCACTCATGATTGTGACCTAAACCAAATATTATAATCCACAGTAGCAATAAAAAAACAAAGAGCTCATCAACACTATCACAAATATCAAGGATGCAGCAAAAGCTTAGTGATAGTGTCGCAGTATATACTTGAAACAAAATTATTTTCCTCGCAATGTCACAATATTCTCTAACATTACCAAAAAATGAAAATTTCTTGAGAAGATAATGAGTAAATTGGAATAGAAACAGGAAAAAAAATTACTTAAAAGTATTTTATGTTTATATTTTGGTCATTGTTTTTAATTATTTAAATACTAATTTATTATTTGTGATATTATAATATTACAGTATGATTTGAAGTTTTGACTTGTGCACATATCTCACTCATGCTTGATCTGATGTAACCATGATGGCTAGCCTCCTAATCCAAACTATAGAAAAGAAAGAAGTTCTTTCTCGTTTTAGTGAATGTGTGTAACTCTAATATGGGATTTTAATACTTTTACACTTTGAAGAAAAATCCTCAAAAGTAAATACAGTTTAATTGGACTAGTGAGATTAACTCCAACAAGTTGTATGTGTGCCTCATGTGCTGTGACTTGGAGCATGCATAGAGGCCATCACGCTCATCATCTAGCAGAGCATCAAATTAGCCGTCTCTGCATTAAACTATATTGTTTGTGGTCACGGGACAGCAGAAAGCAAGCGTCGGTTTGTGCATATTCTTCTTGTATATTATTCCCCTTCCCCTTGGTACGCTGCCTGAGGCTCTAACTCGATGAATTTCATGAGGCTCTTAGTCTAACCCCCTTAAAAGCAAAGCCCCCCAATCTGGAACTAGCAAGATTTTATCTTGATAAGGAGTTAAGCCCACTGTTAGATTAATCATTATAAATATTTAAAATCTTTGTAGTATTTGTATGTAAACAAATTTGGTGATATGTAAAATTGTTATTGAATTAAAATTTTGTGGAGGCTCATTTGGAGGGGGCATTTATTTTCAATGCTTCAAAGTTTTATGAATAAGTCACATTAATTGAGATAGTTTGTACGGGTGAAAAAGTCTTTCTATGTTGGCTGATAGCCTAAAGAAAAAGGGATTGAAACTAATATAATTGAAATAAGGCTTTAATGTTAATAACAATAAATAGGTCGGCCTCACAAGTTTTTCAACCAAGTTTCAGTTGTTTGCTATCATCCTTTGATTGAAGATAATATAAGAGGATGGGGACCATGCTATATTGCTACTCTCTTTTAGCTGTTTGGCGAGTATTGTCATACTGGAAGTGTGCATTGCATTGAATCTTTTCATATTGGGACCGGATCCCCTGTTTGGACCAGAAAAGGGGTTGACATGCAGGGGGCGGCTGAGGGGGCAAATGGGGCTCAACCACCCCCTTATGTGTCGCCCGCTGTTTGGTCCAATCAGAGTTTTCCTTTTTGGACCAAATAGGGAATCCTTTTCCATCGTATTGGGGTTCGGCTGTTGACGCAAACTTTCTTCTGTCACAACTCACAGATATGCATCGTTTTCAACAAATCTTTGTTCTGGGATTTTTTTTGAAATGTTACAGGAAAAAAGTTGTTATATTTCCATTTTTTTATATTTTGAAAATATAACGATGTAATTAAAAAATAGGGCCATTTCATCTTTCTATCACAACATTATCAACATATTCATGACATTGTCCAGGTGGAATGGGGAAATGAGTTTTTTTTTTTTTTCTAAACGATAAGATAAGAAAGAAAAGTTTTTGTAATATTTTCAGACGCACTGGTTTAATGCTCTGCTCACACAGTAAGCATAAAAATACCATTTTATATTCGTTCTTAATCTAGTACTATCAATGGTTCAATTAAGAAAAAGGAAATAAATGTGTGTCCAAGTCATTAAAAATGGTCAAAATTTTTTGTAAGAATGGCGATTTAAATGCATTTAAGTCAGTCATAGCGATCTCAATTTTTTTTATGAAGGCCAGTGCAATGTCTATCACTTCTTGTAAAAAAAAGTGGCAGGATCATTTAGAACGAGGGGCTCCTTAGTTGGTTAATAATTCCGTCTCTCACTCAGTTGCTCAAAGTGTGATTCTGAGTATGCTGCCTTCTTTCTAAGTGTGTGGACTCTCTTCCTATGTGCCTGAGCAAACTATTCTCCTTGTTTGATGGTTATCTGATGGGTCACTCCTAGTCCTCTTGGTTGGGATACCTTTATTAAAAAGTGGTAAGATGATTTGACACATAAAATTACCAGTCACCTTTATATAATTATCATTTATAACTCAACACTCTATAATAATATACTAAAACAACAAATTGCCATCTGTAACATTGATTGAGAGGTACGGCATAGGAAGGGGCTAGTGGGGAGAAATAAGTATATAATAACAAGCTTGAGAGAGCCCGTACACATGAGAAGACAGTCTATTGAAGTGGAAAAAAAATTCACATAAGTGAAAAAAAGACCCCACAAATGAAAAGAAATTGAGTACCAAACGGTCAAATCCTAGACAGCTAAGTGAGAACCGTCTCTTCTTACTAGGTAAGAAGCTGTTCTCTACCATATTAGCACTTGCTTTAACTTCAAAGTTTAAAATTCTTAGACAAGGAAATGAAGGAAAAAAGAAGCCCCTGTGGCCCTGTGTGTGTTCTCAGTGCAGCCATGGTTTGGCTTGGTCCATACCAGTCATGTACTGGTCGATTCACGATACAGTTCTGTACTTAGATAGTACTAGCTCATGCCTGCCCCATGCTCCACGATGTCAGTCTGTGCTGCTCTTGTGCCAATCAATACTGCTACGAATTCCGGATACTGTAGACTCGTGATGCTAGTGCTACTGATGACAAGCACCGAATCAAATTCAGGTTCGTTTAACCATTAGAGTGTGAAAACATTGATTAACCCTGAAAAGTGCACTGATTAGACAATCTGTAATCATACTTTCTTTCAATCCACGGAATTAGTGCTGGATAGAGGCACGGTGTTCTGTTAATTAGCCACACAATGGACGCAAACTATATGTCTATGATGAATAATTCAATATACACCCAGCAACGTGCTTTCAGAGGTTAAGTTCTGGATACAGAACAGTTCATAATCCAAGTTCTTTTTTTTTAACCTCCCTTTTTTTTTCTTTTTTTCATTTCCTTGTTTTTCAAATTTTTTTTTATATTAAGGGGGCATATACTAGAAAACATCAAAAGAGCACCACAAAGAAAGTACAAGATAAAGCACAGAGGAAAGAAACAAAAGCATGCATTATATTTAAAAAAATAAGGAAAAAATATCTAATATTTTGTTTCTAATATCTAGATATTCGAAAGCATGCACTGTTTTTCTATACAGGTTAATGACTTATGCCCATTAAGGAGAAAGGATAAGTTAAAAAAGATATTACTAAAAATCGTAATAATAGATCTAAAATAGTGCAATCCGTCCAAAGATTTGGCTTGGTATAAATCGGAATGGAGAAATATCATTCATAGAGCTGACCCTAATATAGTTGATGGTGATGGTGATGATAATGATATTTATTGTATAACTTGAGGTATTATTGGAAATGCCCTGACAATTTTGGATTAAAGTTCAAAAGCACGACAATAATGAGGGTCTTAGGAGCTCCAAGATCTCCATGGGATTCACTTGTTTATTGTTTTGAGGATCTTGAAATTGTTTAATTCATCCTTATTACATGGAGTCAAAATAGTGTGAAGGGTTTAAATTGACAGTAAAGTGGTTTGATTCTCAATCATTACATAAAGTCAAATAAGTACAAAGGGTTTAAATTGATTATAAAGGAGGTGAGTCCCGCATGATGGACTATTCTTGAGCTAGGAACTTTCACCTATGCCCCAAGCTGAGTCGGCTCAAATTCCACCTAGTCTTCGTACTCAAAAGACCAAACTCGAAGAAGCCCAATCTAAAGGTGCATCTTGATCTCAGACGTGTTATATGACCTGAAAAATGGCCTGAAAGGCCCTGAAATCCTAGGGTCCAGGCCTGTCAGGCCATTTTTCAGGCCTGATTTTTCAGTCCTTTTAGACTTTTACATCTTGGCTTACACATGCATGCTCCCAATAGCCCTGTCCTTACCCAAGTTGCATCCCAAATAAGATGAGGCCAAGGACACAATTATAAAATCTTCAAATGCTCTTTGATGAGATTTTGGGACAATCAAGTACACTCTAGCATTATGAATATTAAAATTTAGAGAGCTCTAAAATCAAATAATGACATTGAAGAAGGTTGAGCTTTTCAAATTCCACTAGTCAAAAAAAGAAATTTTATATACCAGGGCGAGTAACAATGCTATCCAAAATTTCAAGCCCATGGAATTGCATTGTAAATTAAAGCAAACAAACGAGTCCTAAGTACTTTGTTATAGAGATTCGATTCAATACAGAGTATTTGTGATGATACATGTGTACCACTCGGAGAAATTGCAATCTCCCACGACTCACAGGCATCTGAGAAATTGGCGAGATAAAAACCACTTGACCAAGACGAAGAAGAAGAAGAAGAACAACCACAGCTGGAACCGTACAAGGACAAGGAGGTAAAAAGATGATAAGATTCCCCTTGTTCTTTGGTAATTAAAATTTGTCCATCCATAGATTAGAAAACACAAAGCAGAAAGCAAGAAAGGAAAAGCTGAGGAAGAGACCGCAGGAGGCGAGATCATAAGCAAACACCCGAAAAGCTCAGATACACCTCGGGAGCACGAGAAACCACCATCTTGTCTCTTCCTTTTCAATATGCTCTGGGTCAATATTCTCCTGCCAGCCATGACCCAAACAAGGTGTCCCCTGCCATTCTACGGTGCGGAGTTTTTTAACACAAACTCAAAATGGCACAAAAGAATGATAGAGGATATAAGTTTTTGTGCTTCTGAAGTGTACCATACAGATCCTCCAAAACCAAGCAAAAGGAGATTGTGGGTTGTCATCAGCGAGAGAAAACAATGAGTGTTCAACAGCAGAGAGTCAGATGAATAGTTGGCAATGTGTCAGTAAAAAGATTTCAAACTTGGGGTTGAAGAGAAGAACCCAACCAACCCTCTGTAGATAAAATAATGTAAATAAACATGATTTAAAGTTGCAGGAGATTAGTTTTTGGAATATTTTACAGGGAGCAGTTGGTAGTTGGTAGTGGTTAATCATTCAAAAACATACCTTGCACTCTTTCAGAACTTCACCTCTGGGGCAGGTAAAACCTCCCAAATCCCAATATCCTATCTCCATTCTCTCCAATTTCAGTGGGAATTGATGCCCTTTTTTGCTTTGAAGTGCCCAGTTGGGTTTCATTGAGTTTTTTGGACTTGGTCCATTAGAATTTGATGCCTGTGAACACCCCATTTGGAAATTTGCCTGTTATTGTCTCTGCTAGAACCTTAAGTCTGTCCCGCACAGTTCCATTTAGGTTGAACTCCTCCAGCATAATTTGATGCTTGTGTGGGGTTTTGTAGATTCCCATTTGGGAACAATAGTTCCTTTGATCTACTAGAGCTCCATTGGGGTACCCACAGGTTCCAATTTTTGTTGTCTTTTAGCAGAATTCGATGCTTTATAGGTTTCTCTGATACCCATGATAGGAATGTTCTGTTTCTTGCATATGCTGAAATCAGTCCGACTAGTTCCCTTTCATCTTTAGTTTCAGTATTGTTTTTAATGCTTTTGGGTTTCTTGTTTATCCAAGTTGGGAAATTTTCAAATGGTGTCTGCAACTGTCATTTTTACATTGTTTTTTATTTTGCTATAACTGAATCAATCCTACCCATTTTACCCATTTCCTTTTCTGTTGAAATTCAGCAGAAGTTGATGATGTAAGGTGTTTTTATAGATGCCCAGTTTGGCAAATTTTCATAGAGTGCCTGGGGATAATATCCTAATTTTGTTTTTTGGGCATTGATCTAAAGCTTCAAAAAGATTCTCTCATTGGTTACTGTAGAATTACTAGTAGAAAATCAAACCTTGTAAAATGAAATTCGTGCTATTTTTTTTTTTAAGGAACTTGGTAGTCTGCTGAGTAAAAAGTGAAGGAATCTGCTTTCCTATTTACTAGTTTTGTATTCTGTTAACTAATGCCATTCTTTTCTTATTTGTCTCCTTTATGCTCTGAAAGGTTCACTTTCTTGTCTGTGGGGCATTTCTCATTATTGTAGGTTTGATCTTAGGGTGCTTTTAAAGTAACTAGTTGATAGATGGATGGTAGATTATATGCCTGGTACTTGGATTTTCCTTTTCTTTGTATGTGGGGTACTCCTTGTTGCAAGGATGATTGCTTTTGCTTTCACCTTCTTGGTATAAAGCTGCCATAGTTATTTGTTCCTTGTTGAGTGTTGCAAGAAATTACAACTGTTTTTTCAGTCACACTTCATGTTGCTTTAGATAGTGATCATCTTCTTATGTTTTCTTGGTGGCTTGCGGTTTGTGGGTCGGGGACATTGTTGGTTAGTATAAATTGGGCGGGTAGGACTCAGCTACCAATTGTTTCAGAGTCAAAATACATATTTCTTTGGTAGAGGCCATCTTCTGTTTTAGGGTGACTCAGAGTTAGGGAACTGGGTTTTGGTAGTTTATCATCTTTGTCATAGTAACATTGCCATCTTTCTGGTGTCCAATATTAGTAGTTGGGTCAGTTAGTGGTTGTTTTCCAGCAACACGTCAAGTTGCTTCAGCAAAGATCAAGTCGTCCTGTTTTTAGGGGTGATTTCAAGTTGGCAGTAGGGGGTGTGTTGGGTCATGGGTGTTACTGGTCAGGTGGGTATAATTTGAAAAGATTTCCAATTGGACTGCTTTTTCAACTTGTTTTTGGGCTTTTCATTTGAGAACATGAGTTTGGGAAATAACAGTGAGTTTGGGTTTGGACAGAAAAGTGAGGATCGCTTTAATTGCCAATCTCCTGTGATTTCTTCATCTCAGCAATTTGAGAATTATTCAGAGACGACAATGACGACCGAGTCACTCTTTTTTGCTGGTTGGGATTCACTAATTTCCACAGATTCTCATCATCAGACCAATCAGTCATCCTACAATGCTCTTACGCTTGAGAGCCAGAGAATTAGTGATATGTCTCACCTTGTTCAATGCCCATCTGGTGCTGGTTTCAACAAGCTAGATCAGAGGCTTTCATGCCTTGAAAGTGGTAGTTATGCTGATACTATGGCTCCACTTGGAGGATGCAAGGAGGCGAATCATGAAGCAACCAATCAAGAGGAGAGCCTCCCCATTTCAAAGGATGACATTCCAGGACGATCAATTAATGCAAAGAAAAGGAAAATGAAGCCCGAGGGTTCCACAGTTGAGGGTTCCACAGTTGATTCCCGTTCTCAATTTGATAGCACTCAGGTAATCTACCCTTGATTGGGTCCAATGCATTTAGATTTCTTAGCATATATCAAATATAATTAGCCAAACTGCCAATTATTGAAGGTTTCCACCTATTTTGCAACATTACAATATTGAGCTTTGAGCTGAATATTTTAATATTGCAATACGGGAGGGGTGACCACTGTAAGTTAGCTTTATTTCTTCCTTCATGGTTGGATGGCCACCAATATGATGTTATTTTAATGTTTTTTTTTTTTTTTCAATATATGGAACAACAGTGCACTGCCCATTTTATTATAATATTGACAAGCAGTTTCTGGTCTACAAGATGCTGATATTTTTTTAATTGTGCAACAGTTAATAATTTAGATTTGTTTGCTATGGTAGGATGTTAATGTGGAGGAACAGAAGGATATTTCACTTGCTAGCATGGAAGGTTTGAAAGAGAAAGATGACAAGAAACATAAGAGCGAACAGAGCTCAGTTGCAAGTGCTCGAAAGGTGACCACTAAACAGGCCAAGGACCTCTCTCAAAACTCAGATTCTTCAAAAGATGGTTACATTCATGTCAGGGCCAGGCGAGGCCAGGCTACCAACAGCCATAGCCTTGCAGAAAGAGTAAGTTCCTGAGTCTTCAAATTGTTTAGAGGTATCTTTTGGTGCGCGATTGAGAGGATGATCTTACGTATTTGATGGTGGCTTGCAAATGGAAAATTGCAGCAATTGGTCGATATTTAATGAAAGGAAGTTAAGACGGTTAAAACCTTTCAACAACACATTCTATGAACTCTTTGGATCACCAAGGGACCCACATGCATCTCAGAAAGCTTCAGTTTATGTGCAATTTCATTCTAATATTTTATTTCTTCCATGATTTTGAATTCCTTTTTTTTTTTTTTTTGAATTTAGGTGAGAAGAGAAAAGATTAGTGAGCGAATGAAGTTTCTACAAGATCTTGTCCCAGGATGCAGTAAGGTAGTTATTTAGCAATGGCTTATGATAAGTTCTCCTTTTTAAGCATTCCTTCTCTTTCATGATCTAGTTTACATGGTTTTATTTTACTATTATAGATTACAGGCAAGGCAGTAATGCTTGATGAGATTATCAATTATGTCCAATCACTGCAACGGCAAGTTGAGGTGTGTTCTACTTCAAAGAATGCTCTTTTGATATTATGTTAGTGAAAGAAGGTTACAACATCGAGCCTTTAGGTGATGTAGCTTATATCACTTCCTTTTTTATCCCTGTGGTAACATGACTCTAACCCACGACCTCATTGTTGTAATGAGCACCTCCCTGTAGAATATTTTAGTCGCATGGATCCTTTCTGCTTTCGAAGAAAAGTGCAGAAATTGCCCAAGGTGGGGTACACTTTTCCAAGCTTTCAAGCCGCAAACATCAGTGATAATGGTTTGATCTGGAGGAAGCAGAATTATGCTATCCACTTATTGTTGTCTGTAATTACAGTGTTGGTGTTCATAAGATGCAAGTCTCCTGTGATTGAGGTGCTTCCAAATGGACCTTTTTAAATTACTTACATAGTACTTCAACATCTTGCCTCTACACAACTGAGTTGATTGGCAAGAGAGCCTTATTTTAAAGGGAACAATGACAAACCTTCCTGATTCCAGTTAGTCAGGAACACAAACAAAGCTACTGATGTAACTGAATGTTCAGTGCAATTAAATTTTGCGTTGAATGGAAACTTTTCTTCTAAGTTACGTTCTACAGAAACTGTTATTCTTTCTAAGTTACTTCCATTACTTTTCGCAGTTTCTCTCCATGAAGCTTGCCACTGTCAACCCCGAATTGAACTTTGATATAGAACGCATTCTTTCAAAAGATGTAAGCCATGTAATGATTAACTATTATACTCTACACACACATATACATATACGTGTATATTGATGCATTAATCAGTGCAATGATTGAGAGCTGTTATGAGAACCTTGTAGATTCTCCATTCACAAGGTGGTGGATCTTCTATTTTTGGATTTTGCCAAGGAATGACTGCATCACATCCTCATTTGAATGGATTTCAACAGCGCACCATGCAATCAGACAACAGTATTCACAATATTCAGAATTCAGCAAATCTACTGAAAGCTACGAACATGCAGTTCTGCTCCTTGCCACAGGTGATCTGAAAGGTTCTTTTACATTGATCACACTCCCAACCTTTATCATCTGAAATCATCGGTATATTAATTTTTCTGTCCTCTTTCGAATATGGCATCAACTGACAGGTAAGAAGTGTCTGGGACAATGAGCTTCAAAGTGTTGTTCAGATGGGATTTGTCTCCAATGCACCTCCTGATATTCTTGATATGCATGGTAGAAACACCGAAACTTTTTTTGAATGTTTGTATGTATCCCAAATTGCAAGAGATTGAACTATTTTGGAAGAATGGATGGTATCATCGCTTAGCACATTTGGCGGAAAAAATTTGCACTATGATTAGGTGGGATACTGCACGTTGTCATTTCCATTACATTCCCTACAGCGTCTATCTTTCATATTGAACAGCAGGAAGGAAATCAGAAACAGTATCCCAACTGATGTGATTGCTGGTTTCAGTGCCAACCCATGTTCATCATGGATTGCCTTCTATTCTGCCAAAATCTATAAAACAGTAGCAAATTAATATCCATATGCATCCTAATCTAGATAATCTCAAACTTCACTTTGTTAATCTTGAAAGATTCTTGTGTCTCACAGGTCAGATGAAATAGGAGCATTGAATTTTTTGGAGGGGGACGACATGCTCATCCTCTCTAACAGAAACGTTCAACTCCCAATATTGAAAATATTTACATGGTGTGGATCTTCCCAAATTAACTAAATATGATTCACAACAGTGGGTCACTGATCAGTCCCGGAATCTACTGTGACATGTTCCAAAGTCTTGAACAGAAACCGGAAAATTGCTAATGAGTTGTATAGATAGCCCACAGCTCCTAACTGTTTGTTCTTCGTTTTTTAGCAGAAGAAGTACATGACAGATGCAAACCCTGTGTAGATAGCCAGAGAGCACATTTGACTTGTTAGTGTGCAAGAAATGACTGTTTTCGTCAGCGTCATGTGGCTGATCAATTGAAAATTACTGCAGGGAGATGTTTAGGAGAAGGAGATATGGAGTCCATGAACTGGTTTGCTGAGTGTCGAGTGATATGGAGTCCTTGGATTTGTTTTGAGTGTTGAGTGGTATGGAGTCCAAAAAAGGAGTCCATGAGTTTGTGTTTCATATCTTGAAGGCGTGTGTCATTCCTCCTTGTGATTGTAAAAACCGACCAAGTGTTGAATCTGTTGATATCATAAACCTGTGAATTTTCTTGTATTGAAAGGCAAGTGGCTGTTGGGACTTGATGAGCTTAAAACCACTGATGAGCAGTGTGCTGAACATGAATGGCCAATATTTTTAAAATTTGACGATGTTTCATGCGATAATGGTGAGGTAAGATAAATATGAAAATCATCACTATTTTTTAAAAAACAACAAAAATGAGAATATGACATTTTTTTTGGAAATTTTCCAGATTTTTTTTTTTCTTGTGAGATTGGTCTGAAATCTCTGTACTCTGTTCTGTAACTTTGCAATACTTTTGTCACTTTAACAGATTGTTAGACAGGCCCCCCTCTAACAGGCCCCCCTCTGCGGAGCGCCATGCTCCCCCAAAGGTTTTTCCTTGTTAGACACTGTATAGCTCAAAATCAAAGTAGTAAATTTTGTATTGATCTCTATATCGGTCCGGTATTCAAAAAGAAATTTTTCTTGAAATTTCAACTAAAATTTTTGGAATGACTTTTCAGAAATATATATACACTTGCATTTTAAAATAATATATAAAAAAGATAAGGTCCACTTCCTGTTTGACTGAAATGGCCAAGACATTTATATTTGATTGTTTAAGTCTTTAATGCAGGGCCCCACTTTGAGGACCGTGATTTCAGCCACTCAGTACAAAAGAATATTGGCCCTACTGTTTGATCAGCCCCCTTATTAAAACCCGTAATTTAAGTGCACACACTAGAGCATTCATTCTCTCACTTGTACAGTCATAAAATGAGTCCCGATCCCATTTTGTTTGATATTTTCTTTAAATCCAGTTTTAATCATTTATACAAAATTTTATTCTTGATTTGCGAATATAGGTTGGATGAAACAATATCTCTCTAATTTTATAAAATAGGGATCCAGACTCGGCATAAAAGTAGTCTAGACTCCCGAGCAAGGATGAAAATAGCGGTTGCGGCGGGCGTAGCGGCCCGCCGCCAAAACGCTACGAAGCGGGGGATACGTAGCGTAGCGGGGATACGTAGCGGCGTAGCGGTGCGATTTGAAATAATCGCCCAAAAAATCTAAAAACAATTCCAGAAAATCCAGAAAATTGTAAAATGAAAGAATATGTGGTTCTTTTGCAAAAGTAAGTAAGAAAAGTGAGTGTAGCGGTGCCCTCAATATATGAAGTCCTGTATCGCTGAATAAATAGAAAATAGTAGCAATTATTAGTTTTTTCACATGTATTCATGTTTCTTAGTCATACTAACTTTGAAAGTAATGGAAAGCTCATAAAAAAAAAAAAAACTAGAACATAAAATAAAGGCATAAGACTTAAGAGTTAGGTCATTACTCATTAATGAATATTGAACAATTAAATATCAATACTTCAACATTCTAGGTTCAAACTCAATCAAGTGAATGAACTATGAAGTGATCAATAATCACCATTCAACACCAATTTAGAAATGACAGAGTAGAGAGTTAGTGAAGGAAGTAGGAATACCTTAGTCACCAACACAATGAGGTTTCTTTATAAAACAATTTAATTAAGACCAGTTTGAAATCTAGTAGTAATAGGTAACTATATCTTTACTAATATACAATTTCAAACATAATTAAACAGGTTTAATATCTTATCTAGCAAGTTATGATAATAATAGACATCCAAGCACAAAAAAGGGAAAGACAACCAGCAAAAGAGTCTTAGCTATCATGGTCAAGTATGATCCTTTTATCTTCTTGATTGCCACTTTTTCAAAAACATGCGCTTCGCAGAGGGGGTCCGGGGGATTCCCTTGCGGGGGTCGAGCTGACCGGTCAGCTCGCGGGGGCCCAGGGGGCAGCGCCCCCGAAAAAAAAAAAAAAAAAAAAAAAGGGAAACGTATCGGCCGCCACGGTACGTGGCGGCTTTGTAGCGGCCGCCACACTTTGTAGCGGCCGCTACGGGCCGCCACGGATGCGACGGCCGATATTTCGGCCGTGGCGTGGCGGTATCCCCCGCCACGGCCGACGTGGCGGCCGCTATTTCAATCCATGCTCCCGTGACTCCTTGACTAGAGTCTCAAATTATGTTAAAGGGCTTTCTTTTCATCTTGCAAAGACTTAATTGCATATGGAAATGAAAGACATCTGCATTCATTAACATTTGCACTTGTAAATCATTTTTTTGGTACATGCATAAAAGCCATACAACCCCTGTAAGAGAACAACAACATGCCGAAAAAAAAAGTGGTCAAATGGATGTTGTAATGTGGTCTTGGTCATTTTCTCCTCCATGGGACCATTCTCGTGCCAGCCAAGTCGTGGCCATGATTCATGGACCTGAATGGGCTGGAGTTGGTAGGCCCTTTGCCATGATATCATGATCCTAGATTCACTGGAACGATCTGGATGATTGTTACATGTTTGGTTGAGGTTGACAATATTGCACTTAGGGTTTTTTCATAATTTTTTTTTTTAAAAATCATGTATGAAGCACTTTGTCGAGGATATATGAAATTTCTTTGCTCCACTGTAGATTAAGAGTTTAAATTAATCTTTTTGTAAAAAAAAAACCCAAATATTGAAATGTTTTTAGGGGACCAATCTAATGTGAGCCAATTATTAGTTTGATGAAATTCAACAAAAACACGTATAAGAGTAGGTTATTTATTTGGTTGGTATAAGTTTCTCATAATTGAGCTCCACTAACTAACCTCACAGGCTTAGAGGAATTACAGGTTATTTATTTGAATTCATTGTGAGTGAAGAAGCCAAGAGGAACCCAAGTGATGTTATATTCAAATATATCAAGATTCCTTTCCTCAAATTTCATGCATACCAAAGGCCAAACAGGTATGTATATTTGATCTATTAAATCTGAGAGAAAACCCCAAAATGGGGGCTAAGTTTTTGGCACATTACAAAAATGACAAAATTACAACCATGGTTTAAAAATGGACTTTTAAACTTTTCAAATAAATCTCAATTGAGGACATTTGACCATATTTTTCAAAAATCGGAAAAACCCCCTTAGGCTTTTCCCCTGAATATAAATATTGTGCTCACATTTGATAAATCTAACCCATTGTCACCTACCTAATCTCATGGATGAATTGGCACTCTCTTGGGTTTTAATTGAATCATACCATTTACAAATCACAATCATTGGATTCTTCAATAAAAAAGTGAAATATTCTAAAAATAATAATTAATTTCTTTCTTGAGCGTTATGTTTTTCACATACAACTCATCTGGGCCCACATAAGAGGGATCACACTTCCTTCTTTAAGAGGAGTCCAACAAATCACATGGAATCAATCCTCTCTAGGCTTGTCTTTTTTATCCCAGAGAAATCCTCCAAAGTCCAAACTGAAACTTTGTGAAATCCAATCCCGTGGTCCGTGGGACCTTGGAGTTTGATGCGACTCACACAAAATATGACTTCAGGCGGCATCATTAACTCCATTGCATTTTCAGGGCCATTTTCTCCTCTGCATCTTCCTACTATAAACGGAAAGTCCCCCCTCTTCCCATCCTTGTCGATTCTTCCGCGCGTCTCGGGTTCAGGTATTTTTCTACTTTTCCCCAAACTGAATTTTCCAATCTCAATCTCAGCTGTTTCTACTCTTTAGAAAGAGTGAGTTTTCACGTATCGGGAATTCAATTCTTTCCTCTCTAGGGTTTTCTTATTTCAATTCGTTTGCTTGAATTGGAATCACGTGCTTGTGATTTTTTTGTAGGCGGCGATTGATAGATTTCTGGAAAAAGAATTTCTTTTGAATTTTTTTTTTTTTTTGGGTTTGTTTGATCAGTTGGTTCCTAGATGGAACCACAACCTGAATTCTGAGAATAACCCAGAAATTGGGCTGATTCAATAATCCAAGCCCCGATTTGCTAGATGGATCATATGTTTGCTGTTGCTGTTGTTTCTCCTTCATATTACATTGGTAATGGTGATGATGGGGGATCATGATATGGAGAGTTTGGATTGAGATAAGAACAAGGGCTTTAGGTCATTCACCATATTTGTTTCCTATAGAGCGACATGTTCATTCTGAGTAACGTTACAGTCATAAACAAGGATGAGTGGATAGTATGACTCACTAAACTAAAATTGCATAGATGGGATAAGCTTTGATGATGATGATGATGATGATGATGGCCTTATTTATATTTTCCTAAACACCTATATCAGAGGTGAGATAGATGCTCATACATTCTGCCAAGATATTGAGACCAATAAGTGATTTTCAGGTTCATCCCTACATGCCCTGACGAGGGTTACACATTATTACCTTGTGTTTATGTTTTTTGAGGTTATACTTAATACATACACATCATGTATTAGGTGGGCTAATTTTCAGTTATGACTTGCAGGCAGACGCAACTTGTCAACTTGTGTTCAAAATCTTAGTCATAGACGTGTTCAACAATTTAGGGCATCTATGGATTTGGGAAAAGAATCACCTATGTTGAAGAGGGATCTTTATCCATCTATAGAACCTTATGGTTCAGGATTTTTGAAGGTTTCAGATCTTCATACACTATATTGGGAACAATCAGGCAATCCAAATGGTCATGTAAGTAGGCAACCTGCCACTAATGCCAGTTTCCTGGTAACTTCTATGTCCTTGCACAAAGTAAGCATGCTTTGTTGTTGTTGCTGTTGCTTGTCGCTGCGGCTTCATCATATTTTTTTTTGTTGTTAAATGAATTGCTACGTGTAGCCTCATTTTTCATTGAGGGATGTCCCACATATAAGCTTTATGACTCTTCCTTTATCTCATTCTCACCTACTAATGGTGAATTAGCCCTGACCAAACTTTGATTTGGACCTGAGCTGCACTGGTCGTGGATTGGAGACCCCACCTTTTGGTAATAACACGTATCATTTTAACCTTGATTTATGATTATTAAATTCCGTCCACATTATATTATCGTAAATTGCAATATCAATAAAAACAAATCTAATAACAAATTGGACTTCTTATGATAATATCACAATGCAATATTTTCAAGAAAAGACCATGATATTGTCCGGATAAATTCAAAATATCAGCGACTTTTGCAACACTGATAAGTACACCAAAAATCAGCGTGATCGGGCTCCAGATATATATGGGCTATGCATGGTTTAGGCCTCAAAATCAGCAGTGCAAAAGGTGTTAAAAAGAAAAGGAGGGTGCAATAATCAAACAGCAAATAGAAATTGGATGAGTGCCAAAGTGCCAGGACCCTGCTTTGGTGGGACTGCATTGGGTGATGACCTTTTACCAAACTGCCAATGCATGGATGTGTAGTGAGTAGTTTGCTTGATGACTGGGTGGCCCTGGTGGGTGCGACAGGAGCGTGACTCATTTGTTATATGAGGAGCTACATATGTCTTATATCTCATGGTAACATTTTTGATATAGACACAGTATCCAATATGTGCCTCCGTTCTGAGGCCAAGTATTATTAATCCAAATCAACACTCTCCAAATTGACATTGACCCGCCTGTTTTCAAAAAAAAAAAAAAAGGAAAAAAAAAGATTGAACCACACCAAAAACCAAGTTGTTAAACGTAAAGGGCTTAAAACTATAGATGTGATGGTCCAGAGGGCCTATTTTTACCCATAAATTAATATTTAGCGAAGAAAAAATGTTTTAGTTTACCCAAACATAAATTTTAGCAATGAAAAAAAATATTTTATGTTCTTTTAAGTTTTACAGTGCATCATGGAGCTTAATAAATTGTTGCTTTATCAGTCTGTCTGGGGAGTTTTACATAGCTTTATGTTTTGGCAGCCAGTTGTTTTTCTCCATGGAGGACCTGGTGCTGGAACCTCACCTAGTAACAGAAGATTCTTCGACCCTGAGTTCTACCGCATCATTTTATTTGATCAGGTTAAAATTCAGATGCAATACACTAGACTGCCCATTGCATGCAACCTACATTTCCAGAAAATCTGATTGTCAAAAGGCCTGGTTTTTAATAGCGAGGTGCAGGTAGGAGTACTCCTCATGCCTGCTTGGATCACAACACCACTTGGGACCTCATTGATGACATTGAAAAGCTAAGGGAACATCTGGGCATTCCAGAATGGCAGGTTAGGCTGTCATAATTTTCTTATTGAGATGCACAACACAAAATTGTTGTAAATTTTTGGAGAAAAATTGCAGGTGTTTGGTGGATCATGGGGAAGCACACTTGCTCTCGCCTACAGCCAATCACATCCTATGAAAGTGGGTAACATTTTTTTCTTTTTCTTATTATTGTCATCATCAGGGTATCACTTTTTCTTTTTCATATTCTTGTCATCATCATTATTTTATTGTTATTACTGCTGCTTGTACCCTGTGATCTCTGTTTTTCTTTTAAGCATATCGAATGCACAACACATTCAATTTAACTCTTTCCTTATTTGCTTTCTGAAGGTTACTGGCTTGGTACTTAGAGGTATTTTTCTATTAAGGAAGAAAGAACTTGATTGGTTTTATGAGGGCGGTGCAGCAGCTATTTTTCCAGATGGTAAGTTTGTGACAGTGCTTCTATTGTTTCTTCAATGTAATATATAACATATGGATGCCAAATAAAGCTCTAAAAGGATAAGCTATTTGTCTATGTTCATGTTCCTTGATCAATTTTTACCAATATAGATGTTACACACAAAACAGAAAAACAGCATTATTGGAGAAGTTGAATAAGAGATGTTTCCTGCATTCATTTGTCTGAAGCAGAAACTAATGCCTCTGACAAAGCGAGCATTAAATGCATTAAAAACTTGGTTTTCAAAATGTTGTGACAGTATCATAGTAATTATGTGGAAGCATAAAAACAAATGTGGAAGCATGAAACAAATGTGGGAAACAGGAAGGATCCAAGATATTTGTGAGAAAAATGAGGCTCCGGTATCTATGTTCACACGTTTCCTCATTTGTTTCATAGTTTCGTAACTGTTGTTCCAAATCATGTATCTTTAAATTATAGCCTCTAGGTACCTTTTAGGCATCAAAATTATGTCTCCTCATCATCCAAACATTGGGGGTTTGTAAGACATTTCGAATTTTATATCTATTTAATGATGCACTCTTTGCATATTTTTACTAATTATGCATATTAAGCATGACTGATGAAACCATTTCACTTATTCCAATTGCAGCTTGGGAGCCCTTTAGAGATTTCATTCCAGAAAACGAGAGGGGAGATTTTATTACTGCATATAACAAAAGGCTAAATGCACAAAACCTTGAAACGCAGGTTAGAAGTTTCATCTAGATCTAGATTTTATTACCGCATATAACAAAAGTCTAAACGCACAAGACAATTTGAGCCTTTGTTCAGTTCTTATCTAAATACTCTTGATTCTATTTGGATTATTAGCTCTAGTACTTCAATCACCGTGCTTTTTCCAAAGTTCAAATATCACTGTCCTTCTTGGAGTTTAATTTTCAATGGCAAGTTCTGATATTATCAATCTGTTTTGTCATTTGTGGCATGTAGTATTTGCATCTAATATTCACCTATTTTGTAAGTTTTCAATTCATATTGAAGCGGTTTATCATTTCAGTTCATAATTAGGAAAAGGGCAGTGCAGAAAAATTATTGTGGGTTGGAGGTTTTCTTGAAGGTTATCTCATTTTGGGACATCCAGATAATTCTACACGTTTATGTACTAATATTGTTCCATAGTAATAGCAGCATCCTTATTAGATCATGATGCTTCATGGAGAAGGTTGCAGTTTGACATTTGTTGTAAAATGAATTATAATTTTGTTGTCTTCTAGAAATGTTCTTATGTTATAATTAACAGTGTCATTTGGAATATCTGTATCACTACCTGTTTGAAAATGGGGAGCAGTATCCCCACTACAGATGCTATATCTGTAATTGCATCTGTGTTAGAGTATCATAGATCTCATTTTGTAGTTTTCCTTAGAGCCTCTAACCGTTATTTAATATTTGGTATACCCAGCAAACAGAACTACTAGTAAGAAGACCATTATCAACAACATTGTAGGCAATCAAAGACCAAGATTTTAAGACCAGCCATGAAAGCAATTATGGTAGCATCTTACACCAAGTTTCCACATTGGTTCCGTGCTTTGTCTTGACAACTATACTTTCTCCTTACATGCCTTGTGCTTTCATTTATTTATTTATTTATCTTTCCCTGCTTTTAAAAAAAAAAAACTATAAAAAATTTATTACTCCCAGAAAAACAGAAAAAGAACAATTACAACATTTTCCCTGCTAGTTCATCCTATGTAATTTGTATTAGCTTGCATCAGGTAAGATATAACAGATTCAAGGTCATTTTAACTGGTGTAAAGGCAAAAAATAATGTGGTAAAAAAAGATGAAAGACCTATTTATCTTTACCCAGGTTTAACACACCAACCAATTGAAGTAATGGATGGTGGGGGGAGGTTTGATCTCAAATCCCATGCGGAAGCTTGAAAAAGACCTAGGACTCTGCGCTTAAGGTTAAGAGAACAAGCATCTGCAATGGAAAAAAACTCTCAAGATTTTTATTAATTGAATGAATATAGAAGAAAAGGAACATAAAAGGATTGAGGCCACCTATGTGGTGCCTCGCTGTTACAGAACTAGTAGAAACAAAACCCAAAAGACTTGTTCTAACTTTATGCTCCCAGCAGTAGGCTGTGCCAGCAGAACAGACCAGAGTAGAAATAAGTTCATGATCAGCGTGTGGCATGATGTTGCTCAGCCCTGGTCCTCCGCAAGCTGCGACTGTTGCTGGTTTCCGCACCGTAGGGAGCTGTGTTACTGGAAGAGGCTTGCATTTCTGGACGATGGTAGTAAAAAGTCCTTGGCCGCCTTTTCTTTTTCTTCATTGAGTGGGATGCGGATGTGTGGGGGGAGAGTGGCCCTTGTAACTGTGACTGTCGGGATGTTATATTTAGCTAGCATATCAGCAACCCTGTTAGCTGCGCGCTTGCAATAGTTAATCGTCCACGTATCTAAAGAAGTGAGCATGTGCATGGTACGCTTCCACAACAGCATCAGATCCCAGGTTAAGTATGCTGAATAGTGGTGATGAGTGCAAGACAGTCCCCCCCCAATTTGGATTGCTGAGTCATCAAGTTCTGTCACATGTGAAAGACCACGCTGCAGAGCAAGGAGTTCTGCCTCTAGAGGATGAATAGTGGTGATGAGTGCAAGACAGTCTCCTCGATTTGGATTGATGAGTCATCAAGTTCTGTAACATGTGAAAGACCCCGCTGCGGAGAAAGGAGTTCTGTCTCTAGAGGATGAGAAGCTCGGACCTCACCTATGTAGGCAGTTACCATATTACCATATGGATCTTGAATAAGCCCTCCTATGCCCCATTTAGCTCGTTAAATGCACCGTCAAAATTCAATTCGATCCAATCGGGCGGCGGAGGCATCCACCGGTCCGGTGATGTAGTTTGATTTGAGCCTGGACCTGCATAAAGATGAGAAATATTCCATTCAAGAATTGCTTTTATTGTTTTAGACTTTACCTAAAAAGGGTTCACCGGATGGCATTGGAAAATATATTTGTTGCAGTTCTTCCAGAGGTACCAACACAATGTTATTCCCAGTCTTCGAATGGCAGTGGAAGCAAGGCTCCAGAACCAGAAGGAAATCGAGGCGTTTTTGGACTGACCCAGGGATAAGATCCCAAACCTTTTTGGCAAAGGAACATTGAGCAAAGATGTGGTCAACAGTTTCTTCATCCTGACGACAGATTGGACAGAGAGGGTCAATGGAGAGTGACCATCATGCAAGTGTAGATCGGGTAGGCAATTTGTTAAGAAGCAAGCGGTAACAGAACATTTGCAACTTAGATGGGATGTCCATCTTCCAGATTAGATGCCAGGGTAAAGAGGGACCTTTATGTCTGGGTAACAGATGCTTGTACAAGGCCTTGAAGCTGCATGTGCCTGCTGGCTCAGATTGCCATCAACAGATGTCTTGATCTCCCAAAGGTAAGGATAGGATTGCTTGAACAACGTCTGCATTCCACATGAACTTTAGCATTGTAGCATTCCAGCGTGGGCTATCGTGTGTGAATCAAAGCTACCTGGAGATTTTGGAAATGAGACATTGAGGATTGGATAGATTGAGGAACTGTATCCAGCAAAACCCGCCGTTGTGGGCGTAAGATACCCAATCCTGGGACCCATTCACCATCTAGGGGGCCCTAACAGCAATACTAGTACCTATCACTCATTTTTGGTGATCGAGGATGATGCTTTTGTGTCAAAGTATTGCTTTCCATGTCTTGGAATCAGACCTCTTAGGTGTACACTCAGCAAGACAATTTTGTCTCAGGTATTTTTGTGAAAGAACATTAGCCCACCAAGCATTTTCCTGAATCAAAAACTGCCAAACTAGTTGGGCCATTCCCGCCTTGTTTTGTATAGTGATTTTCCGTATACCCAGTCCACCATCCATAAATGGTTTAGTGATGGTAGACCAGGCAATCGGACTCCATCCCCCAGTAGCACACGACCCTGTCCATGGGAATGAGGATTGGGTGGAGGAGATCCTCTGAAGTTTTGACTTCTGTATTACCTGCAAACCCGCCCAATATTGAGGGATGGCAGTCAGCACTGATTGCAGTAGTGTTTTCCGTCCTGCTAAGGAGAGGGACTTGCCCCTCCACTGGTTTATCCTCTTGTTAAGTCTTGAGTGAAGCACAACCCCAATGTTAGAGCTAGTGTTCCCCAATCCAATCGATTCCCCGAGGTATAAAAATGAAGAGGTGATTAAGGTGATTCCCAAAGCTGATTTGATTGCATTAATGGATTGTCGGTCCGTGTTGCAGCTAAAAGTGAGACTTGATTTGTGATGATTTATCCATTGGCCTGCTTCTCCCCCATGTTTTTCCAGAATGCTTTTGACTTTGGTGGCACTTTGACTCTCCTGATTTACTTCTAATTATAACTTTCAACTTTTGCTAAACATAATTCTCTTCTAAACTAAGACTCTTTGATTTAGATACTTTCTATAACAGAACTCCTAGTAGCCTGCTGTGTGATTCCCTAGTCTAAATAGACGTGCTAAATTTGCAACTTAACACCACACTAGCACACTAACATGTGCTGAGCACAGGTAGGTCCAAACATTGCAAACTAAGTATTCATATATAAAAAGACTAAACAATTGCAAAGAAAACCAAATTGACATAAAAATAAAAGAAAATTAACTCGTAGATTCATTACCTTCTAACAAAAATCTCCAAATAATCATCACCTGCTAATCTTATTCCTAAATTTTAGAAAGAAAACAAAAGAAAAGAAAAGGTCAAAAGTAAATGTTTGGATGTTGCGAGAGCTAAGTGGTATAGAATGAGAATAGAAGAGTTGGGGTAGAAAGAGAGTTTTTGAGAAAAGAAGAAGTGGAACCTTGAAAAATGGAGTGTGGACGTGAGTGGTCTCATGAGATAAAGAATAAATAGTTGGATAAGATAAGTATTGGAAGGAGAATGTGGAGTATTTGAAAAGAAAAAGGGATAACTTCCAGTCAAAATTGCAACTGACATTCAAAATCTAAGCATAACACTCCGCTTTAATATAGTATAATAGCTGCACATGATTGGGTGTTGGTCCTTTTTCTGGTGCTGTTGCCTATGGGCCTGTTGGCCCATGGGCTAGGCCCAATGAACCTTGGCTGGATCCAACCCATGATTTAAAAATCATTCTGCAGCAGCCCCTTTGGCCTGCAATGCAAAGTCTATAAAAACAGATACCTTAAAGAGGACAATAGGAATCTCTATTCCCATTCTTAAACATATCTTAAAAGGACATGGAAACCCTGGTCCTCAAGCTTTCTTCTGAGATCTTATGATTGAAGATTCTCAGTTTATCTCACTTACTGTTGTTCTCTTCCACTTGCTGACTATCTCATTGACAGCCGCCCCCACCCCTACTCATTGTTTTATATCTCAACCATGGGTCAATGGTTTCTCATTTGCTGAATTGGCCTTTGAGGAATCGCATAGCAGCAATGCATGATGTACGAAACATCTAATTAGGACTTGGAAGATTAAACAAGTACACAGGTAACATAATGGTCTTCCTCCTCCCTCCTTCCCCAACCTCCGGTTTGGGCAGTTTCAGCTTATTCCTTACCACTGTTGTTGCATGACATTCAATGCTAGATCTGAGTTATGCAATGGAATACACTCTTATGAGATACCCGAGTGATTATCAGCATTTCGTTTGCATTGTTTTGTTTTCAGAAACATCTGTTGTACTTGACTATCTCATTTCGTTTCAGTATGCAGCTGCCAAAATATGGACAAAATGGGAATTGATGACTGCACATCTTCTTCCAAATGATGAAAATATTAAGAAAGGAGACAGTGATGCTTTTTCATTGGTTTGTTGACTTTATGCTTAATAGCATCATCATACTTTTGTTCTTTTATTTGTTTTTTTTTTTTTTTTAACTTGGTTAAACGATTGATATGCACTTGATGTGAAAAGCATGTAACTACTTTACCAGTGGTTTTATAGCTTACAAAGAGAACCTCTTCTGACACACATGATGTAAAAATGCTTTTGGGGTTTGCAGTATCATTATAAGAAATGGGAAATGCTTAAAGTCTTGTGTACTCCATGTTGAAATTAATATGTTGCTGCTACCCATGGTCATCTTCATCATAGCCTTCTTTCATCTATGTGGGGTCAGCGTACTGTCACTATCTTTTGTATCAAAAGCATGCAGCCAAGTTACATTGAGGAAAGATATTTATTAAAGTTTCTTGGGTGTGTTGATCCCTGATTTGTCTTTGGGGGATGTACCTAATTGGATATTGTAGTACTGTCCGTTGCATCAATTATATACACATACATTCACTGATTTCAATTCTTGCATCTCCTCTTGAATTAAATTATTTGTTTAATTAAAATTCCCTAAATATAGGTTGATATTTCCAGCTTTGATTCAAGTGCTCAAATAAAATGATTATTTAATTACATCTCACTTGAAATCTGTAGGCATGTATATCTAGCAGTTAAGGTTGGTTACCCTTTCAGTTTGCTTTGCACCAAACATGTTTTCAACCTTTATTCCCTATTATTTCCATTTTCTATGTATTTGCTTATTATGTGTAGGCATTTGCACGGATCGAGAATCATTACTTTATAAACAAGGGATTCCTGTCTACAGACTCATTCTTGTTGGATAACATTGAAAAAATACGGCATATTAAGACTGTAATTGTCCAGGTACATTTGTTAATCACTTCTTTTAGCCAATTATTATGGAATATGCTTGCATATGATACATAGTGGATTACAATTCCATTGACAATTCATATCTATAGGGTACTGCTCAGTTCCTGTATTGTTGACTATTAAGCTCTGCATAAAAGGTCCACATTGATATTTTCCAAATTCCCACCATTTTTTTATAACAAATTCCCACCATTTTTAAGCGCTGTGATATTTATTTACTTTTTATGGGTAATGAAGAACAATATTAAAGATGAAGAGAGTCACAACCGAAACAAAAATACTCCATCCCAATGGTAGGGTAAAACAGCAGTATACAAAAAAAAAAAAAAAAAAAAAACAGCCGGGCCTGGTCCAAGTTCGGGTGGGAATGCTCGCTAAGGAATAGAATATTTTGTTGAGGAAGGTAGGTCAAGTTTCCCTGCTCCTTCATCATCGGCTTTAAGGGATGGTGTGGAATCGAGTATTGGCAATCCTAGAGGAGATTCGAGAGATAAATTACATAGTGAAAGCAACCAAAATCTGAAGACCTATTGACCAAATTACTAATCCTATTTATGACAACATCAATTTGAAATAGTTTTGCTTTGTCATTGCATTATGAATATTGCTAGGAAATTTGGGTTATATGCTTTTGCTTCGTCAAATGTGTTAGTTTAGTGGCAGAATATCTAGAAGATATGATCGTTAACAGTCAGCAAGTATCTGTAGCACAAGTACCTTACAAAACCAAAGTCAACTAATCTGCCAGGCTTCAACAATATCTTTAACCTTCCAATAAAAACTTGCGCACTTCGTCTAGATTCTTGGAAGAAGACTTTGCTTTTCTAATTTCTTGGAGTGTTTGCTGTCTAATATTATCTTGACCATTATATGGTCTATCCTACACTCAAAGGAGACCATAAGCAGTCAAGTTGATTAACCGTAAGATCTATGATCATTTGCTATTTGTTTTGACTTTCCTTTTCTCAGACCACAGGATTAAATGGTTTATGTGGCCTTGTGAAAATGATTCATGGAACATGATCACTCCATGATAATGCCCACTGGGTTCTCAGATTGATGATTCAATTATTTTTGCTCACTGTTCATAATACATACTATCGGGTAATTGTTAGTATCATGCCATAGGTGTGACTTCGGCGAAGGTGACCTGTGAACAGTAGGATGAACTGCATAAGCAGTCTAGAAAGGCTAGAATAATTATCTGAGTATAAACAGAAGATCATATTATAAGATATCCTATTATGATTTTGATCCTTGTTAAATTTTTAAGATTTTTTTATATACATTATGGTAGACAAAAATTCATGTTCTTGGATGGATGATGTGATTTGATATGAAATGTTGTAGGGAGATTTCAAGAAACTGTGCTTTCATGGATTTGCTAATCATTTGATAAATGTGGAATAATTTCACAGGGAAGATATGATGTGTGTTGCCCAATGATGTCTGCATGGGATCTACATAAAGCATGGCCTGAGGCAGAATTTAAGGTCAGACCAGCCATTTAATCTGTAGTGATATCTTTACATTGGTTTCTCATTAGATGGGGTTGCACTCTGGGTTATCAATACGATGTCATTCCATATGTTTGTCATTTTGTGATGGGGTTGCTCTCTGGGTTGAACAGGGAGTTCTGTTGGTTTTTTTAATCCATTTATTTGTACATACTTTCTGAAACCAAAAAGGTTTGACGTGGCTGTTTCTCACTTTTCAACTGTTACATACTACAATGTGACTGGACAAGTTATGCTATAACTTGCAAGTTGCCACCTTAATATAATGTTCCATTCAGATGTGCAAGGACTAAACTGTTACTTAGAAATCTAGTAATCCATTTTGAAATCTTTGTGATGGCATGGAAAACCTAAACCTCAGCTGGTGCACTTCTACTTTTATGCATTTCCCAATGAAAAACTATTATTAACCCAATTTTTTGACAGACAGTATAGGGGCAATTTTGCACTCAAGGGCCAACAGTTCTTTCTTGTCTATAATAAGTTGAATAAATAATATGTTGCCGTTTGGTTCTGCTGGAACAAAGCATCATTTGTTTCCTTTTTTCCATATTTTTTTGACTGAAATTGGTGGGTGTTCTAGCAGAATAGATGGTTACTCATTTTGCTGTGTTTGGAGTGACATTGAATCATATACCACTTTAAGTGGTATGCTGCTACTAATTCTTATTCCATCCCAAGTCAAATCCAGTCTCTGGATATTGATTTGCTGGTGATTCTTTCCTTCCATGAGATTGGAGAGAGGAGAATATGAAAGCATCTCTTCTTGTCTTCTTTCATATGGATGGTATTGGGCGCTTCTTTTTCTTGGAGGGTAGCTGGCAAAGAGAGATTGGGAAAGACTTATCAAATAACTAAAGCGGTAAAGTTTACCCATATGCCATCCAATATGTATATATATATATATATATATATGGGGAGCGCCTAGTTGGGCCCATTGAGATGCTTGTTGATTATGGAAGTCCCTTAGATGGAAAGATCCATATGAGGCCTACCTCTATGCAACATCTTGAATCCATAAGATCATCCTAAGTCCTAACCTTTTGAACATGGCCCTAAAATTTAATGGTTTAGAGGCATCATTTTATTATGATTTTAATCCAATGGTGAGGAAAAGTTGGATGGATGTCAAATTTGGACTCGTGACTATTCTTTTCTTTCTTTTTTTTTGGTGGGGGCTAGTGTGTGTATGAAAAGACTAGATTGACTCAACGTGGGCCCTGTGACCGAAAAAAAAAAGAGGGGCAAAAAACGGGGCACTTTTAAAGTAGGCATTTTTAGAATTTCCCTATATGTACATGTGTCTATACATACATAGATACGTACGTGCATACATTACTTGCTTGCTTACATACATTACTTACTTACTTACATACATTACTTACTTAAATACATTACTTACTTACATACATTCATTACTTACTTACTTACTTACATACATTACTTACTTACTTACCTACCTACCTACCTACTTACCTACTTAGGTAAGTAGGTAAGTAGGTAGGTAGGTAGGTAGGTAGGTAGGTAAGTAATGTAAGTAAGTAAGTAAGTAAGTAGGTAAGTAAGTAGGTAAGTAAATTGGTAAGTAAGTAAGTAGGTAAGTAAGTAATTAAGTACCTACCTACTTACCCACTTACCTACCTACATACCTACTAACTTACCTACCTACTTACGTACTTACCTACGTACCTACCTACTTACTTACGTACCTACCTACCTTACCTAACTACGTACTTGCTTACTTAAAAAATTGTTGATGGGATGCCTATTTTACCCAACCATGAAGTTTTCATCCACCAAAGAATGGGGAGAATCAATGCATGGTTTTCTAATATCGCAGACTGATATATGGGCACACTTCCGCAAAAGGAAAGAGGTCGAACTTCTCTTAGAGAACCTAGAAAATGCAGTAAGAAATCTGGCTAGAATACATGAATATTAGGGGTGCACAAAAAAACTGCTAAATCGGTAAACCGATTCAGGCAGTTCGGATCGGTTTTGTAGATCGGCTCAGTCACGGTTCAGATTTCCTTCAAACCGTTTATTTCGGTTTTCGGTTTGAAAGTGCGGTTAAACGACTCAAACCGAACCAATTATATAAATATATATATTTTATAAAATATATTAAGGAATATGAAAAATTACTTGAAGAAAACTTGAACCCTCACTTTATTACTTGAAGTCCAACATCT
Source organism: Litsea cubeba (assembly GCA_012931725.1). NCBI lineage: Eukaryota > Viridiplantae > Streptophyta > Magnoliopsida > Laurales > Lauraceae > Litsea > Litsea cubeba. The sequence continues at coordinate 18,112,130 of CM022945.1, forward strand.
CTTACCAATTGAACAACCATTTTTTTGTGAAAAAAAGAAGAAGAAGAAAAAAAATCGTAACCGAATCGAACCGAACCGAACCGGTTTCTTTCAGGTCTGTTCGGTTCGGTTTGAGCGCATGGGTGGTTTGGTTCGGTTTGGGAAAATAGAAAACAGATGGGTTCGGTTTGGTTGATGGTTTCCTCTCTAAACTGATCCGAACTGCCCATGTGCACCCCTAATGAATATATCAAGACGCAAGTATGGTTGTTTTACCTTGTTGGTTGAAATGACTAACATGAGCAGCTTAGTGGCATAGGGGAGAAGGATGTGTAGATCTGTTATATGGGAAGCAGGTGATGCTTCAAAACCACATGCTACATTCTCCCCAACCCAGTAGAATGGCTTAACCATCAATTGATCTAGAGGCTAGAGCATTCAAAACGCTCAAAAGTTATGCCATGGTCAAACCCATTGCTATAGAAATCCTTACACATAATTCATCATCACCATAAAAGCCATGCCCCAACTATGTTGGCGTCGGCTACATGAATTCTATTTCTCCATTCCGATCTATCCTAAGCCAAATCATCATAAAAGTTGCACGTTTTCTGATCCATTTTTACTACATACGTTCACATCCTCTTCAGCTTACCTCTTCCCCCTAGTGTCCATCAACCTGTAAGCCAAACTTTTCCTTACCGTTGCTTTGTTGGCCCATGTTACATGTGCCCAAACTATCTCAAACGGGTTTCTCTAATTTATATCCTATTGATGATATCCTAAATGCTCTTTAAAGCGCCCGTTCCTAATTCTATACTTCCTAGTTTAGCACACGTCTACCTCAATATTCTCATCTCTCCTACATCTATTTTGTGCATATGATGCTTCTTGATTGGTCAATATTCTGCTTCATAGGTCATAGCTAGTCTAATCGATATCTTGTAAAAAAATTCCTTAAATCTTGTAGGCATCCACTAATAAAAAAAAGCACTCCAGAAGTAATTCTCCACTTCAACCATGTCGCTTTAACTTAATATTTGACATTTCCAACAATCTGTCTATCCTTAATGATTATCGAGCAAGGTAATAGAAAGAATCTTTTTGTGGTATCTCTTGGGCTTCAATTCTCACAATAGCTTCAGCTCTTTTGAATATACTCACTGAAGTTGCAATATATGTATTATGTATTTGTACGGCTTGTTTTAAAACCTTTGGATTCTAAAACCTACCACCATGTTTCAAGTTTTGCATTCGCATTATTTTTTTGATTCATCCACTAATGCTATATCATCTACAAATAACATACACTAAGGTACCTCCACTTGAATATAAGTAGTTAACTCTTCCATAGTCATTGTAAATATATAATAGCATGGAGGTGGCCCTGATGCAAACCCATTGTCACGAGAAACTCAAAAGTCTCTACATAAGTAGTGTTCACACTTGTTACTGCTCATTCATATATGTTTTTAATAATTTCAATGTGACCTCTTGGAACATTCATTTTATACCCACCAAATTGAATATCTAGTTATCCTATCGTGAGCTTTCTCTAGTTAAATTCTTGTACATAATTATATGGTATAGTTTGGGCTGTGTCGTGTTGGGTTCTAGCTTAACTTTAACTTGACAGCGGATTCTAAAACACTGAACCTTAACCTTCTGGTTTTCTTTTATTTTATTTAAAGATTTATTTATTTATTCAACCCATGGAGGTTTTTACAATACATTAATGGTTGCTAATTCGTTCTTATTGAATCAAACATTTTTCATCTGGAGCAGGTTGTCCAGGATGCAGGTCATTCCGCAAATGAGCCAGGCAATGCTGCTGAGCTGGTGGCAGCAAATGAGCTGCACAAGAACATCTTGAAGGCCAATGGAGTTTCACACAACTAGCACAGTTGCTTGGACATTGGACCGCACAACTTACATACAAAGTAGAAGCAGATCCATAATACATAATGACATATAAAGCTTGCAACTAATGGGTTTGTGCCCTTCTTGTGGAATGGAAGCACAACTTTCCGGTACCATTTCTTGTATTGGATCCAATTAAAGCTGGATATTAAAAAAAACTAAAAACAAATGGGCTGTCCATTGAATTGAAAATTAGAAGCAGAGGACCAGTAATTTATAACATTTGACAACAAAAAAATGAAGAAAATCTGATGTGGATGTTAGCAGATGAAAGTAATGAGTTGATGTTAGTAATTTTGCAACACTATCAGTAATAATGATATAAAAATAATTCTTTTGAGTCCTAAATTAGCAGTCAAGGAAACCAAGAGAAACAGAGGCATGGCTGCAGCAATGCCGTCTTTATGGTGACTGGGTCTCGTACAGTGCTGCATCAAAAGGATCACCTCCCTAACCCAAATGCAGTTGTATAATTTCGGACACGGATTCCCTGCTTGGACCAGACAGAGAAACCCTGTTTGGACCAAACAGGGGGCGACACATAAGGAAAATCACGTGAGAAAAAGAACAGCTATTTGCCCATGGCGGTTGGTTTAGTGTTTTAGGGCCTGTTTGGCACTTAATTAGTTAAAGTGAAGTGAAGTGAATCTAGACAAAAAAAAAATGACAAGGGTCACATCAAAAGTACACAATTTCAATATTTTTTTTTAATTTTTCAAAAAAAGTCAAAAAAGCAACATCCCTTTTCTACTAAAAGACAAAAAAATTCCACTTTTCTATAAAAAAAAATCAAAAAGATTCCATATCAAACAACTAAAAATAAAACACCATCATAACACCTTATATTTTATTCTCTCTTGATTTGATGCTTCACCTCATCATATTTCAATTCACCACATATCGAAATAGGCCCTTAAAGTTAACATATCCTAGCTCTCTGGTTTTGCTTTTTGCACTCATTCCCACCTTAGATGCCAAAAGCGGTCCTTCTATTTTTAATAAAGCATTAAAACATGGGTTGATTGTGCAGCGTTTTGTTGGCCCATTGAATTAAATCCTAATAATCAGGGTTCAGGACACCATGTCCATAGGCCTGTCAATGGGCCGGGCCAGGCCTGGGCATGTGTTGTCCAATCCTGTTCCGAATATTAGACGGGCCTGCCGGGGGTTGTCTAATCCTGGCCCTAAATTGAGTGGGCCTATGTCATCCTATCCTGTTCGGGCTCGGGCTGGGCCCCCTTCCCATATCTTGAACATAAGATCAACATTCACTAATTATTCATATATGGTCACCGGGCGGCCCTCTTCCCATTGCTACAAACTCAACTAAATTCAACTAATATAACACTCACTAGGCCAGAATGTCTTTAAATGGTTAGATACCAGGGTCCAGCAGGCCCAACAAATAATTCTGTGCCCCTTTTATCAACTTAAAATTATTATTATTATTTTTTAAGAATGATTAAAGCACATATGTCAAAGCAAGGCCAAGTTTGACACTGGATGCTTCTTACTCTAACAAAGCCAATCCAACATCAGATCAGATTGCAGATCTGAACTGACGGCAAGAAAATGAAGATGCGACCATTTGCTACCCTGAACCATGAGAAATGTTCAAAATAGAAGGCTATTCACCACGCCTAAATCAAAAAGGTCTTACAAAATAACTCATGCACAGGAACTGTGCTCCAGGATAAACAAATGTATTTTTTTTTATTATTATTTTCCAAATCTGAGAGCATCCACAACATTAACAGCTGAAATACAAAGTTCTGTTAATTTGCCATTTTTTTTTACTGTTAGAGGGGCCAGTTTCGGTAAATGTATAAAAAAAAAAAAAAAAAAACTTAATTAATTTATCTTGCAACTGGGCTGGGCTGGGCCTGGACGAGCGGACGAGCCGAGCATGCTCTGCCCAGTCCCAATTCCATTTTGGCTGGGCTTTCAAAAAATTATCCAAGCCCAGCCCGTCTGGCTCAAATTTTTTTGAGAGCCTGTGTTTTTGGGCTTGGGCCGGGCAGGATACCTATTTCAATAGGCTAAATTGACAGGCCGGGCAGGATACCTATTTCAATAGGCTAAATTGACGGGCCTACATGTCCACCTCATTTTCTAGTTGATGCAAGCACCAGACCATCACCAGCTACTATCAATTTGTGGGCCACCCAAATCAAATGGCTATCAATTGATACATCACCGAATGCCAATATCACTTTTGATCTCTTTTATAGAAGATCATAAGCCTCATGTAGTGCTAGTTCAATGCCTAGATTGAAGGTGGAGCCACCTCCATTCTCGCCAATCACTAGGTTGGAGTGATAGAAAGGTCACATCTTGGAATAGAGGATACCAAAGGTGTTCTGAAGTGTAGTTGATCTACAATTAATCCCCCGTATTCCTTCCACACCGGTGCCACATCTCCATATATGAATTGTAAAACAACTCCTAATATTATCGGACTGTATTCCTTGACATCATGTTGAATAGAACTCCCACTCCATTTGGTTGAACCATTGGTTTAATCAATATTTAAATATGGGCTTAAATCAAATCAGCAGGAGAGCCATCCAGATGATGGTGTAGCCCCTTTACTTTTACTTTATTCACGTAACAGAGGTAGGTGAGAAAAGACTTTGCAAGGAAGCGTCTTTGTTACCACCCTTTTCACTTATTTAATGTGAAATTGTGTGAAAATGGTAATGCAGATGTTTACATCCTACATATAAATGCTGGGAAGATAAAGAGGGGTTCTGGTTTATGGATGGCCACCCTGCCTCATTAAGATCAAGATCAAGATGGAGACGTCCCCATGTCGGAGCTAAATATCTCCGAGTTATAGGAGAAACTGACCTTGACAATCATATATGACAAAATCAATTGATATTAAACTCATCCCTTCTTCACCTATGATCATTTCAGTCCTTTCAAGTTTCAACAATACGATGCAACACTAATAAAAAGAAGTTCAACAATAAGTTTTTATCAAAACATACAGTAATAAATAAACTACTCAGCTGATCGAATAGGCTTAAAGTTAAATTTAGGGGATTTAACGGGAAAAATCTTCATAAACAGGGTATTATTACAATTGACCCCAGTAAAAAACATCATACTCATTGGGTCCTAAATCCACGTTTTTTTTTTTTTTTTTTTTTTGTCTTTTAGCGCAATAGTCGATATCGACTATCCCTGTGTCTATACTAAAGATCGAAACTCCTTTATTTCCCATTCGTCTTCTTCATCTTTTCCCCTTTCATCTCTTCCTCTCTCTCTTGTTCTCTCTTGCTCTCGGCAACTGATCTCAAATTACAATCTTTTAGAAGGATGAAGAAGGAAAGAGAAAGTTGGTGGGTGTGTGAAGATGAGATGCACGAAGATGGAGGTGTGCATTGGCGTGGAGTGTAGTGGGTGGCAAATGGCAGTGCAGGGAGAAAGGAGAAGAAGGGGGGGAAGGAAGGAAGAAAGAAAGGAACAGGCGAAGACCATATCAGATTTGCAAGCCCAGGTCCTCTGAGTTTCTCATCTTCTTCGATCAAATTAGATTTCTTTGGTTCTTCTTCTGTGCCGCAATCCAAGACCGAGGAATGGTCTTCTTTTTCGTTCACGGTGGCCGAACCAGTCCTCCAATTCTGGTCGCAACAGCCACGCCCTTTTTTGGGTTTCCTTCTCCGATCCCGACGATCGACTTCCGGAACCCAAACCAACATAGACCGATTTCTGCTTATAGAATTATTCATCTTTTATTTGTTCAATATAAGCTGCTTGTGAGGTTGGCTTTCTGCTGTTTAGTGAAAATGAAACAGACAACATTCACATTTCCTTCATACTCATCAAAACAGTAATAGGCATTATATTTTTAAGACAGCTTTCAAAATGATTCTCTTAATGTTAATTCAATACAACACTTCTATAGTAAGTCATGGAGGGCTTCTCCTGTTGTCCACCATTGGCCAACTTAAACTTGCCCCTGACCATCCCTAAAATTCTAAAGACAGTTATAGCTCATCATGAAGACAACTTCCAAATAATTTATCCACCTTTTAGCCATTTTCCAGAAGATTTTCCAATATCAATTTGATCAGACAATCTTAGTCAATCACATGAAAAGCAAGTCAATGCACTTAAAGAGTATGTATTTTGGAGATATAACCACCAGTGACGTGGTTAACAAGATGAATGTTCTGAATGACAAAACATTTAAGTCGCCATGAGTGCATATGATAAAATATCAACGCTTCCAAATAAATTAAATGAAAGTCAAATTGCCTACACAGAATTCAAAGGTATTCTGGTGTTTGACACCGTGTTTTTTAGTTTACTTGTCATTGTAATTGGATTTTGCAACAGTTCTGCAGCAAAGGTATTCTGGTTTTGCTATTTTTTATGGTGTTCAATTGAAGTTTAGAGAGAAATGGTGCGGATATACATATTTGTTATGTTTGTTTATGTGCAATATCTGGATTTAGATGCTTTCTTTAGAAGTGAAAATTTTGGAGCATGTGTTTCTAGTATTGTTTGTGGAATCATAGCTGATCTTACTGATGCTAAGAAAAATGGTGGAGAAGAACAATGAAGCAGAGTCCGACATTGGCCATGCTTCAAGCATATATGATATATTGATACTGGCCCAAGGCAACCACAACATTCGGAAACAGATTAGGATGGACAACACCCTCTTTTCTGAGCATATTATAAAGGGGTGTCTAATCTCACTTTCTCTTGTCTTTTTTTTTTTTTTCATTTTTGTGCGCTAGATGGGTAAGATGGGCTTAGATTATTAATTGGCCAACTAACACTTTTGATATTTTGTAGGTTCATGAAGACATTGTCCATGGAGTTGATCCTAAAGAACACTCATTAATAAAGTTGTCGACATCACCTATGATAACAGTTGTCCCCCCATTTTGACATTGTTGCAGATCGGGTAGTTGAACGCAATGTATATGCATTTTGGCTGGACGGATTCATTTTTGTGGCCTATACTGATCAAGGATAACATTCCTCATCAATACAATGGTAATGACTGCGGAGTATTCGCTGTTGCATTCGCGGAGCATTGTGTTCACCGCCGTCCCATCATATATACACAGTCCGACATCCATTACATTGATCACCCTGTTATTAGCTGGTTAAGAGGAGTAAGCAAGGAAGTGTTTGGGCAGTAGACGGAAAGGCCTTGTGAGCATGAAGACTTTTGTTTTGTCTTTTTCCTCTCCTTTGTGAAAGAAAACTCTTGTGCAGTGTGGTTAGGGAACTTGTAAAGGTTTTTTGGGAAGCTGTCTTTGATATATGTTATCACTGGTGTCTTGTAAAGGTTATTTATTATAAATGTATATATGTTGATAGGTTTATTATTAGTTGTGGAATTGTATTTGTTATCACGAGTGTTAAACATATTTTTTCCTTTTGTAAGGATCGCCCATTTTTTGGGGTTATATGTTGTTGAGAACTTATCTATAATAATAAAATGATTGTTTGTATTGTCCCGTTATTGATGTTTTTATTTTTTCTATTTTTATTATTGAAAATGATTAGCTAACCTTATATAGAACTACACTTAGTAAGTTATAGTATTATAACATAGTCGATATCAACTATGACTGTATTTTTTATGTTTCAGCTAAATAGTCGATATCAACCATGACAATAGTCGATATCGACTATGACTGTGTTTTTTATGTTTCAGCTAAATAGTCGATATCAACTATGACTTTGTTTTTTATGTTTCAGCTAAATAGTCGATATCGACTATGACTGTGTTTTTTAGGCCTCAGTTAAATAGTTGATATCGACTATTGGTCATGTTAAACAAACTAGACAATGGTACATTCCATTGTACTAAACATTGTTCTAAATATATTGGTACATTCCATTCACACATTCAATTAACAATCATACATTAACAAACCATTCAATTTCAAACAATGGTACATGAAGTTCCACAACATAAATCCAACTGCCCAAAACCATAGAAGTTCCACAACCACTGCCCACAAGTTCCACAATTTCAATTACAAAGTAAAGAAAGTAAGTATCTATATTTAGCCTCTCCGTCTACTGCCCAAAAAACCTTTCCAAAACTTTTACTAACCAGCTAAGAAAATTACATCAACTTGTATAGAGAAAAGGCCTGAAGCAAACATATAAGAGTGACCGAATTAGGTTCTTCTCCTGCTCCTCGCATTAAATAAAATATAGCTAGAGCTTCATCTACGAGCCTATGATGTACATAACTCATCATAATTGATGTCCAGGACACTAAGTCTTTATTTATTATTCTGTTGAACACCTCCTTTGCATTATCAATTTTGTTGCACTTCTACATGTTTAGAATCCGATTTACAACTTCAACAACCATTTCAAATCCATGTCTCCATATGTAACCATGGATACACTTGCCCTTTCTTATGTCTGTTAGATCAGCAGCCGCAGAAAGCATGCTAAGCATTATTACAGGGTTTGGTCTTATACCCGCTTCAACCAGCCCACCAAATATTTCAAAAGCCTCGTCAACTAATCCATGTGGGGAGCATCGCATTTCATATATGTGTCGATGAGGCTTGTCTCAAGAATTTCATTATCATGGTCACAACCTCTTCGAATTGCATGCGCATGAATGGATTTACCTTCTAGTAGTGCTTCTAACTGTGACACCGCTTGGAGCAAGCTCACCAGAGTCACCCTATTAGGATCAACACCCTCTTTTTGCATGTCACACGCAATTCCAAAAGCCTCCATAGCACGACAATCTTATAATTGTGAATAGCTAGTAACCATGGATGTATAAGCAACAACATCCCTATCAGTCATTTCATCACACACACACCGTGCATCCTCAATGCAAACCGCACATTTAGAGTACAACTCCACAAGAGATGAACCCACGAACCGATCAACATTTAGCATTAGGGTTGACACAATCCCCATGAATTGCTCTTCCAAATTCCACACTCTGGAGTTCAATACAGCTCTTCAGAGCAAAGTTAATCGCTGAACTGTCTACTCCAATTCCTCGCTCTTTCAAAGTCGAATAAAGCCGTAGAACCTCACAGAAATATCCAGCTCTAAAATATGCGATAATGGCCGAATTCCAAAGGGAGAGATCCTGGTTGATAATTTTATCAAACACCCATTTTGCATCTGCTAAGCTACCAAAGCTGACATCACACACCCACCTGCATACCCCCACCGAGTTGGCTCTCCTCCTTTTCCTTTCTTTCTTTCTTCTCTCCCCCTATTCTTCTCCTTTCTCCATGCACTGCCCTTTGCCACCCACTGCACTCCATGCCAACGCACACGTCCTTTATTTATTTCTTCCTTTTCTCTCTTTTTCCTTTTTTTTTCTCTTTCTTTCCTCCTCTTCTTTTCTCTTTTCCCCCTCCTTCACTGCTGCACTCCGCCCTCACAGCCCCTACGCACACCTCCATCTCCATGCATCTCATCTGCACACACCCACCAGCTTTCTCTTTCCTTCTTCCTCCTTCTCAAAGATTGTGATTTGAGATCAGTTACAGAGAGCAAGAGAGAACAAGAGAGAGAGAAGAAGAGATGAAAGGGGAAAAGGGGGAAAAGATGAAGAAGACGAATAGGAATAAAGGAGTTTCGGTCTTTATTGTAGACACAGGGATAGTCGATATCGACTATTGCGCTAAAAGACAAAAAAAAAAAAGGAAAATGTGGATTTAGGGCCTAATCAATGTGATGTTTTTTACTGGGGCCAATTGCAATAATACCCTATTTATGAGGGTTTTTCCCGTTAAATCCCTTTAAATTTATGTATTAATCTTGTCATCCACTGTCAAGGAGCGTCCATCATAAAGTTAATCATGTGGTACAAGTTGTCAATGGAAGGTGGCCCCCACTCACTACACTGTAAAAACATACCAAAATAGATATATTAGGCCACAAGTTTCTTTTCTCCGCATGGTCCCTAGTTCTTTTACCACCTTTCATTTCATATTTAAGTAGCAGTTAATTTGGTCTGACAATTTAATGATTCTTCCTCAGCCACATCGAGCACGTCGATTGGACTCCTTGGCGTTGTTTTGGACTCATCATTTTGACCCATTCATTAGTTGCTGAGAGCGGCTCACCATTCCTGTGGTAGAGGAAAACTTTGCACCATTGCTTTTAGTGGAAATATACTTTTTACAGAGTATCCAGGTGCAGACTTCAGTATCCTTTTACATTTTAGTGACTTAATTTTAATAAGAGTATCCAGGTGCAGACTTCAGTATCCTTTTACATGTAAGTGACTTAATTTTAATAAGGGAATCTTTCGGTTGCTTGTCAAGATGAAATTTGCCAAGGACCCTGCCATAGGGTTATTTTGGGTAAATCGCCACCATTTAAAACACAAGAAGCAGTCTCATTTAAAAAAAAAACTCATTTTTGTTATCTATGGTGGGGCCCAACTATGATCAATTCAAAACTCAAACCTTATATGACAGTCACATTGTTCATTTGTACTCTTTTTAGTGGCAGTGTTTAGAGATAAAATTTAAGAGTTTTAGTGTTAATCTCGTGCATTTGTTGTGAGAAAAAATAGGGCTATATGGAGAAAAAGTAGTAGCAATTCGTTAGCCCTTTTGAGAGAGGGAGGGAGAGAGAAAAATTAGGAGCCATAACCACAATCAACGCAAATACAACTCATTCCTATTTGAATGGTTAAAAGGAAGGGGCGTTCCTCTTTTAAAAAGGGTAAATTAGCCAAAGGTCCTGCGCACGGTCTTCTAAGACATCAAGGACAATAATTTTTTTTCTAATGTCTTTAGTCCAGACAGCTGGAGATATTTTGGTAAAGGTCCCTAATACGTCACGTCATATATTTTCATGACTAATTTGCCCCTTTCAATCCTCATTCCCAGGCCAAGTTCTTTCTTATTCTTTGTTGTCCCAGAGAACTCCTTCCATTTTCTTCTCTCTCCTTGCTTCCATTTTTCGTTCCTTTCCATGGTTGTGGAGTAACATTGCAGAGCACGTTTCGTCGCCACCATGGTATCAGAGCCCTACAAGGACTCACGTCTGTTTCTCTTCTTTGATCCCGTCATTCAACCACCATGACCTCCTCTGCTTTTTCTTCCTCTTCCTCTCTCACAGTAACTCTCCCCATCACAAGCATTACCAATTTTGTCTCCATTGAATTGGATGGCACCAACTATTTAGTCTGGAAATATCAGATGGAATCCATCTTGAAAAGCATTGGTCTCATGTGCTACGTTGACTGTACTAAGTCAGCACCTCCTGCCAATATCTCTGTAAATAGCATCGCAACACCAAATCCAGCCCTTGAAGGATGGACTCGCATTGATCAATTTGTCATCAGCTGCATCAATGCCACTCTTGCCAAGACCGTTGCCCCTCAGGCTCTTGGATTCACAACTGCCTGTTCACTTTGGCTCTCTTGAATAGACTCATCTACAACAGTCTTGAACAGACTCATCTACAGCAGTCTCAAGCACATAAGTCTCTTATTCACAACCAGTTACAAATAATTCAAAAAAGTGCATCACCCATTACTGATTACCTACAATCTGTGAAAACACTGGTTGATTCTTTCTCAGCCATTCAAGCACCAGTTTCAGATGCAAAACTCAGATAAATTTATTTGAGTTTTCATCAAACATATCTGAACTTCTGGAAAAACTCAGATAAATTTGCCAAAACTTAAATAAATTTATCTGAGTTTTCGGTAAACATATTTGAACTTCTGGAAAAACTCAGATAAATTTATTTGAGCTTTGAACAACTTTTTTGATTTGTGAACAACTTTTTTGATTTGCGAACAAATTTACCTGAGTCTGGACCAACACAAATTTATCTGAGTCTGGACCCACAAAAATTTGCTGGCATACGGATTGAGTGGATGCTGGGCATCACAGCCGTTTCACATGCAAAAGTTCAGCCGTCATCTTCCCCTTTTCTATCTTCTTCTTGTAGCTTGGCTTGAATTAAGCCAACTTCTCTCCTATCTCTTTCCCTATCTGCCACTTGTCAAGATTATGGGAGAAAAGGCCATGTGCTTTTGATCATGCAAACCGAGACAAGAGAGATGCAATAGAACTCTACAACCCTTGAGATCAGTACTTGGAACTCTACAAAACAAAGAACCTAGACAACTTCTCTCTTATCTGACTCCAACGAGTCTATGTGGCCCATCAGAGATCTCCTCTACAACTCTTCTCATCTTCTCCGGAAAGTTATTGCACAGATCGAAACTGAGAAGCACCGAGTCGAACAAGTTTCTCTCCAATCGATATAAGAAGACTTTAGGTTTTTACAGTTTGATTTGTTTTTGGTTTATCTTTTGGGATGAATGTGGTTTCTGTTTCAATGAAAGGGTTTGAAATGGTTTTAAGCAAAGCAATCCTTTATGCTAACTTGTCCCGGGGCATTTATGTCTTTTTCATATGGTCATTTTCATGAAAGGACTGCTGCCACTACGAAAAAAGTCCATGGACCTTAGATTATAAAAGTAAATGACGAAGGACCTACCACCAAAAGCCCCTTTTAAAAATGCCCCAGAGCGTTCCCCCTTAAGTTTTGGATTATCTTAATTATTGTTATTGCCAGTAGTTCGGACCTAGAAACACTAATGTGGGAGGTCCAGCTCAAAACCTGCTCTTTTCTCTTACAACTCAAATTTACAAATTTGTTCGTGATAATTAAATTATTCATTCGTTTAGTCCAGCAATACATAAAAACTATGATTCAAAGGAAGCGTGTGGAAAACCACTTTGGGAATCCGGAAAAAATAGATCCACTTGCATGTACAAATCAGCCATTTTTTTTCTCAATGTAGAGTCTTGTATCTTTTCTTAATAAGACTAGATAATGCCAACACAACCTTTAATGGTTGTAGATCTATTCCCTAGTTAACTGTAAATTACATGCAACTGTCGATTTCAGCTGTGTGGACTGTCATAGCATCCGAGTGGTTAACTGCCCAAGGAAAGTTGCTTGAGGGCTACGTTATTGTTTGTAATTGGCTGTAGGAATATTATCTTGAAGTAAATATGGATAATATCTTGATTGGACGTGAACAGTCCTTGATTCACACTTTGTTGCTACAGTGACTAGTTTATGATATGTGAGATCTAACCCACCTGACCACCTCCCTGCTCCCACACATTGAATTAGAATTAAAGAAAAATAAGTAACGAATAAGCCACATGTTGAAACAATATTTTTATTGTCACCAAGTCCACATCCAAGTATATATAGTGGAGTGCACACAAAATGCTCATACTGACTTCATCATTTGGAGAGTGCAAAGCCACTGACTGTAAAAAGAAAAAAAAAACATACAAATGCTTATTCAAAAAACATGCACAACAAAATATAAACCTAACAAATCACCATTCAGAAAAAAAAAAGTACAACATTTGCTAACAATATCCTCAAAGCATTTAAAACAACATTCCGATGAAACCAAAAAACACTTAGCATTATAACAAAAGGACAGAGGGTTGTCATTAGTTCTCCTGCTGCTCCAAAATGTAATGCTCCTGCAGTGGTGATGTGTTACTCCCTCTTTGCACTTCCTGCACAGTAAAACTCACGTCTCAACATGAGAATAACACTACAAAATTGAGTTGTAAAATAATCATTAGAATAATCAAATGACATGTCGAGACATTAGAACAAAAATATTATACATAAAAATTGTATGCATAGAGAGGTGCCAATGAACTCGTCAGGAGTAGACTTGTTAGAAGCATCACCTTTAATAAATGAGTCGGAGTTGATTTAGAAGCATCACCTTCAATAAATGAGTCAGAGTTGATGTGTGAATTCAAAGCATTGTATAGCTAAAAAAAGTTTTTTGAACAGAAATTTTTTATATACATGTTCAACAACAAAGAATTGAAAAATAGCAAAGAGTTGTTGTCATTAATTCTAAACGAAACAATGAAAAGTTTTATGACAAAAAATTCTTGCAGTTTAATGACTGAACTTTCTGTTTTAGTTGATAGCGAACGATTGAGAATGCCAATTTAACCAGTGCAATAAAAAATATGAAACAATATGTGGAAAACCAGTTTAAGATGGTGAAAAATCAGTTTATGGGATGAACAAGTAGGCACAGAAGTACATGTGCACATACTCTTGTAAGGGAACTAACAACGTGAGTTTCTGTTATCTATGTCAAAATCTGTTGGATAAGCTTTAGCCCTTGGAAGAAGATAAAAAGGTGCTTGAAGCTATCAAGCTAGGACATAATTTTTTTTGTAAACTGTAAGGATGCCCCACCAGCCAGAACAAAATAAAAAAAAAAAAAAGAGCTTTCCAAGCAACTAAGCCTAAATGGCTGAAACAGCCATGCATTAAATCTCAAGCTATCAAATAGATACAAGAAGGCTCATCCTTGTTTCAGGAGGGAGCTTCAACACCAAGGAAAATAACGTAACAAATTCCTTTTTGGAAGTTAAATTTGTCAACTTCATTTTGTTCCCAGAAACATTTTCCCCCATTGTGCCCCCCACATAAGTGACTCCAATGTGGTGGTGTTTGTTGTCATTAGAGAGAAGTACTTTCTACTTGTGGTTTCAATTGTGACCCTAGTTTTCTGTCATTGACAATTACAAAGAAGTATTGAAAAAAAAAATCTAATTCTTAATAAAGCAATTTAAAAAATAACAAATGATAAATGTATGCGATTTAGGGCTTGGATGAAGTACTCCAAAGGAAAAAAACATATATGAAAACGCACATAGTGCCATTTCAACAAACATGTCAGCATCATGAATTAAACAAAACAAGAGATACCAAGTGAAAAACCACAACACTACTGCTACATTCAAACTACACATCCTTCTACAAAACCCTAATAAAAAATCACAACACTTACACATCCATTTACAAAACCCTAATAAAAAACCACAACACTTACGTTCAAACTTACATCATGGCACATTAAACCCCATGCCCCTCGTCTTCCTGAGCAGGGTTAGCACCTCCTATTTCTTCCCCTTGAGCGAGGACAGCACCTCTTGTTTTCCGATGATATGGGATTATCGTTGTTAGAAGAAGCTCCCAACATGGGGTATCCCGACAGCCTAAACACGCTGCAAGAATAGGTGTTGCACAAAAAAGAAAATACAAGACCAGGACTGCAATGGCAAAGAAGGGTTTCTGATGTTTTTCGGTCGTTAGAAAAAACAGCGCAAGTCCAAAACCAAAGTGGATAGGAAACCGTGGAGGGTTTTTCAGCAGGTGTTTTCCATGGGCACCTGGTAGCCTATTAAAATAAGAAGAAAGTGCCGAAGGCGGTGGTGGACTCAGAGGAGGAGTCGGAGAATGAGGTGGAGTCTGGGGTGGAGTCGGAGTCGGAGAATGAGGTGGATGCGGTGGACGTTCAAGTCAGTCCCCCACAGATGGGGAATGACTGGGAGAATCATCAACTCCGACTGAGGAGGAATGAGGACTATGACCGGAAGACATTCTTTTTTTTTAGTTTGAAGAAGAAACCTCCAGGTTATTTATTATATATCCAAGCCTTGCCCAAAATCAGACTGGGCTGCAGATATCGGGCCAGGGCTTAGGCTAGCCCATGACCACCCCTATCTCCAAGTCAACAACTATGGACTTCTTGTTGAAAAAGGTTTGCCTTGGGCCTGCTACAGTTGTGATGTATCTGGGCTGAAATTCCAAAATCGGACTGCCGTGGAGGATATCCAAAGCACTGTTGCACTCTGTGCCTTTCCGCTTAAGACATGTTTCTTTGATTCAAGGGACAATTACCATACGGACGGTCTTAAAGCTGACAATAGCCCTAGAACAACCGAAAAATATATATTTACCGCAGAGCTGCTCGATTCGTAGGATATCGCAGGCTGCGATATCATAGGGATGTGGGATATCCCACAATCAGAAGTGGGAAGACTTGAACAGTCCATTTTCTTCTCTTTTTTTCTTGACTATGGGACCACCAAATCACCATCCAAACAGTTGGATAGTTGTATGAGTGTAAGAACTAACATCGCACCAAATTTGAACCATTGATCTATCATAGTTATCAAGAAATTTGTAAGAAAATCGCGTTGTTTTGCAAATTATAAGCCTCTTTTGTTTTTCAAGTTTCTTGATAACCGTGATAGATCAACGGTTCAAATTTAATGCGATGTTAGTTCTTACACTCATAC
The DNA here is from genome assembly GCA_012931725.1 of Litsea cubeba. Classification (NCBI taxonomy): domain Eukaryota; kingdom Viridiplantae; phylum Streptophyta; class Magnoliopsida; order Laurales; family Lauraceae; genus Litsea; species Litsea cubeba. Next base: position 18,128,173 of record CM022945.1, read on the forward strand.
AACTATCCAATGGTTTGGATGGTGGTTTGTAGTCCCATAGTCAAGGAAAAAAATAAATATGCGGACTGTTTAAGTGATTGTAGGATACCCTACATCCCTAGGATATCGCAAGCTGCGATATCCTATAGATTGAGCAGTTCTGCGGTAAATATATATATTTTTGGGCTGTTCTAGGGCTATTGTCAGCTTTAAGACTATCCATACGGTAATTGTCCTTTGATTCAAATCTCTTCCTTTTGCTGATAACTTGAAAAAGAAATGTCATGTCGAAGGCCATGTTTGGTATCTCTACTCTTTTTCTGATAGACCCAGTAAAAGTAAAGCCATAAAAAAAAGAGCCATACAAAAAAGAGGCCAAAGCTGATTTTGAGCATTTGGATTTTAGAGGATTTGCCTCTAAATGTCTAAAACGGACAGAGGCCAGAATATTGTGTCAAACGCTCTTATTTTCAGAACCTCTGTCCGCTTTAGATATTTAGACAATTAGAGGCTGGAAATAGAGGTGTCAAACATGGGCTAAGGGCTTGTTTGGCATCTCTATCCTTTTTTTGACAGACCCATCTAAAATAGAGCCATAAAAAAGAGAGGATAGAATCAAAAGACATGTTTGGTAATGCACATATCTATTTTAAATAGACTGTTTGGTACACCCTCTATTTGCCTCTTTTTAGAGGAGTTTACCTCTTATTAGAAGGGTAATTTCTGTCATTATAAAAAAGAAACTTATGCACATGTTCCCACCTGCATATAGCATTCAAGATCACATTCAACATGGACCCATTTAAGATCACATTCAACCAGGTCTGGCCTAAAAGATTCTTGAAAAAAATTATCTAAAAAATTCTGCCAATCAAGAATTAACTACACAGAGTTGAAGCAACAGCAGTAAGCTCTAGATAAAGTTGAGTGAAATCAGTTGTGGTGATCCTAATTCGTAACTTCAGACAGTTGAGCCAATACCAGTAGTTCCAATAAAGATGAGTAAAATTAGTTGTACGAGCCCAGTTCCTATCAAAATGCAATCACATAACGCCCACCAATGTGAATTGCGACTGGTTTCATATGTCACTCAGATTGGAGAGAGATTCACCCTTTGATTTACATTATCTTCTTAATTGACCATCTGAAGAAAACAATTTTCATTTCAACCTTATGGTAAATATCACTCAATCCTACCACAGTGATCTTCAGGCCTACTGCAACTCACAAAAATAAATGGAGATTTTACTGCCCTGTACCTAATCTAATAACCATATCACTTCCTTCCATTTAAAAGAGTCATTCCAACCAAAATAAGAACAAGATAGACAAAAGCACAACTAGGGCTCCATCCAAGATTCTAGTTTTCTTATCCCCCAGAAAATCCATTGCAGTAAATTTAAACTTTTATTTTAAACACTAACCAGACAATGGAAATTCATAAAAAACCCAAAAACAAAATAGATTCTCAGATATTAGAATTCATTGCAATAAACCGACAATGGAAATTCATACCCCCCCCCCCCCCCCCGGAACAAACAAATCATCAATGAAATTATGATTTTGTCTCCAAAATCCTTGATTTGCATTTTTGTTTCCAGAACAATCAAGCACAACCCCATCATCATCTTCTTCACAGACCTAGTCCCACAAAAAAAAAAAAAAAAGAACACTACACAGCCTATTCGAACCCAGACCACCTTTACAAAACTTAACAGCAACCAAAAAACCCATGCAACTCCCCATCATCTCTCTCCTTCTCATACTCACAAAACCCATCTCATCCTCTAGCCTCATACACTCCCATCCCTAATCGAGACCTATTACCAAACCTATCCTTACCCACCTATGCATTGAAAACCAACATGCTTTGTGTAACAAAAAAGACAATGTAAGAAACCTAGATGATAAAATCGGATCTCAAGAGGACCCAGATGGGAAATCTCATCTTAATCGGTCTCGCGACAGAAGAAGAATCGGAGAAGAAGAGGAAGGCGTACCAGCAGCTCTAATCAGCTGGGTTTTTTTTTCCAACGAGAGGGTTTTTGCTGAAGGGATATTCGGTGCTAATAAAACACCGTCTAGGGGCTTTTTTGTCTTAAAAAATGACCTCCCGCCTCTATTTTTTTCGAACCCAATGCCTCTAATTTTCATCTGCCCAGATTTGGGCCATTTCATTTTTAGAGGATTTGGGTCTACTTCTCTAAAGCGGGTAGAGGTTAAAATCACTTGCCAAATGTTCTAATTTTCTAAACCCTCTATCCGCTTTAGACATTTAGATATGTAGAGGCTAGAAATAGAGATGTCAAACATGCATTAAACACCATTCCAAGAGGACACAGTAAAAGCAGTTGTCAAACCCTCTAAAAGTGGATTCAATTGTTTTGAAAACAATAAGACCCGCATAGTAGAGATGCCAAACGGCCACTAAGTCTATGAATACGAGAATTCCTATGTTGGAAGGATTGGAACTCCATAATGAGGCCCACTTAGTAAAAACTCAAGCAACTCAAACTAAACATCCTCATGGATTGTGGGATGTCTCCAAATTTTGCTTTCCTAGGAGTTTGTCCCACTGTAAGATTGACCACATTGATGAATAGAAAACTTTGAATAAGTTATGTCTAGTAGGGCCAACGGGCCACACAAACCATGATCACAAAGTATAGATTATTAGGACTCATTTCTACAAGCCAAACTAGATGTTATGATGCACTCCTTGGAGGGATGCAACCACTAATGTTTGTGTGTAGACAAAGAAAGCCTAATTGTGTATTTTATTTTATTGTTTTTTTGTAAGGCAAGTACTCATGCACCTACATGCACACTCACACAAGTCCTTCACTATCAATGCTACAACTGATGATTGATCCCTGGTTATTTATGTGGAAAGGAGGTGCCTCACCAACCGAGCTACCAGTGGATTGACCTCTTTTGTCTAGTTGTTTTGTTTGCATAGTTTGTACTTTATAGTACTGACGAGTTTGGAGGCCTCTTTTGTAATTGGGAAGTTTTCAATGTGGCCAATCTAGATGCATGTCAATCATAAGGAAGGTTGTGTTGTGGAACAAGACTTTAATCATTTGAGATTTAATAAGCACATTTTTTCTTGTAACTCAATTCATTAACAAAGAATATGTGGATCAGTGTCGGGTTTATATTCAATTCACAGGAGCTGATGTGGGTAGTAGTAGGGATGCAAATGGGTTGATCCGGGGCAGAACCATGGTGGATCCAAACCTAGCTCTATTTTTACAGACACTGATCCAATTTTGAGTTTTTCTCATATCTGAAAATAGGTTCCAAACCCGCTTTATTTGGAACCGGATGCTTTGGATACACGGATAATTGGATGCCCATTTGTGACCCTATAAGAGGTGTTGGGCTGATCATGAGTAGCCTTCCCCATTCAGAATGGGTTTAGCTTGTTTGGAAAGCAAAACCAATTTCTTTTCCTCTATCTCAAATAACTTTTTGCATTGTTTCTCTTCTTAGTTTTTAAACTCTCTACTATCTTATTAATTTTGGAAAGACAGCCTCTGTCATAAATTTATGTTTTAAGACCTCATAGGTATTAATTTTTTATTTTGACATATCATTCCAAGAACAGACTCCAATCAAGGTTTTGTTCAAGCAGTTGAAGTGTACGAAAGAAGGACTAACATCAGAAGAAGGAGCTCATCGGCTTCAGATCTTTGGACCCAACGAGCTAAAGGAAAAAAAGGTTCTTCACCTCCATTCTTACACTTGCATTTTTTATCCCCTTTTGTCATAACCTCTCACCGTTTCTAATATATATTGGAGATTGCTCATGTGTGACTGTTTCGGGCAGAGCGCCATACAGCCCATGGTGGGCCCCACTTGATCAATCCAAACCGGTGATCGTGTCTTTCCTTTTTATGACATGGGTCCCATTGGTCTCATACCAATCTGGATGGAATGGACTGGACCCTTAGATGGAAATTATCCCAAAGTAAGCATTTAATATAGTTAAACTTGGGAGCCCTAGATCAAAGGGTTATGATGATGGAATTGACTTGAAATTTCAGATATGGGTAAGGCGCATTAGTATCTATCATTAGTATGCCCCCCGCCCCCAACCACCTCATCATTTACTGGTGGGACCCATAGACTGTGCGAGTCAGCTGTGCAGGACCTATGTATACAACCTATATGCATATAATATTAAGATCTACAAATTTTTAACAACCACAGGAGAGCAAGATTCTTAAATTGCTTAGCTTTATGTGGAATCCCCTTGCATGGGTCATGGAATTTGCTTTCATAATAGCTATTGGAATGGACAGAAGTGGGAAAACCCCATATTGGGAGGTCTTCATGGGAATCGTTGTGTTGTTGGTGATTAAATTCACAATCAGTTTTATTGAAGAAAATAATGCAAGGAGTGCAGCAGCAGCTTTGATGGCT